>CM055102.1:27952968-29152968 GCA_029204225.1 Diphasiastrum complanatum | reverse complement strand
CTCGAGCTATCCGACCTATCACGAGGAGATCTCATCTCCTAGACGACGTCAGCGACCACCGGAGTTACCTCATGTTGCGACTCGTATCACATCCTTCTATAGTAGCAGCAAGACATGATGACTATGATATACTATATGCTCTCATCTCATTTATTTCAATTCACATTATAGGAAATGGAGGAAATGGGATATTTATAGAAGGAAAATTTGCAGCTTATGAGGCAATTGGAGGATAAAAGCGCACAAGACCCGGTTCAAGAAACAACGGATAAAGTCTCTTGTATGCAGATCACTTTCACCTTTTATCTCTTAGATACCGAATTGAGCAGGACTTCGCAGGACGCAGAGACACCAGCTACTTCCTTCGGCAAGCAATTACTCAGGCTGACTAAGGTACATTCTTTGGCCATCTTGACTGGTCTTTCGCAGTGGCCATCCTCTCCTTCCTTTACATGTCATCCATATGGTGGAGGACATAGTGTGGTTGACCACTTCATTGGATCACCAGCCTTAATTTCTCACATCTCTGATTTTAGTATCTTACCACCTACCTTATCAGATCATTCCATGTTGTCCCTTTTCATTGGTCATGTTACCCCTCTGCCAAATACATCTCGCCCACATGCTACTCAACCCCACATTAAGTTTTGACTCACAGTACTCCTGCTTACTCTTCATCTCTAATGTCTCTCCTCCGTGACTTCCCCTTTTCATCCTTTGTTGAGCATCAGGCTACATTCCTTCCACAGTCTTTACTACATGCCGCTTCTTATTCTTATCCCGTAAAGCTTAATCCAACCCATAGACGAGTGCATAATAAGTGGTATAATACAGAGTGTTATCTTATGCATAAGCAAGTGGTGCATGCTAGGAATCATTCTCCTACATCACTAGCTTATAAGAAAAAAAAATACTGCACACTTTTGAGAAAAAAAAAAAAAGGCATACTTGCAAAAAAGTGGTCAAATGTTGATAAAGGCTCTTGTATCATCATCTTCATCATATTTTTGGAAGATCTTCTCCAAGAAGTCTTTCACAACTGCTCCTATTGCTATAGAGTCTTGGGTGGAGTATGCTACACATCTCTACATTGTCGATTCCTCCCCTATTACTCTTTCTACGAGACCTAATGATTTCACACTATTTACCCCTTCTTTGATTGAAGATGCTATCCTACGAACCCAAAATCACAAAGCTGAAGATAGTGACTCAATTAGTGTTGATTTTCTTAAACCCCTGGCTCATATTGTTTCCCCAAACATCTCTCATATCTTCAATCAGTCTGTCATGTTTGGTTTCCCTACTGCCTAGTGCACTAACCTGTTATATCCAATACTTAAAGTTGGTGATCCAATGAATGTGGAAAAATATTGCACCATTATGCTTAGCCATACCATGGCTAAGCTTTTTGGCTCGATCCTACAATCTATTGTTAGCTCAAAAGCGGAAGTGGACGGACTACATGCTCTTGGTCAGGCAGGTTTCAGAACTAGGTATTCCACTATGGGCCAGATATTTATCTTGAGATGTATCATTGAGGAGGCTAAGCATAGGAAGCAGCGGGTTTTTTGTTGTTTTGTGGATTTCCACAAGGCTTTTGACTCTATACCTAGACATCTTATGCTCCAGCGCCTGGTTTCACTTGGTTTTTCACAGGAGGTTATTGCTTCTATTACCACCTTCTATGACAGGGTTCTGGCTAGACTCAAAGATGAGATAGGATGGTCACCTCTGATTCGCAGTACAGTTGGGGTGAAGCAAGATTGTCCCCTTTCTCCTACTCTTTTTGCTCTCTACATTAATGATCTCGAGCTGATTATCAAGGAAGAGGGTGGGGATGGCTGTCCTCTTGCAAATACTGTCATACCTATTATCTTATATGCCAATGATATTGTCCTGCTATCTACCTCAGCCAAAGGGCTTCAGAGACACCTTGACATTTTGCATGGTTTTTACCAAAAGTGGGGTTTGACGGTAAATATCTAGGGTCATGGTGTTCAACACCAATAGGCAGCATATCCAAGACGATATACTCAGACTGACGAAAAAGAGCGCCTAGACCAACTAAACTAGCATCAATCTCAACAATAAACCTTTGATCAAACTGTGTGGCAAACACATAACGGCGGCAGAAACGATGGCATGACGTAAAGCATCAAATTTAGTCTGACACTCAGGAGTCCAAACAAACTTATGAGACTTTTTCAAGAAATAATGAAGCAGCACAATGGCAAAATACTTAACAGACGACGAAGATGGGTAGCCATACCTAAAAACATACGAACAAAATGAACGTCGGTGACTCAGTTGGAACAGGCCAATCCTCAATAGCCTGAACCTTCCGAGGATCAAGACGAATACGACCATCACAAATAAGGAAACCCAAAAAGTTAATCTCAGCAACAACAAAGGAACATTTCGACAATTTAGCAAACAATTGATGCTTAACAAGTAACTCAAACACAGACGATAGTTGCGACACATGTTCAGACAAAGAAGTACTAAAAACAAGAATGTCATCAAAATAAACTAAAGCACAAACACCAAGAAGAGGACGTAAAACATTATTCATGGCATTCTGGAACGTGGGTGGACCATTCTGTACACCAAAAGGAAGAACACGAAACTCATACAAACCTAAGTGAGTACGAAACGCAGTCTTATGCTCATCAGAAGGATGCATCCTAATTTGGTAGTATCCAGAACGGCAGTGCACACGCCTCTTTATATCAGAGATTTTTCGGCTGCATGGTTTTCCACGTACTATCCTTTCTAATCGGGATAGTAAGTTTACATCTACCTTTGCTGATGGGCAGAGTGAGGTCCTTAATCGGGTCCTTGAGGATTATCTTTGTCACTTTGTTTCTCCTTCAGGGAAGGATTGGGATTAGCATATATGTTTGGCAGAGTATAGCTATAATAGCTCTGTTAGTACTAGCAGTGGAGTTTCTCCTTTCTTATTGGCTCATGGGTATGCTCCTGTTTTGCCAGGGTTGCCTCTTCCTCCAAATGATACACCAGTCACCGTTGCTTCTTTTTCATCAGGTGCTCAAGAGCTTATTGCTAGGGCTACTACTCATTTACAACATGTCCATAAGCACTATCAGACTTTTGTTGATCGCCATCGTCGTCATGTCCAGTTTCAGATTGGTGATATGGTTTATCTTCGGCTACGTTTTGCACGACATCATTTTGCTCAGGGCCATGCTTCTACTAAAAGCTTGCACCATGTTATTATGGGCCTTATCATATTCTAGAGTGCCTCAGTCCTGTTACATATTGCTTACAACTGCTTGATTCTACACGTATCTGTGATACCTTTCATGTTAGCCTGTTACGTGCTGCCATTGAAGATGATGCTCCTCGCAATCTCACATTTCCTACAGATCCTGATTTGTTTCCTTTTTTACCAGTTGCCATTCTCCAGGTTTGCCTTCAGCATAATCGGCGCCGCCGACAGGTTCATTTTTTGGTACAGTGGGATGGTCCTCCTATTGAGGAGGCCACATGGGAGCCCCAATGTTTTTTATAATACAACATTATTGGCGCATCAGGCTCGAGTTATTATGGCCTTGGTTATTTCCTCTACCACGGATATCATTTTAGAAGTTCCCTCTACCTCATGATTCGTCTAGCCATGGCTATTACATTACTGTAGTAGTTGCTTAGTACTTGCTTTAGTCTTGTATGATGCTTGTGGGGTATTTGTTGTTGACCACTTATGTCCTCTTCAAGCCAAAGCTCTTGCTACCACTTTTGATTTTTGGAATTCCTTAATCTAAGAACAATGCAAGTTGATAGCACTACATCAGCATTTTCATACTCTATCCTTTTACTACTGCCCACATTGAAATAGTATAACATTAATTGACATTATGGTTGCAAACACATGAAGTGAAAATTTAAGCAAGAGATCACTATCGTTTTAAGGGCCAATCTGTTATTTTTTACGCATATGGTCTTTAAGCCCTTCTAGAAGGGGCACAAATGGATTCAACGGGGTTGGCCAACTCTCAGGGACTCCTTGTTTAGAATGCTAAGGTTTTAGCTTTGAGTTTGGTAGAGTATATGTTGGAGCAAAGATATTCATTCTATGGTTTGTGATCTTGATTCATCTTGAGTTCTTTGTAGAAGACTCATGAACTCTTTCTTGTAGAGTATCATCCATTACAAGTGATTGGTGCTTATTCTTTGTTCTTTGCAGGAGATTGCCATAGATCATCTTTTATCATCTACTCGAGCTTAATGTGATGCTAAATTTGTGGATTTCACAACATGATGTATCCGTGGATTTCAGAACATGATGTATCTTACCCATGAACCCAAATCAAGAAAATCCACATTACCCATCTTCTTGATGTGATATAAAAGAGGCATCATAACAATCCATCTGGGCCAAAATACGATTGTGTCACTACACATTTCTATCCCACCACTCTATCAAACATACGCAATATTTATTATAGACATGATGTTTGTTGTAGCCAAAAAGAACTACATCTAGATCTCATAATTATGTTGCCCAATGTATATATCACCCCTTTCTTGAGGTTCCTCTTAGACCTATTTAAATAGCAATAATTGAATTCCCCCAACTAGTGGTCGACACAACTTGATCTCCTTCAACAATTAGACTTGCTACCTTAAAATTCACACAAATGCTACACTAAAGGAGGTAGTAACTATTAGTTAGCTCATTTTAAATTAGGTATTTGGCTACATGAGAAAAAAATATATCGCCAACTACTATTGTTATTGTTTCTTATTTAGCCATAACTATAACTATGGTAAAACAAAAGATTACAAATCATAAAAAGAATTACTCACTTCCTTAAAGAAGCATAAGCTTCAACCTTTTCAAGTGGGTATCCTGAAGAATAAAAACCAATCAAACAATCACAAATAGGCCACCTGCAAAAAAATTAAAACTCAGATGAGAATACATGCATAGTCAACCCCACTAAAAGCCAACTATAAAATCTTTGATTTAGCCTTTCATGAGATGATGCTTGACCATATGAATCTGGTTCTCAACCTTCCTTTCAACAAAAAGCATCAGTGCATGGTCAAATGTCAATAACAATTTCTTTACATGTTATTTTGAACTCGGGTTTTAAAGAGAGAGAGAGAGAACTACAATAAATGATACATATTTATCCCACGTCTTCGAGGAAGAGATCTTCCAGTTCCCAAGCACCAACGAAAGGAAGCCAAAACATTGTATCTAGCTTAGAGAGAAGTTGCTCAAATTCGATACGCGTAATAGAAACAAAGGTCCATAAGTACTATTATAAGATCATGAAATTTACTTCAAAGATGATGACTAACTTCATATTATAGCCATTATCCCAAAGAGGGCAATTTTGCAAAAATGAGAAAGATTCCTGAAGCAAATTCAAGAACGATATAAACCAAGAGAACCCATGAAGGATCCCTTGATAAGTTTTGGCAACCTCAAGGCAAATTTTCAAGTGACTACATCAACCACCTCTACTTGTACCAAATCTTCAAGGAGAATATCTTCCATCTTTGTGTTAGACCTTGGTTAACCCCAGTTGATAGGCTCTAACCACATATTAGGGGACCTCGGGTAGTGGTTAGGGGGAGCTATGGACTCTATTAGTCATAAAAGTCCAATATCACTAGCATATGGTATTCTAGAGCTATGACTAACTAAACATAGAGTTGACTTAGGGTTGATGCCTCCAAAAATGGCAAGGGAGTGCGAGATTACTAAGTATACAACAAGATGGGCATGGAGCATAGCCTTTACGAACTTAGGGAGCACACCACTGATACAATTATTGTTTTCCTAATGCTTTAGTGGAGAGTCTTGCATCTACTCAAAGTTTAGGCTTACATCTTTTCAAAAGAAAGTTACGATAGTATGGGATGCCACAGCTAGGAGCCTAATAGTAGATCAAGTGTGCCTTGGTAATCCTATAGCACAAGGGCATGTGTGTGTGACATGCCCATGCACAATTGGATGGGAGTTTATCCTTTTTGGTAATCACAGGTGGAGATCGAGGGCAATTTAACAAGGGGATCAGAACGATTCCTATAATGTTCTTAACAATACGAGCAAAGGAGATCAATTGGAGGGCTTGGGTAAACTTGACATCAAATCAAAGCAAAATTTCATTGACATCATCACACTACGAGAGGCATGTCAATGAAACCTTCTGATTTTGGTTTGATTCGCAATTGCATGTATACTTAAATGAGTTTCGTGGTCACAATTATTGTACTCCTAACTTTCTGATTTATGATATCGATACTGTATATTTCTCATACATGAATCGAATCAAAGTCTAAGCATGAGACGAGGAGTTGGAGTCGCTAAGGGTAACTTCCTCCAAGGGTGGGGCAGCCTTGGGTTTCCTCACATTAGTTATATGTAGAGACAGGACATTTTCAGGACATTCCACCTAAGGCGCAATTTCCCAATTATGTACATTAGACAAGGTGAGTCTGAGGAGCATTTTATATTCAAGTGTCCTATTTAATATGAAATCGTAGGGCAATTGCTTTTTTTGTGAATCCCCAGTCACATTTCGCTCTCATATTTCCTATGAGGATTCATGTTGTGTTGCTCTAATGATATGGGAGATGTTTCTTCTATGCTGACACCTGCCAACAAGATCGATATGGAGATTTAGGCTCCCGGCCCTAGATTGCGTCCTTTTTCTTGAGGAGATGCCCCAGAGCAGACATTGAGAGTGAGACACTACTTGAGGATGGGACAAATATCCCGTCCCAAGACTAACATCATGATTGGAGGCAACATATAGTATTGAGATCGAGAGCCAATCAGAAATCTCGACAAACTACAAACTCTTTTCTATGAGGAGACGACACCCTCCATCTTCAATATCATCTTCAGTATGATCTATGGTGCTAAGACCATCTATCCTTTCTTACTTCAGCAAAGTTCCAGCTCCACTAGGAAATGATATATGATTCTTTTACACTTCATTGTATTATATCATAATGCAGTACTATTTTCAGTTTATGCAAAGAGTTCACTCACACAATCAGAGAATGGCTCTCAGATTGATTTGGTCTATTTTATTTTGAGGTTGACATCAATAATACAACTTGACGCCATCTTTTGGCTCATCACATATATTCAGACAGTCAGATTGTTCCTCTTGGATGAGTAGAGATACACACATGCAGCACTCCCCTCATCTCAACATCTTCATAGTCAAGGTTTTTTCCTATCATGTTTTTCCCAGGCCTCTCATTTACTTGACACACTTGGCATTTACTCCACACTCCTTGATTGTTGAACCTTGCCTTGCTCTGATACTATGTGAGAATATAATAGCAATCATGCTATGGAATAACTAGATCCTACTAGCATTCACCAAAGATACAATCTGATTGTTCTAGTGTCCCTTTGCAAATTGGACAAGGCAGCCAGCTCTCTGTGTTTCATGCTAGTTGATGCTATGTACTTACTGTGATTTTAATGTTATGAGTATGAGATCTATCTATACATGCTTTACTATGGTTTGTGTACGAGTGTAGTTCAAGGAGAGCCTAATAGCAGGAGATCAAATTTCTACTTGGAAGAGTGCACATAACCTAGGCATACATAGAGAACTTAATATGGTAAGAAGGAGTCTTTATTGGCCAAAAATGAAAACCTTCGTAAAATCATCTGTTGTAAATTATAAGCTATGCCAACTAGTTGAAGTTGGACATTCAAAAACTAGTGGACCATTACATCCATTTGAAGTTTCCCCATCATAAGAGGCAAAACAACATCTCTATGAATCTTGTAGTTGGTCTTTCAAGAACACAAAAAGATAATGTTGTGATTTGAGCATGGTTTCAAGAGGCATTTCCCACTTAGAAAACGAGGACCTTTTGGGAAACAAGAAACGAAAATTGAGAAATGGGATACAAGAAACAAGGAAACGTCACATCATTCAAAAACAAGCCAACTGGTTCTCTTCCAAAAATTGTGCAACAATAGATCTTCTGATGGAATTTATCCCATCACTTCTTTTAAAGAAATTACGAATTTCTATAAAAGTTAACTGGAAAGATGATATTTGAAAATATCTACATCCATGAAAAGTCAATAATAAGTGCCTTCCACAAAAGGATTCACTCTATTACAACCAGGACTTTCCCTTCAAGTATTTCCAAGTCGAGTGACAATAACTGTCATTTATCTAATATCCATCCATGCAGAAGAGTCAACCTGGATTCAAGAAATTGAAACACAATCACCTTAGAATTTATCTGAATTCCAAGTCCATTCACACAAGTAGTATTTCATATAATATAACAGTCTTTCAAAAGAATAACTTCATGCTGGAAAGAATCATATAAACCAATCTGACGTCCAATATTCAAGAAATTACTAAGAAAGCAAGAAACAGGTTTAAGGGTTTCCGATTCTCTAAATGGTGAGATGCCCACTTGGAATCTGGATTAAACCTCAAAATTTCACAAAATACCCCATGAATTTTGACCAATGGTTTAGATCGACATCCAATAATTATCGAAGTCTACCATTGTCAATCAGATCCTTATGGTCCTAGAACCTCTCCTTTGGAATTACTGATGTCCCATACCACCAGCTTTCCCTCCAAAAAGATCCTTAACACCCTAATCTGACTTTTCTAGAGATACACTAATCCATCTAGTTGTCCTATAGTCCATATAGGATATTATCCTTGGATACCAAAAACTAGAGAATCCATTAATTTGGATGACTGGCATGTCTTTCCAATGGATATACATGATCCACACATGACTTCGCAATATAAGTAGAAAGACCAACACGGTTCCACATCACAGCATCAACCCTTCCAGGTTAGTGATAAGCTTCGAATCCCTACTGATCTGAGAGCGTTAACTCTAGGGATAAGCTTTTGTCAACTAACAGGTCCATGTATTAAGATTCTACTTCTATCATCGCAAATTACATCCAAAACCCATGGATAAACTCATTGTTACACAAATATCAATTATGAATTCAACTAAATAATTTCAATATTTAATATTTATAACCAGTACTATGCAATTATTCCCAGGGATTTCCAAAAAATCCTAACTGCAAAATACTTTTTCAAAGCACACTTACTACCCCTGATGTCCACTCTTCTTCCCCCCTTAGAATTTTTAGTCCCCTGAAAATCTCCTTCAACTAAGGCACTAAGAAGATGTAAAGACATTAGTAAATGTAAAAGTGAGTTACCGTAGGAAAAAGTCTGAAATATTTTCATTTCTATCCTATACCTGGATTGAATTACAAGTACCCAAAAATCATCCACTAGTATGCAAACAGTACTAGTCTGACCTTTTACATACCATTCACCATAGGATTCAAACATGGAATGAAATCAGATTTTCATCTTTCATCAGTTCCTATCACTTATGATTTTTCCAATAAAAAATTGGACCGTTTTTCCCTTTTTATTGACCGGCTTGGCATTATTCCGTCAACGTTGATAAAATGTCAAAAACACTGAATGTGAAATTACATGATTTGAAATCCCACAAATTGAATTTCAGCAACTCTTAAATCTGTATCCAGAAAAAAAAATCTTTTCCCAGGATAAAGAGTCCAACATTCATTTTCTCTGGCTACTTCATATTATTAGACGGTTTTAAATTCAAATTTGACGAGTATCTTGCACAAAAGTTCATTGAATCCACTTCTAATGACCTGAATCAAGTAGAAATGTATAAATTCAACAAAAAAGAAAAAAATATCCAATTTAACTGCCGGCAAATTGCATGTACTAGAGTACGACAGTATTTGTGGTTCCTTCGATTAGTTTTAAATTATCTATAACCTAGAAATAATTTAGCTTTAGTGAAAACACTGTGACCATATTTGACTGAACAAAACTCAGTATGGTCAATTCACTAACCTAAATTTATTTCGTAGATAATTGAAAAAAAAAAACTAAAATCTCGAATTTTCTAAAAATTCTATTTTTAATAAATTTTACGTAACTCAGAAATTTCTGACAAAAATATTGTTACTACAAAAGGCAATCAAATTTGAAAAATCAATATATTGTTCGATTTCTCATGTCATCAGACTGGCATGCAAAGCATACTACATCAATCACAAAACATCATTATAGAATTTTATGTAAAACTCAGTCACTTGGGATCCACTAGCCATTCTCACTAGTCTATGACAGAACTGTCAGAGTACATGCGTATAACCACTCAAAACCACTGTAGATCAACCATGTGTGTCAGAATTACTATCAGAATCACCATACCACCGATTTCCAAAAGTACAGTACACTAAAGTATGGGAAAAAGCAGACATGCATCAGAACAATTCGATAATTTTGCAACTTTTACTCTAAAAACTACCAAAACTTCCGACGGCCATAACTTTTGCTACAGGACACCAAATTGGTTGCTATAAAGCACTATACAGAGGGAGAGTGGGTCAGCAAGATGATTGCCACGTCATCCTGCCACTTGGACCTCACACGTGCGAGCTGTATCAGACCAGAAAAACAGTAGGAGGGCGCACTTTTCCAAGGAGGTATCACCAAAAATCCCATTCCAGCCCCACATGCATCCAATCAGAGGTTACAAACACTCTTCTAAGGTTCATTAGAGAGGCATAGAGGCTTCCAATAGGTCCAACAAGCAATCATAAGCTTAGATCAAGAAAAATTTGCTTTCATGGAGTCCTTCAACAAGCAAAGCTTCATGGTATTGGTGCCTAAGCCCTCTAACTCCAAATTGGGTGCATGAGGGCTCAAATCAGAGGCAATCCATCATACCTTTCAGCTGGTAAAAAGAGCCAGAGGTTTCAGACCACCAATCAAGAGTTATTCATGCTCAAAAAACATCAAAAATACACTATTTTTTGACTTTTTGAGACCCTTAATGGTGTCCAATTCCTACCAATCTTCATGACAACTTTTGGACAGCATAATTACACCTCTGAAATTTTTCAACTTTTTTGGCAAGTTCTTGTGAATCTAATCCACATACAAGTGCAATCTAACATGTTCTACTGTAATTTGATTACATGCATGCACTAAAAGTTCTGATTTTGCTAGAATCATAGCTCTTACTGTAATTTCTAGTCAAAAATTCTCAAAAACAAGCAATTTTTGGACTAGAACATAGCCTAGAACCATAAATCTTGCAAATTGTCGGCATGCAATCATTAAATCAGCATTTAATGACTCCCAAACTAAAAGTACGCTTGCTGGAAATTCAGATCTACCATAAGTTATGAGAAATACAAGCAAACTCTAAAAAACCGTCATAAACTGGCTAAAATCGGCAATCACCCATAATACTATGGAGAAAGCCAATATTTGAAGGATCTTAGTAACATGCAAGTGGAAGTATTAATAGAACACCCACTTGAAAGTTTGTTCACCACCAGGAAGAGAAAACGGAATGATCTCCACCAAAGCATCGACGAAAAAGTTTCATAGCTCCAATCCCTGATCTTCGTAAGCCTTACTCTGATACCACTGTAAGGAGAAGCACCTCCAAGATCCTACTTACAAGACACACACAAAGAGAATACCGCTGGAGCAAACCACCGAACCAACTAGAAGCTACTGATCAATCTCCAATAGCCTCACCCCCGAGCCAGGGAACAGTGTGCATGTGCCCATGTAAGCTAGGAATAACCCAAAAGCAACTTCCATTATTATTGTGCATAAAGCAGTCCTAACCCATGCACTGGCTCCACTAATGTGTCTGGGCCCTCACAAAGTTAATAATTACATTTTGGCCTTGTCCGGAATAACGAGGCGTAACTAATAATCTCGCTTACAGGAGTACCAGATATCCAGGTCTAGGATTATGCCAAATCCTATGTACATACAGGACATGGACGTAACAGGACCCAAGTGGGCCAATATTCAAAGTGACATCACCTAGTGTGAAGCACTTTTTGTCAAGTGCCCCTTCCATCAAAGAGGAGTAAAAAAGTAGCTCATTGAGAAGGAGATTATATATGTGAAGGTAGGAGAACTCTCTAAGAAGAAAAGAGGCTGATCTATGTGTTTATGCTTGGTGATGCAGAATTTTCCAACAAGCAAATTACTTATGTCTTGATGTCATTTTGTTGAAATAAAAGTGTTCTCTATGTTATGTGAAATTTCTATTTGTGATAGAAGATAGTTTCCTTGATATATCAATCATCTACTACTTCATATTTGGTATCACAGCATGCTTTGTTCTTGTGAGCCATGGCCAGCCCATACATTCTTGCTTAGGACTCTCGATCCACAACTCCGTTTGTGCTGAAATCAAGCACGCATTCTTCCTATCATTTTAAGGAAGAAGTTTATGCACACTTTCACAAGCTTTCATCCAGAATCAACTCTAGAATCTTCTAGAGGCATTACTGCTTAGATCTCTTGGCAAAGCTTAAGAGCACTATCCTCTTTAGGCCTATCCTCATCTCCAATGACAAGCTTCTAGCAATCTTTGTCCATTTGTATATTATGCATTATAAACCTCCAAATGCTATAATTAGTGCCATCTAACTGGCTATGACGTGGCTCTTTTTCAAAGTTTCCAGCAATGAACATGAAAACTCCTCCAAAAGGCAAGGCAATTGCAATTATTGTGGCAAGTATAGCCACTTTGCCTTCGAATATTGAATGAAAGATTATGACATGAAGAAGCAAGGAGCTCCAAGAAGACAATACAATCAATATGTGGAGAAAATCTAGCATCAATATCTATTTACTACAGATTAATATGCACATGAAGACACCTCCAAGTGGTTCATAGATCAGGAGCATCTCAACAAATGACTCCACAAAAGGAATGGTCCATCGAGTATGATGACATTCATCATGGTGAACAAGTGACAATTCCACCCATATTATAGAAGGACAAGGGGTTGTCCAAGACTCCAAGTAGGAATCCATATGGCAAAATTCAGCACCTCAAGAATGTATGCAAAGAACTTAATTTCGGTTGGAGCCATTACATCACAAAGAATCAAGGTGGAGTATGGCAATGAGAAGTCAACAACAACAAGTCGTTGCACAAGGCATCAAAGATGGAAGCTTATATAGGCTTTATGTATGCATTCCTTCACATCAACAAGCAAACATGGCCACCAATAGCTCAAGAAAGATAATTGCATGAGAGATATTGGCCATCTCAAGTTTCAAAGCTTACTAGTCATCAAGGGACTTTTCAGCCATCTAATCGTGAAGCATGTGCTCTTAGAACGCATCATCGAAAAAACTTCTCAAATCAAGGAGCATATCAACCAAAAGAACCACTTGAGATCACCCATGCAGATTTGTGGACCCATGCAAACGAAGTCTATATGACGAGACTAGTACTTTTTTCTTTTGTAAATGATTTTTCAAGGAAAGTTAGATCTATCTTCTAGAAAATAAAAGACAAGCAAAGCCCTTTCCATCAAAGAGAAGCTAGAGAGAGAAAGTGACTCATGGAGTACAAAGGAGACTATAGATGAAGGTGGGAAATCTCTCTAAGTAGAAAAGAGGCTGATCTATGTGTTTATGGTTGTTTGATGCAGAATTTTCCAGTAAGCAAGGTACTTATGTATCGATATTATTTTGTTGAGATAAAGTGTTCTCCATGTTATGTGAAGTTTCTACTTGTGACAGAGGATAGTTTGCTTGATGTGTGAATCATCTACAATTGTTCTACAAGCTAAGAAGCTGAATTTTTTGTTTTCAAACATTGTGAGGGTTTATCATAACATGGGATGCCATAGCTAGGAGCCTAACAATGGATTAATCCTAAAGCACAGGGGTGTGTGTGCGACAGGTCCATACACAACTGGTTGGTTTGGTTTGTCCTATGCCTAGCTCCCAAGTGTTTGTTAATAACAGATTGAAGATCGAGGGAGCTATTACACTAGGAAGACTCAAACTCTTACCCTTGGCTTCTTTTCTGTTTGTAGGACATGACTTGATGAATGCAAATTTGAATCCTTCACAAGATCAAAAATAGAAGTAATCAAATGGAGTTAAAAAGGATACAAAAATCAAAGTATAGGGTGACATTAATCTCCAAAGGAACAAGATAAGATAGTGGCACAATCAAAAGCTTCATATCGTACTAGCACTAAGAAACTGATCCATGAATTGATACAGCTAGAGAGTCAAATCGTGTTCCCACATGTTTGTAACAAGTACTAGATAAAAACTCAAAGAAAACAAAGATCTTGTTTTCTTGTGTCACATCATATTAAGTCGATGACTCAACACTAACCTCTCCACTGGATCTTGTAAGATTACATTGTCTCCAAAGATTGAAATCTGACACATCAAAACAAACTACATCATCGTATTTATACTCTCTCTCTCTCTCTCTCTCTCTCTCTCTCTCTCTCTCTCTCTCTCTCTCTCTCTCTCTCTCTCTACAAACAAGCATTATCAAAACAAAAGTTTGACAATATTTGAAATATGCCAAGTCTAATAGAGTAAGAAATGGCCAGCGAGTAAATTTTTCCCAAGATTGAAAATTTGCACAAGACCGTCAGAGATAGGTGAAGGGAAACATTCTAAGAAGAGGCATCGCAGGTTATAAGTAGACTAATAGTCCTTCTAAAAGGCTTAACATTTTGCATGTGTTTATGTCAAAATTTCTAGTTAGTTTACTTTTGTTTATTGCCAGAGTTGGTATAGCTGCAAGTTTTTTTTGGGTAAATAGACTCTATATCAAAACTACTACAAATTGGTGAAAGAGATGTTAAATTGCATAAGCAAAATTTCAACTCTTGCTTACATAGCTGTTTCTCTTGAGAATTACTACCATTTATAGCAATTGATTCACGTTCCTGAACAAAAAATAGAACATCAAACAGTCTAGATTCTGGAATCTCCTTTCCTTTTACTGCATGTAGATGATTATATAAAGTACAAAACCAGAAAGATAAGTAGTTTTGAAAAGAGGCTGCCAAAAGACATTCGACAAAATGAGATGAGCTTGATGGGATTCAAGCAGGACAATAGATGGAGCACTCATATGCCAGATTAAGGCTTCCAGCAAACCTAAAAACTATTATGATAAAAATAATTCTGACCTCAAATTCTCCAAAGGCCCGCAATCTGTTCAGTATTTCAGTCATTGGAGCCGAAAGAGCCTATAACCAGACAAATTTAGATGGTATAAGTAATCAAATAAATGATAACACAGCGTATCAAAGATGTTAATTCTAGAGAATGTCAGAAAGGTTAAGAATCAGCCCAACAGAACTCAACCTTAAAAGCACACATATAGACATTATATACGTGATTGTTACAAAATGATGAAAATTAATGAGTGCTCATGGGGTGCTTGCACTGATACTTTTGTTAGCAATCAGAAAATCGGATGCAAACACATATAGTAACAAAGTACGCGAAGTTGATCTTGTCTGGTGTTTTATCTCAAATTCAGATGCCTTCTCATCCCTCATCATATGTTTCGTTGTCTCGACAAATAATTCAGCAAACTGCAGCTCCCAATTACAAAAATGAAAGCATGTGCAATGCAAATACATCCGAAACAGCAAAGATATGGACGATCCTCCGAGCAAAGCTACTATTCATCTGCGCATTTAATTCAGCATTACTGTTGCTTGAACAGTAAATTGTGTTGAATGCCTTCCCCCTCACAAAAAATCCTCGAAAAACCCAGAATATGTAGACGACCGCAAACGCTTCCAGCCTTGCGTACCTTCTTTTCCATCACACAAACGCCCACCGTGATTTTGGAGAAGGTGCCACCACCACCATCATCCTCCTCCATAGCTTCCACCTCTTCCACCTTCCTACCCACATTCGCTTCTGCCATCTTCACATCTTCATGCTCCTCCATATCCTTCCCCCCTCCGCCCATCTCCCACCCACCACCCATCGATCGATCGCTCTCTCCACTCTCCTCTCTCTCTCTCTCGCTCTCGCTCGCTCTCTCTATTTCACGGAGCAAGAACTCGACCGGCCCCGCCACCGCCGCCTCCTCCAGAATCTACGACTATCAGAAGTGGCGTTCCCATGGACAGGCAGCCGCCCAGATGCATAACGATCTTTCCTCTTCGAATGGGAACTGCAGCCTCTCCGCCACCGCCTCCACCTCCAGAATCTCAGATTTCCATGTCAGTATATTCACATGGATTCTCTGGCCTGGCCACCGCAGCCTCCATGAATCTCCGTGCACCATCTCCCTTCATTTTGTTTATGCGCATTTTGCTCGATGACTCGCTTATCTCACACACTCTTGATCAATGGGCCATGGGCTTGAGAAAAACCTACTTATAGCAACCTACAACCTCCTCACCTTCTCCTTAGCTTCGTGCTCTCACTTTAAGTTCTAGTGAACCAGTCTACCAACTGTCATCAACCTGTTGTAACTCGTGTATCGACTAAAGTTCTGTTTTTCAAACATTGTATTACCTACTAAACAGGTGAGGACAGGTTGGGAGGCTGACCTGTTCTGATCTCCCAACTCGAGGGAGCAAGCAACTCGTTGGAGAGACTGACTTGTGCAATGGGTCAGCAGATGCACAAGGGTGTAAATTGACAACCCAGCCCATTCTTGACATCAAGAACGGGCCAAGTTTCTTCTTCATGTCGATATGCTCTAAGTTATCAAATCACAATCGATTGCCTCTTGTTGTGGCTTTGGACTAGCACATTGATGTAACTGTATTATTAAGCATCATATTAGTTACCTAGCTCTTTTCACTCATTGGCCAAATATTTTTGGATAGATTTATTGTTCTTTATGTACAAGCACCAAAGAACATTGCGCCAAAGCCAACAACCAATAACCACTCCAAAGAAGCCCATAATTTAGCAAAGGCCTTCTAAATGTCCATAGCCATGACCATAAGGTTAACAATCTTTTATCCTACATGAGAGTGGCAAGGCTCCAATCACACACTAATTGTGATAGATGTATTGAGGTGTATTTGATTAACGCATACTTAAACATAACATCTATGTCAAACATTCAATTACAAATAGGGTATATTTTCAATTATGTACTTTTGACTTGATGATGGCTTATAGTATTTTCATTGAGACGCATTTTAAGAATATACACAACATGTACATACAAGGAACATGGTTTCTATGTTCAAGGATGTACCTAGTGTTAGATTGAGTCATATAACATGAGATTGAGATGCATTCTAAGAAAATAAAGCATGCATTAAAAAGGAGTATACAAAATGTACGTGATAAGAGTGGGATGGTGATTTGACTTTGATTGATTGTTGGCCTTTCCAAGTGCCTTTGGATTAAAGCATACGTACTTCTTGACACTGGTTATATTTTTGATTTTAGAAGATAGATAGGATATTCATGTTTAAAAGTACCTGAATGTTGGTCTCTATTTTTGTCATGGGAGCACCTTTCCTCATAGTACATGATGTGACAAGGAATTTGCTTTTTGTATTATAATGTCATTTAAACATAATTCTTCATAGTCAACCATAGTGGCAACTACTTCTATACATATAGTATAACGTGTTTAATGATATTATAGACAAGTGTCCACATATTTTTGTATATGTCATCTTTCATGGAAACCAATTTGGAAATACACATCTATAATATTTTTTGTTAAGAGTCAAAATACCTCTTTTGCCCTTACAAATTTTAAACTATTTTTCTCATCTAGTTGTATGCCTATTAGGGCATGAATTTTAGTCTAAAAGTCATTAAGTATTATGTGTATATTATCATTTTGAAAACCATAACATGGAATTCGTAATGTTTGTCGATGCTAAATTTTCACCTACCTTTATACAGTAAAAAAATTATATCACTACATGGCATATCAACATGTCTCCTTGTCATCTTCGTCATTATGATAACAACATTCAAAATTAGCCTATTCTCTCCTCTATACTAACTATATATTAAAAGAGGACCAAAAAATATGCTTCTTTCTCTTAAGAAACCTACTCAAATCCTATAAATCTATCTTTGAAATGATCATCTATCTATTATTGGCTAATACCTATGTTATCTTCAAATATAAATCTCCCATATTTGGGACAAACCCAATTCGAAGTGGTTTTTGCCCACACCTAGTAAGTTTGTTTCGTTTCGCAAATGAAACTAACCTAGGTAAACAAGGTAGCCATCCAATCTTTTATAGACATCAAGTCATTTCATTGCATTTTCTTTGAGGAGAACTAAACTTTGGATCCCCCATGGACACGGTTCGATCTTCTTGGAGGTCGCATTGGCTGATGATCCACCATTCCTTGGTCGGGTTGTTGCTGAGTAACAGCAATGTCTTCCTCATATTTGTTGTCGAGTAGTTGGTCGACTATCGGCACGATGGAGCTCGAGGCTTGAGTTGTCGTGTCGGTGGCAGGTGTCGAATGTTCGCATGGAACTTTACCTTTGCCTTTGAAGTCGATGAACTGATCCTTGATAAAGACTATATCCTTGCTGAATAAAATTTGCTGGATATCGGGGTCGTATAGCTTATAGGTATTGTCGAAGGAGGCGTAACCAATCAGGATGGTCTTTAGACTTTGGAAGTCCAATTTTTTCCTTGTCTCCTTCAGGATCTATGTGTAGGCGATGCAACCAAATACTCGTAGGTTCTTCAATGAAGGCCTAGATCCTGTCCAAACCTCATGGAATGTTTTTCCTGAGAGGGCCTTAGTCGAACATCTATTCTGGATGTAAACTGTAGTGGAAACAGCTTCAGTCTATAAGCTCTTTGGCAATGATGCGTGTGCCAGCATGCATTTAGCTGACTCGACCAAGGTACGATTCTTCCTCTCGGCTAAGCTGTTTGACTAAGGCGAATAGGGAGTGATAAAATGATGTTCAATGCCTTGGCTCTGGCAGTACTCCTTGAATGCAATAAAGATGTACTCTCCACCATTGCCGGACCTCGGGGCTTTGATCTTCTTATCAGTTTCTTTCTCTGCATGCTCCTTGAAGATTTTGAAGCAATTGAAAACTTCTAATTTCTTCTTAATAAAGTACACCATCGTCCTTCTATAAAATTCATCAATAAAAGGGATGAAGTACTTTGCATCCTTTAATGAAGGATTCTGCATTGGGCCACAAATATTTGTATGCACAATATCTAACAATCTTCTAGCAAAATGTTAATGGCTTAATCTAAAAGATTTCCTAGCATGTTTACCGACTATACAGTCTTGACAGACAAGTAATTCGACTTTCCTATCTGGATAGTCGAGATCAAATACAATAGATTTCTTAGAGATGTGTAAATACAGAGGCATGATTCAAATGACCAAGTTTATAATGCCAAAGTAAACTTTTATTGAGCTGCACATAAGTATTAACAGCCTGATTAGAGGCAGAAAAGCAATGACTTAATTTGTACAAGTATTCATGCCTCTTTCCGAGTGCTAGGATCTTGCATGTCCTATCAACTACTTTGCATTGATCTGATTCGAATTCTACTTTGTGTCATAAATTTGTAGTTATGCTAACAGAGCAGATTTGTAGAAAAATTTGGTGCTTGAAGAACACTTGAAAGTAGTTTGGATTGATCATTTGTGAAGCTTAATCTTATTGTACCTTCACCTTTGATAGCTTGTGTGCTTCATCTTACTGTACCTTCACCTTTGATAACTTGTGTGCTTAATCTTATTGTACCTTCACCTTTGATAGCTTGTGTGCTTAATCTTATTGTACCTTCACCTTTGATAGCTTGTGTGCTATTGTCGCCCAAGTGAACAAACTTCTTGGTACTGTAAGGCATATAGGATTAGAGACAGTCGATATGGCTAGTCATATGCTGAGTGGCTCCGGAATCAAGAAACCAAGAGTTGTCGTTTGATGCTTCTTGATGGCTTCTCATTAATGCATCGTGATCCGCTTCTTGATTCGATTGAGATACTTCTGCAGCTGTATTTTCCATCTGATTCAATCATCTTTTGTTGTTGTTCTTGACTTGTAGGATGCGACAATCATGAATATTGTGGTTGGTTCGTTTGCAATATCTACAGAATAGCTTCTTCTTTGTTAGTGGCTTCGACTGCTCTTGACGGTTTTGTGTTGGCTTTTGATTCAGCTTATGTGGCTTTGAGCCTCTCTTCTTCTGCATGTGTATAAGGCATGAGAGTCGGCAATAGAGGAACCAGAAGGTTCGTTTTTTCTTGTCTCTTCATGTAGCAACATCGTCATGACTCGTGATAGAGTCAGCTCTGGGTGTGTGGTGATCATCATCACCCAGTTATCATACGATATTGGCAGGCT
Source organism: Diphasiastrum complanatum (assembly GCA_029204225.1). Taxonomy (NCBI): domain Eukaryota; kingdom Viridiplantae; phylum Streptophyta; class Lycopodiopsida; order Lycopodiales; family Lycopodiaceae; genus Diphasiastrum; species Diphasiastrum complanatum. The sequence continues at coordinate 29,132,767 of CM055102.1, read as the reverse complement.
TGAAAGCAGTATCATTACTGCATCTTGATCGTCTGACAAATTCGACAGCGGCCATTTGCTGTAGCAAGTTCTTGAACTAGTTAATGTAATTCTGTAATGAATCACCATTGGTCATCTGGAGGGAGAAGAATTTTCTCTTGAGATGTAGCTTGGAAGCTACGTTACGCACTTCGTACAGGGTGCTCAAGATGTCCCAAACTTTCTTGGAGGTCTGAGCTTCAGACACATGGCCGATTTGTGTGTCTGATATGTTGAGGATGATCAACGTGAAAGCCTTTCCATCCTTCAGCTTCCATCGAGAGATTGCAAGGTCATCGACTTCGGGTCTTTCCTTTGCACCTGTGACAACATCATACAACTTCTTAGCCATTAGCACAGTTTTCATCTTAATTTCCACATATGGTGATTGGATCCATCAAGCGTGTCCACGATGGGATTGGCTTTCCCTTGGGAAGTAGAAAGCATGCAACCCTGACAAAATTTGAATGCAAAACTAGACAATAATTTACTCAAATTGAATGTATAGAAATACAAGTAAGATGATGCTGGTGAGCACAAATCAATAGCGGACAAAATCGTGTGCTCACAAAGCTAACTACGATCTGTAACAGCTATGAGCTTATATTGACAATCAATCTGAAAAGAAAGAATCAATGTTTGAAAGCATCTACTAAGTTTGTCCCCAAGATCTTGAGGATCCACCTCAAGACCCGAGAGCTCCAAGAAGATCTTCAAGAGCAAGGGCCAAGCCATCAAGGCTCACATACATTGGCAAAGGTGATCAAAGAGAAGGCACTCCTTTCACTTCATATACTTTTCTTACTTCAATGCTTGATGAACCAACTTGCTATGAAAATGCTTGAAATCAAAAAGTTGGATGGATGCTATGTAAGTGGAGTATGATGCTCTTATGGAGAATCATACTTGGGAACGTGTTGATCTTCCTCAAGGGAAGAAACCACTTGATTGCAAGTGGGTGTATATATTGAAATACAACCGATATGGATCAATAAGTAAGTATAAAGGAAGGCTTGTAGCAAAAGGTTTTTTTTTTGCAGTAAAGAAAGGTGGCATATTTTTAAGAACCATAACTCCTTTATTTTTTGTTTCCATCTACATTTAGAGAAATATCACTTGTAAGTAAATTGAGTATTGTCTGGAAAAGCTTACCTGAATAAGAGTCATAGTGTTATCCTATGAAGATGCCATAATACTCTCAAAATATATGCCTTCTTTAAGATTCAAAGAAATGATATTCATTGCTAAGTCCTTTCTATAATATATGCAAGTATGCAACAAAATGTTCGAAGTACGAAATCTAGCATTCTATGTACTTAGCACATATAGTATTTGTGTTGCAATATTGTTAGGCCGATTCAAGAAAGAAGCTTTAAGTATTTGAATTTGAATTCTTGAGGTGAAGTATTCATGAATGTAGAAATCGCATTTATAATTGAAGTGCTCTTGTAATTCTATCGTTTGCAAAACATATGAGGTAAAAGAGAAAGTGAGATCCGTCATAGAGTTGGATATTACATGAGCAATGGAGCCATCTACAGATTTAAACAAAGCTTAAAAGCATTTTTAAGCTACCAATAGTACAATTTTTTATGTCAATCACATGTATTAGAACAAAGTATTAGAGTATTTTTACTCTACGGACTGGATTCTATCACACCGAAGTCATGGTGTCATAAGTTAGTATCATGATCATCAAAGTCTAAAAAATACTATACTTTCAGCAATCTACTAATGTGCTTCATTTTATCCTCAAGAGTACATACTCTTGAGCACTCTCATCACTACCTCTAATGCTTTGAAGAACTCTATTCCTTAGCATAAGCACTCTAGAGGTATTTTTGGATTTGTAGATCCCTTTCACGGAGTTCCAAGCCCTCCTTGGCCAAGGTACAAGATGCAACTTCTTTAAGAAGTTCATTACTAACATTCATTCTAAGACAATGTAATGCTAGCCTAGATCTTTTCTTGTACTTCACTAGATCTTTCCTCCTTGAGGCTCTTCCACTTCACCAAGGACAAGATCATACAAATCTTGGAGCACTAGAAGTCACTCCATTCTTACTTTCCGTATTGAATAATTACTTGATTTTAACCTTTCACTAGTTTCAAGAAGATAGGCTCCAATTGAACCCATATTTAACTAGTAACAAGTACAACAAATGTACTATTCAAGACTTTTCCTATTCTCTTTTTTAGACTTTAGCCTCTAGGCTACTCACTTGAATCTCTCTTAACTCAAGAAGCAAGATCTTGGACTCTTGGAAGTGCCAATGCCTTCCTTTGGTGTTTAGAATGGATTTTAGTCTCTCTCTAGAACTAAAAACATAAGCCTCAAAACTCACTCTCAATGATTTGGAGGTTTATCAAACATCTAACACCATTCCCACATCAGATCTACAATGAGATCAATGGATTTTCACAAAGCAAATCACTAGTTTCACTCTTCACAAATTGTTTGAAGTACAAATATTGAAAAATCACTAAGATTTGGTGAAAGTACAACTCCAGCAGCCTCTCACACGTGTGAGAAGTACACTTGACCTTTACGCACTTATTTGAACGTCAAATCCTCAAGTAAACCATTGGTTAAGGTCACCCTCCTTCAAATTGATTCTAGCACCAATGCTTTTAGCAAAATGAAGAGATTTGGATCATCATCAAAGCTCTTAGACTTGGCTCTGATACCATGTCAAATTTCAAAGAAAAGGACTTAATTTGATCCACAAATGATCAATAAGAGTGATTGGTAGCTTGGGATCTTGATCTATATCCACACTAGCATCCAATTCTAGCTTCTACTTGACAATTTCTATTGATCCAAGCAAGAACAATAAAAAATGATGATCCAAAGGCTTCACACATGTGAAGTACATCAGGTGTACGCTGATAATAGAAAATATATTTACTAAGGAAATACAAAGCATTCATCCACAAAGAATTAGCTTAAGAGAGTGAAAACACAATGATGGCTCCCAAATCAATATTTCTCAAGATTAACCTCACAATGGATCCATCATGGATCAAGTACACAATCATCATAATCTCTCTCTAGGCTGCTTCCAGCACGTGTGGGGTAGCTCATTGTACTCATTCATATCCACTTTGGATAAGATCTATCTAATTTGCCACATCATCCATTGGTGGTTAGTGTTGACCTTCTAGATTCCTATAATCTAGGAGATAACTCCTACAATTTAGGAGATTTGACATTTGACTCAAATAAAATCTAAGTACAACGGATCTGAATATTACAAGTGTTATTTCACACATGTGGACAGGTCCTCACACATGTGGATCCACATAGATACAAACAAATTGCTTTAACAATGTGAAAATTGCTGAAATCTAACACCTTTCGCTTTGTAACTCTTCCAAAACTGTCAGCAACTCCGCGTCTTTCAGCTACAGGTCCTGCTTTGTTGTTCTGAGCTCATCTGTCTGTTGTGCTAGCTGGTGCACCAACCAATGAAGATGGTATGATATCTCAACATGCCACTTCAACGATCCCTAGCTTTCTCGGGCAACCTGTCGTAGGCTAGAAAGGGAGGGGAACTCAGAAGAATGACAATGATAAGTAGAAAAAGAGAAGCTGTGGAATGAGTTGGTAGTGGAACAGTTAGTTGAGTATTTACAACAGTGGTGACGGTGGGAATTATAATACTAGGCTTAAGAAAAACGGTGACGTGGGGGTGTGGTATCAACAATGGTGGTGGTGGTGGTAGTAGTGGAGGTTAGTGATGTGACTAGTGCAACTGCCTCTGGAACTGTCTCCACTCCCTCATCTACAAGATTGCCTTCATCGAAGTATTCAAGAGTGTCTACATCGATGAAGGCATCTTGCTTGAGAGTAGAGGGGTCTTCAGCTTTTTCTTCAGCATTTGGGCTTTCTTGGACTTCTAATATTATTTGAGTTGCTTAATCTTCTACCGTTTCTTGATCAGGTTCAGCTTCTCTTGTCTCTTCTGTTGTTTCTTCGTGAGTGGAATCAGCTGCAATTGTGTCTTTTGCATGTGTAGTTGCAGGCAGCTCCTTTCCTCTCTCCCCTGAAACTATTGCATGTGGTTGGCTGGCCACCACAGAATCTACGGTCTGCTGGACAGGAGGGGGTGATGTAATAGCTTGAAATGATCCTGATGGAATCTGGAGTGTCTAACAGGTGATTGCACCCACACTTGAAGGGATCCAGATGCTGATTTGGTTCTAGAACTTCGAGTAGGTGATTGCATTGGTGTCTACTGAGTGTCCATGATCTGGAGCTGAGGTGAGGAGGCAGTATGTCAGGCCCAGGATTGGTCTCAGGTAGCGTGTCCACGCTAGGGACTGGTAGACCAACAACCCATAAGTTAATTGTGACTATAAGGGAATTGGGGCCCTTATGTGTATATGGTCATAATTAATGGTTGTAGGCCTAAACACATGGTGGTGGAGTTGGTATGGGTCTATCAGTGAGTCATTAGGGAACTGGATGACGTGGCCCAGATAGGCTGCAGAGGTGTCCACTGAGGTATCATAGTGCACTACTAGTAGTGCATGGGCCTTGGAGGGTATAATTATACTTGATGAGTAGTTACATGCTGCTAGTGTGACTCCTCTTTCCATGACTCTGATTGATCTATAGCTTGGGGGCTAGATCCGTACAATCTAGATTTGGTTGGGTTGGTTTAACCTCCACCGGTTCCCATGTGTTGTTGCTTTGTATGGTATGATGTTTTAATTCCGATTTTTATTGTGTAAACGATCCATTTGGAAACTCATTGGTATAATTGGTAAATGAAAGCACGTATGGTCTAAAAAATTAGATTTTTTGTAGACATTGCTTAATTTAGCAACTATTATACCCATAATGAATGCATTAACTGAACGAATTTTTTTTTTTTCAGTTGGCAAGCAAATGGATGCTGATGAAATTTTTGAGGAGGGTGCTACCGAGATTCACCCGGCATCACCACGAAGTGATGGGGGAAATACGAAGATTCAGCCGGCCTCACCCGACAGTGATGACACCCTAGACTCCGAAAAACTGTTGCAAACCTTAAGCAAGGCAGTTTTAGAACTTCATCAGAGCAATAGACAACGAGATAAACAAATGCAAAATCTATTTAATCAACTGCAAGCAATTAACTCTAACAACTTCGGCTACCAACCGCAAATATTTTTCGGCGATAAAAAGTTTAAACGTCCGGAAGTTGTTGAAGACTAGATAAACCGTTGGACAAGCTATTTTAGCTTGCACAACGTCCCAGAGGATAAACGAATATCATCGGTTCAGTTGTTTCTGGAAGGTAAGGCCTCTTCATGGTGGAGGGAACTTTCCACGAAACCGGTGACTTGGGCTGGAATCCTGACGGAATTCCGAAAAGCTTTTGTCACGATAGACGATTCCGAGCTGTATATTCAGTTTATCAACTGCAAAATGGGAAGCCGAGATTTGGACAGTTATGTCCAAGAGTTCTTGGACTCTTTGGCCAAGGTGCCGCTATTTGATCGTAAGTTAGCATAATGGCAATTTATTGCCGGACTGCCAGCTGATTATCAAAATGAATGCAAACAAAATATCCTTAACTCTCTAGATGATGCTATCTGTGTGGCAAAAGCCTATGATAGTATAGTTGTTGCATCACAAAGAAGCGTGCACGGTCAAACGGCCCCGAAACCCAAGCAAGAAAAATCTAACAAGCATAAAAAGCAGTTTTTTGACGAGCTGGAAGCAGAAGCGTACCAACAATCAAAGAAAAAGAAGAATAAGAAGAAATTGGTGGTAAAAGACAAACCATGGTTGGTGGCGCTTAAATAGAATCTGTTTTTTCTCTGCAATAAACTGGGGCACCGTGCTAAACAGTGCCCCAAACGGAAAACAGTCGTCAAGTTTCATGACTGTGGATTTACCAGCAGGTAAATTGGAAGTCAATTTGTTAAATAATTGTGATTGTACTTGTAACTTTAGTGCACTCTCTTTCAAGCCTAATGAATTGTTTCGTGTGAGACGCAATATTTTAGGGAAAGACTTGAATGTGCTATTTGATTCAGGTAGTACTCACAATTTTTTGAATGCTCGACTTGTGCAGAAGCTCCGAGTGCCCACCATGGCCAGTGATCACCATTACATGGTCCGTCTTGCCTCAGGGTCGAACGCTGAGATTTGGGATGTCAAAGTCTTGAACTCAGAGCTTTAAATGTAGGACTATGCTGAGCCGTTGGATTTCCATGTCATGAATTTGGACCGGACTGATGTGATTTTGGGCTATGAATAAGTTTTTGACAAATTAGACTCTTTAGAGATAGATTTTAAAAATCATTCTATGGTATTTAAAGATAAGTTTGATCAGATTGTCTCTATTTCTGGAGAGACCGATGTACTTCCATCGTCGATGATTTCCTCGGCTGAATTAATTGAAAAACTTCATGATTCTGAGTATGAACTCTTTCACTTGCTTTTGAAATCTCGTATGCATTGTGATGTTGGAGATGTGAATGTGTTTTCATGCTTTAACACTGAAAATTCGCATCAGGAACAACATCATTTGCGAGAGTTTAGTGAAGTTTTTCCGAAGCAGCTACCTTATGGACTACCACTTGCTCAATCGGTGGATCATAAGATAGATCTTTTACCCGATAGTCGTCCTATCTTCAGACAACCATATCGGTTTAGTCAGAAGGAAGAGGAGGAAGTGGCTAGGTAGATTGAGGAGTATCTCAGGATGGGACACATAAGACCAAGTAAATCTCCATGGGGAGCACCTGTACTTCTTAAGAGTAAGAAAGATGGGAGTTTCCGGCTATGTGTAGATTACAAGGGTCTGAACAAACTAGCAGTTAAAAATAAATACCCATTGCCCAGGATGGACAATCTCATAGATCGAGTCCATATTTGGAAAAGTTCGTAGTAGTGTTTCTGGTCGATATTCTGATCTATAGCAGAACACTCAAAGAGCATGCTAAGCATCTCTGTACTGTCTTACGTATCTTAAGACAAGAGAAGCTTCATGCAAAAGAATCAAAGTGCAAATTCTTTAAAAAAGAACTTCTTTACCTTGGTCATAAGATTACCTCCTTTGGGATCAAGATTGACGATGAAAAGTGAAGACGGTAGTGGAATGGCCAATTCCTAAAACGGTAGCAGATGGCTGGATACAAAGATGTTTCGTCCAATAGTGAAGACAATGAGGATGAAGAGGAAGGCAACCTCCAAACAAGATGCACCAGACGACAAAGGACATCACCTACTGTATAAAGTCCTCACAACAAGATTCTAGTCTAAGCATACCATACAAAGCAACAACACATGGGAACCGGTGGAGGTTAAACCAACCAAACCAAACCTAGATCGTACGGATCTAGCCCCCAAGCTATGGATCAATCAAAGTCATGGAAAGAGGAGTCACACTAGCAGCATGTAGCTACTCATCACAAATCAAGCATACACTAGTGAGAGCCCAGCAGGTATACTTATACCCTCCAAGGCCCATGCACCACTAGTAGTGCACTGTGACCTATTTGGGCCACGTCATCCAGTTTTATAATGACTCACTGATAGACCCATACCAACTCCACCACCATGTGTTTAGGCCTACAACCATTAATTATGACCATATACACATAAGGACCCCAATTCCCTTATAATCACAATTAACTTATGGGTTGTTGGTCTACCGGTCCCTAGCGTGGACACGCTACCCGAGACCAGTCATGGGCATGACATTCTTCCTCCCTTATTCAAGTTCTGACCTCAAAACTTAAAACTGGAAAAGTTCCTCCTTAAGCTTCCTTCTTGTTCCCAGGAATCGTCATCGTCTGTACATCCCCTCCATCGAACCAGATGCTCGATAACTATACAATTTCTCAATCGTTTAGTTCTTGTATCCAAGATCTTTTCATGTTCAAGACGAGATACACCCGATGATTCATCCAACAGGTCCAACTGATCTCTAGATCCAAGATGCTCTCCTTCACGTAGACTCTTTTTAAGACGACTAACGTGAAATACGGGATGCAATTGTGATCCATCTGGGAGTTCCAATTGGTAAGCTAAGGATTCGATCTTTTTCAAGATCTTAAACGGTCTTCTATAGCTAGGGGACAACTTATAATGCTTGCCGGTACGCATTACACTTGAATCCTTCGGGATTCTCAAATATACCCAATCTCCCACTTGGAAGTCTCTCGGTGATCTTTTCAGATTTGCATAATGTTTTTCCCTATCTTGGGCACTCTGGACATTTTCACGTGCAATCCGTAGCATTTCCTGCATATCATGTAGGAAATCCGCTACTTTCTAAAACTTGATCGTCCGAGTCTCAACCGCGATGGGTGATCTAGGCTCAAAACTGTACATAAGCATAAACGGGCTATAATCGGTAGCTGAATGCTTACTACTATTATAGGAAAACTCGATTAATGGAAGGTACTTTTCCCAATCAGATTGCCGTTTGGAAACATATGCCCGAAGCATTTGTTCCATCGTCTGATTTGTTCTTTCCATCTGTCCATCTGTCTCAGGATGATTAGAATAACCCAAGCTCAGTGTCATCTCTAGTTTAGCGAATATGGCCGACCAAAAGTGACCGGTGAACTCCAGATCGCGATCACTCACAATATCACTTGGTAATCCGTAAAGCCTAAACAGACGCTCTACAAATATCTGAGCTAAATCAAAAGCCTTTGCGGTGGTCTTTACCGGAATAAACGTAGCCAATTTGGTAAGACGGTTGACCACAACCCAAATTGCATCATGTTGTTTATTCATCCGCAGTAACCCAACCACGAAATCCATGGAAATACTATCCCATCTCTTATCAGGGATATCCTGTGGATGCAACAAACTGCTAGCCTTATGGAATTCAACTTTATTCAACTGGCATTGGTCACACGTGACCACATAAGATTCTACAAAGGGCTTGAGTTTTGGCCAATAAAAATCCCTTCGTACCAAATCCAATGTACGATGTATGTCGGGATGTCCTGCGCACGGTGAGTCATGACATTCATAAAGAATTTTATTCTTAACAACATCCACATCAGGCACACAAACCTTCCCTTTCCTGAACAAAAGTCCATTACGGATAGAACAGTCATCAGTACCCTTTATATCCTTCCCTCTAGACTGATCACCATGATCATCAGTCCCGCTTGATGAAACTGCTAGAACCCTATTCCAGATTGGTCCAAAATGTGGGTCTTTCTCATAAAGACCTCTCAAGGAGAGATAAAAGTCCATACTAATCTCAGTGAAAGAAATTTCGTTCACTTCACCAATTCGACTAAGTGCATCAGCCACCTGATTAGATGAGCCTCTGATATATCGCACTTCAAAGTCAAATTCCTGCATGAGTTCTGCCCATCTGGCCTTACGACCTCGCAAATCATTCTGATTATAGAAATACTTTAAAGGTTGATGATCCGTACTAACCACAAATTTATTACCATACAGGTAATGCCTCCATGATTTCAAATCATGGATCACAACAAAAAGCTCTTTTTCTTGAGTAGTGTACCTGACCTGTGCATCAGTTAGTTTCTTACTCTCAAAGGCAATGGGTTGACCCTCCTGTAACAGAATAGCTCCAATAGCCGTATCACTCGCGTCAGTGTTAATGACGAATGACAAATCTAGATCCGCTATTCTCAAAACTGGAGCTGAGGTGATTAGAAACTTGAGTTTGCGAAAACTTTCATCTAATTTTTCATTCCATCTGATAGGAGGACTTGGCCTACCTTTGCGACTTTTCACTCCTTTCAACATATTGTTGAGAGGTGCAGCAATCTTCAAGTACTCCTCTGAAAATCTACGGAAAAACACAGTGAAACCTAAGAATGACTTAATTTTCTGCTTCCTAGGAGTCAACTTCTTTGCCTTCGCCTGTGGGATATCTGATGTCTTCTCTGATTCAGGAGGTGGTTTGCTGGCGATCATCTTATTCCTCAACTTCTTTGCTGGTGGTGTAGTATCAGCAAGGTGAGCGACGTGTGGTGATGACCGGTCATGTCGCTTCTTGACTTGACGTTCTTAAACATAGCATCTTGTTGAGGAGGTGGGGCTGAAGCTGTTGATGGTGTATAGCCTCGGCTAGTTGTAGAATCTTTGAGAGCCAATGCCAGTTTCAAGTCGATGAAGGATTGACTTCGAGCTAGATCAAAAAGGATGTAGCCCAATGATGTGACTAGGGCTCTCTTTTGAATGGCAGTGATCAATTGTCGGGAGATGAATCCGGCCCAATTGTACATGTTATGTCGGCCCTCATAGGATTCTCCCAGCATGGCAAAATATGGAGGGAGATCCTCAACAGATGTGCCTTTTGTGTATAAGTGTACTTAGTAAGGTAAGGCAGCTCCCAGTTCCTTGCACTTGATGGCTTCGAGGAGAATGCCATCCTTGTTCTTCCACTTGTCGATTGAAGTGTCAAGGAATCGGGCATATGGCTACTGCAACATGTTGGTTAGCTTCACTGGCTTCTCCTTATGGCCATTGGGAGAGCCAAAATTTGTGAGGTTGCTGCCAGCCAAGCAGACATACAATTGAAAATTTTGTAAATCGATACGAAAAGTCAGCTGTTTCGGATGCAATCGTCGGATGTAGCTTGGCGGATGCAATCATCGGATGTTAATTAGAACGTATTGTCGAATGGACTGTCGATGCAAATAACTTAAAATATTTGTGATTTTTGAATAAGTGTAAAATCAATGGTTTTTCAAAAAACTTGGGAAGAAATATACATAGAGAAAAAACAGAAAAGTAGATTGCAAAATAAATCAGAAAGATATTTTTACACAGGACTTACTGAAAAATTATCCTCGTAGTACTTTCATAGTCGGCTACCATTGACTATTGTGTCAAGGGGTATGGCTTCTAGGGTTTCTAATTGCACTGCACCGTTTGTAAAAAATTTCTTGACAATGTAAGGATCTTGGCTACAGAATTTCAATTTCCCTAGATGGACCTTGGAAGATGTGTAAAGTAAAACTTTATCACCATCTTGAATATCTTTAATCCGAACATGACGATCATGCCAAGCCTTCTGCCGTAGTTTATAAACTATATGTGCATGATAGGATATAAGTCGTGTTTCACACAATTTTGTCAACGTAAACACAAGTCATTGGCATATGCTAAAGTGACGCGTAGGGAAGGAATTAAAAATTCTACTGACATAACATCCTCTTGGCCATATACCAGTTCAAATGGTGTTTTCCAACTCGTGGCTCGCGTCGATGTTGTTCGATATGCCCAGATAGCAGAAAATAACTTAGTTTCCTAGTCCGATTGACTTGTTTCTACTATCTTGGTTAAGACTTTACAAATCATTTTATTTGTAGATTCAACTAGTCCATTGCATCTAGGATAGTACAGGGGGGGGTACTCTTTTGGTGTGTAACAAAGTAATGAATCAGTAAGTTGTTGATTATTTCATTGAGGGTCTCGATCACTGCCAAGCTCTATTGGACAGCCAAATCGAGTGATAATGTTTTCATAGAGGAAGCGTGCTACAAATTTTGCATCTCCTTTGCGCGTTGCTCTATCCTCTATCCATTTTGTTGCATAATTAGTGGCAATCAAGATATATCATGACTGTGTGCCATGTGTTGATATTCTTTGCACGTTGGCAAACGTCACAAACTTTTACATAAGCATGGGTGTCTTTAAATAAGGTTGGCCACCAAAATCTTGCCAAAAGAATTTCCCTAGCAGTAGCATTGGAAGAGAAATGTCCTCCCCCAATACGTTCGTGTGTCGAGGTGTTAAGGGTATGACAATGTAAATAAATAAATTAGCCGATAATTGTTGCGAGGGTTGTGGCATCCTGCGTGTATAAGCCCATGGCCCAATGAGCACTTGTAAATATATAATTTTGGCAATAAACTTGACTTTGGTCCATGTAATTAAAATAATATTAGAAGGCCAAAGTTAAGCTTAAGTTAGGTTACTAAGTTTTTTGGGATTAGTCAAAAGTCAAATGGTAGTAGGTGGGGTGTGTTTCTTCCTACACCATAGATTCATTTGTGTTTCTTGCACATGTATTTATATTATTACAGGTTAGGTCTTTTGGCCCTTTAATTACAATTCTTTTGGCCTTTTAATTCTGTAACAGTAGATCTAACTGTTTACAATGGTTGATTTTTAAATAAACGCTTTGTTTCCAGGCTTGAATAATTTTTGTTCGCGACAGTTTATCTCTTCGTCACAGCTTTGTGTTTCGCGAATTCTTTGTGACACTTGTCTCTTCGCGACATCTTCGTGTTTCGCAAATTGTTAATGACAGTTGACAGATTTGAGCTCGAAGAAGAATCCTGAATATATCGCGAATTGGCAACAAGCGACAATTTCGCGACAGGTAAGGTTTGAACAAGAAACAGAATATTTCGTGACAAGATACTGTTCGCGAATCTTTTGAGCTTCAACAAGAAACTGTGAGCTTCAACAAGAAACTATTTTGCAAATCTTTCACGATTTTTTCGAGTTTCAAGCAAGATAAATTTTGCGAATCTTTCGAGGTTGATCACGATATAAATGTTTCGAGTTCAAGTTCGTTTCTCATCCTTTGTCAAGTAAACTATGCACTTTATTAGTAGAATCAAGATCTGTCTGATCCAGTGTTCTACAGCTCCCTCTCAAAGTGGGCAGTTGGATTAACCCCAATCTTCTTCGTTGCTTCTCGGACAAAGCTTTACTAAGTGGCTTTGTAAAGATATCAGCTGTCATTTCCTCTGTAGGTATGAAGACTGTCTTCAATATCTTCTTCTCGACTAAGTCTCGAATAACATGATACTTGATAGCTATGTGCTTCGTTTTCGAATGAAATACAGGATCTTTTGTAAGATAGATTGCTGAAGTGTTATCCATTAACAAGACATAAGGTTCAGAAATAGAATTATCAAATCCTTCCAACATCTGCTTGATCCATATCAGCTCGTTTGCCATCTTGGTTGTTGCTACATATTCCGCTTCACAAGAAGATTGAGCTACTGTTGTTTGCTTTTTGCTTATCCAGAGTATGGCTGTGCTAGATACTAGAGTACAACCTCTTGAGATACTTTTGCTATCATCCTTCATGGATGCCCAGCTTGCGTCGCTATAAGATTTGATCCGAAATCCAACTTCCTTTTAATAACACAATCCATAGTCTTTTATTTCCTAGAGATATTGTACTACTCTCTTTGCTAATTTCCAATGTAACGATCATGGATTCTAATTAAATTGGCTCAGCTTGTATATAGCAAATGCTATATTAGGTATGGTGTTGTCTGCTAGATACAACAATGATCCAATCAGCCTACGATAGGGTGTATTGGCCATTCGCTTCTCTTCCTCGAGAGTCTGCAGACAATCTGCCTTGCTCAGTATTGTCCTAAGTATCATGGGAGTATGCACACCTTTGCATTCGAGCATGTTGAAGTCTTCAATGATCTTTTGAGTGTACTTTTATTGGTGAAGATACAACTTACCACCTTCAAAGTCTCTCTCGATCTGCAAGCCTAGATAGATTTTTGCTTTTCCTAGGTCAACGATCTCAAATATTCCAGAAATGTCTCTTTTGACATCTGAAATTAACTTATCTTTTTTTGAGAAGATAAGTGTGTCATCAACATAAACAGCTAGAATGATTATTTCATTTTTGACATGCTTGATATAGACATTCGACTCAACATATAAAGGTTTTAAGCCTAAGGAACGTAGTGCTTCATCCTTCTTTACCATTGTCTGGCTGCTTGTTTCAGACCATATCCATCAAGATCCAGCTACCTTGGACATCTTCATCGAATGAATCTAAGAAATGATCAGTACCGAATCAAACTCCAAACCTACCCAGAGTAGTAGCCACGCAAATCGAGGTAGAAGCAGACCCAGCAGAAATGAATCCAATGGACCCACCTATTCTTGTCGCACCTCTACAAGTAGTTTAGAGAGCACCTCAGTTCGAGATGCCAAAATATGACGGATCATCAGATCTGATCATTTCTCCAGATCTACGAGCAAGCGTGCGAGATCTATGATGCGCAGACACCGACAAAAAAAATTGATGTTGTTTCCAATGTCACTGATTATGGCAGCGCATGATTGGTTTTGTAATCTCTCAATCGAAGAAAAGTCCACTTCGGAAGGGGTTAAAGCGGCTCTCAGCACGCGCTTTAAACCAAAGAAGTTTCTGGAAGATCCGTTTCTCCTACTGAGCAAGGTCAAAATGGGAAAGAGAGAAAGCGTCAAGGACTACATTGAACAGGTCAAGCATCCGAATGCGTTGTAGCCCTAACTCCCGATCATGCAAATATTATGTGGTTCCTCGCGAGGTTACCATGAAGTATCAGAAGAGAGCTAAAAAGATGGGAGTAGTACGCTACATTGCAAGAAGCAATGGAAGACACCATCAGAGAAGAAGATGAGGGTTCAGATGATGAATCATATCCGACTACCCCTAATCCGACTCCCTCGATAGCAGCAGCATCCAACGCTTTCAACATATCAACAGATTTGTTGATGGAGCAAATGACGAAGTTACACAAGCAGTAGATGGAACAACTTACGACGCCGTTTGGTTAGAAAGTGAAGGCCTTGTAGGGAGTTATAGCACAAACTCCAAATCCACGGGTACAGAACCAACTACAATATTCTCATCGAGAAAATGTATGGTGTTCAATTTGTACTCAAAACCATACAACAAATGAGTGTCCAGTTTTGAAACAAAACCTCAAACTGACACAAAGGATTTGCCGCTTGTGCAATGCATCTTCGCACTAAATGGCATTTTGACAATTTCAACCCTCGGATCATACAACAAAAGAGGACTTAGTACCAGACCTCTTATCCTTACCTTGGATGATCTGTGCATGCATGGACCTAACTCCGAGCACTTATTCAATTTGAAAATGGTGCTGAAGAAACGCCACAAATTTCAGATATTTTTGAACTCAGAGAAGTGTCAATTTTGGGTGATACATGGCCTCATTCTTGGCCATATAGTTTTAAGACACGGGATCGCCACAGACCTGTCAAAGATAAGGACCATTGTTGATCTACCACCACCAAGAACGATCCGCGGAGTCTATGTTTTTATGGGTCACACTAACTACTACCGAATTTTCACTCTAGATTTTGCAGAGTTAGCACAACCAATTTACAAGCTCACAATGGAACCACATTGGACAGAGGAAGCCCTACAGACTTTCCAAAAACTTAAAGATACAGTGGTCTCAACGCCAATATTATGCCCACTCAATTGGTCCATAGAGTTTTATGTGCATACAAATGCATCAAAGTATGCAGTGGGACCAGTCTTAACCCAGCCAGCTAGACACAAAAAGGATTTCCCAATCCAATTTGCCAGCCGATAGCTCAATGATTCTGAGATAAACTATTTGACCACAAAGCGGGAGACACTGGCTATGATCTATGCGGTTAAGAAATTTCGACATTACTTGATGGCCACACATTTTGCTTTTTATACAGACCATCAACTCTTGCTTTATCTTGTTAATAAACCTTGCAACACGGGGAGAATAACACGTTGGTTACTTATGTTGTTGGAGTTTGATTTTCAGATAGTGGTTCTCAAGGGGAAGCAACACTATATGGCGGATCATGTGTTGTGAATCAAGGGGAAGGAAACTGCAACCCTACTCGACGATGAGCTACCAGATGCTGCCTTGTTTTACATTGACATTGTACCTAAATGGGCCACAAACATTGTTGAGTATCTTATGCGGGGCCAACTGGATAAATCTCTATCCAAGGCGGAACAGCGAAAACTAATACTAAAAGGTAGACCTTATCAACTGATTGCCAACCAATTATATTGAAGAGGACCAGATGGAATTCTTCGAAGATGCATTCTTCCACACGAGGCCACCCAGATTATTTCAATTTTGCATGAAGGCATGGGTGGTGGGCATTTTGTATATGACATTACTGTTCGAAAGATTTTGCAATCAGGATGCTGGTGGGCAACAATACATAAGGATACAGATGAATACTTGAAGAAGTGTGATGTGTGCCAGAGACCTAGGAGACCAACAAGGTTGAACTATGATCTTTTACATCCAATTCTAGCCCAAGCACCGTTTGAGAAGTGGGGATTGGATTATATTGGTCCAATTTATCCTACCGCAAGAAGTTCACAAGCCTGATATATCATCATGACTACAGATTATCTCACCAAGTGGGTCGAAGCCAAGATAGTGTGAACAGTTGATGCTCGAGCAACTGCCAAGTTCGTGTATAAAAATATCATTGTGTGCCTCGGATGCCCGGTGGAGATAGTTAGCGATCGTGGAAGCCATTTCGTCAATGAGATCAAGGTCCTATTGGAAGAATTCTTCGTGATCCACCGATTCAGCACACCTTATTATCCTTGTGGTAATGGGCAGGAAGAATCATCCAATAAGATCTTGTGTAGCGTGATCACAGAAACAGTTGAAGCTAGCAGATCCGATTGGGAGCACAAGCTACATGCTGCTCTGTAGGCATTCAGAACAGCTTACAAGGGAAGCAATGACCACACACCATTTCAACTGGTTTATGGTCAAGATGCAGTAATGCCAGTGGAGTTTTTGGTACCTTCATAAAGAATTGCCACAATGCAATGTCTTGATGAATCCAAATCTCTACAATTGCGCCATAAAGCATTACATAAACTTTGCGAGACGCGCTTGCTAGTTGTGCATGCATTGGCGGCCGAGAAGGAGCAATGCAAAGCATGGCATTATTGTCGATTGCACAAGAAGGATCTTTGATAAGAGATCTAGTCCTCATGTATAAAACTAAAGAAATCAAGAGAAAGTTGAAGTTCACTGGCAAAGTCCGTTCCAAGCAAAGGAGATCCTCCAGCCATAGAGCCGTGAAATTTGAACAATTAGATGGGACGCCATTCGATACTCCCATCAATGGTAGCTGACTTCACAAGTACTGGCCACCTCAGTGAAATAGATCCAGGGGGTGGATGACGCATACAATGATCAGATCAAACCTCATCAAAAGTCATCCCAGCTAGATCTAATGAAATCAAACCAAGATCTAGTTAGATCAAGCAAACTCCACCAAAATTCAGCAAGATCAGGCAAAGATCCGGACATATCAAGGAAGATCCGATAAGATCCAAGTGGGATCCAGATTCAGATAGAATCCAAAGGGTAGCAGGTTCATCAGATAATAATAATCAGCCTCATCCTTGCAAATTAGAGACGACAATTTTGAAAAAAAAAACAACAAAATGGGATTAAAAATCACTTTAACTGATGGATCAGCTACCAATTGTCCATCAAAACTGTTGGAGAGCTCTCCATAGTCAGATATGACTTGGATGCAATGTTATACCAGTCTGCAAGAGTTATGGATTAGAGAATCTCAAGATCTCACCAGAAAACACTAAAAAAGAGCACTTTTTCTATCATTTTTTAAGATCTCTTGGGAAATAACTCTTGAGACTTTGTCAGTCACTAAATTTGACCCAGATACATTATGAAAATATTTGCGAGAGTTACTAATGGAAAAATCATCAAAATTGAGTGTTTGCGAGCGTCCATAGAACCACAAACTAAGGAACCTTCGCAAGGCATCAAGATCTGCAAACCAACCTTTGTAGAGGGCATAAATGTAATCAAAGTAGTGAAATTAGCCTGCCTACAAGGTCTGATCTTGAAAATCCTATATTTGGAACAAGTTGTGCGAGAATTCACCTCCTGTGAGGGTTGAACCTTTGCAGAATCTTCACAGGATAGCCATCACCTTCTGAACCTTCGTAGACTTCACTGAGGTCTTAGAATATTGTGAAGAGGGTCCCTGCAAACTTTGGTTGGAACTGAGCTGGGAAAGTGCACTTTTCCTAATACGCACTCTAATTTTCGCTATATGAGGGCAGATTTTGAGTCAGTTGGCACTTCATTCAGCAAAGCTCTACCAAAAATTCCACTGAAATGTCCAAGTTCTCCGTTCACAACGAAAATTTTCACACGCCCTCATCTACTCTCACAGCCACCTGTTATACACTCAATTCACCGTTTTTGCCTTCATTCTTGCAATTTTTGCAGTTTCTCATTTTGTTAAGCCTTTCGCCCATTTTTGACGGCTTTTCCACCTTTTCGCCTTCTCACATTTCCATCGATAACAATCTTTACCATCCATCTAACATCATGACTTCTTCTTCCTCTACTGACAATACTGGCACAAAAAAAGTTATCCAATGCGAGATACCCACTATCACCCAGATCTGGGCCCTACCGTTTGATTGCTTGATAAACCCTCGACTTCAAGCTGCTGGCCCCCTTCTTGAAGCAATGGGCTTTTGAACAACCTCTTGGTTGTGTCAACTTTTTGAAAGGACCACATTCAGTCCACGCTGCTGAGCCAGATCGTGGAATCCTTTTTAGAATTCTTGAGCCCCTCGGTTGTGTCATATGACTGGCATGCCTTCCTTATGCATGAGCTATCCATCATCATCAAGCTTAACACGCGCGAGCACATCGCCGGCCCACTTCTCTGTAACTTTGCATGTGCACTCCTTGAGTAGAAGATTCGGGGGTCTAACCATTCCACCATCATTGCCACCGTCTACATACTAACCTGGTCCCACCTTCTGTTGCATCCACCACCTAGCATCTAGCAGTGACTGACACAACAGCTAGAAAATGCATGCGTGGTGCTGCCTCATCTTCATCTAGCCCTCCTAACACCCGACAACGCACAGCCCCCTCACAACCTAAATCCACAACTTCTGTTTTCCCACTTTCTTCCACCAACACTTCTACTTTTGTCGCTCCAATTCCTCTTCCTTCATATGTTGTTCTCGCCTCATCCACATCCTCCATCACCATCGCTTCTTCCATCCCTCCTCTCATTCCATCCCATTTGCACAAATAAATCTAGAAGACTCACAAATTTCAATAACACCCTCCTCTCGATGAACATTTTTGATAATTCTTCTCTGACACATACCTCCATTCTCAACACCACCCTTGAGTGTCCTTCCATCCCTCATGTTCACTCATTTGAGCAACCCATCCTCACGCCTATCACCACCACTTTGACCCTGCTTGCACCTCTCTCGACTTCATACCAACAGGGTGCCAAGTGATAAACCTTTGCTTGATGGAGCACTTGTTCAATAAACATATATCAGATCTGATCCTACACAACCGGAGGATATGGTCGAGCCTGAGACGCTCGTAGAAAATGCTGCTGCTGCCAATGTGCAGATTATTCCACCACCGCAACAGCCACAACATGCACCAAAACACACACCAACAGTCCCCACAGATTTATCTTCGACGCATCAACTTTTGGGCACTTTTCTCCAAGAAGCGGTAGCGATCAAAGCAATGTTGGACGTCCGAATAGTCAAACTGGCAACATGTAATACAACGCTGCAAGCAAAATTCACCAAACTCCAGAAAGACCTATAGTTGGCCAGTTAAGATGAGTAGGCACAAAAGGACAAGGTCCTCCAGTTGAAAAAACACGAAGAGGACCTTCAGAACTACATTACAGGCCTCTCAAAGGTAGCCACGAACGTCTCAAAAAAAGTCCAGGAGCTCCAACAAGAAGTTGCGCAAAGGCTAGCACAATTACAAATTTATGAAACGAAAAACACATGCTTGGGAGTGGAGGTGCAAGCGCTCCAAAACAAGAAGGTCGCCTAGTTAGCACAACCAGTACCTGCATTAGGCCACTTACGCAAGCAGAGATAAATCTCTACAAGCAGTAGGTGTCGGTATACACGCAAACCTTGAATAACTACCAAGCAAAATTTAACAAGTATCGTGCAAGTGCCAATGAAGAGTTAATCAAGCCAAGAGCGTCGTCAAGGCATGCCAGATTCTCATGGCACATAAACCTCAACCGGCCCCGGTGGTGATTCTACCGCCACCAATGTTTGATGTTGCGCAAGCTAGCCAGAGCCAAGATCAAGGGCAAGCAGCGACGAGGTCAGATGCGCAAGATCAATGGCAAGATACAGGCCCTGACACCACCCAACAAGCAGATTCGAGCCAAGCGCAAGCCTCCTCATCCCAAGGCTCAACATCCATTTCTGTCAACCGCGCCTTCAGAAGACCAAAATCAGTAGAGGACAAAATCAACGCCTATCTAGTCCAGTATCCATATGAAAGCTCACGCGATGGCTGGCAGCTACTAGTCTCAATCAAGGAGGTCCAAGGCAACGAACTGGCCTTCATCTCAGCCTTGGCTCCTCAACCCAAATGGCACAGGAAGCTGTTTGAAAGAGAACCTATAGCCATCAGGGCATATTTCATGAGTCCACGCCAACTACGGGTCAATTCCCACTACATCCCCTACCCACACATATCCAAATGGGCGGAGTGCGGCACCCCAATGGACAAGATTACCATCGAAATTTTAAACTGGCCAAAGATCCATTCTGAATACAAGTGGACGACGGACGTAGACGCCAAACAAGCTCTAGTCCAGTTTGTTAAAAAATTTGTAAATTGTCCAAATCCCACAGTCCGCATTGCCGCACAATATGCCTGAGACTTGGAGTATTTGATGGGAGTCATCACCAAATGGGACGAATTTCTGCCGTCGATTTGTTTTGACCCAAACATGGTCCTGGCATCACAAAAAGTCGAAGACCAGCTAGCTGCCAGTGGCCCGAGTGTACTATAGAGTGGCACTTCCCTGGCAATCCAGATTTCAAGCTTGGATTGACCAGCATTGGCTCGATAGCATCCATAAGTCCTTCTACCTTACCAAGGACAAGAAGAGTTCAGCCAGATTGGATTTCATGGAAGAAGTGACCGGATATCTCATCCAGCAACGACATGCTAAACAGAGCTTATACTAACCCCCATAGTGCCGAGGGGATAAGCTTTGAAAGAAGCCTGATGAGAAAGCCGAGTTAGGATATCTCATCGAGTATGACAATCATTCGTCATACTATAGGATTTACATGCCAGAGACAAATCTAGTAAAGATTGTCAGAGACGTCAAGTTCGATGAGACCAGAACAATGGTGGACAATGATTATGCCAGCTATGAAGTCTTAGGAAAGCAGTACTATGTCGGATGTTGAAGCTGAGCTGCCTGGCACAAATCTTGTTGGCGCTCTTCGCTCTCTTGTTGATCTCCTTGGAGATTCCTCTGGTATTGCAATGCTCTTGCCTTTGTCTCTTCGACTAGATTTGGAACCATCTCGGTTTATAGGAGTTGTAGCTGTTGGCAAGCTTCCGGCCCTTTCTTCATCTGATTCATCGCTCAGCTGATGTGGAGCTCGAACATCTTCGTCTGAGTGTTCGGGTTGTGCTCTCTCTGTCGTGGCGGATCTCCATGTGTCAAAGTACAAAGGAGATTGCGAAAGTACAAGGAGAACGTCATCCTTCAAAGACTGACAAGATATTGTTGGAATGTGCCTAATCAGCCGTTCTTGTAATCTCCTGATCAACTAATAGTGTCCTCCTCTCTATATACATGGAGATCATAATTATTAATTATGTAGAAGCAAGGAATCAGATTGGTAGTATACCAATGTAAGTTGAGCACCGACTAGCTAGCTAATGTTCAAGAAGTCCACTAGTAAGCGCGACAAGTTTTGATTTTCATGAAAAATAAGAGTTTCTTTCACGCTGACGCACTGTGTGGTCTGTCACAACAGCGCTTAAGAAATTCTTGGATAATACAGTGAATGTTTTATGCAGATGAGTTTCTTGTCTTGAACATCAGCTGGTTTAATCTTATTCCACGCACTGGTTTTGTCTTGTTGAATGCATAAACAAATTATACATAAGAAAAATTTACACACCTTGGAGGATCATAGATCCTATCATAGAGGGTAGTAAACCCGAGGACAAAATCAAATTCCATCTAGGTTTATTTCTGTGGGAATCCCAACAATAGTATCAGAGTGAAATGATTCGTGTCTGGATATCAACTGTGCTTGCTCATTTCCCAACAATTTGTCCTGTTTTGCATGGTTTATTCAATAAATAAAAAAGAGCATGATGGTCGGTATAGAAAAAAAAAAACTGGCCTAGCAAATAATGTCTAAATTGTTGAACAACATAGACCATTGCTAGTGCTTCTCTGTCGGTCGTGGAATAGTTAACCTCAGCTGGATCCAACTGACAACTTAGGAAACGGATTGGAAAATCCTTTCCGAATTCGCCGGGTTACGTTAAAACAACACCAATGGCATACTTACTAGCATCTGTATGCACATGGAACTCCTTATTATAATCAGACACACGAAGAATGGGTGTGGTGAGTAAAGCCTGTTTGAGATTTTCGAAGGCTTTAATCTTGTCTTCTATCCACCTTGGATCCGTAATGATTTGATATACTAACCGCGCTTTATCAGTGTAGTGTATTATAAAAATACGATAATAACATGTGTGGCCCAAAAGGACGTACATTTCTTTCACTGTATCGGTGGGTAGGGGCATTTCAAGAATCACTCTTATCTTTTTGGGATCAGTGGCTATATCATTTCGAGATGATATGGCCCAGCACCACACCATGGGTAGCCCAGATTTGGCACTTTTCGAGATTCAATGAAATTTTGAACCTTCGACAACAAATGGACACTTGTTCAAGGGCATCAAGATGCTTATCTCTAGAAGAATGCACACCAAGATCATCGAGATAAATCTCTAGATTCTTGTGTAACAGATCCTTGAAAGCTTGTTGCATCACCCTTTGAAATGTGGATGGGGCATTGCAAATACCGAATGACATAACTTGATATGCGAATGTGCCAAACTCTGTAACAAACGTTGTTTTGAAACGATCTTCAAGAGAAATTTGGACTAAGAAATAGCCACTAAAACCATCCAGAAATCTAAAAGCTTTTGCTCCTGCCATATCTTCGAGGATTTGTGTGGTCAAAGGTAATGGAAAGTGATATTTCTCTGTCTGATCATTAAGTTTATTCAAATCCACGCAGATACGGAGTTTCCTATTTCTCTTTGGTACCACCACAATTGGCGATACCCAACTGGTGTGCTTGATTTCATAAATAAAACCAACATCGAGAAGTTTCTAAATATCTTCTCAGATCTTCTCACGATAGATAGGATTGATGTAATAAGGTTTTGCTCTCACAGGTATGTCACCATCCAATAATGGGATTGTATGTCATGCAACGTCATGAAGAATCCCCTTCATTTCTTTATAACTCCACGCAAATACATCTTTGTATTTGCACAACAATTCAGGTGGGCTCCTACGTGCACAATACAATCGATGTCTTCATCATCATCCTTCAGATTGAGAGGTATGGTCTTTGTAGGTCCCTCAAAAGAAGTTGATGGTGGTTGAGGTTCCTGTTTTGGCTTTATCATACTAATGATGACATCATCAGTCGTGTAATCCTTAAAGTGCTAGGGAACATCATATAGTGGATCATCAACTATCTCGGGTGGGATCTTAGAAATGTCCTCTACAGGTTTGTTGGTAGATGATGAAGCCTGACTAGGATTCTTTTGGTTTTGTATTAAAAGTTTGATTGGTTGTTTTAGCTTTTTGCGCATTTGGAACTACTTATCAGTCAATCGTACATCAACCTTTGATTTGTTTTTTTAGCATGCGGGGATATTTGTGGATTGGTAGTAGTAGGCATGCATGGATTTTTTTGTGTTTTTTTGCGAACTAAGTCTTCGTCAATGGTATTCAAGATTTCATCATGGTGTACATCCCATTGATAGACTTTAAATTTTGGTCGGTGTATACACGAGTGTTTACTGGTTGTCGATGTTGCACACAAGCCAATGGTGATGGAAGTTTAATCTCTCTTGGTATAGGACGCTTTCCTAATCGCTATGGATCTAGCAAGTGAATAAGCTGGTCGTCAGATAACTCATGTTCTCCCACAGTAAGAATGCCATCCTCACTGGTGGATACTTCAGTAATAAAAGCGTTTTCAAGTATCCACTCAATAGGGAGTGCTTCTATCATGTACAAGGGTAGGATGGGAGTGTTGATATCCATGGAGTTTATAGTGATTTTGATTGGTGTCTCTTCTTGAATCTCATGTTCAAAAAGAGTGGCATTGACACAATCGATGGTCGTTAAAGCATGGACCCAATTAATGATATCAATACTATGCATGTAATGACCCTTTATGGCTGAATCAATACTGTTGGGGCCATCATAAGTAATTGAAGACCAATCGTCTTCAATTCGTACAAGTTTTATCTTTCCTATGGCATCGATAGAGATTTTCATGTCTCTGTTGCCAAAAACGATTTTGTTTTTCTTCCAATCTTGAATCACTTAGGCCATTTCTAACCAAGGCGTTCCAAGAAGGAATTGATACGTGTGCAGTTCATCAGGAAAATTGAGTACTACACACTCTATGGTGAAAATCAAACCGAAAATTTTAATTGGTAAATTGCTTATGTGATCGGCAGGTGTTGTCATTCATCGTCAACCATGTGTAACTTGTACTTAGGCTTTTCCAATGTGGATAATCCCCATGCCTTGGCTAAGGACATGGCGATAATATTCACACCAGACCCACTATCGAGAATGGCTTGCAGATGGGTAAGATTTGTAGTGCACTGGTAAAGTGATGTTGCTACCTTTCGCAACACTTATGAACCACTTCAATGTTTTTCAGTCGTGTCAACTGTCATTATTGGTAAACTCTTGTAACCTTGCCAAAGAAACCTCATCCTGAAAGACGAACATGTCTCGAAGGACGAAAGGATCTCGAACGTCGAACACACCTCAAAGATCGAAGATGTCTCGAAGGACGAAGACACCCCGAAGGTCGAAGACAAACCAAAGGCCGAAATCAAAGGTGGGCAAGTCGAGCTTGCAGTTAGCAGTTACTAGCTCGATGAGCATGGAGTATTGTACTATCACACTTGACCACCAAAGGCAACGTTATAAGAGGGTAGCTAGCATTAAACATGTCTTGTAAACTGTTACTAAGTAATCTTGTGATTTTCCCAAGTAGGATAAGTAAAGGACAGAACGAATGAAGAATGATGATCAAGAGTAGAGAAGAAGTAGAGAACAATGTTAGCACAATGTTAGCATTATCATCTATGCATGAAAGTCTGCCAACGAGCAGAACATAACAACTTTTGTAAGGGGAGCGACAGGTCGCCAACGTGCGTGACACTTATCGACTCACTCAAAACAAAAGACAAATACAAATGCTCTCAGCTCTTCCATCAATGGTTGTCTTGTTGCCATGTTCTGATTGAATGTTTTGAAGTGTGTGATTTGTAGTCGTTTGTTGTCTAGGATCCTGCAAAATTCCGCAAGCTAGCCAAATGCGCAACACATAAAGGAGCAGACAAGAAGAACTGCTCCCAAATACTCAAAAGCTCGACATGGTATCAGAGCGGATTCTCTAGAAAACACAATATGGCTACAACGATCCAGACAAGAATAACAATCAATCTTGATGGTGAGAACTATCGAATATGGAAGTTCAAAATCAAAACGCTTCTGAAGGGTGAAGGGATCTGGTCAGTGACCGAACTCATTGAAGAATAGCCTCCCAAGGGAGACCTGAGGAGAGTTGAATGGATCAGAAAGGATGAATGCGCAATGGCAATCATCATTTTGTCCATAAACAAAGAAATACTCATGCAGATTGAAGACTATGGGAGCAACCACGAAGCATGGAAAATACTGAAACAGAAGTATGAAGTGAGGACTGCTACGTCGGTGATGCTCCTACACAATCAATTGCAAGGTCTGTGATGGGATGGCAGCCAGTTGGATCAGCATGTCGAGAGAATCATTACTATCTTTTCTCAACTTGCTACATCTGGATAGTAGCACCAGGTCCCAGCACCACATTAGCTGATGTAATTCATGAAAACTCTACCTACGTCCTATCAGCTGCTGAGAATGCTCATTCTGAGCTTACCAATAATGACGTTCGAGCGAGCTATCAATCTTGTCACTGACGAGAACTGATGAGAGATGAAAGAGAAGGAAGCAATGACAGGAGAAGGCCCTTTTCACAAAAGGAAAGAAGAAAAGCAAGAACAAGCCCAGATTCGACAAGGCTCATTCGAAGTCTTCTAGCAGAGGCAACGACAACCAACAAACTTCCTCCTATGATCACTGTCACAAGTTGGGACACACAACCAATAGATGTTGGTTCAACCCGACAATCTCTTGCATGCACTACAAGAAGAAGAGACATTCTGCATATGAGTGCATATTCAACCCAAAAAGAAAAACCAAGGCCAAAAAGGCCCAAGTTGCAAAGTCGTCGAAGGATGCAAAAAAGAGCGATGAAGCCTTCACAATATTCAATGAGACTTCAACAAGCTATGCAGAGCAAGACTACGATGTAATTATCAACTCAGGAGTGACTTCACACATTACCTGCAACAAAAAAGTCTTGATCAACGAGTATTGTTTTTTAGAATCCTTCTAGAAAATTCTTTTGAATCGAGATCAATAGGTTCTTGCTGCTTGAATCTTTGTGAGCTTCAAGTGAGTTGCAAGTGAGCATATTCTGAAAAAAAAAGTTAGGGAAGGAAAATACAATCTTGTATAAGTCATTAGGAAGATGGGGTCCATTGGTGCATTCCTTCTTGAACCCAGTGAGAGGTTGAATTCTACAAATTATTCAATATGAAAAGTGAGAACGGAGTCACTATTAGTGCTCTAATATGTCTTTGCCATTGTCCTAGATGAAGAGGATGAGACTCTTGGAGGACAAGAGTTGGTGAGATACAAGAAAAAGGCAAGACTAGCATTACATTGCATAAAATGAATGTTAATAATGACCTCTTGAAGGAGGTCGGCACTTATATTTTAGCAAAAGATGCATGGGATTCATTAAAAGCCATATTTGAATCCAATAGCACTTCTAGAGTTCTCATGCTTAGGAACCAAATCTTGTAAAGCATGAGAAATAGTAGTGAAAGTGCACAAGAGTATGTGCTAAGGATCAAGACTCTCAACAAAGAACTACCTTTTATTGGAGACAAGATACTTGACAATGAGCTAGTACAAGTTATCCTTAATGGCCTAGGAGGTGAGTTCTCAAATTTGGTTCTATTGGAGACACGATACTTGACAATGAGCTAGTACAAGTGATCCTTAATGGACTAGGAGATGAGTTCTCAAATTTGGTTCAAAGCTTTGCCATCCAAGCCATTTTTCCATCTATAGATAAGCTCCATAGTGTGCTAGTGGCCGAGTGTAGGATGCTTCATGCAAGAAGTAGGATGAGTTCCTTGTCATTGCATGATGGAGATGAGAAAGCTAATTTCTCATTCGAAGGCAAAAAGAAAACCAAAGGATCCAAGAAGGATCAAGCAAAGGAGGCCAAGGAGGAGGATCAACCTTCAAGCTCTAAAGGCAAAGGCAAAAAGGGCAAGACCAAACTCAAATTGTTCTTTTGTAAAAAAAAAGGGAAATTCTGCATCAAAATGCTACAAAAAGAAGAATGCACAAGAAAACAAACAAGGCAACATTGCACATCAAGAGGAAGAGGATGAAGAAGATTCAACATTGATGGCATATACTTCATCACGATCATCCAAATCCAACTCAAGTGAAGCACGACCTTCTTCATATTTGTTATTGATAAGTTGTTCGTCTGGAGTAGACGAAATAGGATCTTCAAAAGGATTAGTCGAATTGGGAAGAATAATGTTCTATAGTTTGGGAACATCCAATAGTTCGATTGTATGAGCTTTGCCCTTACCTTTGAGGTCAATAAACTAATCTTTGATAAAGATGATATCACGATTGGTGAATATCTTTGACTCAAGATCATACACCTTATCAGCTTTCTCTGAAGTAGTGTAGCCAATGAAAATAGATTTGGTACTGTGGAAATCGAGCTTCTTCTTGATATCTTGTGGTCTCTGTGCATAAGCGATACATACAAAAATGCATAGGTTCAATAATGATGGTTTGGAGCCTGTCCAAACTTCATATGGTGTTTTTTTTGAGAGACCTTTAGTCGGGCATCTATTCTGGATATAAGTCTAGTCACAAACAACTTCAGCCCAGAAGACTTTCAGAAGTGTCTTCAGAGGCAAGGGTCCTCCTCTCTACTATAAAAAGAGACCAACTCGAGTTGCTCCTAATGTTCATTTCCTCATTTCAATAAAGCAGATTGGTTTTTTCTAGAAATGGATTGATGAATGTCCTTGCTCTTCCTCTCTTCTCCTCCATTTCTCATGCTTTCTTTGGATTTTGCTAATTGTTGGATCTGATCATTATTGGGATTGCTATTTCTTATGCTTTTTGTGAGAGAGAAAGGGAGAGAGAGAAGAGTAAGTTTCTATCATTATTGTGGATTTAGGGTTAATGGATGTAGTGTTAATGCTTAGTATTAATGGATGTTAGTGTTAGATCCTCCATTCATGTTGAAATCTGAACTATACTATCGCTCTCATGGGAACGAACCTACGCGTGACAACTAACTCCTTCTCTTTGATGCTAGATTGACTAGATCTTGGATTCAGGTTAGGCAAGGAAAGAAACCCACTACAATTTTGGCACCGTTGTCGGGGAGCTACGCCAATTTTTCATTTTGCAGCATGTTTGGTTGATGGTTAGCTTGCATTAGGCATCTTGTCGTGGCTAGAATAGTGTAAAATTTGCATTTTAGGGTTAGTTTGGGATTGATTTTGCTAGATTTGAGTGGATTTGCTTGTTTAAAATCCAATCTTATTATTATACAGGAAAAGCTATTCAGATTACCAATCTTAAGATCCATTTGGATCTGAGATATCAGAGAAAATAACAAAAATCGGTCAAATCTGTCAAATTTGGTCAAAAAGAGGCAAAAAGCGTCATCAAAGCTCAGAACTGTTTATCCTCTTTCAAGAAACCTTCGTCGAGTTACTGACACCTTCGGTTTTGTTTACAGAACCTTCAATGTGAAAGGCGAAGATTAATTCCCAACAGATTTCCGAAAACATCAGAAAAACCACCAAAAAAACACCAAAAATTATCAAAACCCTAAAAAATACAGAAAAAGAACCTTCGCCCGATTCACTGTGCTTATATGTGATTCAGATCTATCTGCTGCCAGGTCGGAGAAGAATAATACCAAAAATAGAAAGGTTTTCAGAGGATCAGTTGTCATATTGTCATATTTTTGCCAAAAAAGTCACTTTTTTGCAAAATTACCAGTATTACTCTTGATCCTTCGCCAGAACCTTCCCCGAGTTTTGAGAACATTCTATCTATAGTAAGCTACTATTTTTTAGTTCGACGAAGATTCTTCTTGATCAGATCACAAAAAATCTTGATTTTTACCCTCTCTAGATTACAAAAACTGTATTTTCTTGTGTCAGAAACCTTCGTCCGGTTGTCCATAGTTTTATATCTGTCAGATCTTCCATCTGAGAAGTCGGCGAAGGTTATTTCCCAAGAAATTGCCAGAAAAGTGTTTAGAGAATTTTTTATCCCAAAATAGCACCGTTGAACCTTCGTCGAGACAACCTTCGCCTAGAGAATCTTTGTCAGTCCTATTTTTAGTTTCTGATTTTCCAGATCAAGTCTCTGTCAAAATTTGGATCAAATCTGATATAATCTGAATTGGACTCTGAGAGATTTATCATTTTCGAGAAGTATCGATTGATCGAATTTTGGGTAGTTTTTCATCATATAGAATCAGATTCTTGAAAAGTGGAATAGAGCTAGCAGATCTAATCTGAGATGTTTTTTTTTGGAAAAATCTGTATCCAATCTCATTATTGTTGGGGGTATTCCCAACAAAGTGTAAATAAATAAAATCCTCCAGTAAAATGTGTTGCGAGGGCATGGCATCCTGCATGTATAAGCCCATGGTCCAATGAGCACGCAATTGAAGTTATAAATAAAATAAACTTGACTTGGGCCTTGTAATCAAAATAAAACTAGAGGCCCAATGTCATTTTTAAACTTAGAGATCACTTTTTAGAATTGGGTCCAAATTGGGACTCACATGAATCTTGTGATTTCTAATGTACTTTTTGTGGACCCTTGGATCAAGTTGGGTCCAAGATGAATGGTTAGGATCATTGTGAATATTAGCCAATAAGATTGAGGGGCAAGGGCCTTCCCCATTTTATAAAAAGACACCATTTGTACACTATTTCCATGCTTAATGAGAAGGAGGAAACTCTACCATTTTTGGAAGAGAAGCATCCTCATTTGCTATTCACTACTTGCTATTGCTCTTGGTTGTGTTTTCTATTCCTTTCTATTTCCATGTTTATTGTTTGCCATAGTGAATGTTTTTCTGTTAGCAAGCATAAGGAGCATTTGAGCTAACCTCCACCCTCACTCTCTTTCTCTCTCTTTCTCTTCTCTTCTCGATCTCTTCTTCTCCATTCCTTTCCTTCAACCAAACTATGATGAATGTTAGTGTAGAGGAGTAGAGCTAAAGAGGAGTAGTATAGTGGTGAGTAGAGTTAAGGGAGAAAGTAGAAAATCAACTAAATGCCGGGGATAGGTTTCCACTAACTAGTTTAGTTGTATTTTAGCTATTTTCTTGCTTTTTAGAGTAGTTTAGATAGATTTTTGGGAGTTTAGAGTTAGTTTTCTGTATTTTCTTTTGTGTTTGGACTGTTCACAGCCAGCGGAGGAGGTGTGAGATGGTAGAAGAGGCCCTGAACAACCTCTAAGGGCTTGAAACTCAAACCAATCATTCAAAAAACTCAAAAAACACACCAATCTGCATTTTGGATGGAAAAAGAGCCAAAAGAACTCATCAGATTTTTATATCTCTTGAATCAGTGGAAATCAACCCTTACATGACTGGCAGCAACTCCAGGGTACTGTCCCAGACCTACACAGAAGCCTACGAGAGTTAGTTCCAAGCAGATTGTAAAAACCAGAGAAAAATCATAAAAAATTCAAAAAACCCTTGAAAAAATTCAAATCTTCATAAAAACTCTCGCAGAGCCCTTTGAAGTTCCATCTCAGTGAGACCAAGACACATAGAAGCTTGCGAGAGTTGGTTTGATGATTAAGTGTCTGTGCGAGAGTTCCTAGTGAAAAAAAGACGGGAAAGTACTAGTGAACTCTCGCAGACCGTGGAATTTTCACTTCCAGTAGTCAACAACTCTCGCAGAGGATTTTGAAGCTCCATCTCAGTGAGACCAGGACACAGAAGAGCTTGTGAGAGTTAGTTTGATTCCAATGAGCAGAAAATTGGATTTAAGTGCCAAAAAATCACTAAAAAGTGAAGATCCAGCAAATCCTTCCAGTAAGAACTCTTGCAGACCCTCTCAATCGATTTAGAATGTCAAATTACATCGGTGATGAAGCCTGCGAGAGTTAGTATGAAGATCTGGAAAGTGATTTTGAACCCTCGCAAGCAGTGAAATTTTCACTTCTTGCGAGAGTTAACTCTTGCAGAGAATTCTATAGTGAGATCTGACCTAGATCCAGCTACTGTGAAGCTTGCGAGAGTTACTTCCCAGAGATATGAAAGATATCAAGTTCTTTACCTGCAAAAACAGCTAAAGAACCCTCGCACAAGATAAACCTTGCAGACTAGATCAGTGGAAAGATCTGCATCAGATCCAGCTACTGTCAAAATCTCAGGTCAATCAGTAGTAAAAATTTATCAAGGAAAAACCATTGTAAAAGGCCTAAAATACATTCCGGCCTAGCAGATCGATCAGATCCTTGAAAATCCAGATTGCATCCTATTGTATAAGCAAGATCCAATCACTTTGGGACCTACCATTGGATGAATCTGAGATCAGGACGATCAATAGCACAAAGGATAGCAAATCAGGCACCACACCTTCCCAGATTAGCAGCTGCGCAACAAGAGACAGAACCGGAACCAGCACCAATGGATCCAATGGGCCAACTTGTACTTGTCGTACCCTTGCACGCAGTTCGGAGGCACCACGGATGGAGATACCAACATATGACGGATCATCAGATCCCATCCGATTCCTCTAGATCTATGAGCAAGCTTGTGGAATCTATGGTGAACGAACACCTGCAGAGAAGCTGATGCTATTTTCTATGTCCTTGCTTGTAGTGGCTCAAGATTGGTTTTTCAACCTGTCAGAGGAAGAGAAATACACCTGGGAAGCGGTTAAAGTGGCTCTCATTACGCGCTTTAAACCAAGAAAGTTCTTGGAAGACTCGTTTCTCCTGCTAAGCAAAGTCAAGATGGGAAAATGATAAAGGGTCCGGAACTATATTGAACGGGTCAAACATCTACGATCCGAGTGCAGTGCATCCTTGACTCCCGATCATGCGGTGATCATGTGGTTCCTAGCTAGATTACCACGAAGCATCAAAAGAGAACTGAAACGACAGGAGCAATACGCTACTCTGCAAGAAGCTATGGAAGATGTCATCAGGAAAGAGGATGAGGGATCTGACGACGAATATCCTTCCACCCACACTCCTACTCCCTCGATCGCATCATCATCATCAAACGCATCTGCTCTATCCACAGAACTGTTGTTGGAGCAAATGACAAAATTACACAAACAACAGATGGAGCAACTTACGGCGCAGTTTGACCAGAAACTGAAGGCCTTACAAGGCACTGTAGTAGTAACTCCACATCAACAGGAACAAAAGCAGCTGCAGTATCCTCGACGAGAAAATTTATGGTGTTCAGTATGCACGCAAAACCATACAGCGAATGAGTGTCCAGTCCTAAAGCAAAATCTGAGACTGACACATAGATTCTGCCATCTGTGCAATGCAACATTGCACGATACGGCATTTTGCCCGTTTAACCCCAGGGTTGTTCAACAGAAGAGAAGTCCTTATCAGACTTTTTATCCTTATCATCAAGGGGCACCTAACGCGGCACCAAGGTACGGCGCACCCAATCAACCACAACGCATGGCCTTACCTGCTCCACCAGGGCCAGCCAATCAACAAGTGGCCCATGAAAACCTGACATCAGCGAAACAAGAAATGCAAATGCCACCTCAACCTGAGCAGCATCATTGGTACGGACCAGATGAACCATTTATGGATCCTGCCATAAATGAATATGTTTCGGCCTATGCAGCTCAAACTCAACATCAAGGTGGAAGAAATTACGGCT
This sequence comes from Diphasiastrum complanatum, assembly GCA_029204225.1. Classification (NCBI taxonomy): domain Eukaryota; kingdom Viridiplantae; phylum Streptophyta; class Lycopodiopsida; order Lycopodiales; family Lycopodiaceae; genus Diphasiastrum; species Diphasiastrum complanatum. Next base: position 29,099,798 of record CM055102.1, on the reverse strand, counting down.
GCTACGGATGCGGTGAGGGACACAGAATTGCAGAATGTCCCTACAAGGGACAATATACAACCTCCTGCCAAGATTGCGATTATGGGCACTGTTTCAAAAATTGTCCATTTAAACCTGGAACCAGTGCACCTCTTAACCTCATTGCCATACAGCAATCAGTAGTTCTAGCGGGGATGCCATCGAAAGGTCGACATGACCACGCTCCTATGTTAGTTGTTATGCGAGCACATAAGAGGAAGGAAGTGGCTCCCTCACCACCACCATTGGTCGCTGACGACCAACCCTCAACTTCAGCGCCATATCCAAATGTGAGGGAAGAGAGAATACAGTACCAGAAAATAAGACATTGGGTACAAAAAGCACAAGAGGAGGAAAAAGAGCAAGAACAAAACAATCTCACAGAACCTCTAGTCGGCGTCGAACGGGAACTGCAAACGGGCTCACCACAGCGCACTGATCAGAATGATCGGTTGCACCAACATGAACCACCTTTTCACATGGTGGAGCCTGAGGAACCACGCACTGAAAGGCTACACTCTTGCTTTCAAGCCACATTAGTTTACCACTCGGAGAACTACTGCGGATTGCACCACAAGCGAAAAGCCTTCTAGCGAAATAGGCCAACGCGGATGAGGAGCCAGTAGCGTCTGAGCCCATCTATTGTGTGGGCTATGATGAAACAAGTAACGTCCTCCACATCGGAGTAGCATGGGAAAGTGAGGAACACAACATCACTTTGCCAATCAAACACAAGAGATACGAGGATGAGGCGGCAGTGGTAGATGGAGGATCGGGTGTCAATTTTATCTCTACTACTTTGTATGAAAAATGGGAATTACAAGGATTGAAGCCAGCCAGATTTGCCGTCAAGCTAGCAGATCAATCCTGTGTGAAACCAATAGGTGTAGTTGTTGATATTCTTGTAAAGATAGCAGGCATGCAGTATGTGATTACTTTTGTGGTCATGGATATACCTGAATCTCCATCTGCATACCGTGTTTTACTAGGAAGACCATGGTTGAGAGCTACGCAAGTAGTACACAACTGGGGTACAGGGAAACTCACCTTCGAGAACAGAGAACAGGCTGTAAAGGTAGATCCAACCACATGGGCGGTGAAACCTATTTCACCCAAAGCTGATGACGGATCATCCACAACAAATCATACGATTGACCGCCCAAGGCCAGTCAAGGGAGGTCACTATCATTCAGAGATGGATGTCATGAGATGGACGGATGCATTAGCAACTATTGACTGCCAGACATGTCAATATGAATCAGATCCAAAATCAAATACATCTTCACCCAAATGTTACACTATGGACACACCAATCACATTTGGGATGAATATGATAAACGTAGCATGGCTGTCAGTGGAGCCGCTAGTCCCTTGGCAACATGCTCTAACTTATAATAAGGAGATTGAGCTAACTGATGAACAAGTCCTACACCACATGGACCCAGATCGTTAGGGAACCAAGAAGGTACCAGCTCAACCACCACAAAGGTCTGCTATGGCGAAAGTCTCAAGGATCGATCCACCCAAGGCACTTGCGAATAAGAATAATCAGTTGAAGCAACGCTACAACCAGGTGATCCGATGGAGTGACCTACCCAAAGAGGCAATAGCTACAGTAGACGTTGATATTCGCAACCATGAGGCGAATGTCACAGCAGTCCCGAAGAAAGACAACAAGGATGAACCCACCAAAATGACAAAAAAGAACAAAAAAAAGGTGTTGGATTCCTTGGAGTCAATCAAGTTGGACTCAGATACAGCATCATCTTATCCACAGGTGACAAAAAATAAAAAAATGACCAGTCGGGCCAAGATCAATATGCTGAAAGAGGAATCTCGACGAGCTCCAGTTCACGACATGCCTGATACTTTCAAGAATTATACATTGGACGACATGGTAATCATGATGCCGCGAGCCCAACGAGAACCTGATCAAAGTCAGGCACCAGCAGAACAAGTCTTTGAGGGACCTGCGCGAACACAGCCGATGAATCTTGTGGAACCAGGAGAAGAAGAAAGGATAGTGCATGTGGGAGAGCAGTTAACACCCATGCAGTTCAAGAGACTACGATCCTTGTTGGTGGAATATAAAGACTGTTTTGCTTGGAGCTATAGTGATCTAAAGGGCATTCCACCAACAGTAGTCCAACACCCCATACCTTTGGTGGACGGAGCAGTCCCCAAGGTAAGCCGTACTACCGCTGCAACCCGAATTATACAGAACTGATCAAGCAAGAGTTGCAGAAACTTATGGATGTAGATTTCATTTATGAAATCGAGCACACGGAATTTATGGATGTAGATTTCATTTATGAAATCGCCGATAGTTATAGTACCCAAGAAGAATGGCAAAATACGTATATGTGTAAATCTGAAGGCGCTTAATGCAGTCACCAAAAAGGACCATTTTCCTTTACCATTTACGAAAAGTGTTCTCGATAGAGTAGCTGGCGACGAAGCCTACAATTTTTTGGATGGCTTCAGCGGCTACAACCAGGTGAAAATAGCCTCCCAAGACTAGCACAAGACAACATTCGCCATGGAATGGAGAACTTATTGTGAAAATTGTCAACATTTCCTAGCTAGTTTGAGGCCTAAATTGGCTAAAATTGTAAATAGTTTTGGTTCTGGAGTTTCACACATGTGAACCAGGACACAATGTTTTTATTTACTGTATTTTTTCAGTATGATGAAGTGTCAAACTTCATACCCTTCAAAATGAGACCATTTTGATGTATTTTGGTCATATAAGCCATTTTTAGCTATTTTTTCTATATAGGGAATATCTAGGGTCAAGTACCTTCTAGAGAGAGGAGAGAGAGTCATCTTCCTCATCCATAAATAGTAGGGAAGTCGTGGAGAACAGGTTGGAGAAACCTTTTGTATGCTTCATTGAGATCAATAGATCATTGTCATTGTTTCTTCCTCCATTGAGAGCATTGTTGTGTGTATTGTCTTCAAGCTATTGTGTATGATCTTAGGTGCTTTCCAAAAGTGATAGGCTGATGTATTATGGACTGTATAATGCTATTTTGGGCCGCACTTGATGTTTATGGAAGTTTCCATTTGTGATAAATGCTTTTTGATCAAGTTCTTTGCATTCTAGGTAGCATAGAATGTGTTGCCAATTCCTAGCTTATGTAGTTTGGAGTGCAAGCATTCAAGCCAATGATCTTGGAGTTTAGATCCACTTAGGATCTGTATTTTTCACATGGTATCAGAGCTGGTTGGCTTCTATTTACAGTAAGTATTCCATTTTTGGTGATATTTGGATGTTTGATCAAGTTCTAGCATGATTTTGCATTGCTTTGTTGATCAAATCTTACTAACCTTTGTTTTGTGAGTTGAACTTGTGGATCAAAAGAATATTTCAGGTCTATTGAAGATCAGAGGCTGAAAAGAAACTATTTTGGATCAGATCATAACACCTAATCATTTGTGATTGTGAGGCTTGTGCATATTCAATACTAACAATGTTCTTTTCAATCCTATTGTTGACAATCTCCATTCTTGGATGAACACTCTCCTTAAGTGGATGAAACTTCTCCTTAAGTGGATGACAAATGCTCTTTTGAGTGAGTTGTAATTCTCCTAAAGGCTGAGCAAAGCTCCCATTTGGATGAAAGATCCCCTTTTTTGGGTGAACATATTGTAAGCTCCATTGTGAAGAGCATATTGTAAAGATTGTCATCAATTTTGGCATAAATTTTGGTGTACTTTGTTGAGCATGTAAGTAACTCTCCTTATGTAATTTGATTGGAGCATTTGCTGGAAGGTGTTAACCATTATGCAAGTGTGTTTTCAGGTTCTTAACAGGTTGAGGAACATTCTCATGTGAAGTGATCTTAGATCTACATCTAAACACCAAGATTTGACAAGATAGTGAAGCTAGTCTTGTGATTCACTAAGTGTGCTCATTCATTCACCTCTAAATCTTGTATTTATCACTTGCTGGAGTTTATAAACTTTTAGAAGTGTGGTTTACATGTGGTTTTACAGGTTGAATCAATATCTTAGTGTGTTGATCATATGTTGATCAAGTTTGTTCATTACTAGGTAATCTTGGCATCCTAGTTTTGGGTATTTTCTAAGAATGCAAGTAACTCTTCACACCATAACTTGATTTGGTCACTTGCTGGAAAGTTTGAGAGCTTAAGCAAGAGTGTGTTCAGGTTGGTTTGATTTTGTAATCCATTCTTAGTGTGTGCAAAGTGTTGCATGTGTTTCAATCTTCCTTTCTATGCTTGGAAACCATCTAGGTTCAAGATAGAAGTGTTTTAGGGTCCTAAATCTTCATAGATCTCTTTATCTATCATTTGTTGAGAGAAAAGTGAGTGCTAAGTGCTTTAGGACAGAACCTAAAAGTTGAAGAAACATTAGAATCATGGCTTCCAATGGTGGGATCATGCTAGAGTCTAGTGAAAGGTTGAGTTCATCAAACTACTCTACTTGGAAAGTGAGGATGGAGTCCTTACTTGAGTTGAATGAACTCATGGACATAGTTGCATAAATTGAAGAGAGACCTCTCACACTTCAAGAGCAACAAAGGTTTGATAAGAAGGCCAAAAGGGCTCTTCATATCATTAAAATGAATGTTACAAATGAACTTCTCAAGGAAGTTGGAAAGTGTCAAAGTGCAAGTGAGGCATGGAATGCCTTAAAGAAGCTCTTTGAATCAAAGTCCACATCTAGGGTATTGACCCTAAGGAGACAAATATTTTCTAGTAGGCAAAGAGAGGGTGAAAGTGCTCATGCATTTATCTTGAGAGTTAAGTCCCTAAGTGATGATTTAGCATGCATTGATGAGAACATAAAAGATGGTGAAATAGTCCAAGTTATGTTGAATGGTTTGCTAAATGAACATGCTAACCTTGTGCAAAGTTTTGCCATTCAAAGAGTCTTGCCAAGTGTGGTTGACTTGCAAGAAATCTTATTGGCTGAAGAACATAGGTTGCAATCAAAGCTTGATGGTGCATCCTTGCAAGGTGGAGGTGAAGAGGCTTTCTTCACAAAAGGCAAATTCAAGGGCAAAGGTAAAGGCAAAGGGAAATGGTCCAAAGGTGGTAACTTTGATCATGATGATCACTCTTCCTCTTCCTCTTCTACTAAGAACAATAAGTCAAAGTTCAAGTGCTTTTATTGTGGGATAAAAGGTCATTTGCAAATGAATGTTATAAGAAGAAAAGAGAGCAAGGAGAGAGGCAAGGAAATCTTACAATAGATGAGGAAGAACATAACACATGTGAATCACTTGTTATGACTTCAAGTTTGTTAGCCAACATAGATGATAATGATCCTTGGTGGATTGATAGTGGAGCCTCATCTCACATGACAAGACATAAGGAATACTTTACATCCTTATTGTCTTATGAGGGAGAAGGTAACATCATCTACACTGCAAATGATGGTCAATGTGACATCAAAGGCATAGGCACTATTCCTATTTCCCTTTCAACAAATAGGAAAGCAAATCTTGAAAATGTTTTGTACATTCCTTCAATCACTAAGAATTTGCTTAGTGTAAGTCAAATGATTGACAAAGGACTTGATGTGGAGTTCATTGGAGATGCATGTTTGATAAGTAAATGTGGATCCTTGATTGCTCAAGGTAGGAGGCATGGTAAACTTTTCAAGCTTGATGCATGTGTGATCTCTAATCATGAAGGATGTATGGCTAGGGAGCAATTGACAAACCAAGAAGTTTGGCACAAGAGGTTGGGCCATCCCAACTTCAAATCTTTGGAGGTAATGGCAAAGAAAGAGCTTGTTCTTGGTCTCCCTAAAAGTCTTGTTGCAAACAATAGTGTTTGTGAACATTGTGCCTTGTCCAAATCTCATAGACTTGCTTATTCTAGATCTACTTCTAGATCTAAAGAAGCTTTTCAACTTGTGCATTCTGATATTCATTCTTCTAGTACAACTAGCAATGGTGGGGCAAAGATGTATGCAACTTTCATTGATGACTTTAGTAGGTATACTTGGATCTATCTTCTTAAAAGTAAGGATGAAGTGTTTGCTGCATTTGTCAAGTTCAAGAATGAAATGGAAAACCAATTCAATACAAAGATCAAATGCTTAAGATCTGATAATGGAGGGGAATACACCTCAAATAGGTTCAAAGACTTTTGTATAGCACATGGGATTAAGAGGGAGATGTCTAGTCCTAGGACTCCACAACAGAATGGAGTGGCCGAGAGGAAGAATAGAACCCTTTGTGAATGTGCCAAGGCAATGAGACTACATGCTAATCTTGCTAAGTCTTTTTGGGGGGAAGCTTTAGCATGTGCTAACTATCTATGTAATAGATGGACAAGTGCTTCCTTGGATGGTAAAACTCCTCATGAGGTTCTTTATGGTAGAAGGCCGAGTGTCAAGCATTGTAGGATCTTTGGATGTACATGTTTTGTCAATATCACACTTGATGATAGAACTAAAGAAGATCCTTCATCAAAGAAGGGTGTGTTTGTTGGCTATAGTGAAGTAAGCAAGGCTTACAAAGTGTACATTCCTTCTACAAAGAAAGTTGTCATAAGTAGGGATGTCATCTTTCATGAAGAGAATGTTTCCAATGTTGTTGATGTTGATGTTGATGTGCCTACTAATCATCATGATGTGCAAGATGTCTTGGATGAAGATGGAGATGCCACTCCAAAGCAAACTTCAAGGAAGACTCAAAGGCAAAGGGCTAAGCCATCAAGGCTAACCTATGATGAAAAAGGAAAGCAAGTGGTGGACAACTCTAACTTTGCTTTTCTTACCTCTTTTGATGAACCAACTTGTGTAGGTGAAGCAATTCAAAAGAAGGAATGGATCCAAGCCATGGATCATGAGCATCAAGCACTCATCAAAAGCAACACATGGAGGTTGGTAAAGCTTCCAAAGGACAAGAAGGCAATTGGTTGTAAGTGGATCTTCAAGATCAAGACAAATCAAGATGGATCAATCAACAAGTACAAGGCAAGGTTGGTGGCAAAGGGGTATGCTCAAGAATATGGTATTGACTATGATGAGACCTTTGCACCCATGGCAAAGATGGTAACTATTCGAATCCTAATCTCTCTTGCAACTCTTTATGATTGGGATATGTGGCAAATGGATGTTACTAATGCCTTCTTGAATGGTGATCTTGAAGAAGATATTTACATGGAGCAACCCGAGGGCTATGTTTCACATGATGAGCCTAATCATGTGTGCTATCTCCAAAAGAGTTTGTATGGGCTAAAGCAAGCACCAAGGAGTTGGTATGCTAAGCTCAATTCCTTCTTACTTTCTCAAAACTTTGTTATGAGTGAGTATGATCATTCTCTCTACTTTAGATTGAATGAAAATGATATCACTTTACTTTTGATCTATGTTGATGACATTATCTTAAGTGGTGGTAACAATCTAGATATAGATGAAATCAAGATGGCACTCAAAAGAGAGTTTGAAATTCAAGATCTTGGTAAACTTCATTATATCTTAGGAATAGAGATTATTAGAACTTCTAAATCTACATTCATATGTCAAGAAAAGTATGTTAACTCTATTCTAAAAAGGTTTCATATGGAAGATTGTAAAGTTGTTTCTACTCCTATGGAATCAAATGTAAAGCTAACTACAAGAAGTAATGAAAGATCCTTCAAGGACATTACTCTCTATAGAAAGCTAATAGGATCTCTTATATGGTTAACCATCACAAGACCTGATCTAAGCTTTGTGGTTGGTAAACTAAGTCAATTTATGCAAGATCCTAGTGAGGCTCATTGGAAGCTAGGAAAGAGAGTACTTAGATACATCTCGGGATCTAGAGATTTTGGCATCTTGTATGGAGGTACTACACCTAACCTTTGTGGATTTTCAGATTCAGATTTTGCAGGTGATCAAATGGATAGGAAGTCAACAAGTGCCTTTGCAATCTATCTTGGAGATGGAGTGGTCTCATGGCTATCAAAGAAGCAACCAACTATCTCTCTATCTTCCACCGAAGCCGAGTACAAGGCATTAACAACATGCACCAAGGAGATTCTTTGGATCAAGAGGATGTTATTGGATCTTCACTTGCTGGAACCAGAGAAGACTCCAATCATACTTTGTGATAACCTTTCAGCCCAAAGCTTGGCAAGCAATCCTGTTTTTCATGCAAGGAGCAAGCACATTGAGATTGCTCACCATTTTGTGAGAGATCAAGTCATTGCCAAAGAGGTGGAGCTTCAACATGTCTCTTCAAAGGAGTGTGTGGCTGATATCTTCACCAAACCATTGGGAAAGGACCTATATTTAATGCATAGATCTAATCTTGGAATGTGCTCAAAGACTATGTTGAAACTAGCATCCAATGTTGAAGAGGGAGTGTGAAAATTGTCAACATTTCCTAGCTAGTTTGAGGCCTAAATTGGCTAAAATTGTAAATAGTTTTGGTTCTAGAGTTTCACACGTGTGAACCAGGCCACAATGTTTTTATTTACTGTATTTTTTCAGTATGATGAAGTGTCAAACTTCATACCCTTCAAAATGAGACCATTTTGATGTATTTTGGTCATATAAGCCATTTTTAGCTATTTTTTCTATATAGGGAATATCTAGGGTCAAGTACCTTCTAGAGAGAGGAGAGAGAGTCATATTCCTCATCCATAAATAGTAGGGAAGTCGTGGAGAACAGGTTGGAGAAACCTTTTGTATGCTTCATTGAGATCAATAGATCATTGTCATTGTTTCTTCCTCCATTGAGAGCATTGTTGTGTGTATTGTCTTCAAGCTATTGTGTATGATCTTAGGTGCTTTCCAAAAGTGATAGGCTGATGTATTATGGACTGTATAATGCTATTTTGGGCCACACTTGATGTTTATGGAAGTTTTCATTTGTGATAAATGCTTTTTGATCAAGTTCTTTGCATTCTAGGTAGCATAGAATGTGTTGCCAATTCCTAGCTTATGTAGTTTGGAGTGCAAGCATTCAAGCCAATGATCTTGGAGTTTAGATCCACTTAGGATCTGTATTTTTCACACTTATGCCTATAAAGTGATGCCATTCGGACTTTGCAATGCCCCAAGCACTTTCCAGTGAGTCATGCAGGCGGCATTCAAAGATTATTTGCAAAAATTTCTGGAAATTTTCTTGGATGATCTGTGCGTGCATGGACCAGATTCATAACACTTATCAAATTTGGAGAAGGTGTTACAGAAAATGCCGCAAATACCAGATCTCTTTGAATCCAGAAAAATGTCAATTTTGGGTGACACATGGCTTGATACTCAGCCATATAGTGTCAAGACACGGGATCGCCACAGATCTATCAAAGATCGGGATCATTGTTGATCTACCACCACTGAAGACGATCCGCGAAGTCTACATTTTCATGGGTCATGCTAACTATTATAGGATCTTCATTCTTGATTTTGCGGAGTTAGCCAGACCAAGTTACAAACTCACAACGGATCCACATTGGAATGAGGAAGCTCTAAAGGCTTTCCAGAAGATTAAGGATACATTGGTCTCAGCACCAATCTTACGACCACCCAATTGGTCCATTGAGTTCCACGTGCATACGGACGCATCGAAGTATGCAGTTGGAGCAGTCTTAACCTAGCCAGGTGAACACAAAAAGGATTTTCCAATCCGATTTGCAAGCCGACAGTTCAGTGATACCGAAATGAATTATTCAACCATAGAGCGGGAAGCACTGGCAATGATCTATACGGTTAAGAAGTTTCGACACTATTTGATGGCCACACATTTAGCTTTTTATACGGACCATCAACCCTTGCTATATCTCGTTAATAAGATTTGCAACACCGGGAGAATCACCAGATGGCTCCTTTTGTTGTTGGAATTTGATTTTCTAGTAGTTCGCAAGGGAAAACAACACTACATGGCAGATCATGTGTAACGAATCAAGGGAAAGGCGATTTGCAACCCAACTCGACGATGAGCTGGCAGATGCTGCCTTATTTTACGTGAATATAGTACCAGAATGGGCTGCCGACATTGTTGGATATCTAATGCAGGGCCAACCAGACAAATTACTACCAAAGGCGGAATAGCAGAAATTGATCTTGAAGGCTAGACCTTATCAGTTGATTGCCGGCCAGTTGTACCAAAGAGGTCCAGACGGAATTCTTCGGTAGTGTATTCTTCCTCATGAGACCACCCAGATCATTTTGCTTTCACATGAAGGCATGCGTGGAGGTCATTTTGCGTCTGACATTACAGTTCGCAAGATCCTACAATCAGGATGTTGGTGGCCAACAATTCATAAAGACACGGAGGAATACTTGTAAAAGTGTGATGTGTGCCAAAGGGCAAGGAGACCAACGAGATTGAACTATGATCTACTGCACCCAATCTTAGCCCAAGCACCATTCAAAAAATGGGGATTGGATTATATTGGTCCAATTCACCCTGCAGCAAGGAGTTCCTAGGCTCGATACATAATCGTAGCCACAAACTACCTCACCAAATGGGTCGAAGCCAAGGCAGTAAGAGTAACTGATGCTAGGACCACTGCCAAGTTCCTTTATGAAAATATCATTGTGCGCTTCAGGTGCCCGGTGGAACTAATCAGTGATCGCGGAAGCCATTCTATCAACGAGACCATCAAGGTCCTGTTGGAGGAATTCTTTGTGATCCACAGAACCAGTATGCCTTATTATCCTCGTGGTAATGGGCAAGCAGAATCATCCAATAAGATCCTGTGTAGCGTGCTCACGAAAACAGTTGAATCTAGCAAATCAGATTGGGAACACAAGTTGCATGCTGCACTGTGGGCATTCAGGACAACATATAAAGGGAGCACTGATCAAACACCCTTCCAATTGGTATATGGTTAGGATGCTGTGATGCCAGTAGAGTTTTTAGCTGCTTCATTAAGGATTTCCACCGCGCAACGTCTTAATGAGTCCAAATCTCTACAACTACGCCACAAAGCTCTGCATAAACTCTGTGAAACACACTTACGAGCTGTGCATGCACTGGCAGCTGAAAAGGAAAGACGCAAAGCTTGGCATGATCGTAGATTACAAAAGAAGGATCTTCATTCAAGAGATCTGGTCCTGATGTATAAAACCAAGGCGATCAAGGGGAAGTTAAAATTCATGGGCGAAGAACCTTATAGGATCAAGAAAATTCTTAATCATGGGGCCATGAACTTAGAACAGCTTGATGGGACGCCCTTCGACACACCCATCAACGGTAGCCGGTTGCACAAGTATTGGCCACCACAATAAGAGAGATCCAGATTGGGGGTGGCACATTACAAAAAGCTAATTTGCTCAGCCATCACCGCTAGATCTAAGGAGATCAAGCCAAATCAAGCTAAATCCATCAAGATTCAGCCAGATCTAGCAAGATCAGAGAAATCCATTAGAATCCAAGGAGGATTCAGATCTTGATAGGGTCAAAAAGGAAGCAGATTATCAGATTGACTGAGGGATCTACTACCAAGAATCCATCAAAACTTTCAGAGCACTACCAACAGTCAGATCAAGCCTAGATGAAGCTGATTACCAGTTTACAAAAGTTAAAAATCAGAAAATCTGGAGATCTCGTCAAAAAACACTCTGAAGGAGCACTTTTTTCATGATTTTTTGAGATCCCCTGGGAGATAGCTCTTGAAAATTGGACAGTCACCAGATCTGACCTAGATGCATCCATGAAAATCTTTGTGAGAGTTCCTGATGGAGGAATCATCATTTTTTAGTGTATGCGAGAGTGTTCAGAAGTAGAATTTTTAGAACCCTTGCAAAGCATCAAGATCAACTTACCAACTCTCGCAAGGTGCTAAATGGAATCAAAACAGTGAAATTAGCCTGCCTACATGGTTTGATCTTGAAAATCCAATCACAGAAACAAGTTGTGCAAGAGATCACTTCCTGCGAGAGTTGAACCCTCACAGACAGCCTGAACCCTCGCAGAACCTTCGCATGGCAGTCAAATCACCTTCTGAACTCTCGCAAACTTTCTTGAGGTCTTATAATTTTGTGAAGAAGTTGCCTGCCAAAATTTGGGTGGAACTGAACAAGGGAAAGTGAATTTCACCTAATACGCACTCTAAATTCCACTATATAAGGGCTAAATTCGAGTCATTTGTCACCTTTGCTAGCGAAGCTCTGCCGAAATTTTCACTGAAAATACCAAGTTTTCTGTTTTCAACCAAACTTCCTACAAGCTGTCATCTGCTCATATTAAACACCGATCTTCACTCTGAACTACAATCATTGTCATCCAACACTCATTATTCTCAGTTTTCTACTGTTTCCACATCTTTTTTCAATTTCCACCATTTTTTCTACTTTTCCGACTTTTTCGACCACTAATCATCATTGCTAATATGGCCTCCTCATCCTCTGAAGACTCTGGCACCAAACAGGTGATCCAGTGTGACATCCCCAAGGCCACGTTGATTTGGCCTCTACCCTCTGACACTCCGATCCAACCATGGCTGCAGACAACTGGCCCACTCCTTGAAGCAATGGATTTTTACTCGGCGCTCTTCCATTCTGAGATTAACATGGGCCTCGCCCTTCACGCTTACGCCACCTGGGACGAGGACAAGGCTCATTTTCACTTCCTGTACCAAGGTACCATGTACAAGGTCAGAATTAACGCTGACTCGATGATCACCGTTGGCATTATGTCCGGTGATCGTCAACTCATCTCCCATCGCCATGCCAAAGCTCTGATCAAACCATTCGTCACCCAAACCACACCAAAAATTCTCATCCAGACTAACAATGGTTACCTGATAGAAGCTATCACGGAACCCGTCATTCAGGTAGCTACGCATCTGTTGAATAACTTTTTGGTTATTTCAACACTTCGCAAGGACAGAATCCAGTCTACGCTGCTGAGTCAGATAGTGAAATCCTTTCTGGAGTTCCCTAACCCCTCTGTTGTGCCATACGACTGGCATAGCTTCCTTATTCGAGAACTAACAAACTCCGTCAAACCCAACAACCGTGAGCGAATCGCAGCAGGCCCCCTGTTGTGTAACTTTGCCTGCGCACTTCTCGAGACAAAAGTGCGCGGTTTCCAACGCTCATTTCTCCTGTCTACCCTTGTGCCACATACTAACCTTTACCCACCATCTCAAGCATCTACCTCCTTCCAACCTGCAGTCATTAGCACAACAGCCAACAAATGAATGCGTGGCGCTGCCTCTACATCCACATCTCCACTTGTTACCCGAAGACGTGTCTCCACTGTAGCACTAACTACTCCATCAACCACCGCCACTTCTTCTTTCGTGCAACCCCCCACTCCAATTTCTGTTGTTGCTACCTCTCTTCCTATTCCATCCACATCTGTTTCTGTCTCCATCCTCGTTTCTTCTATTGATACCACTCCTACTTCTCTTCCAGTGTCTGCTGCTCCATCCATCACCATCGCATCCTCCATTACTCCTGCCACCACCGTTGCTCCTCTCACATTCAACCCTTCTGATTTGCAACTGTCCCCCGACACTCTGGCATGGATGCAAGTTATCAAATTTTCACCCCCATGCCAGACACTTTTTGCTCCATCCTCAACTTCTTCCATACTCCACACCACCCTTCAGTTCCCCACTGTTCCTCCCATCCTCTTGTTCGAACAAACCGTCCTCACCCTTGTTTCCACAGTTGTTTCTCACACCCCACCCGCTTCGTCAAAGGTTGCCGAGGGCAGCCAACCGCTGTCTGATGACGCATTTGTACAAATAGTTTTTGTAGCATCACCAGATCGGGCTGACCCTACTGCCCCAGATGGCATCAGGACAAATGAAAACCTGATCGAAGACAATGATGACGGAATTTCACAAGTCGTCGGGGCCGATACAACACAAGCCCCTTCTAGTGCCAGTGTACCAGTTGCTCCCACAGATCTAACGACAACGTACCAAACCCTAGGAAAATACATCCTAAATGTGGTAGCAGCCAAAGCTATTATGGAAAGCAGGGTACTACAGTTGGCAACGAGTAATACACGGCTGCGAGCAGACCTCACCAAGTTGCAGCAAGAGCTGATTCTAACTCAGCAACACGAACAAGCAGGGCACCAAGAGATTGCCAAGCTGTAGCAGAAGGAGGAGGGCCTAAACAAATATATTCAAAGCCTCTCCAAAGCACTGACTGAGGCCTCCACAAAGGTGTGGGAGCTTCAAGCTGAAACATCCCAACAGCTTGTCCCCATCTAGATGCAACTTACACTTTTGGAAGCAGAGAACACGTGCCTGGGGATGGAGGTTAAAGCCTTACAAGACGAGAAGCTCGTCTGGTTAGCTCAATCTGCACCGGATAGAAGGCCGCTTTCCCAATCAAAGATGAATCTTCTACGACGTTAGGTGCAGATTTATAGCCAAACCCTCAACAGCTACCAGACGGAGTTCAATAAGTATCGGACAAGCACAACGCAAGAGCTCACCCAGGCCAAGCAAGCCCCCAAGGCATGCCGGAAATACATGGAAACGAAGGCCCAACCCACCCCCATAGTAATTCCACCGCCACCTAATTTTGATGCTGCACAGGCTAGTACCAGCCAAGATCAGAGCCAACAGACACCAGGGGGATTTCAACCAAATCAAGGGTCTGAAGGCCAAGACCAAGGGTAGACAGATGCAGCCGCTGAGATGCGAGACTAGAGCCAAGGCGCAACCACCAGCCAAGACCAAGCAACATCATCTAGAGGGTCACAAACGATATCTGCCAGCCGGGCCATCCGAAGACCAAAATCCATGGAGGAGAACATCAATGAATTTTTATCCAAATATCCCCACGAGTCATCAAGAGGCGGCTGACATATATCATTTTCAGCTCAGACCATCAAGGAAAAAGAACTGCAAGCCTTACCCGCTCTCCAACCAAAACCGAAGTGGCGACAACAATTATTTGAGAGAGACTCTGCCGCCATCAAGGCTTACGTGACGAGTCCACAACAGTTACGGGTGAATGCGCATTTCCTGCCATGTCCAAGAAGATCCAAATGGGCGGAATGCGCACTCCTCTGGACCAGATCACACTCAACAATTTCAACTGGCCAATCATCAAATCTGAATATGGGTGGACAACGGATGTAGATGCCAGAAGGGCTCTCTCCGCATTCGCCAGTCACTACATCAATTGTCCCGATCCCACAGTCCGCGCGGCAGCCACTTACGCCCGAGACTTGGAATATTTAATGGGCATTGAAACAAAATGGGATGATTTACTTCCCTCCATATTTTTTGATCCAAATAAGACGCTCGCTTTAAACAAAGTCGAAGACCAGCTGCCAGTCGCTCACGTATATTACCGAACTGCATTCCTTGGAGATCCCTAGACGAAACGATTCCAAGCATGGGTGGACAAGGAATGGCTGACAGGAGTCCACAAGTCCTTCCACACACCAAAGGACTCGAAGAAACTGGACCGTCTCAACTTCATGGAAGACGTTACGGGATATCTCATCCACCAGAGGCGGTCCAAGAGAACGCTCTACTAAACCGGCAGAGTGCCGAGGGACCGGCACTACTTCAAGCCGTGGGTCTTGTTGGGGGTATTCCCAACAAAGTGTAAATAAATAAAATCCTCCAATAAAATGTGTTGCGAGGGCATGGCATCCTGCGTGTATAAGCCCATGGCCAGCACGCAATCGAAGTTATAGATAAAATAAACTTGACTTGGGCCTTGTAATTAAAATAAAACTAGAGGCCCAATGTCATTTTCAAACTTAGAGATCACTTTTTAGAGTTGGGTCCAAATTGGGACTCACATGAATCTTGTGATTTCTAATGTACTTTTTGTGGACCCTTGGATCAAGTTGGGTCCAAGATGAATGGTTAGGATCATTGTGAATATTAGCCAATAAGATTGAGGGGCAAGGGCCTTTCCCATTTTATAAAAAGACACCATTTGTACACTATTTCCATGCTTGATGAGGAGGAGGAAACTCTACCATTTTTGGAAGAGAAGCATCCTCATTTTCTATTCACTACTTGCTATTGCTCTTGGTTATGTTTTCTATTGCTTTCTATTTCCATGTTTATTGTTTGCCATAGTGAATGTTTTTTCATTAGCAAGCATAAGGAGCATTTGAGCTAACCTCCACCCTCAATCTCTTTCTCTCTCTTTCTCTTCTCTTCTCAATCTCTTCTTCTCCATTCCTTCCTTTCAACCAAACTATGATGAATGTAGAGGAGTAGAGTTAAAGAAGAGTAGTATAGTGGTGAGTAGAGTTAAGGGAGAAAGTAGGAAATTAACTAAAAGTATCATCTATGCATAGTTAGGCACCTATCCAGTGATCTAACCTTTGTTGACAGGCGGAAGGGCTATACTACGAGAGATCTTCGACCCCACAATTATCGATTTGATCTAAATTTCTAAAGATGGCTGCCCCTGGAGCTGCTCCTGGAGGTGCTCCACAGGAGGTCAATCCAATTATTGTTAGAAGAGCACCCCGATTGGATCTACCCAGATATAATGGATTAACAGATCCAGTTAGATTTCTCCAGATCTATGCTGAATCCTGTGAGGTTTATGGTGAGATTTATCCTCAAGATAAACTTAAGCTGTTTCCTATGGCCTTAACAGACGCAGCACAAGATTGGTAGTATAACCAAGATGAAATTGAGCATACAGATTGGGAGGTTGTTAGACGAGCCCTTATCAAACGATTCAAACCGCGGAAGTTTATGGAAGACCCTTTGCTGCTTTTAAGTAAAATTAAAATGGAAAAGTGGGAAATGGTTCGAGATTACATCGAAAGGGTGAAACATCTTAGATCTGAATGTGAGCCTGAGCTGATTAATGAAAATGCCTTGATTATGTGGTTTTTGTTAGGTCTACCTAAACGGATCAGATGTGAGCTAAAATGCCATAACGAGTACGCACTTTTGCAAAATGCGATGGACAATGCAATTCGGAAGGAGGATGAAGAATCAAATGATGAGCCGAATGTCAGTATGTTGCCTTATACAACAGGGCAGAATACTACGACATCCACCAATATTGCATCAACGAATGCCAATGCTACTGTAGAAATGATCCTCAATGAGTTCAAGAAACTTGGGAAGACCCAGCAGAAACAGATGAAAAAGTTGCAGTTGCAATTTGATGAGAAGATCAAAGCATTGGAAAATTTCCACAGAGAAGCGAACAAGGAACCTGAGAAGTTTGCAAAGACTTTTCCTACCAGGGAAAATGTCTGGTGTTCTATTTGTACAGGAAATCACACAGTGAACGAGTGTCCTCAATTGAAAAAAACGAATGGAAATCAGTGTTTGCCATTTGTGTAATTCACCTGACCATGAGACTGCCTTTTGCAACTTCAACCCTCGGATAATTCAGCAACGGTATGCCCAGATGGGATATCGAGATCCACATTATGGAGGCAATCTAGCAGCAAGACTACGACAATCTACTCTTGGATACCCAGAACGTCTAGCTTTGCCTGCCCCACCAAAACACTCTGCTCCTCCTGCCAATTTGATGGAACCAGAACCTTACGGAAGTGCTGAGCAATGGAGCTATGATAATGATCAAGAAGGTGGATCTTCAGAACAGTATGCCATTTATGCTGCCGCTCAACAACAATCCTCGAGAAATTGGGCTAGAGCACCACTTGGATGCTTTGCATGTGGGGAAAATCACAGAGTTGCAGAATGCCCAAATAAAGAGAAATTTGTACCATTCTGTCGTGGCTGTGGATATGGGCATTGCTATAAAGACTGTCCAGCAAGACCGAAGCCACCACCAGCTACAGCACCTGTAAATTTGATAACAATCAAGCAAGGATCAATAGCTCAGAATAAACCAAGTGCACCCTTGATGGTGGTCACTAGAGCACAAAAGCAAAAAGAACCGGTAGTGGATTCAGTACCTGCTGATTCTATACCATTGAACGATACACCAACAACATCGGGAGTCTATCCAAATCTTAATGCAGAAAAACGAAGATATCAAAATATGAGACAGTGGATTAAACATCTACAAGAAGAAGAGAAACTTGAAGCTGCTAAAGTAACAATTGAAGTTTGGTCTTCACCATTGCAGTCTCCAAGAAATTTACGTACGGATATGAATGATCAATTACATCATCACGAAGAACCCTCCAAGATGACCGCATACAGAATTACTCATGAATATTTTGTCTAGCAAGACCCATATTTCATTGGGAGAGTTCCTAAAGTTGGTGCCAAAAGCAAAATAAGTCTTAGCGCAAAAGTTAGCTCAAGAAGAATCAGAAGACCATCAGGAGCCGCTTTTTTGTGCTGGATTTGAAGAATCTAACGATGTACTCCATGTTGGAGCCGTGTGGGAAAGTGAACAAAAGAATGTCACTCTGCCGATACAGCATAGACAATTTTCTAAAGAAACAACCGTGATAGATGGTGGTTCAAGAGTTAACTTGATTTCTACAAAGCTATGTTCAAAATGGGGCCTTACAAAGATTAAGCCTGCTACTTTTGCTATTAAGCTAGCTGATCAAACGACAATTCGTCCACGAGGAATGGTAGAAGATATATCTGTCAGGATTGTAGGAGTACAATTCGTCATTACTTTCGTCGTGATGGACTTACCAGAAGCACCAAATGTCTACCGAATTCTCTTAGGACGTCCATGGTTACGAGTTGCGCAAGTAATTCATAACTGGGGTACCAGAAAAATCGCTTTTGAAAATCGTGAACGTGCAGTTAAAGTTGATCCTACGACTTGGATTATCAAGCCAGTGGTTCAAAAAGCGGATGACGATTCATCAACAACGGATCACACTTGTGATCGACCAGAGAAAAAATTGGGAGTTCACTACGATTCTCAAACGGATACCGTCAATTGAAACGAAGATCTTGCAACAATTGATTGTATAGCAGGATATATGTGTCAACAAGATATTCAATCAGAGATGAGCGAGATTTCCTTGTTAGATCAAACTTTGGATATGCCAGTCACATTTCCACTAAATGTGCTGAATGTAGCCTGGATATCAACGGAACCTATACCAAATCCAATTGAGGATGATCTCATACCAATGAGCCATGCCTTAACTTATGATGGCAATGCAAAACTTACGGATGAACAGATTCTACATCATATGGATCCAACCAGATTTGGAGTGCGTAATGTTCCTGATGAACCAACAATCAAATCGTCCAAAGTAGTTATATTGAAGGGAGACAGGATCACAGGTTCGATGACGAAGAAACAAGCAAAGCAACATTATAATACGGTCCTGAAATGGGAAAATCCTCCTCAAAAGATCGATTCAAAGGAAGTGCCACCTCTATTGGATAAAGGCAAAGGAAAAGTCAAGAACGATTCTTCAAGTCAGATCTCCAGCAAGACATCATCGTCTAGGAAGTCTTCACCTGTGAAGAAAGATTTATCATCCCGAAAGTCATGACCTCCACGATAAATTCCTGCTAAGAAGACTAAACGAAGATCCAAGACGAGTCCTTTCGAAAAAGAACGAGCAAATGTAGTCCAGCATGATATGCCAAAGCATTTTAAATGTTATACACTGGATGATGTGGTTATCATGTTACCTAAAGCACATCGTGAACCTGAAAAACGCATGCCGGAATCAAAAGAGGTTTACGATGGCCCAGCTAGGACGCAGCCAATGAATCTTACAGAACCAGGAGAACCGAAAAATATTGTACAAGTGGGATCACAACTTATTCCTGAACAGTATCAAGCACTCTGTTTGTTACTTATTAAGTATCAAGATTGATTTGCATGGACTTATCAAGATTTGAAGGGTATTCCGACATCAGTCATTGAACATACCATACCTTTAGTACCTGATGCAGTACCAAAGGTTACAAAGTTCTATCGCTGTAATCCTAATGTGGAAGATTTGATAAAGAAAGAACTTCAGAGATTGCTTGACGCCGATTTCATTTATGAGATCGAGCATACCGAATAGATTTCATCGATTGTCATTGTTCCTAAGAAAAATGAGAAATTGCAAATCTGTGTGAATCTCAAAGCATTGAATAAAGTGACACAGAAGGATCACTTTCTGTTACCTTTTACTGAAAGCATTTTGGATCGCCTTGCTGGAGCAGAAGCTTATAGTTTCCTAGATGGATTTAGTGGTTACGACCAGGTTAAGATTGCACCTGCCGATCGCCACAAAACTGCTTTTGCAACAGAATGGGGCACCTATGCTTACAAAGTAATGCCGTTTGGACTCTGTAATGCACCAAGTTCATTCCAAAGAGTAATACAATTTGCCTTTAAAGATTATCTGCAGAAATTCCTTGAAATCTACTTGGACGACTTGGGAGTTCATAGTACAGATACAGACCACCTGGATCGATTGGAAAAAGTCTTTGAAAGATTCCACAAACATCAGATTTCTCTAAATCCAGAAAAATGCCAGATATGGGTTTCTCACGGAGTGGTGCTTGGACATGTGATATCAAGACATGGTATTGCCACCGATTATTCTAAGATCAAAGTTATTGTGGAATTGCCACCGCCAGCAAACTACTATTGAATTTTTATTATCTTCTTTGCGGATTTAGAACGACCTATATACAAATTAACTATTGTTCCTATTTGGACAGTAGAGGCGTTCTAGCCTTTGAAAAGTTAAAAAAAGCATTATCTTCAGCACCAATACTGTGTTCTCCAGATTAGACATTAGAGTTTCATGTTCATACGGATGCCTCAAAATACGCCATTGGATCAGTTTTGATGCAGCCAGGTGACTATAAGAAGGATTATTCTATACGATTTGCAAACAGACATCTTACAGATCCAGAGAAGAATTATTCAACAACAAAACGTGAAGCGCTAGCCATGATTTTTTATGTTCAAAAATTTTGTCACTACCTCATGGAAACGCATTTTGCATTTTATACGGATCATCAACCGTTACTTTACTTGGTAAATAAGACGTGTAATACTGGACATATTGCAAGATGGTTATTATTTTTGACTGAATTTGACTTTCAAATTGTGGTCAGAAAGGGGAAGCAACATTATCTAGCTGATCACGTTTCTCGAATTGAATTTGCACCAGTTAATACTGAAGTGGATGATGAACTACCAGATGATGCGTTGTTCTATGTTGAAGCAGTACCTGAGTGGGCGGCAGATATTCTTGAGTACCTGATGCTAGGACAACCGAATGGCTCTTTGACAAAAGTACAGAAAAGACAATTGATTCATAAGGCTCAGCCTTATCAATTAATTGTAGGACAATTGTATCGTCGTGGATCAGATAATATTTTACGAAGATGTGTTTTACCGCATGAAGTACCAGATCTAATCATGTTTTCACATGATGGCATGGGTGGAGGACACTTCTCTACAGATATTACTGTTCGCAAACTTTTGCAATCCGGTTGTTGGTGGCCTACACTTCATAAGGACACAGAAAATTTTATTCAGACATGTGATGTTTGCCAGCGAGCACGACAGCCTACTCGACAGAATTATGAACCCTTACATTCGGTTTTATCGCAAGCACCATTTGAAAAATGGGGACTGGGTTATGTTGGTCCTATTCATCCTGCTGCACAAGGATCTCAGGCCCGATACATTATCGTCGCAACTGATTATATGACCAAGTGGGTTGAAGCCAAATCTGTCAAAGTGGCTGATGCAAAATCTACGACCAAGTTTCTATATGAAAACATTATAATCAGATTTGGATGTCCGATCGAAATTGTCAGTGATCGGGGTACACACTTTGTTAATCAAACAATAAAGTGTTTACTGGAAGGTTTTTTTGTTATACACAGATTTAGTACTCCCTATTATCCCAGAGGGAATGGCCAGACTGAATCTTCCAATAAGATTCTCTGCACCATTATGACAAAGACAGTTGAAGTGAGTCAGTCTAATTGGGAACATAAACTGTATTAAGCATTATGGGCATTCAGAACCGCTTACAAAAATAGTACAATCAAACACCTTTTCAACTGGTTTATGGTCAAGATGCTATTATGCCAATTGAATTTTTAATCTCATCTTTACGCATAGCAGCAACATAATGATTAAATGATGATCAGTCTTTACAACTTCGTCATGAAGCGTTGCACAAATTATGTGAAACCCAATTGATGGCAATTCATGCCTTAGCAGAAGGGAAAGCCCGCCGCAAGGCATGGCACGATCGTCGATTGCACAAGAAAGATCTGGAAGCAGGAGATCTTGCATTGATGTACAAAACCAAGCTGATCAAGGGTAAGTTGAATTTTACTGGTGAAGGCCTGTATAAAGTAATATAGCGCAATAATTCTTGAGCACTTGGATGGAAAACGATTTGATACTCTGGTAAATGGCAGCCGATTACGCAAGTTTTGGCAGCCTGCTCCGCCAGTTCAGCAAGCCTGATTTCAATAAATTTTTTCATTTTATTTGTTTTCAATTTTTTGTTTTCAGTAATTAATTTGCTGACTTTTTTTTGGAAAAAGACAACTAAAAAAAAAAAAAGGGAGAAAAAAGAAAACAATAAGGGAAAGACTGATAAGCAAAAGTCAAGAAGTCATCAGCATAAGAAAAAGGACGCAGAGTATTTTTATGGAAAATGCCTTAAAAAACCGCTGTTTTGGGCAGATTTGGCCAATACAGTATCAGAAACCTTCGTTGAGCTCTCAGACTGTACATTCACCCTTGATTTATCTAAATTGAGGTGGGCAAATATTTCTAACAAGAGAAAATTCAATTTTTGAGTCAGGCGAATGTTCAGTGATATGCCATTTTGGGAACCTTCGCCAAGCATCATAACCTCATTATGAACCTTCGCCGACCTGCTAGATGATTTTAAAATGTCCAAATTAGGTTGTCCATAGGTTCAAATTGTGAAAAAATGCACTTATGAGAGTACCTGGGCGAAGGTTCATCCTTCGCCAGACCTGGAAAACGTTCGCCTGATAGGTTCAGATCCCTAGAAACCTTCGCCGAGATTTTTATAGCCTATTTTTACAGTACTGTACATGCCCACAAATTTTTGTTCAGAACTGATTAGCCCAACTACTATTCAGTGTAATGGACCCACCAAATTCACCTATAAGTTGGCTGAATTCAATTCATTCCTCACTTGTGCTAGCGAAGCTCTTGTGAATTTTTCTTGCGACCAAAGCCTTCCAAATTTCCTGCATTGCCTTTTGATACACTTGCACGCGTTTATAATTCTTTTCTGATCATTATGTCTTCTACCGATACTTTCCAGTCCCCGTGCTATACTATCCATCGTGATGTCCCATCTGCAACGGACATCATGATTCTTCCCAGCACAAGCATGGTCACTCAGTGGATGACCCATGCGGAGCCTTTACTTACTGCAATGAGTATTCATGAGAGAGCCTTTTCGGGACGCATCAATATGGATTTCATCACTCTTGCCTTCAATAAGTGGAAGGAAGAGAAATCCAAGTTTTCACCTTCCAAGGAGCCACACACAAGGTGCGCGTCACTGAGGCCGCACTTGCAGCTATAGGAATCTCATCCGGTACGCAAGCCTCACTCAATCACAAGCACGCCAAACAGGCCATCAAGCCATACATTGACCTCACCAACGATCTGCACTGGACTAATGATGGCTACCTTCTGGAAGCCATCACTGAGGCTTCCATCCACGCTGATGCCCAGTTGTTGAATCATTTCTTGATGGTTGGCAACCTCAGGAAAGACCGCATCACATCTCAAATCCTTCACAAGATAGTGGAGTCCCACACAAAGTTGGCCAAAGCCCCTCTTGAACATATAACTGGTTCAAGACTGTTTCTGGTGAGCTCAAGCGAGCTATTAAGGCCAATACAAAGCAACAGTTCGTCGCTGGCTCTCTATTGTCCCTCTTAGCCGCTTCTCACTTAGAAAATAGAATCCATGGCTTCCACCTGGATTCTGTGCTTTTGGTTTACGAAGAAGCACCGGCCGAGTCCTCTCATTAGGCCTCAAGTTCTCATAGTCATCGTCGTCCATGCAACAAGATCGTAATTCCTAACTCGCCTTCCGCGTCACGACGTTGCACTAGGGATACCTCATCAGGTGCGCTTCCACCCCCTACTGCTGTTCGCACTGAACTTCTCGTTCCCCTCGCCTCCGATGCTTCTCTCGCCTCTGCTCCCTTACAAGGACAGTTTATGACAATTGGGCCTACCATTCCCATCACAGCTGCCCAGGCCGCCTCACCCCCGCACACCGAAGCAACCTCACCCAACACACAGTTCTTCATGGATATGTTCGATGATTTCGACCCCCTTGGAGCCACCGAAATCTTTGAAATGCCCCAGAGCCTAGCGCCCTTTGAATTCCAATCCCCTGGAAGAGGATTCGGGCATATCCATGAATCTATTGTTGGTGTCGAAGATGCCAGTCAGCAACCACCCACACAGGGTAGCCCAGCCACACTTCGGGTCGACACAACTGTAAAGTCACCAAAGCAGTTTGACGCCACGGTGTCTGAAGGCTTGGAAGAAGAGGATATTTTAGAAGAAGAAGAGACCTTGGCACCTATTCCACGCTTACGAAGGACAGTACCATCAGGGTCTCCTGCTGCTGCCACCTCCACGATCGTCGATTTTGGTGATGCTCTCGGGTTAGTTTCAAGCCTTGGGCAAGTGATCCAGTCTATGCTATATAAGAAGAAGGAAATGGAGTAGAGGATCTCTGATCTAGGATCCGAAACACTCTGATCAGCCAGAAAATTGTCCAGCTGGATCGAGAGGTGAAGATAGCCAAGCAACATGAAGAAAAGACTGAAAGTGAAAAGACATTGGCCCAGCAACAAGTTGATCGCTTGGAAACCTACATCAGCTCCCTGCAAAACGCCCTGACAACCGCACAAGATCAGGTAGATAAGGCAGTGCAAAAGGCCAAGCAACAGATGCAGCTGCTGAAGGGGCAATTACAGATGGCCGAACAAGATCGCACACGGCTTCAAGGTGAATTGGATGCGACCACCCTTGAGCGTGATGCCTATCTGCAAACACAAATACCCGATCATCGGGAAATTGCATATTTGTTCAAGAAAGTGGAAACATACAAAGTGGCCCTTCAGGGATTCCAAGGCCGCTTTGATAGGTTCAAAGGAACAACTTCAACCGAGTTGGCAAAGGCAAAAGAGACCATCACATCAGTGTCGAGGACTAGATCCAGACCTTCTTAAAGCAGCATCCACATGAGTCCTCGCATGGTGGATGGGTTCTCAAATTTAAGACCTCCGAGATCGAGGCGAGCAAAGAATTGGACAAAATACCTGCACTGGGAGAGCAGCCGACATGGAGAATCATGATCTTTGAGAAAACTCCGGAATCAATTAGGAGTTAAGTCGCCAGCCCTCGCCAGTTGCGGGTAGATCCTTATTACGTGCCAATGCCGTGAAGACAAAAATGGAAAGATTAGGGATTGGCTATGGATAAAATCACCATCCAGACGTCCAATTGGCCAATCATCCATCAACCTTACAGCTGGAACATTTCAGTGGACTTCCACCGGGCCTTACAAGCATATCAGAGAGAGTATGTCCACTCTCCGGATCCAACGGTGCGACAATCGACAATGTTTGCAAAAGATCTAACTCTGTTGGCGTCAGTGGCAACCAAATGGGACGATTGCCTTCCTACCCTGGCATTTGATCCAAATAAGCCGATGGCCTCAGAGCAGATCAAAGATCAGCTGCCGATTACTCGACTGTATTTCCATGTGGCTATGATGGGAGGCTCTTGGGAATCCCGCTTCACCTCATGGACAACTTCCAAGTGGATTGCCAGAGCCCACCGTTGTTTCCTGCCACATAATTTGGATTTCAATACTGCACGCCTTGACTTTATAGAGAAGGTGCAATATTATTTAATTAAGATTCAGCGCGAAGCCAATAAAAGTCCCCAATAACTGCATATTGCAGGTGTCGTGGGACCGCCACCAGTTTTGGTGGGGGATACTGTTGGAGGGTTTGCAGATCCCAAGGCAACCCTAACCCTAGTTAATAAGTGAGAGGGATTTGGCACCCTGCGTGTGTAAGTCCAACCCAATGATCACATAGTTATTTGATTGATTAGTTAAAAGTTAATAAAAGGACTTTAGGCTTTTTTGCGGGACTTCTAATGTCGTAGGACCTAAATGTCAAGTTAGTGAATAAAGTTGGGTTTCCCTCCAATTTTGATGGTTCCCACACTTTTTTTAATTTGAATAAAAAGAGAGGCAAGACTGGACCAATAGGATTCAGAGGCCAGGGTCCTTCTTTCTACTATAAAAAGAGACCAACTCGAGTTGCTCCTGATGTTCATTTCCTCATTTCAATAAAGCAGATTGGTTCTCTTTAGAAATGGATTGATGAATGTCCTTGCTCTTCCTCTCTTCTCCTCCATTTCTCATGCTTTCTTTGGATTTTGCTAATTGTTGGATCTGATCATTATTGGGATTGCTATTTCTTATGCTTTTTGTGAGAGAGAAAAGGAGAGAGAGAAGAGTAAGTTTCTATCATTGTTGTGGATTTAGGGTTAATGGATGTAGTGTTAATGCTTAGTGTTAATGGATGTTAGTGTTAGATCCTCCATTCATGTTGAAATCTGAACTATACTATCGCTCTCATGGGAACGAACCTACGTGTGACAACTAACTCGGTCTCTTTGATGCTAGATTGACTAGATCTTGGATTCAGGTTAGGCAAGGAAAGAAACCCACTACAGCCTACCTCCACACCCAAAACATATGATAGACGAGACACGCAAGTGCGACCAGTACACTGAAATCGACGTTTCGTATGGACCCTCTACATAGTATATAGGAGAATCTACAGATGGCAAGGAGCATTGAAGAAGATGCAATTTCTAAAATCTCAACTAGATGAGTACTTGCAGTCATATTGCAATGGATCTTGCACAAAATAAAGATGTGATATAATGTAAAATATACAGTGAAAGTCAATCACAAAGAAATAATCACTTAGAAAATTTCGGTCAAAACCGCTCCAGAGTTCAATCAAATCCACTGAAAAGTTTTGTCAAACCCGCTAACTCTTGTTTGTGCAAACTCCTTCTCTTATGCACTACCCCAAATTGAAACTGAGAATTGGTGAGTTGAAGCTCAATATTCCTCCCCTTTGCTGAATGATTGCTTGTTAGGTCTTGGCGTTGAAAAACAGATTTAGCCGAAACTTTATCTTCAAGGCGATTTGATATAATCACATGATATCCCCAAGTGTTTGTTCCAAAATACTAAGGTTTGGTATGAAATATCTATCAATAGTGGATATTTGTCAACCCTACTCAAATCTGGTCAAACTTGGTCAAAGCCAGCCAAATTTGGTGTCAATGACATCTACTAGGTTAGATAAACATGCCTGCAAATTTTCGTTTGATTTGCACTTGAAATGAGAGAGATAGTCCTGTTTGAATTTTTTTTTTTATCAAATCTAAGCCTTTTAAGGGGCCAAAAAATGGAAATATTCAAAACTTCTCAAAATCATGTGAATTTAGGTTTGTCGGGTAAGGCTCAATGTGGTGAGATAGAAGGTACTTGATCTGTTCAATTTGGCTGACCGGTTTGCAAGATATTATCAGTCCAAGTAGATTGTTGACCAAGACTTGTCTAAAATTTTGTTGGAACCAAATTTGTTTTCCGAATTTAGGTCGTACGGGTTAGACCCGAAAAAGGATACGTTTGAATGGAGTGTTGACGTCCAAATTTTTCCGAAACTAGGTCAAAATGAGGACACGTCCGAGTGAGAATTTACGTCGATAGGCAGATCCGAAGGACTAAGCCGAAGGCATGGGTTGGTTTATATTCGATGGGCATTGGGTACGTCCAATGGCGGGTCTTGTTTTACACATCTGATGGGTTGAGTGGGCGCATGGCTTTTTTTGCAGCCGATGGGGTGTTCCGTCCGATGGAAAGAGTTCTATGCGCTTCAGATCCACGCTTACCGTATACCATTGAAGCGCATTTGTAGGTCCGATGGCAGAGATTTACGTCTGATGGGTTGACCGGGCGCACCTGAAGCAGTTACATCCGATGGCAAGCATGTGTGCAGAGGTCAGGACTTAGAGGTCAGGACTCAGATCCGAAGGGTTTATATCCGACTGTTTTGCAGAGGTCAGATTTGATTGTCTTTGCAGGTCTGAGTTTGGGGTTGGTTTACATCTGATGGGGAACCGAACAAAAGTACATTTGTTGCACCAGCAACTAGTTTGTGCAATGAGGAGACTGCAGATGGAGTTCAAACTGAACAAGAGTCAGTCATAGTCCAAATCAATGGAAGCTGTTTGGTAACTATGTATTACACCAAAGCTAACAGTGATGACCTTGAGGAGGGTGTGCATTTCTACAAGCGGCACATATCAACGAAAAAACTTGTTGGGAACCTTTCAGATGCATTCAGGAAGCATCCATTGCAAAGAGATATTGCATTTGAACTCAAATCTAAATTGGAAGTAAATGCTTCCTATCGACTTTTAGTGCGGGCACTTAACCTGAAGAAACCTTTTCTTCACCTTATAATTGTGAATGATGATTCGTGGTTGGAGATCCTAGTTTTCTCAGTTTATGTCTTAGTGTTTTCCTTGTTTAGAGCCAATGGTTTAAGGCCATGTAATTAAAATAATATTAGAGGCCAAAGTTTAAGTTATGTTTAAGCTATTAAATTTTTGAGATTAGTGAAAATTTTAATGGTGGTAGATGGAGTGTGCTTCTTCCTACACCATAGATTAGTTTGTGTTTCTTGTGGATGGTGTGGATTTAGATCCTATCCTTTGCAAGTAGTTAATAGGAAGCAAAGGGCAAGGGCCACCCTAAAGATAAAAAGACACCATTGGTAACCATTTTTCATGCTTAATGAGAAGGAGGAAACTCTACCATTTCGGAAAGCAAGCATCCTCATTTGTTATTCACTCATTGCTAATGCTATTGTGGTGCTTTCTCTTTTGTTCTCTATTTTTCATTGTTCTTGTTTTCATTAGTCAAAACTTTTCCATTAGCATGTATAATGAGCAAATGAGCTAACCTCTATCTCACCTCTCTCTCTCTCTCTCTCCCTCTTTCTTTACTCATTCTATCCATCCTTATCTCAATCTCTCTCCCTCTCTCTCTCTCTCTCTCTCTCTCTCTCTCTCTCTCTCTCTCTCTTTTCACTCTCAATCATGATGTATGGATGTGCTTAGTGTTAGGAAAGGTAGTGTTAGGGTGGAGTAGTGTTAGAGAAAAGTAAAAAGCATCTAAATCTAACAACTTGCAAGTAGCCAATAGAAAGCAAGGGGCAAGGGCCACCCCAAAGATAAAAAGACACCTATTGTACATCATTTTTAATATACTATTTTGAATAGAGGAAACTGTACTCAACTTTGGTGCCTCTCCTCTCTCGTGTCTCCTCTCCTCCCTTCTCCTCCATCTCTTTTCCCCTCTCCACTTCTTGGTTCTTGATCTCTCTCTCCCTTCTCTTCTTGGAAGATCCAAGCTCTCTCCTCTCTTCTCTCTTCTCTCTCTCTCTCTCTCTCTCTCTCTCTCTCTCTCTCTCTCTCTCTCTCTCTCTCTCTCTCTCTCTCTCTCTATGGTTAATGTAGATGGTTGATGATTTAACATAGATATGGATGATGGTTTAATGTTTCGTGGGTTAGAAGTTAAGATCTGCTTCTTTGTGTTCTTGTTTGGAAATGTAAATATTGTAGATAAGCTCTGATTTTCACACTTTGTCTTCTTGCCTTTCTTGGCATTTCTTTACTAGAAATAGCTTTTTAGTTATGGATTTCTTGCATATTTTAGGATTTTGTTTGGCTGGTTTCGTACTAGTTTCTTGGTTTCTGGGTTGAGGATCTTTATTGCAAGCTTTAGGTTCGAGCTCGGTGGGAAGGGTGAAGGCGGAGTAGAACTATACTACAACAAAATGAGATGAGTGGTTGAGAGAAAAATAGATTCTGATATGTGCTAGAATCTGCAAACATTGGCACCATTGCCAGGGAACAAATCAGAGTCACCTGCATGACAGACATGAATACTTACCACTGTACTACATTGGCGCTGTTGCCCGGCTTGCAAAACACAACTCA
Organism: Diphasiastrum complanatum; assembly: GCA_029204225.1. Lineage (NCBI taxonomy): Eukaryota > Viridiplantae > Streptophyta > Lycopodiopsida > Lycopodiales > Lycopodiaceae > Diphasiastrum > Diphasiastrum complanatum. Next base: position 29,069,853 of record CM055102.1, on the reverse strand, counting down.
CAAACCTATTATGAATATGTCACTTTGAAAATGTTTACCCTTCAACTGAGGCTCAACTGACTACACAAACACTGTCTGTTTTCACATAAACACTACAAGAAACATATTCAACGATTATTTACAAGTGCTCATTGTCGTGGAAGTGGAGGAAGTGGTATCAGGACGTGATTCAAGGTTAGTGCGTTGTCGTGTGGGAGGAGGGCTAGCGGAGGTGGAGGCTGCGCCACAGATACGTTTGTTGGCCGGTGTGTTAGTTGCAGCCGAGTGAGTAGAGGTAGTAGCAGTGGAAGGAAGATAGAGGTTAGCGTGTGGAATGACAGTGGAAAGGAGAGTAGAACATTGCAAATCCTGAAGCTTCTGTTCGAGGAGGGTACAAACAAGGTTACACAGAATGGGCCCGACGACTATTCTGTCGCGCGAGTTGGGTTTAATGGCCTGCCTGAGTTCGGTGAAAACAAAGGTGGACCAGTCATAGGGTACTACACAGGGATTAGAAAATTCTTTATAGAATTCCATGATTTGGCTCAGGAGGTTAGATTGTATGTGCTCCCTTGCGCAAGCTGGAAATGACGAGGAAGTTATTCAGGAGATAGGCAGCGGATTGAATGATAGGGTTATTGATAGCCTCTATCAAATAACTGTTGTTAGTCTTTTTCTGGGTTTCTAGACCGAGTGGAGTTATAAACGGTTGGATGAGGGCAGGGGCACCTCGATGAGAGAATTTTTGGCGTTTACCAGTAACAATTCCTATTGTTGCTAGTGAGTCTGCATTGACATGCACACGATGTAGCCTATCAAGGTACTAAATGTAAAAGCGACTTTTCTTTTTATCCCATGTGGCGTAGGCCATGAGGATGAGCTGCATGTTAAGGGTGACAGAGAAGAGCTGTGGTTAAATTCCCATTGCTTTTAGGAGAGGTCCGATTGCCTGGACCCATGGCGTGACCAAGGAGTCCGAGGGCAATGGCCAGATTTGCATGTCAGTAGGCACGTCATTCCTGATGACGTCCTTGGAGTCAATTTCATCGGATGGACTGGATGGTGCATTGTGAGGGCTATAAGGGAAAGCCATAATGTTAGCGGATCACATTAAGAGATAACAAGGATGTGATCGAAGATGGAGATGGAAAAAAACAGGAATAAAAAAAGAGTAAAAGACGCAAAAACAGTGGAAAAAGACTAAAAAAAACTGGAAAGGTGGATATCACGTGAACGGGACTGAAAACGAGTGCATTGAGTGTAGGGTAGGTGGTTATGATAGCAGATGGAGGTGCATGCAAAGTTTGGTCGCAATAAGAGAACTTTGAAATTTCATGAAAAATCTCGGCAGAACTTCAATGTATGAAGTGCCAAATGAATTGAATTTTTCCCTTATATAAAGGGCAATTAGAGTGCGTATTAGAAGAAGTGCACTTTTGCCAGCCCAATTCTTTACCAAATTGGTAGGGTCCTTCTTCACAAAATTATAAGACCCCAGGAAAGTCTGTGAAGGTTCAATAGGTGATTTGACGACCCTGTGAAGGTTTCAGCAGGTCCTACGAGGGTTGAACTCTCTCAAGAAGGAAAATCTTGCACCACTTTTTTATATATCTGATTTTCAAGATCTGACTATGCAAATAGGATAATTTCACTACCCTGAGTCCAAAAATGATGTTTGCAAAGGTTGGTTCTGGGATCTTGATGCTCTGCGAAGGTTCCAAATATTCTGCCTCTCTGAACCCTCGTATACACTCAAATTTGATGAATTTTCCATCAATAACTCTCGCAGAGATTTTTATAGATGTCTCTGAGTCAAATTTAGTGACTGACAAGGCTACGAGAGTTAGTTCCCACAGGATCTCAAAAAATCATGGAAAAAGTGCTCTTTTTTAGTAATTTTTGGTGATATCTTGAGAGATTCTTTAATTCATAACTCTTGCAAGGTGGTATACACTTGCATCTAGGTCAGATCTGACTATGGAGAACTCTGTGAGAGTTCTTATGGAGATTTGGTAGCTGATCCATTCGTTTTGATGTTGATCTGCTACCCTTTTAATCCCATCTGGGTCTAGATCCTTCTTGGATCTTGTTGGATCTTGCATGATCCGCCCAAATCTTGCCCAATCTTGCTGAATCTTAATGGATTTTGCTTGATCTGGCTAGATCTACTTAGTTCCGACTTATTTCCATTATATTGGGTTGTGATGACTTCCGATAGGGCTTGATCTGATTCATGTATGCGTTGATAGCCATCACCTGGCTAGATCTGCCTTACTGTGGTGGCCAATACTTGTGAAGTCGGCTGCCGTTGATGGGTGTATCAAAGGGCGTCCCATCGAGTTCTTCAAGGTTCACGTTTCCATGGATTAGGATTTCCTTGACACGTTACGGGCCTTCACCTGTGAACTTCAATTTTCCCTTGATCACCTTGGTTTTATACATGAGGACTAGGTCTCCAGATCGAATATCCTTCTTGTGTAACCGACGATCGTGCCATGCTTTGCGTCATGATTTTTCGGCTGCTAGTGCATGTACTGCCAAGATGCATGTCTCGCAAAGTTTGTGTAAGGCTTCATGGTGTAGTTGTAGAGATTTGGATTCTTCCAAGTGTTACTCTGCTGACATTAGTGCATACTGACCATATACCAGTTGGAATGGCTGTGGTCGGTGTTTCCTTTATACGCTCTCCTGAATGCCCAAAGAGCAACATATAACTTGTGCTCCCAACCAGATTTGCTAGCTTCAATTGTTTTTATGATCATGCTACACAAGATCTTATTAGATGACTCTGCCTGCCCATTATTGCGAGGATAATAAGGTGTGCTGAATCTATGGATCATGAAGAATTCCTCCAACAGGACTTTAATGGTCTCATTGATGAAATGGCTTCCGTGATCACTGACTATCTCCAACGGGCATCCGAAGCACACAATGATATTTTCATACAGGAACTTGGCGGGCGTTAGCTGTTCACACTGACCCATTTGGTGAGATAATCCTTAGCCATGATAATATATCCAGCTTGTGAACTTCTTGTAGCTGGATGAATTGGGCCGATATAGTCCAATCCCCATTTTTCAAATGGTGCTTGAGGTAGGACTGGATGTGATAGATCATAGTTCAATCTTGTCGGTCTTCTAGCTCTATGGCATACGTCGCACTTCTTCAAGTACTCATTCGTATCCTTATGAGTCATTGGCCACCAACATCCTGATTGCAAGATCTTGCGAACTGTAATGTCAGATGCGAAATGACCACCTCCCATGCCTTCATGCAAAATTGAAATAATCTGGGTGGCCTCTGTGGAAGAATACATCTTCGAAGGATACTATCGGATCCTCTTCGATATAATTGGCCGCCAATCAGTTGATAGGGTCTAGCTTTTAGAATCAACTTTCACTGTTCTACCTTGGCTAAAGATTTGTCCGGTTGGCCCCGCATTAAATATTCAACTATGTTTGCAGGCTATTCAGGTACAGTGTCAATGTAAAACAAGGCAGTGTCAAGTAGCTCATCATCAGGTAGGGTTGTTGTCTCCTGCTCCTTGATTCACAACACATAATCTACCATATGATGTTGCTTTTCCTTGCACACGGACGATCCGAAAATTGAACTCCAACAACAGAAGTAACCAACAAGTGATTCTCCTGGATGTCAAGACAACATTTCTTAACGACAACGTCAAAGAGGAGTTGTATACCTTCCAACTGGAAGGATTCGAAGTCAAAGGCCAAGAGCACAAAGTGTGCAAGCTGCACAAAGCAATGTATGGTCTGAAACAGGCCTCAAGAGCATGGTTTGATAGAATCAACTCTTATATCATTCAATTGGGATTTGCAAACAATTGAGCTGACTTTAATGTTTATTCAAAGCATATAGGCACCAATTAAGTTCACATAGCTCTTTACGTAGATGATGCATTTATTTTGTCTAACGACACTTCTCTTATGCACACTACTAAGAGTGATCTATCAAAGGAATTTGATATGACTGATTTAGGAGCTATCAATTCTTTGCTAGGAATTCACATTACTAGAAATAGACTTCAGAAGAAGATCTATCTTAGTCAGCAGGCATATCTAAAAGGAATTTTAGAAAAGTTTCATATGTCTGACTGCAAACCAATTGATACTCCAATGGATCCAAGTAGAGTATTGACTAAACTTTCTTGTGTTGAGATTGATAGTGAAGTACTCGACTTAGCGAAGTACCCTTATCATTCACTAATCGAATCTCTAATGTATGCAATGCTGTGTACTAAACCAGATTTAGCATACACTGTTAGCACGTTAAGTCAATTCATGTCTAATCCTGGGATCTCTCGGTGGAAAGCATTAAAGAGAGTGATGAGATATATTCAGGGAAGTTTAGATCACATCTTATGTTACGATGGAAATACTATCGATCCACTTGACCTGCGAGGCCACTCCGACTCAGATTGGGAAGGAATAGTCTCTACCAGAAAATCTACCTTCAGAATCTGTTTCTATCTGGCAGGGGGACCGATTTCGTGGAACTCTAGGAAGCAAAAATCAATTGCACTTTCTTCGATCGAGGCAGAGTACATCACAGCATGTCAAGCTTCAAAAGAAGCTGTATGGATTAGGTTGTTACTTCATGATGTACATCACACTCAATTCAATGCTACCACCATTCTGTGTGACAACTTAAGCTGTATTTCACTGTCACTGAATCCCAGATTTCATGGCAAATCCAAGTACATAGAAATCTAGTATCATTTCATTCGGGAGAAAGTCTTCTCAGAGCAAGTGATCCTTCAATACTGCTCCACAACAGAAATGGTCGCAGACATCTTCACCAAAGCGCTTCCCAGGATCAAGCATTAGAAGTTCTTTAGCATGCTGAACTTGACAAAGATACCAAGGCACCAACCGTGGCCTTAAGGGGGCCTGTTGGAAATTAAGCCCATAGTTGTCTCCTTGGTGAATCATAACTTAGACAGCCAATTACTTGAAGAACGTCTACAACGGGCTTCCGGCTGATCTCCAGCAAAGGGTAATCAATCCTATTATAATCTCAAGTTCGGATGTTAAGTTTAATAATTTGAAGTCATTGAAGACTTGGCCATCTTCAAGGACTTCTGTAAACTTGCATTTAGAACAAGTCTGCAGATTTACATTACTTTTTCAACAGTCTGCAAAAATACACTAAGTGTTGCACAGGTTGCATTTTTCGCACTTTCGCAAAAACTGCGACACTTGCCTTCGACTTCTTTCATTCAACTATTTTTTAAGAAGTCAACCTATTCACAGTTCAACAGTTTAACTATTTTTAACACCTTCGTCTTTTTCGCATTTTCTCGAAAAATGCGAAGAAAGATAAATTTCAGAAGGTCCTTTATTTTTAAGGGTTAAAACTATTAAAGACACCTTCGCCAACTTTTTAAGGGCACCTTAAAGTTGTTTTACGGACACCTTTGGCTTTTTTGCATTTTTCCAAAAAGTGCGAGAAAGTCAAACTGTTAAAGATATCTTCGTTTTGTTGAGGGCACCTTCAACTTTCTAAGGGCACCTTCAACTTGTTTAAGGCACCTTCGGCTTTTTCGCAAAATCTTGAAGAGAGAGAAAAATGTCGAAGGTCGTCTATTTTGAACGAGGTACGTTCCCAAGTCACTTCCCGAAATTTGCGAAGTGAGAGAATTTGCGACGTCCTCATTCGCATCAACGATCATGATTTGTCTTCTGGCTACTGATCATCCAGATCTCAGATTCATTCAGTGGCAGAGTCCAAGGATGTTGGATCTTGCTGGTTCAACAGAATTCAATCTAGATATTTAAGGCTCTGGTTAGTTTGGTTGGCCGATAGTGTGATTTTAGGCCTCTTACGGTGGTTTTTCCTTGATAACTTTTTGATCCTTGCTCAGATTGGCCTGAGATTTTCACAGTAGCTAGACCTGGTGCATATCTAACTATTGATCCTATCTGCGAAGGTTACTTGTGCGAGAGTTGGTTGTGCGAGGGTTCTTTCACTATTTTTCATTCAAAAACCTTGATTTTTTTTAAAGATACTGGGAAGTAACTCTCAGAGGCTTCACTGGAGCTGAATCCGGTATGTATCTATCTCTGGAAAATTCTGCGAAGGTTAACTCTCGCAGGAAATGAAAATTTCACTGTCTGCGAGGGTTCAGGAACACTTTTTTGCTCTGATCTTCACCAATATCTTGTACTAACTCTCACAGACTTCATCACTGATGTAAATTGACATTCTGAAGACAATGGGATGGTCTGCAAAGGTTAGTTTTGAGAGGATTCTTTGGGTCTTTTGATTTTGTTGATTTTTAAGTACTCAAAATCCACTTTTCAGCTCACTGAAATCAAACTAACTCTCGTAGGCTCTTCCGTGTCCTTGTCTCACTGAGATGGAACTTCAAAATTCTTTGCGAAGGTTATCTGCCAGTGGAAGTAAAAAATTTGCTGTTTGCGAGGGTTTACAACTCTTTTCTCGTCTTTTTTCACTTGGGAACCTTTGCAGGAGCACCACGTTCTGCCTTTTACCTTTCACATTTCATCCTTTTTGTACTTTTTCATCATCCTTAGGGGCTCTTTCCATGTCAACCCCTTCCAGGCCTGCGTTTTGAAGCCTTCCCAGTCCTTCACATCCGATTTTTCCTTCATCTGAGTGCATTTTTATTTCCGATTTTTCCTTCATAGAAATGCATTTTTATTTCAGCCTTTCACGTAAAAAATCTAATACTTTAAAAAATCCTTAGAGCTTCCTTCAAATTTAGTGAAATCCTTAATAATGAAAGTCTATTTTGTTTAACACGTTTCACCATGGAAGTAAGTCCTGCCTTTCAAAACACACCCTAATCCCTTCCCCACGCAAAGAGGGGTTGGTCAACAGGTGACATACCCTCTTATTACTTAATGAAAGGAGGTCTTTAAAGTTTCAAGTGCGTGCAAAACCTACCCAATCCCTGCTCTTTTGTACTTAAAACACAACGCAAAAATACTCCATCACCAGCACTCTCTGTTGTTCAGCAGGAAATTTTGTTTGTAGATTGGAGCTATATATTATCATATCTAATCTGGCAGAACTGATTCTGGGGAGTGCTGAAGCTATACAGCGGAAGGGGTATTTCAGCGGATTGAAAATGAATAGAGCAATTGGGCAGAGAGGATTCAATGCAGAGAATCCAGAGTCCGCATTGGAGCTGATAGAGAAGCCCATTCCCAGCGCAGCACCAGGATATGTGGTTGTGCACATTAAGCTGCGCCCAATAAACCCAACTGACCTTGTGACTATCAGAACAGGACGAATTGCACGATATGTGGAGGGCACACCCACACCTGGATCGGAAGGCTATGGCATAGTTCATGCAGTAAGTTCTTTATTAGCATATAAACCTGTTTTTAAAGCAATTTATTTGGTGATTAGATTCACATGTTTTCTGCAGATCAGTTTCTCTGGTGTGCTCTTTGTCTAAGTTGTTATAATTTCTATACCCCATAATTTTGGGCTAATTGATGTCTTGTGAGTACCTAAGATGTCTACATACGATAAAAATTGAGGATATCAAATGTTTTCTCTTGTGGGATCTTCATTCATTTCGTAACAAAACCTGTCCAAAAAAACCTCGATCGAGATCCTTTCAAGCACTAACTTGGTCTTGATGAATATATGTCTGGTATATCTCATGTGGGTGTAAAACAACTCCGATATGTAGATATTAAATCCATGTCATAAACGATATGACATGTTTAAGTTTCATAATGAAATGAAGGGGGGTGGGGGGAGCCATTACACACGAAAGGTTGTGTACAGCACAACTCGTCTTGTAGTTCTGCAAAGATTTTGCTTGGTGAGGTCAGACCAAATCATTCTAAAAAAAAAGTGCCTGATTTGACACATGCTCTGATCTTGATTACAGAGGTATTGGGTATTCTTATGTGTGAAGGGTGGTGATGTCTTGATGAGATCTGTGCAGCTGTGAATGTCATCATAAGACATCGTCATCATCTATGGTCCCTATGAGAGAGTTGGGGTGGCCATATGAGCAGCATCCTCGATTTTTGAATCCTCTTTAGGACATTGTCTAGGGAAGACAGATGCTAAGAGTCCAGTACCCCATATTTCTAATGCATACATTACCTTGGGGTTGGTGTACTTTTGTCACACACATCCCTCCTGTAATGTTATTGGTTGTTATCGTGCGGGAGATTCTGGGTAATTGGCACTGCTCACACATTCATCATCAATTCATACTTACATTTTGTTGCTATCCACATATATTACCTGGGAGACTCTTTCAAGCTACCACTGCCTGATTTGTGGCATTTGGTTGCTGCCCAGTTATAGTTTTATCATTCTGATTTTGTGGTTGCTAGTGACCATTTTTTTGAGGTATTTTGTGGTTCGTTTCGGCCATTGTCATCATTCGGAGCTGCTCTCATGTTTTGGAGCTTATTTGTGCAGTTTTGGAGTTGGTTTGATTAACAATTAATGAGTAACTAAGAAGCACAATTTGTTTATAGTATTTTTTGTAGCTCTTGTTCATGAACGTCCCTGATAAGTTTCCTTGCTTCTTTTTGTTTTGTTCAATTTTTTTTTTGCTGGTGGTCGTTTGCTTAGTCAGTACTAGGTCTACCCAAGAAAATTTGGATACGAACCACTTATGCTTGGGTAATGATGAGAAACAAGTGATGCTGGAAGGCTAAGATATTTGTGTTTTTAATTTTTATTTTTTAATGCTATTATGGATCTTTTGAATGTTTTCGTTGCATTTATGTTTTTTCTAAGCTTTACGTATAAACAGTCAAATTAAAATTGTGAATTCAAATATATTCCAGTCTCACAAAATTCAAATAGATATTAATAATTTCCAGCATACTTTTATGACATTTGTGCTCAATTTTACCTACTACATTTGGCTTATTACTCTACTGCAGTGTTGGTACTCTTCTTCAGCTCTTGATACCAACCTTTTGAGTTGCTTTGCTAGTCTACTGCTTGCTAGTGATTATCTTGACTACCATGTCTACTTCTGAGATGTATGCAATCCTGACTTCAACCCATTGCTTTGAGTTTTAAAAATGCTTCAGGTTGTGTCCTACTTCAGTTTTAAGTAATTCCTGCATCCCCTTGTATGCTACCTGAGCATGTAAGCTACTTGAGCATGTTCTATCTCCAAAGGATACTCTTTATTCAAACATTGCTTCCTCCATATTCACCATCATTTCCCATACTACTTGTACACCTCTTGTTGTTTCACCATCCTTTGCACCCTCAGTGATACACTCTCCTTTTTTCAGCTCCAACATGTCTCTTGTTGCCTGTCTCCATCAAGTCCATTGATGATATTGACTCTTTTGATCATTGTTCTTCTCATGTGGGTCACGCACCAATCACTCTTTCATCTCATTCATTCTCGTCTATATTTTCGTCTATATTTCAATCATTTCACTCTTATACTACTGCACAATTCTTACATTGTGCATAAGTCTTTGTGACCAGTTTTTGTTCCCAAGTATTTTTTCCATATGTCCAGTAACTCCAGTTGCACTTGTCTTACATTCTTCATAAGTCTCTGTCCTAAGCACTTTATCAGTATGTGTAGTACTTCGTTACATTTGTCTTCAGCAGTTTTTGTACCCTCCCCACTTATACCATCACTTGGCCATCGTACTTCCATCTTTACACTTGTGATACAGTGGTTTGTGTATGCCAATGATTGTATTAGGAGTTGTCGTAATATCATGGATGAAGACTCTGAGCACCTGCTTTTATTCTCAGCCAGGATTCTACGCAGTTGCTTTGTCAATGTCGGTATTCTCCTGGGATCTTGCACATATGCCTCAATGGTTCCATTATGGTTTTTCTCCCTGGTGAAAGGCACATTACTTTTTATGAGTCAGCTTGTATTATATGGCAGGTCTCGGATTTCATTTTGATCCATTTCTTGTTCCTCTTCATGGTTTTATTGGTCTGTCTCATTTGCTGAGAGACATTTACTTCTATTACTACATGGCTGTCATAGTCCATGTGATTCTATTCGACTCTATTTGTACATACTCCATATGCTTAGCATTCAAGGTGTTTAAACACTTGCATCTGTAGTACATGGCTTGTCTTCAGTTCAGGTCTATTATGCACCACTTTGCACTGACGAATCTACTTATACCTGTGTATGACACTCATGGACTATGTACCTCACTTGGTATCTATTTCCTGTGACCCGCTCATTGTCAGTTTTATTGTAGAATTGGGTGGCCATGATGCGTTCATTATGCATGACAGGTGATATGTTTGGTCAATTTGATCCTTTTAGAGCATTCATGTTACTATTCACCAGTTACTTACGTATATCCAGTTAGCTTCTAATTCAACGGAATTTTGTGGCTCTCCTCAATATAGGTCTCAAAGAGATAAAATGATCTTTTGTAGATTGCTTTTGCTGGAAATTCAGCTCGTCCAATGGCTTTTGGCCCAGTTGTATAGGTAGTTGTGTGAGGCTTCTTGAAATGCCAACATTACCTCTAACATCATGATAAACTTTTTAAATAAAGCTTTCCAGGATTGGAATAAGGATCCCTTTGAGCTACCAGTGGAATTGCACCAAACCATGCCATTAATCTGGAACTTCTTGTGTATGCAGTAAGGAATAAAACTGAAAATTGATTTTATAGCTATCAAACAATACCTGCTACTAACCTACAAGCCAGTTCTTTTCAAGCAAGATCAATATCATCAAAGCATTCACTTTTACTGCAAGACCATGGTACTAGCACACAGTCTTGGATTCACATTTCAACCACCAATAATATCTGAAATACTAGTCATACTTGGTCGGGTTTATTGTCAGATGATGTGTTTTTGCTCAGAAACCCATTCTGAGGTTTTGGAGTCAAAACGTACTGTATGGAATGTTTTGAATTAACGTACAGTACGTACCGAAAGGTACTGCCCTAAAACGTCTTGAAAAATTATAGATTTTTTTAATTAAACGAAAGCCTTCTTCATTTCCTTTTCTATATCCTATAAACTGTAAGCTCAATCACAAAACATGAATCCCTTGAATGAGCAGTGAATCCATCAGTAAAATTCCTCAACAATCTTTGCAATTACTGCGGACTCTGGAATCCGGTCAGTTACTGCGATGTTTTTCATAGTAATTCATGCAGCCATCACCTTTTTTGCAAAAAGCCAAAATTTAGAAACCAAACAAAGACAATGAGCCATCGCACGGTACTGTATGCGCAATTCATGCAGCCATCGAAAATGAGTGATCAATGCAACCATTACAAATGATTGTACTGTATGTGCGTCAGTTACTACAATCTCTTTTGATTTGTTCGTTGGCTCCTGCTTGATCTCCACTTCTAGAAAAAAAAACCAAAAAAATGGTACGTACTAAAAAATAAAGATAAAAAATCAGGGTCCCTGTTCCCGTTCCGGAACAGAACGTGCTCCAAACCGTGTTCTGGAATGCGTTCCGTTCTGGAACGGGCAACTATGCATTCTTGTAATGTGATATTCAACTGTTAGACCACTTGGTAGGTCTAACAGTAGTTTCACTTGCAGGTTGGTGAAGGTGTTACAAAAGTTAACCTTGGACAAAGAGTAGTGCCATTTATGTGGGAGGGATTGCGTGTAGGAGAAGGATCTTGGCAGGAGTACGTCTCTGTTCGAGAGGATATGCTGACTGCAGTCCCAAACTCGATACCTGATGAGGTGGCTGCGCAATTTGTGATCAACCCATGGACCGCATATGGCATGCTGATAGAACTTGGTATTCCAAAGGGAGAGTATCTTTTGCAGACTGCAGCTGGATCTGTCATTGGCAGGTATCATTCTTATGTAATATGGGAGCTTTTAGAGTGTTTGCTCTTTATTCTTTTAAACAACTGGTCTTCTCTTATAAATTTTTATTTTTAGATGTAGCATTCTTTCATAGAAAATGATTTCAGTAACTTTCTGTCCTGAAGTTATGATCCATAGCAGTAATAATATCGTGCTCTACAGTACTGTACATGTGAGCCACGAGCTGATTTAGCTGGAGGATCATAAGTTCGTTCTGGACGTAAGTTCTGAGACTGCAGTTTTTATATCAACTTAGTATTATTCAGGAGCATAATTTGCGGCTGTCAGCATGGCATCTTGGTATGAAGAAGACACATGCTAGAATAAAATAACCATTTATATTGGCTTCATTCTTCAGGGTATTCTTTAAGTATCATTTATCCATGCCAATTAAACAGAAAAGAACATATCAGTCCTGCTCGTCCGTTACATATGGTGCATAATTAACTTTTATCCGTGTGGATTATAATTTGCTATATAAAGTTGGAGCTCTGAAATAAGAATGTGAGCTCTGGAACTCATCTTTCTATGAGGATAGAAGCTTGTTAAAGTTCTGATTTGCTTCCTGATTTTGTAGGCAGATTATACAGCTTGCCAAACATTGGGGCATAAGAACAATAAATGTCATTCGACGCGCAGAGCAAACAGAAGAACTTAAGGAGTTAGGGGCTGATGAGGTCATTTGCTCCCAAACTGAAGGTATCATTTTATGATACCGATACTACATCGTTTGTAGGTGGTCTTGTAAGCTATTGTTTAAACGAATGGATGCTACCTAGGAAAGATATGGATCTTATTAATCGAGTGAGAGTAGTCGGAGTTTGGTGAGCCTTTGCATCTTAGACCATTCTGGAAACTATGTATTGTCACAGCTGTTAGATGTGTAAGTAGGTCGAGGGATCGGCACACTGATGGGTGTTGCTTTTTCTCTCCAAGATGTGATTTCAAGAGTTAAAGCCATTACCAGTGGTAGACTTGCACATGGAGCTTTGGATTGCGTTGGTGGAGAGCTTACCAAGGTAGTCTTTCGGATCTTGTAAGGGTATTAAAATCATACTAGGATTCACTTCTAACGCAGCAGCATAGCTCAGCAAATTCGTTTTTGCAAATGTACCGACCAATCTACAAAATTTCAAGTTTGCAAATGGAAGACCTTTTCACTTTCCACTTGGAATGCTCAAAAAGAAGAATTTGATAGGTTAGTTCTCAATTCTGCTGATGCTTGAAATTCCAAACGTTGAGCAAGCTTTTCCAACTTGCAAATGCTGTAATAAGGCCCTAGAAAGTTGTACAGATATTGTGAAAAAAGTAGACTTGTGATTTTTCTTTAATAAGGTTCCATAACACCACATTACACATGAAATAGACATGCTGCTATGCTTTAGCTCAAATGCATACAAGCGTGAAGTCCTTTGGCATTTTCTGCTGACTGAGAAAAGGAGTAATTCCAGGAAAATTGAAATTGTGAGCTCAGTCAAAAGAAGTCATGTACATTAGCACTCTATTCTTGATACTCTGCATTTTTTGTAAAATGTCACGGATCCATATGAAATTCAGGGGCATTCTGCTATCGAAGCTCAAATTCATGTTTTTATTTTGTAGGAGAAGGTGGATGTTTCAGCAAAGATACCGACTTTTTACTCATTGTCCATTCTTTTTGCATCATGTTGATTGCAGAGTGTCACGGGAAGTGTAAGACGAGGAGGTCTAGTTTTGATCTATGGTGTATTATCTGGACCGGATGCGAAAGTTCGAATTAATGATCTTTTCAGGCAGGTGCATGTAAAAGGATGGATTTTAAGTACCAGTTGGGAAGATAAGGAAAAAAGGAAACTTTATATAGAAGAGACGTGGAAGCTTCTGGAAGCCAAAGTTATTCAACCTTTTTCTGGTGAGAATTTTGATCTCGCAGACTTCAAACATGCTATTGAAAAGTCTGAGGAGATCGGACGTGGTGGAAAAGTCTTTCTTTCAAGTGCTTTTGCTTGACATCTGAGATGCAGTTTCAGTTTTGTGCTGCCATGAGTGTTGTACTTGGTATGGAGATCTAGGCGTTCCATAAGGTCTTTTTGGTCTTCACATGCTTAATTGTATGCATACAGCACATGGCACCAATTGCTCTAATATTATGGTACATTGGATTCAATTGTGTAGTTCTATGCAATTCTGTTTTGGTGTTTCATGAATGGTTAAAGTGAAAAGGTGAAGGCCTGTTAGTCAGGGCCTCAGAATCGAAGTGAAAGTAAGCATAGATCTCATGTGGGATCTGATTAATATTCCATTTGTCGGCTCGTGTATTCTGGCCTGGGGTCCAATACAGTGCATACATGTGGCATGCAATACTTCTCAATGAAGCCTAAACCATATTGTTTATTTTAGCAACTATGACGTAAACAACTGATTCAATGTCATCACAAATTTAAGAAATTCACATACCGTGGCTCGCCACTCAGGGCCATAGATGAATCATTAGATAGTGCTAGCCAACATCGCAGTAATTGAGCAAGATCAATCTTTCAGCCAAAATAATGGCTTTGTCAAGAGTGTGATCATGGACAAACTTACAAGGAACGTTTGATATGTACAACACAACCAAAGGGGAACAACATGCGAATGCACTAGGTATCATATTTCTATTTCTAATGAAAATTAATAGTAACATGGATCTGCTGTAAACGCTTGCAAATAGTTAGTCTACAGAAATACGCGTAGATTGTAACAAGTGGAAAACTCGATAGAATATGAGTCGCTATTTTTGGTTTTTTAATTATAATTGCAAAACTGAAAAGTCTTTGAATGACTCAAGCTCATAATCTCATAGAAGAGTTAAAACAAACAAGAGTAACAAAAGTCAAAAAGTTGAGAAATGACTCAAGTTCATAAACTCGTAGAAGAATCAAATAAGCAAGAGTCACAAAAATTGGTATACGTCCCAAAACTCATAAACTGTATCATAGTGTTGTCGCTTACTTCTTTGTCACCATCATTTAGAATAACTGCTTTTGGTGGCTTTAGTGGGGGTTGATTTGGAAGTCGACAGATCTCAAATCTAGTTGGACCCATATGACACAAAATCTACTCATCTATTAGCTTAGCTTCCTCATTATAAGATAAAACATGACTAACTAGTATAAGCATCTTTTGGATTGGTGATTGGATCCGGCAGAAATCCAAGCCCCAATCATCATGTTCATCTCATAGGTACTTGATGTATCAAGAGTTCGATGATTGGCAGGTGCAATACTCACTTCTGATCTATCATAATGATTACATGTTAGACGATATTTTCGCACGAAAAATCGGGCTTTGTTTAAAGCGATTTTCACAATTTTGTACAAAAATCGGCATGTAAAAATCGACTATTAATGGTAAAGTCGGCACACAATTGCCTATAGATAGGGGTCCCAGCCCGCCCAAAACATGGCTAGCGGAAATTTTGAGGCCTTAGAAATGGCCCATAGAATAGTTTACGGCCTTAGAATTGGCCCGGCCCGATTATACTAGCCGGCACTGCCGAGCAAATTTTCCAATGTACTCTGCTACTTTTTATTAATACAAAAATTGCCTACTATGTTTTTCAGGGAACCGGTTGCCTTAAAGAAACCCCAAGTCATGAGTGCTCGCCAGTACGATACACAGAAAAACGGCAATGAGAAAAATCAACTTGCAACAAATGGTCGAAAATTATGGGACACGGTCAAGGGATCTGTAACAAAAATATAGGCAAGTTCCAGTGCAAGTCAAAACGGCACCCCGACAAACAAATCGCCTCGACGGCTTGACAATGGGCCATGGACACGCAAAAGAAAAATGCAAAGAACAGGCCAAATCCACTTGATAAAAATATCCTACCTAAAAGTGGTAGGGGTTGACCACAAGTAGCAAAGAGGACTACCCAATTAAGAAAGACAATCAAGTAAAGTACTTGCTATTTATGTCACCCACAAGTGCAAAAAGAAAAAGTGGCTCACACAAGTGGTACCCTGGTACCAGTGACCCAAAACATCTTTTCAAGACAAAGGGGGTACCACTTCAAGTCCAATCCCAAGTTAAAGACCTTGTACAAAGCGGGACGCCTGACATGAAGGCATGAGAAGTGACAAGATGGCATTTTGAAGGGGAAGGTGTGAGAGATGCCTATAAAGGGAGAGGCCTCTTTTGGCATTCACATGGACTGGTGAGATGATGAAGGAGAACTTTTGTTTTGTGTATTGGGTGAGAGAATGAATGTGAGAGTGAGACATTTGAGTGAGAGGATGGCTTTGTGGGAGAGAATCTGAGACTGTGAGGTGAGTGGTTGTGATGAGGGTATGGCTTTGTGTGAGTATAATTTCATCCCTGAAAGATTGAGTGGAGAGGTTTTGTGAAATTTGTTGTGGAAAAGATTTGGAATGTAAATTCTTAAAATACTACGTGAGGAAACCAGAGGGTAGGATCTCTATAATACCAGGAGTAGCCGCACTCAGGCCAGTTGAAGCGCAAGACATAAGTTGAGATCTCTGCCATTAACGCACTCCTGAGACCAGCGAGATACTTCAAATTGTGGGCAGAACCTCTGCTCAAGCCATTGTTGTCTACAAATCCTGCTATCTATGGGGAATTTCTACTTCTGATCCATCGATGTCTCAGTTGGAGTACCTGTCCATCCTAGACCAGCGGATTACTCCAATTTGCGAGCAGGACCTCTGCCCAAGCTGTTGTTGTCTACAGACCCTGCTGCCTATGAGGAATCTCTGCTTCTGATCCATCACACCTCAGAATTGCAAATCAATGGTGTCAAACACTCATCTGAACTATGAGCTGGTTGAAGATGAATATAGTTCTTAGCATTAGGTACAAGTGCGACCAACAACCTGTCTCCATAGAGAGCACATGTCAACTATACGTGAGCGAGCTTGAGCATTGCTACTAAAGCGTCCATTCTGCATGAGTAAGCAGTGAGGTTGATACAGTAACCAGATTCGCTTTCTGCCTACGGATATTTTTCAGCATCTCTGATCACCTCATAGCTATGTTTAGCTACTCGCAATTGTCAATATGATATGAAGGAAGAAACCTTACCTACTATATAATTTGGTTCTTCGGCTCCTTTGAGATCGTGTTGAACTGAATGAATGCCTACTAGCGGAGAAGAAGACAATCCTTCGAACTCATGACTTGGCGGGCCTCAAAGGCATACCGGTCCCGTCCCCCCCCCCCCCCCACACACACACACACACACACAAGGTATATTTTTAGAATTTCAGGTTTAGCTACTCAATTCATTTGTGATTTTTTGAGTTATGGGGCTTGACTTTATGGTTTACGTGTTGTTGGCATTGCTACTATGGCATAACTTGGATTTGGCTTGAGTTCGTTCTTACTTTGGTCTGGATTTGTCTAGTGATGACCATGTTAGTTAGTATGCCAATTGTGGACCCTCATATTGTGTTCATAGTTATCAAAGGATGAAGCTTTAAGTGTAGGATGCTTGGTTGGGAAAATTCTAGTTGACATTTTACTTGGCAATGAGTCAGTTTTGTGTACTTGAGTCACTAGCCCGACCTCTTTGAAATAGAAGAGCGGGTTGTCCGCCATGCGTGGTTGAAAGACACCACCTCGGTTAGGGGTCAGCATAGTCACCTCCAGCGTTGGAACTGCCTAGCAAAACACCTAGGCCTGACGCTTGGCAAAATACCACCGCCTATCAAACAAGGTGGTGCGTATAATTGGCACCCTCACACTGCACGGAACTAATCATGATATATTATAGCATAATCATTTGATGACTGTTTGCTTATGTCAACCTGATCGGTTGAACACTTTAGTGACACATTCCAGAATATACTTGGTCATAGATGGTGACTTCATTTCATGTAGTCTATGATTGCTAACTGAGTACCCTACGAAATTCCCTATGACATTGGTAAGTAACTACATGCCTGTGACCTTTGGCCTTAAATCTCAACCATTGTGAAGTACCGAAGACATTGACATAAACAATACTACCTGGAGTCGTACTCTAGGTTACAGATCCCATTTTGACAATAGTAGGTGCCTCTAGAGGAGTAGAGTGGGGAATGCGCCGAACAACTTTCTTCCTCATGAGGGGCTAGACCCTTGAGCATAATGGATGAAAATCAGTTCCACCCTACATTAGGGGATGTCTGTCAATTGATCCAAGAAGGAACCACACACTATTATTTCTATACCCCGGCACTCCAACCTTACCTACGGGCGGGAGATACTATATTTAGAATACAACATTGCAGGGGTTATAGTTACTTCGAAACCTATGAGTTCATTATCGATGGGTTTTGGCACCTAACTTACGCCGTTTCTACCGATTACACAAGTCCCATCCAACCTTTCATACCATTTGGATCGCCAGTGCAGTCACCCGGACCACTTGGCAATACCAATAGGCCACCAGAACTAGATCTACCAGAAACAGAGAGGGGTGAAGACAGTCGTGACGATCCCTCTATGGATTTCTACCTAGAGGGGTGGACGATCTAGAGGACGAAGAGTCTAGACCTCAGGACCGATAGGACTGAGATTGCAGTTACACCTCTTTGCAGCTGTGCCTCTGGGGGCCTCAAAAATTCTCATCGGTTGGGGAGCACGGGGTGGTTGAGATGGCCCTCAGGACTGGAAGCGGTATCCCTCAGTCACTCACGTAAGGGCAGTGTGGGCCCTTCCCCTGTAGGGCTTCCTGGCGAGGCCGATCCCCCGTCAAGAAATTTTTCTATCATTGGTGCGTCTACCGGGAGTAGACTTTTATCATAGGCTGTTGTTTGATGAGCCAAGTGTAAGTTGATTGTGTAGTTTCACCTGCCAGATGCCTAGTGCATGATAGGAGTCATTGCAATACCAAAGATTGAGTTGAAAGCCCGAGCCCTGATGTCGAGATCATCATCTGAGGTCCCAACCACACTAGCATCCCAGAATAATGGAATCTAGTACAAACCCTAATGAAGACCATGCATGAGTATGAATGGTTTAGGATCAGACAAACTGATGACCAAGTGAAACTAGTTCGGACAGATGCAGCGGAAGGCTGGATGACTTATGGGGTGACCTGGGAGAATCATGAGACCACATACCACGCCAATTGATTGCTATTTGTCGAAAGACAAAGTACCACCCTAGGTAGGACAAAATAGGGTTACCACGGAAAACTAGAGCAAAGGGAACACCCTCCAGAGAGACATCAGAACCCAGGAAAAGACGACTAGGAATTAGGAGGAGCAGTCAGGGGGCCCGATCCCCACTGCTTCGAGAATCCGATGGCGAGCCAAGCCAATCCATGATGAATCCTACTGACCCACTAGAACACATTGCAAAGATACCAGAACTTGAACCGGTAGAAGAAGTCAATGCACCCTTAGATGATATCACACCCACTATCGCAGGAATGGCAAGACGTCCCCCGACCGTGGGGGCACTACCCAAATTAAGCGGATCTACACCAGAATTCCATGGGACCCCCTCTGAGGGTGCCGAGGAACACATAGATGCCTTTTGGACAACATGCTTCATAAGCCACATCATGGACCCACATCATGAGATGATGTTTTTCGCAACTACCTTAACTGGAGCCGCCAGACGATGGTATCATAGTTTGCAATGAGGGATGATCCACACCATTGATGAATTCCATAGACTCTTCCTGATCGAGTATGCCCCCCACCGTACGGCCGATGACTTACTGTTCACCCTAACCTCCCTACAACAAGGAGGGAATGAGAGTATTAGGCAGTATTGGCGCCAATTGACAAAACCAGCATGGCAAGTGGAACCCATTGTACAGCTGCCACCCTTGTTACTAGATGACCTCTACAGGGCATCTGCGATCACTGACCACCTCGTCGTACTCGAAAAATGCTTCCAAAAGTGCGCAGCCACCTGCATCGCCTTGAACGCCAACAAGTGTCTGTTTGGGTACCATATGGAGTGTTGTTAGGCCATGTGATCAATAAATACGGCATGGCCACCAATCCCAAAAAGATCACCATGATATTAGCTATGATGACCCCCACCACCGTGAGTCAACTTCAAACCTTCCTAGGTTCAACTGGTTATTACAAAAGATACGTGATGGCCTATGCCTCCCACCCAAACCCCATGATGGGCTTCAATGAAAAATGAAACCAAATGGTCATGGGACGAAGAGTGCGAGAAGTCCTTCCAAGGATTAAAAACGGCCCTAGCTAATGCCCCAATTCTGAAACCACCGATGTACGATAGGGAATTCTACGTATTTACTAGCACCACTGATACATGCTTAGCCCAGATTTGGGATAAGATTTACCACCCTATTATCTTCATAGGAAGGAAACTGAACAAAGCATAGCTTAACTACTCAAAGTCTGAGAAGATATGTTTAGGGATAGCCTACACCGCTGCAAAACTTAGACATTA
The DNA here is from genome assembly GCA_029204225.1 of Diphasiastrum complanatum. NCBI lineage: Eukaryota > Viridiplantae > Streptophyta > Lycopodiopsida > Lycopodiales > Lycopodiaceae > Diphasiastrum > Diphasiastrum complanatum. The sequence goes on along the minus strand of CM055102.1, from coordinate 29,049,651 downwards.
TCTATTACACCGAAAAGTGGCCTTCTTTACCAAAAGCACGACAGTAACTCTGATGATGAACAAACTAGAACCACCCGAACGACTGATGAAGTGGATCATATCTCTTCAAGAATTTGACTATGCCCTCCAGAGCAACCCACCTAGGTTACAAGGACTTACTGACTGCATCTGTGAGCTAGGAGGGCTGACCAACACCCCTATATTGACAGAGTATGTACAAACAGAAGATCCGGCTCGAGATCTAATTTCAAATTGCAGCCAATTTTACAAGCGGTACCATCGGTGTCTAGACAGGGATGTGCGCTATTTCGCTGACAATTGCGGCCTTATTGCCTTCTTGGCGCCCTTGGCAACTCATTGGGATCACTCTTTACCTCCCATCATGTTGGATATTAATAAACCCTTGGTCACCGAGATGGATCACCTCAACGTGGCCCGGCTTTATTTTTGTGCGGCCATGACAAGCGCCCTACATGTCGACAAGATGAAAATATGGCAAACGCATGGCTTCCTCCAGAATATGCTCCACTATTATGGCCTGCGACCCTTTTTGAACAAGCTACGGTGGCAAATGTTGGAGCACGTTGCCAAAGAACTGCATGCCATCAGAGTCACCCTCAACAAGGAGACCTACAACAACACAGCCCGGCAAAGAGCAACTGCCATTGGCGTGGGACCGCCAATCCAATAAAGAGGGGGATAATGTTGTCCCTTATGTTAGCCCAACATAGGAATTATTGTGGCATGTGTTTTGTAAGCCCACAAGTAATTTGGATTAGGAAAACTTTATGCTTAGACCTTTTACTATTTAAGTTTAACTATTACAAACAATCATTTGTAATAGTTTAACTTAGAAAGTCTAAGTGTAAGAATTCCTATGTTAAGTTGATTCCTAAGTTCAAGTTAATTCTAAGTTAGTGCAAGGATTCCTATGTTAAGTTAATTCCTAAGTGTAAGTTAATTAGCTTTAAATTTGGACTTAGTCCCATAAGCATGTTTAAGCTTAGGCCCACCACTCTTTCCATATATGGAAGTGGATTTGGGCCTCCAACAACACTTGTACAAGCTATTGGATTGATAGAGACACTTTTGTGTAATCTTGTTTTTGCTTACTTGTGTTCCCACTTGTGGATAGAATACTTGGTGGTAGGTGCTCAAGCCCCACTATGCTTTCCTCATTTGATTAAATTATGTGAATGTTCTTATGGGATTATCTTTCATTCACTTTACTTCCATTCCCTTGTGGAGTTAGTTTTAGATAAGCTTAGTATTGTTATTTGCATTATACTAGTTGGGAGACTGCCATAGTGTAACTTATGCATCCCTATGTTCTTAGTTCTCTTCTAGTTGGAAGATCGCCACATAATTGTGTGCACTCTCCTCACTTCTCCTCATGCTTTGCACAATTTGATTTCTAAGCATAAGAACTCTAGAAGTGTTGCTTGATTCATAGATTGATTTTTAAGACTCCCAAGCCTCTTTAGCACTAGTACAAGATGATACTTCCCTCAAAAGATCATTGCTTACATTCATCTTCACACAATGAAGTGCTAGCCTAGATCTCTTTTTGTATCTAACCAACTCCTATGTAGCTAGAGGTTCATTTTCATCCTCAATCAAGAACTCATAAAGGTCTTGGAGCACCATTAGTGACTCCATCTTGACCTTCCAAATAGCATAATTAGTAGAATTCAATCTCTCACTAGCTTCTAGAAGGTATGCTCCAATAGATCCCATCTTACTAGTTCTACACACAAGAAATAGATTTGATTGACCTTGAAACTCACAAAGGTTTCACACTTGTAGTGTTTCACTCAAATTAGGTTTGTAATCCAACAAATGGACTTATAATCTCAATTCTATCACTCTCTCACAAAGTTGGAATGAAGATAAGATGATGTGAAATCTACTTTCAAACGAATCTTGCCAATCTTGGCTATTTTTAGACAAAAAATGACTTCTTGATGTACTTTCAAGACCTGTAAATGACTTTAATAGGACCTGATTTCAACCTAGATTAATTATATTTCATGAATCAAATTCAAATCTAATCAATGGCACTCAAACTTGGTAGCTTATTCTAGGATTTGCACCAATAATCCCATCAAGATCTCTCAAATTGAATTTCTTTGGATCAAATGAATATGAAGCATTAAATGCAAGTTCAGAAGTTCCCACACGTGTGAACAGTACGTATTTTGATCCCTACCAAGTTTGGAATCAAATCCCCTCACCAAAACTTAGCTTCTAGCTCGCCCTCACAAAACTAGTTTTTAGCACCAATACTTGCTAAAAATGGATTAGATTTGATCAATGATTAAAGCCCTTGTACTTGGCTCTGATACCATGTAAAAGTACAGTACTTTTTGGACCATAAATGGATCTTAAAATATTCACAAGAGTGATTATGTACTTGCTTAACAATCTATCAAAAAACTAGTCATCAAAAAATTGATCTAGATTGGCAATTTGACAAACAACAAGCATTGATAATCAAATCATTGAACAAAAGCATAGATCCGAGTTGGCACGTGTGAAGAGCAGCCTGCTATATGGCTTGTAGACAATGTTTGAAGTACACAAAGTGTTGGTTTCATTTGGATCACAAGAAAACAATGTACATGGAGAGCAAACTAGTGATTGCCAATGAGCTCCAAAAATAATCTATCTTCTCACTATGGGAGCTTGGAATACATAGCAAAACTCAGTTCCTTTGTAAATTTAGGTGAATTTCCAACATGTAATAAGGAAGTTAATTCAGCCTTTTTGCCCTAAATCGAAACCCTAGCCTATTTCCTAAAGTCGTGCTTGGTAGATAGCTAGTTGGTCAAAATCTCATCATAAATCAAGGTCTAGATCCTATAAAGTAGGGATCTCTACCAAATAGACACAACCACTTCTTTTGACTCGAGCTAACCTACATTAGGAGTGGATTGCCATGTGGCACTTTGGCCATAGACGTGTGGAATCCAATTATACACAAAAATATACAATATGCTACATGGCTAGATTTGCCAATGTTGGCAATTTTTCACAATGTCATCTTGTGTCACATCGGAAGATGGCCAAAAGAGTCCTAAGATATATCTCATCAACTAGGAATTTTGGCATACTCTACAAAGAGACTAATCTTGGCTTTAGAGCCTATAGTGACTCGGATTTTGTAGGTGATCTTATGTGATGGAGTGGTATCATGGCTTTTAAAGAAGCAATATAATATCTCCTTATATTCGACAGAATCTGAGTATAAGGCCTTGACATCAACATGCAAGGAGGTCTTATGGCTCAAGAGGCTATTGGTGGAACTTCATGTCATGGAGGAGGAGGTACCTACAATCTTTTGTGATAGCCAATCATTTTGTGGGAGAAGGTGCAATTCAAAGAAATCAAGCTCCAACATGTGTCTTCATGGAATTGCTTAGCTGATTTGTTCACTAAATCCTTGCCTAAAGATTCATTTGTTAATCAATTATTGATCAAAGCACTATAGAACAACCTCACGCGTGTGAATCACAGTCTACAATATGGCCTACTAACAAGGGATCAACTTTACTAAGTTTAGATTGCATTGACATCAAAAAAATTCCAACACAAATGGTGTAAAAGCTCCAAATTGTCAATTGCTCCAAAATCATGATCTCTCCCACATTGATTGAATAATTGATAGTACAAAGGAGATGCTTTCCATGGCTCGTTGAGCAGGTCTAGCACATGTTTAGGGACCTAATTAGCATTAAGTTTGCCTACTCTTGTCAAATTGACCTAACCATTAGGTCTACCAACTTTGGTAGTCAGATCAATCACCAACTTCCATGATTTGTGGAGTTTGCTCCTAAATTCTTAAAAACTTGACCAAACATCCTATCTAACTCCTATGGTTAGGTCCTAACTACCCTAGGCCTATTCTCAAATGTGTGAACATGCTTTCACATGTGTGAATCACAATATGTACACTAAACTATGTGTTTATCAAGCTCAATATTTGCAAATTCTCACAGCAAGATGTAGCAAACTTGGTTATGTCTTATATTATATGCCCATTAGCGGAAATTCATCTTGAGCATGCAATCGTACAATAGCAAAAAACAGAATTAACTGTTTGTATAAAATTTTGTTTAGATGTAAATTGACATCCAAAGTTCATAGAATTAGAGACAGATTAGTTCATTGAACTAGCAATTTTTTATATTAAAAATTTTTCTTTTTCCAAAAGAATTTCCCGCAAACTCTCAATGTCGAACTGGCATGAAAAATCAATAATGAGCTATTGGTTTAGAGATGATTTTATGAAATTATGGGACTAGTTAACTATGAGCAAAAAGATATATTTAGTCTTCGCCATTCTACAATGCAGATTGAACATTATACCTCAAGGCACAATAGAGTGGTTGACAAGGGGACTAATCTTATATGCCCTAGAGTATTTCAAACATAAGCAGCTTAATTTCATTTCCAATTGGAAAAGGTATACTTGCAATTACATGATATCATAAATTTTGAAATACCTGATCAAGAACCAGATTCAAACCCATATACAGAATGGTCAATAGCAAATTATTTTGATGTATACACTTATTATCCAACAATGTGAAATTTGTAGAGAGATTGGGAGGTCAATTATTCTCAACATTTTAAGGAACTTATTAAAGCCATGTATGTAGGCAAGAACATTTGTTTTTTGGACAATTTTATATCTATACACCTATAATTATTGCATCATGATCTCCATAGCCTTAATTTTAGCTCATAGAATACTTGTGGAGGACCAACAAAATGTACATAAGACTTAATTATTGCATCCATGATATCCATAGCCCTAATTTTAGCTCATAGAGTACTCTGTGTGTGTGTGTGTGTGTGTGTGTGTGTGTGTGTGTGTGTGTGTGTGTGTGGTAAGCCTTGTGAAGTAATTAACATAAATATGGCAAAGAGTTTGTTGTAGGATTAAGATATAGACCTAGGAGAAAACATAGCAAAGGCCAAAGAAAATGATAAACAATAAATTTGATATCATATAATTCGAATATGGCTAAATTAATTTTTTATTTACAGAACCAACAATTCATTGGATGAAAAAAGCCAGTTCTAGAGATTTTTTTTTATAGTACTTTTTTTTGGTCAAAAGTTTTTTTTTGGGTGAAATCATGCATGTTTGCGAAGTGCACACATTTCACGACAATACTCCACACAATGTGGTCTCCACAAGCTCACGTGCCAATTGTCAAAGACATGTTGCAAGCATCAACTTGTTATTTTTCTAAGATTCTCTACAAAGTTTCAATGGAAAACTTTAGAAAATTGAGCAACTGTCAAATTTGACACAATCTATATACATGATTTCATAAATGTCTTGATGAACGAATGATATGCAATATCCATTATCATGCTTCAATTACTTTAACATTTGCTATATATAAGTATCTTGCCCAAACAACTCAGTTTCTATCACTAGATCTTTTAAGAACTGTTTTTGAGATCAATCTATTGCATATTTTCACAATAGTGCAACCACACAATTGCATTCCAATGTGATGACTTCAAATTAATTTTGTAAATTCATCTAGTGATCCACATCATCATTAACACTTACTAGTGGAAACCCTATTTCTAAAGTCACTTCACTTCACAATTACTTGCGGTTGACTAAACCTTTTGAAAAACAAGTAGAGATATCAACTTATCGACCCTGCATGCACCATCAACATTTTAATTGCAAAGCTTCTTACTAATGTTTATGGTTATACTTCTCCTGATATTATTATTCAAACTCTTCTAAGCATGAACCTCATTGGTGCTCTCTAATAATTCTTCTGTCAAAATATTCACTCACCAAATTGTGTCAATTCCCACTACTAGAGCATTTTGAACTTTCAATCATTTATTTGCAAAGTCACTACATAACCAAAAAAGAGAATATGTGGTATCACAGCATATCACATTTTATACAACTAAATTTATTATCTAGTCCTTTACATATGTAAATATAGAATAGGCCAAGCTATTTTGATGCCTTTGCATATATAATTAAAAAAAAGACCTTCACAGGCCTTATTTTGTGATATGCATTTTATTAGAAGATATATGTGTTGACTCACTCAAGGTCGTTACAACAGATTTTCTCATTTGCCATGCTACCTTGGTCTACACATGTACTATCTCATTCCATCCTATTATAAAAATTTACAACATTAGAAATTGTGCAAATTCATATGTATATACATATATGAAAGGGTCTAGAAGACCAAGGATAACAAAACATCTTTGGCAATATGAAAAGCAAAAAAGAAGAAGAGCCTACAATTGCAAAGGTATACATTACATTTTATTCTTTGTAGTGACAATTTGACCATTTGTTATAAATAGCATATTACACATTTAATGAAAGAGAAAAATGTCTATATACCTTTTTCACTCTTGCACAATTAATCATCTTATACAAGGCATTAATTTTGAATCACTTTTGACATTAGAAAAAAAAATGACCTTTTTGAAATCACTAGTGGATTACTAAAACAAACATTTGGACTTGATTCCACATAAAGGAGAAGAAAGTGACTTTGATGCATTTTCACGCAAGCAATGTATTCAATTTGCCAATTTGAAAACATTTCATATGCACTGATCAATTCTCCTCTTGTCACCTAACTCGACCAACCCTTTGGCAAAAAGTTGGCCAATTGTGGTACCGCTACCATTATACAGAGCATCATTTTTATTTTTGGATCATATGTACATAATCAAGTCCAAATGAGCATTTTCCTGATGTCGAATTGAGCTTATTTTCTTTAACTAGCAATAAAGCACAATGAATAGCTTTGTCATACACAAGACCTTGATACAACTAGAGTAACTTTAAATGTTGCGTCCTAACTAATAAAATTTACAAGTATAAGGTTTTAATGTCAATGCTTTTCTTTGAAAGACGCATGCAAAGAATTAAGTGTAAAAGGCACATCAAATGTATATCAATGGATGTTCAAATGTACATGTCAACATTCCAACACATATCAATGGATGTTCAAATGTACATGTCAACATTCCAACACGCGCGCGCGCACACACACACACAAATACAATCATTACTGATGGCAATGATACTAATCTTGTTTGTACTTGTCACAGTGCCAAAAAAAAGGAGACGTCAATGACCGTGGACGATTGCGAATGCAGATTAAATGCTACAATTTCTGTTAAAAACTTTATGTTGAATTTAGAGAGTTGCTCGGATATGAGCGTTTTTTTATAAACTTGCTCTTTTCTGACAAACATTAATTTTCCTATTTAAGACATTGCTATGTTGATACTTAATTCTCATATTTTTCGCTTAATTTGATGATATGTGGCTACTTCTTATTGGATTATGATCTTTGTCTTCCGACTGTACGATCTTTCTCTTCGCTTTTCTCTGGTAGTTCTTTTACCTTCTCGTTGGGTTGTCTTGGCTAATGTTATTTTTTAACTTGTGTCCTGCTTGGTTTTGGTCTTTGACTGTTGTCTTACTTCTTGGCTTATGTATTATGTTGCATCTGCGACCTTTAGTGTTGTTTCCACGGTTTTTCGAGTTTAAGGAATTTTGTTGCGTTTCCAATATCTGGTTTTTGGTGGTGTGGTGGTGCTTGGAGCATGCTGCTACCTGTTGCTTCTTCTAGCTCAATGGCTTTTGATAAGGTTGGTTTCATTTATATTGCAACACGCACACACCCACACAATATTTTATAGGGCAATCTTCATTGAACATATGTGATTTGAAAATACACAAATAAAAAATAATAATTTGTTTTTCAAATGTGAAAAGTAGACACATAATGACATCTACAATTAGATCAATTACATGTAGATAAGTGTTATGCATCAAGGAGAGCTACAATCATCCTTGGCCAAGATCTATACAAAAGTTTGTAAACTAAACAAAACCAAATATTCGATATATGTTTTATGAATATTCAAATATTCATGTCACATTTTTTTTTCTCTATCATTATTTATGTTTCAAGATATTTAACATTAAATTATCAATTTAGTAACTTCACCGATTATTCAACGTTTGGAATAGTATATGAGCACTACATATATGGTACTCGATTCAACATGTACAAAATAATTTTTATAGCTTGAAAGAATGTTTGATAATAACGAATTATCGTTTTGTAACTTCATTCTTGATTCATTATTGCTTTTAAACTATGATCCTATTTGTATTTTTAAGATTATCAATTACCATACAGCTCCTATGACAATGATAGTAAGCAACATAAATTCAAAAAAAAGAATGGCGTACAAGTCCATGTACAAGCCTTGAGCACATAGGCTTGCGAACCCTAACTTGGATGAGCGACAATACAAATCAACCTCATCGTCATATCTCTTTTTGCCCATTCTAATCAAATTCAAAGATTGGAATTGATAATTTTATGACATGAAAATTCAAAATTAAAATCTTGAATAATCTGCTAAAGGATGTGTACGAGTATCATGATGTGGAAAGGCACACTAGACATGATGTCAAACCTTTGAACACTGCTAAATAAGGAAAAAAAAAATTCAAACAAAAAATGAACACACAAGCTTTGGAAGAAGCACCAACCTCTGAGTGATATAAAATTAGAGTATCAAGCAAGTGTCATATCTTTAAATTTTAAAAAATTGGAAGAATTTTTTTTAAAAAATTGAATGTAGTCTTGCAAACAAGGTTTTGGAGATGTAATTGCAATTTGTGATAAGAAATTTTATTTGGTAATGGACAAATTGTTAGACAAAATCATTCAAAAAAAAATGATTTGCTACAAATGAGTCAAAACACAATGTTGAGAGCAATGGAAGTAGACTACAAATTGCATTATGCTTGTGCAAGACGTGTAATAGAGACTTAATAATCATCCGATGTGTGAACTTCCCAATATAGAGAGACTTCAAAAGTGTTCAATATGGACTCCCCAATATAGAAATAACTTGCAAAGGATCAATATCCCATGGCACATGTGTAGCATTATTCAATAATTCCTAAATGCAATAATTATTTCATTCCAAGTCCTTGCAAAGCGTATTTGAATTGTTTAATAAAAAATAATCAATTTTACAATGCGTTGTCTAACAAATGGAATGAATGTGTGTGTCTCTGTGTGTGAGAGAGAACCCACAACATAATGCACTAGAGTGCGAGCATAATGCACACAGAATTGTGCATTTCAATCACTTTTTCAAAAAAGCATACTACCATGTACATCAATTTGTTTCACATGTCTCCATATATACATTTTATTGAGCACAACATTTGAGCCATTTATTTTGAGCTAAAATTGAGTAGATATAATTCATAGAACTTGTGAAACACATCAAACTTCAATATGTGTATAAAACCATGCATTTCACATCACTTTTTTTTTTTTTTTTGGGTTGTCTACTTTTAAAAATCTTATATGACCATAAAAACATGCCCATAAATAAAAAAAATTCAATTTTGGATTATATCGAGAGAGATACGTGCAGTTGAAATTACCCCATGTCAAGTGCTACCAAAAGCACCAACTTGACTAGATGCATCATGTCTAATTAAAAAATTGCAACGGTTAACTAAATGTGCACTCGTGAAAGAAGATAAAGCTAAACAAAATAAAAAATCACTTTGCATTGATAAGTCTGTTTTAAGATGCTTTTGCATTCAAGTTTTGGCGTAGGTGCATTAAGCATGGCTCTGTTGGGAGTCAATGCTTATGGCAAAGGAAGGTATTCATGGTTCACATTATTCGTCGCTACTTGTTGCATCAAGTGACGCACCCATTTTCTTTAGATAAAGTAATGAATCTACATGGTTGGTGGTTCTCTGTGTTGTATGTCCCTTCAAATAGCTTGGGACCCCTTAATGCTTCTAATTCTTTTCTACTTACTCCTGCATGATCTGTGTGGTCTAGACAATATGCTTGGAATAGTTGAACCCTAATGTCTGCTCATCAAGATTAGTACCTCATGGATCTTTTGGATAATTGGGTTATTCTAAGACAATGAACCCTCTTACGTCTATCACAAAATGGCATTAAAGGTTTATATGGCTAGCTTGGGATGCAATTGCCCTTGCTTCTAAAGTAACCATGTAAGAATGGCAAAGAGAAAGCATGGAAATATGTTTTACAACACTTGTACTGATGTTTACTGAGGATCTAACAAGGAACATATGAGCAAAGGACAATATGGTTGATATTGGGTGTCTTTAAGTCAAAGGCATTGTGGATGTCAATAACACTCGAGATGACAATACGGGGATAAATGCCAATGCAATTGCCCTATTAATTAAATAGGGAAAAATACACCAAATTCAAGGAATTCTCTAGTACAGAATATTTCCGTCCACAATGGGGCAGAAAGACGTGAAAAGGCAATTGGCAGATTTTTTATTTATTTTTAAACATATTCAACCAAGCAGTTAACCTTAAGCACCCCCAACTTTCGAGTGAAAAAGAAAAATGAATCAATGTAATTATGCACAAACCATAACTAAATAAGGGTGCATTAAAGAAAAAAATGCCCCATGCCTTCTATTGCAAAATTGTTTAATCAACTTGAAGGGCCTAGGTGTTAATGCATGGGTTCGAATTTGAACTAAAGATGTACCTAACACAACTTTTTGAACTCAATATGGCCATTACAAGTTCAAAGTACTATTGTTTGATTTTACCAATGCCCATGCAAGAATTAATAAACGATGTTCTAAGACCCTACTTAGACAAATATCGCAATCTTTATAGACGGTATCCTTGTCTATAGTAAGACTAAATAACATTGTACAGAACATCTTAGAAAGGCGTTTCAGTGACTCATAAAGCATCAAGTTTGAGTTTTTCACACAAGGTTATTTAATTAGGATATTAATCCCAAAAGCGAATCCAATTGCACCTTGCAAAAGTAAAAGTTATTTTGAAATGGCCAGGTTCAACCAATTCTTTCGAGCTTTGAACTTTTTTGGAATTGATTGGTTGATATCTATTTGTGAAATTAGAATATATCCAATTTCACAAATTTAAATAGAGAAGTTGGTGATGTCATAAGGTAAAGCTTAGAAACAATACACAAGCAACCCAAAAAGTCCCAAGGATCTAACTCAAAACAATTATATAGAATTCAATAAACAAAAAATCTTAGCAAAACAACATTGCTCATCTCTCATTAGAACCCAAGCATAAGTTGCTAACTAGGTTTCAAAAGAATCCGGATTCTCTTGGGTAGACCCAATGTTGATGAAAAAGCAAAAGACAATTAGTAAGAAGAAATCAATAATAATGATGATGATGATAATTCAAATTTATAAATCTAAAAGAAAAAAAAACAAGAACCAAAATATATAGACAAGTTACCAAAACAAAGACAAAATACAAATACTAGAAACACCGCGGGCTCCTTAGCTCCCCACTTTTCTGGACTCTATTATTAATCACCTTAAACATAACAAAAGCTAAAATATCCAAGATAAACAAAAGAGTCTAAAATAATTCGAACTTTTCTCATGATATTTTTGAACAAGTACCCCTTATCAAGTAACAAAATAATTAGATTGCTTGATTGGTCTACATAAGCAATTCTACTAGTACAAAGACGAGAAAACCTGTAGAATTGAGAAGTGATCACTTCATATTTAACAAAATTTGAAATATTTGAAAAAATATGAGGCATGACAATAATGTTCAAGTTACTATTTATGGATGCGGCCTTTTATCAAAAATATCAAACTTAACCTGACCTAGATTGGCTTATAGAAAGGTCTAAACAATTGAACTTATCATCATTAGTTGTAAAATTAAGTTCACAAAAGTCTTTAGGATAGATTCCTCCGCCAAAAATGTTAGCAAAAAAACTACCAACATTAGAAAGATCGGGAACAAATAAGTCATCAATATATCTTCTGTAGGAATCCAAAAAACCAGTAGGTTGCTGAAGGTAAACTTCCTCATTAAGATCACCATTGGGGAAGGCTGTCTTTATGTCAAGTTGGTGCATACGCCAACCATAATGGGCAGCCAAAGCAGTGACTATCCTTACGGTAGTTATTCATGCGGTAGGTGCAAAAGTTTCCTCATAATCAATGCCCTCCTTTTGCGCATAACCTTTGGCAACAAGTCTTGCCTTGTACCTTTCAACAGTACCATCGGACTTGTACTTGACCTTATAAACCCATTTACAGCCAATTGCTTTCTTTCCATGTGGAAGATCAACAAGAACCCATGTTTGGTTCTTTATGAGTGAGTCATACTCCTCTTTCATCGCGTCCTCCCAACATTTTACTCCTCTGGCCTGCTCATAAAAAACACGTTCTATTACACTATCCTCAATAGATGTAAGAGCAAAATCAGAAAAATCAACAAATTCTACTGATTTAGATGAGGCACGAGTCTTCCCTTCATAGAAGCGGTTCACTTTGCTGTCCTGCAAAGTCTGCAACAGCCATTTAGGCTGTCCAACAGCCTTACTTCGATCAACGCTTTGCTGTCCAAAGTGATCTGAACTGTCAACACTTTGCTGTCCAAAATGATCTGAACTGTCAACACTTTGCTTTCCAAAGTGCTCTGAAATTGGACTATGTTGTCCAAAGTTTTAAACAGGCCGTTCCTCTTCATAAATCTGCTCCTCTTGATGAATTATGGGCTGTTCGCTTGAAGAACCAGTGGGCTGTCCATTAGAGGATGATGGCAGTCCCTCCTCTTCAATATTAGATGGTGATACCAAATCATACCAAACTTCATAAGGAAAATCTTCAAGGCTTTAGTCAAACACCGATTACTAATGTATGCTGTCGTAATAACCGCTTCAGCCCAAAACTTGTGGGAAACGCCCTTTGCCTTAAGCATGCAACGAGCCATCTCCATGATCGTGCGATTTTTTCTCTCGACAACACCATATTGTTGCGGTGTGTAAGGTGTAGTCATTTGATGTAGAATGCCTTTGCTTTGAAGAAACGTGCCGAATGTACTTTTAATGTATTCCCCTCCTTGGTCGGTACGTAGTATCTTCAAAGTATGCCCAAATTGATTTTCTATCATAGCAAGTATGCATCATTCGCATACACGTCCTTCGGGATGCTCCATATTTGGAATGCCTTCCACCATGTTGAATTTCTTCAACATATTCAAACTTCCAAAATTGAGGTGCCCGTACCTCGCATGCCATAATTTAGCCAACTCCAATATGTGAATTAGTAGCAATAAGACCAAAGGATGTCAAAGCTTTAGGTTCATAAATATCCAACAAAAACAAACCTCCTCGCAATGTTCCCGAAGCAACAATAAAAAGTGATCTCTTTGGGTCTTTTATAAGACATTTGTCTTCTTTAAATTCTACAATCAATCCTTGATTCGTGATTGTAGAGACCGAAATGAGATTTTTCTTAATCTTAGGAACATAAAGTACATTTTGAATGTACTTTTCATCTCCATTGGAAAGAATGAGGGGTATAGATCCAATGACTTCAATTGGATAAGAGGTGTTGTCAACACCTTGAACCTTGCTTCCATCTTTGATTTTCATAAGCTTTGTGAAGACGCCTCTATGGTGAGTCATATGGCGTGTAGCTCCGCTATCAATCACCCAATCAATGGAAGAAAAAACAGCAACTTGCAAAGCTGAAGTAGTGTTGTTTTCTGCTAAAAAACCAACAAGTCGAGCAGTGGTAGAAATCTCATTTTGATTAGAAATGAGATTGTTAGTGACAAAAGCAAAATTACCATTGAAAAAATCATCCTCCTTTTGATGCTCTAATGAAATCATGGCTGTATTTGTATCAATATCTTTCTCCTTATCCTTAGTAAGCTTCTTTCTACATTCCTGTATGTGGTGCCCAAACTTTTTACAATAATGGCACTTACCCTTCTTTTTGGATCCTTGATTTTGGCCTTCCTTGGATTTTTGATCCTTGGAAGAAGAAGGCTTACCTTTCCACTTGCCCTTGCATTTGCCTTTGGTGAAGAAGGCTTGATCTTCTTGTTCACCAAAATTAATTCTTGTTTGCTCTTCTCCAACAAGTCGAGAAGTGGTAGAAATCTCATTTTGATTAGAAATGAGATTGTTAGTGACAAAAGCAAAATCACCATTGAAAAAATCATCCTCCTTTTGATGCTCTAATGAAATCATGGCTGTATTTGTATCAATACCTTTCTCCTTATCCTTAGTAAGCTTCTTCCTACATTCCTGTATGCAGTGCCCAAACTTTTTACAATAATGGCACTTACCCTTCTTTTTGGATCCTTGATTTTGGCCTTCCTTTGATTTTTGATCCTTGGAAGAAGAACACTTAACTTTCCACTTGCCCTTGCATTTGCCTTTGGTAAAGAAGGCTTGATCTTCTTGTTCACCAAAATTAATTCTTGTTTGTTCTTCTTGGAGAAGTAAGCCAACAAGCTCTTCAAAGGAGATTTGATGTCCCCTAAGAGATATGCTTAAAGTAGACAAATGAAAGATAGGAATGAGGAGGTGAATTAAGAAGTATTTGAAACAGATTGAGAGTTCTCGACAATTTCGTCAATGCTAAGAAGCTCTTCACGAAGATCCTTGATCTTCATTAAGTGATTTGAAAGCGTATCACCCTCTTGCATCTTCAATGTTGAGAGTTGATTACGTAGAAAAAGCACTTTCGCCGTATTCTTCACTTGGAACATCTTGGCAAGTACTTCCCAAGCACTCTTGGAAGTCGAATGTGAGGTAGGATTGATCTCTTCACGGATAGCGCTATGACCGAATGTGCTTGTGCGTCACGTCGATTCCACTTCTTTTGTTCTTCGGAAGACACCTCCACATATGTTGAAGAAGTAGCTCTTAACGGTGTAATAGGTGCCAAACTAGGTGGCCTCTCTTCATCACCACTTACAACTTCAAACAAACCTTTAGCAATAAGGAGGTTTTTGATCATGTAGCACCACAAGGAGAAATTAGTTTCATTGAACAAAGAACCTATAGATTCAGATTCTTTAGCCATTTCAAAAAATTCAGCTAATAGTATATGGGAAAAACATATTCCAGACCAAAATCTACTAAAAAACTAGCAAGATCAAAGCTGAATTAATGAGCACTATAGATTGCAATACACCACATGCAATAGCTCATTCACAAGAAGATATAGGTGGCTGTATTCTGCTGAAAAAACAGAATACTAACTAATATGCAGGCTTCGAATGAAGCCAAACCACAACCAGAACTTTTGTGTAAAATGGTGTGCACTCAATGTGCTAATGGAGCAGATGGTAGGACCTTCTTCCAAGCTCAAAAACAGAAAAATTTCAGCCACTAAAAATGTGTCAAAAACACATTTGTCTTAAGGTAGATGGGCGCCCTCCTCCAAGAAAAAAATCTGAAATTTGAAGCATGTAATCTGATTTCAATCACATGAAAACTAGTTGAGCATGGACGCCCTACTGCTGGCTCCCGCATGAGTGGAGGTTCCAAGCTTTTCCCTGCAATTTCCCGCACAAAAAACAAGGAGCCGAACAGTTCTCTCTCCACAAATCAGAAAATTTTTGATTTTCATGAACCAAAAGAGGAGAAATGTGGCCACCTATTGGATGCCCTCCAACAAGCAATCAATTCTGAAAAATGGCTCTGATACCATGTAGGAATCCAAAATCAAGACTATTCATTAACACAAAGTATTCTCAAACAGAAGAGAGAGATGGTTAGATGACCCTCTTGTAGAAACTTGTGGACAGCGAATATGAACAGTAGATTGCTTAACAAAAGTGTGTCTCATACAAATGAATGGCTACATATAAGTAGTCCAAGATGGCTATCTACCTTCATGATTGTTGGTTGTCCAATAACTTGACTAATGGCTATCTAGCTACCATAAGTTACATAAATAATTAAGTACCCCAAATAACAAGTTAGGTACTTAATTCACATGTATAGGCCCCTAGTGGACCCACGAGACCCTACAAGTTAGTTTCATACTAACTTGGGCCTAAAATATAAATGACCATGGTTACACAGATCTCGACCTTTTGGGTCATAGTAACCTATGGCTTCTACACCATTTACATTTATTATTCTAACCGCTTCTAGCATGAGTTAATTTATGCAATAAGAAGGGACAAGTACCACAAGAAACTAATCTTTGAATAAATTCAAATTCATAAGAGAAAAGGTAAAAGTTAGCTAGATGAACAACACAATTAATACCCATACCTATCATTTGTTGAAAAAGCGAATCACCTTAAGAAATATACAAGTTATCCAAGATAAAGCGCAGCCAAGAACAATAATATTTAACATCAACTATTTTAGTAAATCTTTTCTTCTTTGAATCAACATCTTGATTTTACAGAACTCAAAATGCAAAGCAATATTTTCAACTTCTAAAACTTTGCATGGAGTGTCATGTAGTTTATTGCTAAAAACATCTCGATTAGCTTATTAAAACGAAACTTCAAATCTTCCAAATT
The DNA here is from genome assembly GCA_029204225.1 of Diphasiastrum complanatum. Lineage (NCBI taxonomy): Eukaryota > Viridiplantae > Streptophyta > Lycopodiopsida > Lycopodiales > Lycopodiaceae > Diphasiastrum > Diphasiastrum complanatum. The sequence continues at coordinate 29,033,239 of CM055102.1, read as the reverse complement.
GATTTTAGTGTGGAGTGTCGGGAAGTCGTAAGTTTGAAGAATATGCATAGGTTGGGTTTTTTCTTCTAAAGTACGAGGAGTTGAGAAACTTTATTACTTCCATAATACCAATAGAATCATTTAAAATCCAGCTACAATTTACAAAAAAATTCGTATCCTTAAGTTTATCCAAAGCTCATTAATGGAAGGAAGCAACGCTTTGAAGCAATTACTTAGCCACTTAGAATGGTCAGTCGGCATAGTTCTATAGGCTGCTACAATAAATAAACCTAGGCCTTTTAGGAACTTTATGAAATTTCCATGGAGCACACAAAAATGGAAGATTTGGATAACAATTAGGATTATAAGAATGACAAAAATCTTGATGATATTTTATTACACTTATGGTTAAAACAGAACAAGTGTTATATGTTCCCACTGGAGAATGGACTTCATTCAATAATAGTTCCAAATAGAATTTCTAGCAAACAAATACAAAATTGTTTGAGAATTTATCCACATCCTCCCAATGTTGAACCACATTAAGGGGAGGGCAAAGAATCTTCCATTGCAAGGCCTGACTGAGAGAGCTTTAACACTCTACATCAGGCTATGGCTAAAACTCCATTACTGAAAGTTAGGAATCTAGACCAACCGTTTGCGGTTGAGATGAATGCTAGTGACTTAACGATAGGGGCGACATGAACTCAAATAAGAGGCCAATTGTTTTTGAAAGCAAGAAGATAGACCGCCTATCAAAAGGAGTTGTTCTCCTTTATTCATGCATTAAGACTCGGAGATGTTACTTCTATGGTGTTAAATTTGGGATTTTGTTGGATCATGAAAATATGCTACAGCCCCTGCACACAGGAGACCGCTTTGATCAAGGAACATAGGAGCCGAGGATAGTGTGCCTAGTAGTCCTAGGTGTCTCCCCAAGTCAAGGCCACAATGGGTGACAAGCACAGCCATACGGAGCCAATAGGGGGACAAGCGGTAGACACTACACACAGGTGGCACGTTAGTTATATAGAGAAACGTCCCTTGGGTTCAGGGATGCTTTAACAATATAGTTCTTGGGTTCTTAACATGATATTTCTAGATTCCTATGGTACTTTCTTCCACGTTGCAGTCACTGTTACCTTCTAGCAGAGATTTTCTATCATCTTGCAGTATCATATTACTTTCAGCATACAATAGTATTCCTTTCAGAATTCAACGGTATTCTTGCTTCATGCATTTTGCACCAATCGGTTTTGATTGACTATGATGAGATGATTCATTCGTTCAGCGATGCTCTCAAAACAAACACATCATAGCACATTCAACAATGTGCATTGCTCATGCTCCGTCTTCCAACCATGATACTTATCTTTATGCTAATCTAAAAAAATGCATGGATTGACCTCTAAGATGTATGTTGTTGTGTGCATCCTAATATGCTTGGGACATCAAAGTGACACGGTTGCAATGCTGTGAGCTGATTGTCACATGCTACTCCTCTATGTCAAGCAAGGTTATGGTGGTCACATACTAGAAAACATTTCTTGATGCACATGTAGCAATAAACCTACATATCATAGTTGCCAGGGAACAGGAACGAGGGAACGTTAGACCCCCAGGAAAGGGAAAGTTCCCTGGGGAGGGGGGAACGAGGGAACAAGGGAATGCCACATCATCACATATGGTTATTTTCTAGAACATTGTATATTATTCAGAATAGAATAAGAGCACGACAATCGTAGAATATGCAAACTAGGATGGAGAAACTAGGCCTTGCAAGCAAAAAAATTGGGCCAAAATGGAAAAAGGGCAGGTCAAAAGGTACAAAAAATGGTCCCCAAACTTAAATTGCAAGGCGAACACTTGGCAACACCTGGGAATCTATGCAAGTGTGTTCCCCTTGCTATGGGATCAATGGTCTTCCTTGTTGGGGAGCAAGTAGAGACGGCGTTCCCCCATTCCCAAGCGTTGGGAACGTGTTTCCTAGTATATATCCTATACATATAGACTGGAAGGAGTTGGACAACTCACAAGGCCTCCTCATTTTCCATGCTAGGGGGGTTTAACCCTGATTTCAAAACACAAAGTAGGAGCAGAAACATTCATTTGGTAGCTTATGTTTGTTTTGGGATACTCCAGTCCTTTGTAGAAGGATCAATGGTCTTCCTTGTAAGGGATCATTTGCTGATTATCTATATTTAATGTTGTCTCAGAATTCTTAGTTGAGGAATGTTATTTACTACGTCTTTTATGGCTATTGCATGGTTTCCAGTAGATTAAGAATTGGCAAATTCTCCAATTCAAACTGGTTCTGAATCAGCCTTTTGAAAAGCTAAGAGGAATTTTTTTTGGTAAATTTTTTTATGGATATGTTCATAATAGATTAGGTGCTTCAGATCATCCATATTTGAAATGACTAGGATTAGGCTAGGTACGTGAATGTTCCATCAGGCAGCATGCCTGAATTTTGGCTAGAAATTAAACTCGGCCTTCATAATCTCTCTCACCCCTCCTCCGCAAAGGCTGATTTGATTTCATAGGAACCAGTGTTTAGCAGGTCCATTTCAGAGGACCAAAAATCTCATTTGGATTGGGCCGAATCGGTTCAGTGGCAAATCACAATTCAAATGGAGAAAGTATGATCCTATGTGATGCCAAATCTGCGATTTGATTCATAACAAGAGCAAGACCAACAAGAAAAACTCAATCACTACATTTTTTAAAAGTAATCCATTAAATAAGCAAACCCATGCACATACTAAATTTAGAAATAGATCCAAATAAGGAATACCAATCATTAAAATCAGTCACTGGAGAGTCCTGAAGATCCTCATTGCAGATCACATAAGCCTGCCAGTACTAGACTACTGCCATCTTCAAATCTTCTACAACCATCAATACTAATTTCTCCATTCTTAAGGTTCAAAAAGCTATGCTCCTCTGTATTCAAAGTCAGTCTGATCTAGATTAACAGGAAATTTATAACAGAACAGCGACTGACCTTGGATAGAATAACTCCATGCAGAATTCATGTACTCAAATTTCCTTCTACTACAGTACACAAACAGGCATCAAGCTCTGAATTCCTCTGACCTATTAAATGATATGATGCAGCAACCTGAACCCTGTACACTATAAATGATGTCCACAGGATTTGCATCATTAACTTCAGATTGTGAAACAACCACAAGAGCTAAGTGGTTGACCTTGTAATTATCACCAAATCCTTTTTCCTCATCATCTTGGTGGGAAAGATTACTACAGCTGATGTCACCAAATCACTACCTTCAACAAATAAGCAATGGTGGTTTTTCAACCTTCAAGCCAAATTATCTTCGTGTACTATTAGGAAGCATGCATATTTGTTACATCTAATTTGAGGACATGGATACGTTGCTAAAAGACAAAAGGATCAGTTTCATTATACATTTACATGTAACCCAATATCAAGGGACTCCCTAAAATTAAGGTGTTATACAAGAATCCCATTTCCTATGGTGTGGTGTCCCTGGAAGGATCTGGATAGCTCCCTAGGTTGTGGATAAGAAGCTAACTAGCTAAAGAGTCTAATCCCTTGCTTCCAGCCAAAACTTGTAGAAGACAATTCCAAAACACAAAACTCACACTCTGTCCTCACACACAACTTGCCAACCTTCATTGAGGCTTTTCATTGGGTGTTTGCTCCAACAGGCTGAAACTACCTTCAGTTGGCCATGTAGCAAATGATTCAAGGTTGGAGGGTACTGCTAGTCCAGATCAAATGATTCTTAGGAGCAGTTACGAAAATTTCCCATTGATGATTATCTGGGGAGCAAGCAATCTTAAATATTACATGGTACAGGCAAATATGCGCTGCTACGCTTATAGACTCATACAAGCAATATTTCTCCCAGACAGCAATTTTGGATCACAAGAAACCTTTGAAGCTTTATCCTCGATTCACAACTTTTGAATTTGGAACATTAAATCCTTAGGAGCTGATAAAGCAAGCAGACCTGCCATGAGATCTGTTTCAGTTAAAGATCTTTACAAGTAATTTTTTGTGCTTAGCGAGTTCAGATATCTGCTAAGAGATAGACAAGTAACACTTACACACTACTCTACACTACCAACAATAAAGACTAATATAGATTTAGGTAGTCTACCCTACTTTGCCACCTAGGATCAAATGGTAGTTAAGGAAATACACCTTCACATATTGCACAGCCTAGAGCAAGTCTCAGTGAACTTACTATGCCAAAATTGTACCTGTCTGCGTAACGGCCTTTTCAAAGTATTTTTCAAGGAGTTTCAGTCGCATCAACCTTCCTGGACTTTGACTTGAAGCTAGCCGTTGCAATCAGCAGCTTGAAAATTCCTTACATGTATGTCAAAAGTGTATCTCTTATCTTGCAATCTGTTACAAGACACACCAGATATGTCTCACAGATAACCAAGGACTCAAAAGTAAAAGACAAAGACCACAAACAAACAAATAAATTTGGCCCAAATAAACTTGAAAAGAGAGCAAACTTAGGAAGATAGTAAAGTAGCTTAAAGGCACGATGCCTCTGACCCTAGTACACCTGAAGTTAGTGCATAAGATTAGCTTTTGATATTGATTTAAATGTGAACAAAGACAAAATCTTTCTCCTACCATGTTAAGTTGTCTGTGAAAGGGCATTGCACCTCAAAATAGGAACCATCATAGGGCATTTGCCACAAATGGATGTTGTAATAATTCTGATGCACTAGGCCTGTCTTCAGGTTTCAACCGTAAGCATTGTAATATAAAGTCCTTGGCTTCAGCACTCAAACGTTTAGGGACTGGTGGCAACTCCCCTCTACTGACTTTGAAATAGAAACCGAACTGAAAGACCACAGAGTAGATGTCAAAAAATGGAATTACATCTGTCAGGCAACACTATATGCAACCCATAGTACAAGGACCTTAAGTTTTCCATACACACCCTCTGACTGCTCAAGTCTGGGACTATTTGCACGCAATCGCAAACACTGAAGTAGAATCAAGAAAAATATGAATTGAGCTAAGTTACATGTTCCCTGGCTAAATATAACAATAGAATCTCCACATAGTAGATGAGAAAAGGCTCAGAATTTGGACATCTGAAAACTTCATCCCTACACAATCTCCCAAGCACTTAGGCTTTGAATTTGGATACCTTTGGTGATATTTGCATCAGATATGTCACACCAGCTATGACATGCCACCTGAACAATAGTAGGAAAACCAAACCTGGAAAACTTCTTGTAATAAATTTTCATAAGATATTTAAGAAGATTGTTAAACAAAGGTGGGACGTGTAACACTAAAGGTGGTTCAGACTCCAGATATGTAACCATTAACAAACAAACAAAACAAACAGAAAATATTATTCACAAACAGACATACACCACTAATGTCTTAAGGCTTCCTCAGCATAGGGAGGCTGCATTTCTAGAGCAAGTAGGCTTATCCATCCTCACTACATATTCGACTATGAACTGTAACAGTCTACATTCAGCTGCCTTTCACTCCCTCTCATTCTACTGCTATATCCTCAACTGTCGACACCCCCTTGGAAACTTCTTGGCCTATGGATTGAAAAAGGATGATAATGGCAGAACGTGGATAGAGATGGAAACTCTCAAAGCCGAATTCCAGCGACATGAAGGGCACATGCGACTCCAGACGGCGACAAAGATTCAAGTATTAGAGCAAGAGTGGGTGCATCACAAGGAAGGTAAATGTGGGCTTCATTATTCAAGAAAAAAAGGCAAAAAGAACTGCCCTCACATGCCGAAATTTATTGCAGCCACTCTATCCGAAGGGAAGTTTACCGAGCAAAAGAAAAATAATGTGAGACATTCCCGATACACAAGTTGCCCTTCAAGAGGCTCACAAGTTTTTGGATACTACACTTAGCTGTCATAGCAAAGGAGTAGCGCGAGCTTGGAGAACTAAAAAAGACAATGCCACCCTCATTATTTGTTCTTCCACTTTGAAAGAAAGAAGAGGTATACTACGCCTAAAATCCATGTTAAAACGCACACGTGTGTTCCTTGATAACGACCTCGTATACATACAAGGAGAGAAACAGAGGAAGTCATCCCAGGAAGCCAAAGAGTCAAGTAGGATAGCCATTTATAGAGATGGGCAAGTGACGGGTTAGGGCTGGAGTCCATGGGGACGGGAGCATCCAGGACCTCTTCCACACCATTTCAAGATTGGGGTTCACTGTTGGAGACCTGATCGACTTTATTACAAGGAGACACCTGTTATTATTTACGGAGACATGTGAGAGCCATGAGAGGATTAGCTATTGTCTCAGGCTACAAATGGGATTTGATATGAAGCACAAAGATGAGATCCGCAAGCGACAAAGGTTCTAGAGGGTCGCATTTTTATACAAGGAGTCACTGCATCCAATCATTGAGTTCATTAAGCATGATGAATACATAAATACGGGTTCACATTTCAGGACAGAGCCTTGGATTTGATAGGGATCTATTTGTCACAGCATGTTACTTTCCTTCAAAATCTTCTTCCTTTAAGGGTACTAGCTCTCCTTATGCTGATCTCTCCATAGATTCTGTCAGACATGTGGAGCAAGGGCCCTTTCTTCCCATCAATAGTTTTAACATAGGGACTGCATCACAAGAAGTTGAGTTCCATGATGTTGTCAATCAGTTACACATACAGGTCCTTGATTGTGATGATATGGGAGTTATTAAGACATCAGGCAATATGTGTCACCTCTGATTTTCCATCTCCATGGTCCACAAACCTCATTCACCCTATCCATAAAGGCGGGGACCCCATGAAAGTTGACAACTACCGCACCATTATAATCAGCCACCTCTTCGCCAAAGTCTATGGTTCTATCCTACAGTCGGAGATTAGTACAGAGATGGATGCCAGATCACTTTATGCCATTGGACACGGTTGGTTTTAGACCGGGATATACTACTTCGAGGTCCATTATTGATGAGGCTAAGCCAAGAGGGAACATGTATACTGTTGCTTTGTGGATTTTCGCAAGGCCTTTGATTCTGTGCCTAGGCATCTATTGATACAGAGACTTCACGATCGGGGCTTTCAGGAGGATACTATACAGGCAGTAGTAGCATTGTACAGGCGTGTGGTTGGCAGGGTCTGACTATCAGGAGTTATTTCCCTGGAGGTGGTTAGTACTATTGGGGTTAAACAAGGATGTCCACTCTCTCCTACACTTTTTGGTCTTTACATTGACAAGCTGGAGCATGTTATACAAAGAGATGGAGGGGAGGGATGTACATTGGGCGACCTCATTATTGCTATCCTCCTGTATGCTGATGATGTGGTTTTGCTTTCACGGACGAGAGAGGGTTTGCAACGGCACTTAGACGCTCTTCTTTCTTTCTGCACACGGTGGGGTTTGTCAGTGAATGTGGCCAAGACTAAGGTCATGGTGTTCAACACCTCTAAGTCTTTCATGATGCGGCAAGAGCTTCTATGGAATGGTCATCCATTGGAGGTTGTTGATTCATATACATATCTAGGGGTACTATTCTCGGGGCCCATGTTCAGCATGAGACATGCAGCTATTTCTCGGGTACGGAAGGGCTATGCCTCGCTGGTAGATTTGGAGAGACTTTGCTTTACTTCACATCAGAGATGCGACCAGTAAGTGCCGACTCTTTGACACTATGGTTGTGCCCTCAGCTATGTATGCTTCCGAGATATAGAGTACTGGCCTGACAGTTACTAATTGGACATATATCTCTCGGCTCCAGATTTGTTTGCTCTCCGGTATGATACGGGCTAAGCCCTCAGTACCACACCAGATTATATTGGCGGAGTTCGCGGTCCCCCCCATTATTGTGACTTTTATACAAAGGCTAGATGATCTTCAGGACGAGGGTACACACTATGCTGTTGCGGCCCTATCCTCATCCCGACGCCTACACTCAGAGGGACACCTTTTCTCATGGTATTCTCAGGCTTGTCGTCTCCTCTCCACATTGGGTATCCAGATCACTGACCTACCTGCGGGCACTCATCAGTACATCAGAGGTCTCCTCTACAGATCATATCTTCATATCACCTGGCAGGGTCCATTGGGGACCAAGAGTGATTTTTATCATACACACTTTTTATCTCTTGATCCAGCTGGCTGCTTAGTCCGCGACAACCGTGACCTCTTTTTGGCCATTTGTTACTTTCCACCGGACACATCAGTTTTCACATCAGATGAGGAGTCACCTTACATGGATATCTCTTAAGACATCATCGGATACGAGGAGCGGGGAAATGTTCTTTTAGCTGGCCACTTTGATGCCAGAACTGGATCCAAGCAGACAAAGTTCCGTAGAGCATAGGATGATCCACAACGGATACATGCTTTAGACTGGGATGATCTTGGCCTCCAGCGACGATCAGCAGATGCAGAGGGTCCAGTTACTGCATATGGAGAGCAGATGCTTCAGTTGGGCGAGGCTCATGGATTGGCCATTTATAATGGCTTACTGTAGTGGCCTGATTCAGGTGACTTTACTTGTTTTCCACACAACGGAGGGAGTAGTGTTGTTGACTATTTCATGGGATTGTCGTCTCTTCTCCACTACATTTCTTCTTTCCTGGTTCACCGTACCACCCTGTCTGACCACTCATACCTCTCTCAATCTCTATTGGCCTTCTTCACACCCCATGTACTAGTACACTAACTCCTGGCGACAAGACCGTATCTCGCTATAATCCTCCAAACACCCTTATGTACAGGGAAGCCTTATTTGACCTCCTGACTAATTTCCCCTATGCTGATACTTTGACGGACCAGTCTCTTTTTCTTGTCCAGACCTTGCATACTTCTGTATCCCTTGCTTTTCCATCTCCAGGGCCTGCGCACTTGCGCCATAATCGACCACATAACCCCTGGTATGACCACGAATGTAACCAACTTCATCTGGACTTGATTTATGCACGCTGCCACCTTCCCCATATGCTTTCCCTAGTTCTTATAGACTCTTCTGAACCTTAATTGTAGACTTATGGAAAAGCCTTCATTATAGACTTGGAAAAGCTTCTTAAGGTACCATTCATAAGCTTTAATAAGATTTCAAATTCTTTTTCTTGTTCCTCATGTATTTCTTCACATACCTGCACATACCCTTAAAGAAAGTTTAGATGTGAAATCTCACCATTTAGAAATGGTTCATCATTTAATTTTCTAAGTTCTTAGATCTTTAGATTCCACGAATAGAACCTGTACATGCACTCGCTTCTTTCGAGTAATCACACTTACCTAATATTCAAATTTGAGATCATATCTTAGTTAAATCATAAATTTTTTTAATGCAAAACAAAATTGAATGGAAGACGTAATAGTCTTTATTTCTTGGGCATTTTTGCCTCTACAATCTACACCCCTCCAACGCATAAAGCGTTGTTTCCAACGAACATTTCTTAAATAAGAATCTAGAATTTCTGGGTACTCTTTGAAGAATTCTTCTTCCATGCATCTTGCATCCGTGGTTGGATAGTTCTTAAACTTGAGGAGGTATAGTGTTGATGTTAATCCCTTTCTTCTGGCTTTGGTCTTGTGCATTAAGATCGGCTCAAGTTGAAGAATCTCTTCGGTTCCTTGAACTTTTGATGGTTCGGAATCCGTGGCTCCGTTAGGTACGGGACCATAGGTTGTCTTTAGTAGACTCACATGGAACTTATTATGGATTTTCCAAGTAGGAGGTAGTTCTAGTTCACATGCGACTTCATTGATTACTTTCTTGACTTTGAAAGGTCCATAGTATCTCTGGGCTAGCTTTGAGTACAACTTCATATTGCCCTTCTTTTTCCTGAGCCTTTTCTTTTCGAACTTTAGGAGGACTAAGCCTCCTTCCTCATAATTGATTGCCCTCCGACGCAAATTTGCGTTCTTTTGTTGCTTTTGTTGTGCCTTAGTAATGGATTGTTGAACCTTTGTAAAGGTATCTTTATAATCCTGCACAAATTCATCTGAGGAAAATAGGTTTTCCATAGATTATTTCAAAAGGTGCTTTGCCAGTAGATGAGTGAATTGTGTTGTTGTATGCAGACTCTACACTCAATTCTTTTGAGTAATCAAACTTACCTAATATTCAAATTTGAGATCATGTCTTAGTTAAATCATAAAAGAAACTTACGCAAAACAAAAATAAATGGAAGATGGGATAGTTTTTATTTCTTGGACATTTTTGCCTCTACAATTTACACTCTTTGATCACTCTTTCCTCTCTTTTTCGGTTGAAAAGAATGGAGAGGAAGGGTGAGAGGATGTCATGAGCATACTTTAGAAGTTCAGCTTCTAGCTCATCAATGTCTTTGGCTTTATGGGAATAGAGTTGTGTGATGGCCTTCTCTATAAGGTCGTTAGTAAATATGGCAGAAGTATCTGTGACACAAGAGGTGGGAAGAGGAGGGGTATCTGGGATGGTGTACAGTGATGTGGCATATGTGACCCAAGTGCTAAGGTCTGTAATCCGTGGTGGAGGTGATCGTGGAAGGAAGAACTGAAGAGGAGATCCATCATTTTCTTACCTTGGCCAATCTCGTATGCAATTTTCTTTTTTCTGGAGGTGCTGATGGAGGTGGATGCACTCCTGGTCATACCAAGGATTATGAGATCTATTAAGTCTCTGGTGCTTGGGCCGTGGGGATGGAAAGCCAATGGAAGCTGCTATGTGGATGGTCTGGACAAGAAAGAGGGACTGCTCCTCTAAAGTATGCTCATGTGGAAAATAGGTATCGCTGCAGCTGCTCTGCCCCCTTCTACTGCCTCCCCTACCTCCACCGCTGCAGCTGCTCGGCCCCCTGCTGCCACCTCCCCTACCTCCACCTCCATAGCTGCAGCTGCTCCGCCCCCTGCTGCCGCCTCCCCTACATCCACAACCCCCCCCCCCCCCCCGCCCCCGCTGCAGATGCGCCCCCCCTGCTGTCATCTCCCCCACCCCCGCTCTCCCTGCTGCAGCTGTGCCGCCCCCTGCTGTCACCTCCCCTACACCACCCTCCCTCGATGTTTCTTATCCGCCCCCTGCTGCCACCTCCCCTACATCCGCCCCCCCTGTTGATTGCATCTCCCTCCCCCTCATTGACCTCGATGCTGGCATCATTGTTGGCATCACCTCAACCCTACCTGCAGTTTTGGATCCCATTCTTCCTACTCCAACCATCACTAGCTGACAAACTACAACTAGCATCCTGTATACGCCCTCCAAATCAGCTGAATTGTTCCCTTCTTGGCAGATTGATCAAATCAGGGCCGATTTCCAGACTTTGCGGCAAGAAATCTCGCAGTTGAAAGGAACGGTTACGTCCTTGATTCACAAGAAAAACATGCTGCAGTCCAAAGTTGCATCACTCGAACAATCCATCGGGACCAAACAGGCTGCGGCTTCGGCATCTACCACCAATATGATACGGGAACTAGAGACAAACATTGAAAAGCAGCAAGAAGAGACCCTTTCTTGGGCATCAGTTTGAAAAAAGCCACCAAACCAAGCGCTCTCATCTCTTCGGTTATCTCAGCCACCATCTCAGAAGACAAATCATGAGACCAAAAAGCGAACAACATTAGAGTTCGTGGGATCCCGGATACACAGGATGCCTTGGCTGAAGCCAAACGCTTTCTTGACACCACTCTCGGGTACAGGACAGATGGGTTAGATACCGCATGGAATGGTCTTCAACACTTCTCAAGCATTCATGCAGCGACAGGAGCTTACTTTGGGTGAACAGATTCTAGAGGTGGTCCCTTCCTACACATACCTGGGGATCCTTTTCTCAGGTCCTACTTTTGGCATGAGACAGGCCGCTACCACTCGACCGGGGAAGGGACATGCCTCCCTTGTTCAGCTAAAGAGATTTTGTTTCCGGAAGTCCATCCAGGATGCTCGCAGTAAGTGTCGCCTCTTTGATACCATTGTCACCCCCACGGCTCTATATGCGGCAAAGGCATGGTGTGCAGGTCTTCCCTCTTCACACTGGGCCAGTCTCTCACGACAACAGACCACTATGCTAGCTCGGTTGATCCGTGTTGATCCTTCGGTTCCACATGAGATTCTTTTGGCCGAGTTTGCAATTCTACCTATCCAGATCGAGGCAGCTCTTCAGCACATCACCTATACACAGGATACAGGCGTTACCAGAGACAGACAGACGATACATACAGATTGCACTATCCTCCTCACAGCGTCTTCATGGTCAGGGCTACAGATTATCATGGTTCTCTCAAGCATCCCACCTCCTACTTGTTAAGCGAACTTTCTACCAGACACATTTCTTGGAGCTGGATGCATTTGGGACCCTGGTCATGCCACGCTACTTGGAGTCGAGACTATCACATTGCCTCAGATTCACACTGGGACAGCTCGGGGTGTCTTCTCATCAGCTAGCTATTGAGACGAGGAGGTTCCATGGTATTCCTAGAGAGGAGCAGATTTGCCGGTTATGCTCTCTAGGTGAGATGGAGTCTGAGGAGCACTTTATCTTTAGATGCCCAGTATACTATGAGATCAGAGGGCGATATCATTGCCTATTTCGAGACATGACCCTCGCTGTCCTGAGGCTGCTCCATACTCTCTGAGCGCTAAATCACATTGTTTCCCTCAATGCATCGCTGATCCTGGCTATCTGCTCCATCGCTAAGGCTGCTCCATCGCCCTCCTGGCTACTTGCTCCATCGCCCTCCTGGCTACCTGCTCCATCACCCTCCTACACGACTTCGCTGTCCTGAGGCTGCTCCAGACTCTCTGAGCGTTGAATCACACTGTTTCCCTCAGTGCATCGCTGAGATGCCTCGCCGTAAAGGGGCTTTTGCCCTTCCCTCCAACACTGCTTCATCATCATCTTCTTCATCTGCCTCATCGTCTTCTTCATCCATTTCAGACCCACCTTCACCTTCACCTTCACCTTCTATTCCAGTTGCAATCCCTATATCTCCGTCAGATCCTATTCTTGCTAGTAGTGAATCCATCATAGCCGATCCTTTGACCCCGAATACCCCAGCAGAGGAATCACTTCTACCTCCAGCCTTTATGATCTCCGTCATTCGTGCAGATCAGTTACGTTCCTATGAATATCTCAACGACCATCGAAAAAAGCTTCTTTCTCTTGAAGCAAGCTATGATCCAAGCTGTTCAATCTCACGTTCAAAAACTAGATTCGTCTATCGATGATCTCAAGAAAGAAGTTGCAGCTGTCAAAATCGACGCTTCCTCTCATTCAACTACTTCAGCTAAGATCCAACAGCTTGAAAGTCAAGTGGAACAGCATCATACCGCTGTCCGATCCTGGGCAGATGTGCTTAAAGGTCCCAATACTATTGTTCTACCACCTCCACCTTCTTTTATCTCAGCTACGTGCACCGAGAGCCGTTTGCGAGAGCAAAAGGCTCTTAATGTCCGAGTCAGAGGCATTACGAACTCCCATGATGCTATTGGTGAAGCTAAAAAGTTTCTTGAAGAGAGTCTTCAACACCACCACAAAGATATGGATATTGCATGGCGGCCTAAGAGAGATCCAGGTACTCTTGTTATACGCTTTGCATATGCCCCTGGTCATCATGCAGCGCTAGGGAAGAGATCTACACTGCGGGGCACCACGATATACCTGGATGAAGACCTTACTTTCATTCAGGTTCAAGAACGGAAGAAAGCAAAATAGGAGGCTCTAACGAATGGAAAGCGGTTGATCTACAGTTTGTTTCGTAGATATTAAACCTGCTGCTATATTTGAGACTGTTCAGAGTTAGTGAGAGAGTTAGAGCACTGAAGAGATGCCAGTTGAGTCTGTAAATGGTCTACGTACCATATAATCCTGGACATTATCCTCTTCTTAGTTAATTTTGATTTAGTTATGTTGTTGACGGCATTGCTCCGTCACAAATACAGTCAGCTGCCAATTCTATCCTTGCAGTAAGGTCCTCCTCGAATGCTCTGAAGAAGGGCATTTGAGGGATACCTGAAAGCAGAGGTAGATGCCTTACGATCCTACATTGAACAGTTTACACAGGAGTCAAGCTACCTACGGAAAGAAATGGGACAAATGCAGGCTACCATTCAAGCTATGTCCATCGAAAAGGAGGCTATGAGAGCCCGGACCACCTCGTTGGAGGAGGCAATGAGCAAGCAGAGAGAACCAGCCAACTCTACACTGGAATCTAGCTATCTAAGGATTGAAATGGGCCAAATGAAGACCACAATACAAGCTATGGCAACCGAGAAGCAAATTTTGACGGCCCGAATCATCTGCTTGGAAGAGGCCTTGAGCAAGAAGGACGAAACAGCCAACACCACCAGCACAAGGATCCAAGAACTGGAGGAACAGATTGAGCAACATAAGGGAGAGACCAAAACATGGGCCTCTCTATTCAAAGAAGGTGGTAAAGAAGGTACACACACTTTCAATAGCGTCATCTCAGCCACCATCTCCGAAGAAGAAATGCGGAAATATAAATCTATGAATGTTCGGGTGCGAGGCATTGAAGATACTAAGGCTCCAATTACCGAAGCAACCAATTTCCTCACAGATACACTTTCCCACCATCCCAATGGGATGGAAAGAGCGTGGAGAACCAAACGAGATCCATCCACACTCATCATACGGTTCACGGGCATGAGGAACGGCAAGCTGCCCTTAGGCTACGAGCTCGGCTGAGAGGTACCCTTATTTTCATGGACGATGATCTAACACTGATGCAAGTTGCCGAAAGGAAGAGAATTTTCAGCAGGCAAAAGGGTGGTCTATCGGGATGGTAAGGCCCGATACATTGACCCTCAGAAGTCTGCAGCATAGGGATTTGGGCCCCCCCGGAATTAGGAGCGGTTCGGGGGCCCTCACAAAAGCATTGCGGTTGAGTTTATGGAACTGCAATGGTATCCATTCCTCAGAGCGGGAGACTTTAGAGATTTTTGTACCACAGGGGATATCCTTATACTTACGGAGACACATGAGAGTCCTGAGAGAGGACTTCCGTGCATTGAGGGATTTTGCTGGCTTTCTACTTACAGGGGGGCGACGAGGGCACTGACTAGTCGCGGTTCAGGTGGTGTTGCTTGCTTATTTCGAGACTTTCTCCAGCCATGGGTCGAGCTAGTACACACTGACGAGCAGGCTCGCTATATATGGATCAGGTTGGATCGCAGGTTGATGGAGCTAGACCGTGACATATTCATGGCTATTTGTTATTTCCCCCTAGAGACATCAGCTTTCACCTCAGAGGCGGACTCACCTTTCATGGATATTTCAGCAAACATTATTAGATATGAAGATCGAGGATATATTCTTTAGCGGGAGACTTCAATGCCAGGACTAGGTCTAGCAAACAGAATTTCCCGTGGAGGTAGGGGAGGCGGCAGCAGGGGGCGGAGCATCCATGCCAAAAGGCATATAAGAGTAATAAATGTACATGTCGAGTATGTGGTATCGATGGGAGCGTATGAAAATGTTTCCAAAAACAACAACAAAAGAAAATAACGTTATTAAATACTAGGAACATGAATGTTGCTAGATACACAAAGTGAGGTATAACAATATCAATATCATCATGTCCTGCTGCTGAAGAAGAAGTGTGTCTCCTCATGATAGGATGGATAGCTCGGGCTGCACCATGCCTATGAATGGAGTGTTGTCTCTAATCTTTGTGAATAGGCGCATTGTCATTGTTCACCTCATCAACATCGGACTCTGGGTTCCGGCATGGTCTTCTCCTAGAGTAGAAAGAGGTAATCTGAGGCTGAGAACTAGAATGAATCTGCTGAGTTGTCCAACATATATCACGTCGTAACAGAAACATATCTTGTAACATAAGTGCAATACAAAGGGAACCTTCTATGCTATGAGCAGTTGGAGTGTGGTGGGCATGTCGTGAAACATGCATTGGTATCTCTCTGTATTCTCATAGTATATAGGGCATCTGACGATAAAATGATCCTCAGACTCCACCTCCCTCGAAGAGTATAACTGGCATATTAGCTCCTCTCTCGGGATACCATGGAACCTCCCAGTCTCAATAGTCAATTGATGTGATGACACGTAGAGCTGGCCCAATGTGAATTTGAGACTATGTGATAAGCCTAAGTCCTTCAGCAATGGTAAGAAATGATGCCAACATCCTAAACCATTATAACATCTCTTTGTAGTAGGACATCTACTGTATTATATTTCACTTATGCTTTAGTACTTTAGATCTATACACAATTTTTCTTTATTGCTTCAGAGACATTTCATACGGTCCCCCTAATACTACACACTTGACGTGTATTTTTTTTATCTTATATAGCCTTTGGCATGGAAAAGTTTTACAATTCCCTTAGATCTTCGATTGCCTTGAAGGTTGACGCACACCCCATACTAGTGACGACGCACCGTATCCACCCATCCATAGGGTCACTGCCGACCTACCCCCATTGTTACGAGCCTGTAACCAATGCCGGACCCCAGAGAACAGGACGTCAGATACCACACTTAGGGGCGTGTCTAGCGTACACGTCCAATAGGGCAAGACAATGTGAGTAGTGTGCCCCGGCACAAACCATAGCCATGGCGGGCCTAACACAGCTTAGGGACCCTGCCAGCAGGATAGGGCCCCACATTGGGTCCCGACGTGCAGTCGGCCACGTTAGTGCCACGCGGCCAACACTTGGCAATATGCATGCTACCAGTCCTCACACTGGGCCAGAAGGGGCTTACTCCATATGAGGGAGTAGGCAAGGTTGGTGGATAAGTTAGTATTAGCCCTACTGTGGTGTTTAGATCTCTAACACGCATGCACTGGAGTTATCGACATCCACATGCCTAGTCAAGCCTACATTGACATCGGATTCTGGGTGATCCGTAGACGAAAAAATGCATGCCAGAACTTGCCAGTGAACTTAGAGTCACGATTAGCAACAATATCGTTTGGCAATCCATACAACCTGAATAACTTTTCAACGAAGTTGTGCAAGTTCCAAAGCTTCGACAATAGTTTTTGTTGGAATAAATTGCGCCATTTTGTTAGCTTGTCAATTACTACCCAAATGGCATGATGACCCTTCCCTGACTTGGGAAGTCCGATCACAAAATCCATGGAAACGCTCTCCCATTTCTTGCTTGGAATTTCCAACGGATGTACCAGACTAATTGCTTTGAGTCTTTCTGCTTTATTGACTTGACATTGTTCACACTTTTGGACGTATGCCTCCACATGACCTTTCATCTTTGGCCAATAAAATTCTCTTTTAACAATGTCAAGTGTTCTCTGTATACCAGGATGTCCCGCACTGGGACTATTGTGACACTCATGTAGGATTTGGGCCCTAATGTTCCCGATTCTGGCACACACACTTTTCCTCTACGGAAAAGTAAGCCATTCCTAATGGAATAATCAATAAGTAGACTTCTTGAAATCCTGCTTTCCAAGATTATCTCCCAAAGTAGAGCTTCTTTCAGTAACCTCTCCAATCTAGCTCAAAGCATCAACGACAAAATTCGACATACCTCGGTACTTAATGTCAAATTCGAACTCCTGAATGAGTTCCGACTAACGAGCCTTACGACCCCCGAGGTCCAAGGCATCACAAATAAACTTAAGAGATTTATGATCCATCATAACTATGAATTTAGATCCGTACAAATAATGTCTTCAGATGTTTAATGCGTGGATGACAGCAAAAGGTTCCTTCTCATAAGTAGAATATCTACTTTGAGCTAGGTCCAACTTCTTGCTTTCGAAAGCCACTTGTCTGCCATCCTGGTAAAGGATTGCACCCACCGCATAGTCACTAGCATCCGTTTCTACCAAGAAAGGTTTGCTAGGGTCCACTATGTGTAAAATAGGCGTAGTAGACACTAACATCTTCAAAGCCTCAAAGCTTTGATTTAGTTCGTTAGTCCAAACAACATGTGGACCGATTTTCGAACGCCTTCTGGCTTTCTTCTTATTACCCTTTTTAGTTTTACTTTTGGCTTTCTTCACTCCCTTCAAAAGATTTGTTAAAGGTAATGCAATTAAGGCATCTAATAAACTTATGGAAAAAACCTTTGAAGCATAAAAAAGATTGAACTTCCCTTATGGATTTTTGGATAGGCCAATCACAAACTTTCTGAACCTTATCATAATCGATCTCAAGACCTCCATTGGAAATGATATGGCCCAAGTATTTGAGTTTTGTTTGGAAAAACTCACACTTAGACTCCTTAGCATGGAGCTTTGCCCGCGACCGTATGCAAATGCGCTTCATGCTCCTCAAGAGTCTTGCTATAAATCAAAATGTTGTCCAAAAATACCATCAGGAACTTTTCCAGATAAGGACAAAGGATATCGTTCATCATCTGTTGAAAGGTCGCTGGGGCATTAGGTAGACCAAAAGGTAAAACTAAAACTCGTAATGGCCATACCTAGAATGAAAACCAATTTTGGAAACATCCCCCTCGTGGATTCTAATTTGATGGTACCTTGACCTAAGGTCCAATTTGGTGAAATACTTTTCACCATTCAATTGGTCCATTAGGTCGTCCATATGAGATAAGGGATATCAGTTCTTTATAGTCATTTTATTAAACTTCTTATAATCGACACAAAGACATATACCACCGTCTTTTTTGTTGGTTAATAATACAGGAGCTCCCCAAGGGGACTTATTGGGTCGAATATGACCCTTACGTAATACCTTCTCAAGTTGCCTAGCAACCTCATCTTCTTCCTTCGGGCTCATCCTGTAAGGGAACAATGATACATGAGAGCTATCGGGAAGATCTATGTGATGGTCTACGCCCCTAGCGGGGGTAAGACCCTCAGGCAACTACTCAGGGAATAAGTCACTATATTCTTGCCTAAGTCTTTTAAAAATTTTACCCTCAGGTGATAGGTATAGACCCTCAGACAACTGCTAAGGGTCACTATATTCCTCCCAAAGTCTTTTAGAGATTTTACCCTTAGGTGTAGAAGCTTTAGGAAAATATGATACATCAATATTGAAATTTTGAGTAACAAAGGCAGGCATCCATGTAACATTCAGCTTTTAAATAACATAAATATGAGTGATACTCAGAATTGAACAAACATTGATTCGCTTCATGCGCAATTACAAAAGGTAGTTCAAGCACATCGCCTTTAAGATGGAGCATTGAGCCATTATGCAAGAAGAATAAACTATGACTTACATAATGTTTTTTAACGACTCGTTCCTAGCATACAACCACTCTTTACCTAGAATTAAGTACCTTATCAAGATTCATGATATGAAATGACAAACTATTTACATAATCTTGAATCTTCAACAGTAAGTGAGGGACAAACTGATCCCAGACCTGCTGCTCCCCACCCGCCGCCATCGTAACCACGTACTTGTGGTCACTTGGTGCGGTTGCCAGGTGAGCTTCTGCACCAATTTAGCATGTATATTATTATGCGTAAAACCGTTGTCAAATAAAATACTCACGGGTTGGCTACCTATGAGACCATTCATGCGAACAAGGTTGTGAGGTCCAAAAACCGTGGTATTAAAGCAACAATTACTTAAAATTGTTTCATCCTTAAAGGACACATTAAGTTCCGAGTTTCCTCACACCAGCTATATGTGGAGACAAGGCGATTCCAAGGCATCCCTCATATGAGCAGACTTTGTCAAATGTGCACATTAGGAGAGGTGGAATCAGAGGAGCATTTCCTATTCAGATGCCTTGTATATTATGAGATTCGCGGACGCTATCATTGTCTTTTCCGGGATCTCCAGTCACACTTCGCTCTCTCATTTTATATGTTAACCCTCGATGTGTGGCACTGATGCTTCGTGAGATGTTTCTGCTCCGTAGAGATATTTGTCAGAGATATTTTATCAGAGGATGAGTCAATTATCTTGCCTCGGGACTCTCATCGTGATCGTCGTCAGCGTACTGCCTCCAGATCACATGCCAGAGTTACCAGGAGACCTCATAGACCTAGAGCTCATGCACCAGTACCTGCATCCTCTTCTATACTTACTTTCTTCAACAGCATTTCCGTGATGACATGATCTATCACATAGTTCGGATGGTTATTGTACACCCCATTGTACCATGTTTTGGACTTCCACGTCCATGAGCATTTTAGAGTTTTTAGAGTTTTTATCTGGTCTTGATAGACCAATTATTTTAGCTAGTAGTTGTCGTTTGTTTATGGAGACATTTACATGCTCCTTTCAATATCTATCACACTTGAGATGTATTTATTTGGTCTTATATGTCGTTTGGCATCAAAAGACGTTAATAAAGCTCTCTCTCTCTCTCTCTCTCTCTCTCTCTCTCTCTCTCTCTCTCTCTCTCTCTCTCTCTCTCTCTCTCTCTCTCTCTCTCTCTCCAATTGTGTGATCATCTTTCTATTATCATTGTACAAGATAGGTGGGCATCTCACTGCATGAAATTTAAGCTGCTAAAATAAGAAACAAAATGCTAAAAGGATGATGGAACCAACTTTACAAGTTCATTAATTCATACTTAGATTTCCTCAAATGAAGGCAACAACAAGAATGAGTTAGAACCATAGAATCAATGAACCGTTAACGGTTCAGTACGGTTCTGAAAACCGTACTGTGAACTGTACGGTTCACAATCTTTTTTTGGGCAGAACCGTATAAACCGTGAGATAATTAATTAATTAATTAATTCTTTTTTTCCCCCCACCCCCAAAACGAGCTATGAGGGGTTTTGGGGGGAAAATTAAAATAAATAAATAATTAATTGATTTTTAGATGAACCGTGGTACGGTTCCTTCCACGGTTCCCAGGACCCACGGTTCTGGGAACCGTGGGTTCTATGGTTAGAACATATGCTGCAAGTTGCACCACCTCATAGCCTGGATAAAAACAACGGCAATTTTGGCAGAACTTTGAAGAAAAACCTCATACTTTGGCAGCAAAAGTTGGAACACCAAATCACATATACAGTAATCAAAGGCCATACAGAAACTTACTGACTAATACAGCACAGCCTCCTACCTCACCAAACCACACTCTATCACATGCTTGTTTGTGATGCTAGATCAGTTAACCTAAATGCAAGGATCACTTTTGAGGTGGTGTTAAATCACACTCCATATTCAGAGTCAGGAAATAGCATCTTTAATAAAATCTTAATTTGAAAATTTGGACAATAACACATGAAGCCATAATAGACAAACATCAGAATCATTTACCCCAGGTAAATGACTCCAAGGTGGTCTTCCATCTGCCATCTCAAGGACAGTACATCCAAGACTCCAAATATCAGCTCTTAGGCCATAGCTCCGGCTGGTTGGAGATGGTTTTATAACCTGAAATGTGAGAAACAATTTGTGTTTTAATAACACTTAGCCCTAGTCTCAAAATTCGGCAAGTTGTTCAGGTTACAGTACCTCAATGCACAACAATGTGATGATCAAAACAACAACGTGAATTCTAGACTGGATACCCTTCCAGTGTCATTACCACAGAAAAGCTAAGTTTGTTGTGACTCAATGTTGTGGGACTAGGCCAACCAAGATCTGTATAGTATTGACTGCATTCTCATAAACATCGACTGTACTGTTTCTATAGTGTTTGAAAGCACAAGCAATCAACAAGTTAAAATATATCAACTGGCTTTGAAACGATATCAAAGGGCTTGCCCGCCTGGACTATTCCCCACAAACTTCATAGGCTCAACATCGCAATGATTCATTAATACGTTGTCACCAGAAAAAAGATGCAATCCTAAAAACCATTTATGACACTACATATAAAAACATCTAGCAATCCAAGCTCCATAAGAAATCAGAGAAATGTGAATGATACGCGTTCACGGATAGACTCCACATAGGCCTTTCCCAGCTGTGGATCTCTTCAGGCCTTCAAATCCTACCAAAATGAGGTCCTATTCTGATGAGCTTTGTTGGTATTTTGAGGATTTTCAAGTATAAACAAGGATTAAGCAAAAAGTGATTTACAAACTCAATCTGATTATTCTCAAAACATCATGAACTTGCCTACACAGTTTTGCCCGCAGGCCAGGTAACATAAGCTAGATAAACCGTTACGGGGTTTGCACATGCAAAAACAGTTTAAATTGGAAAATGTTTCCATGTTCTAAGCGTATTTCTAAAAACCTTCAGCAGCAGGACGGGAGGATCGATGAGCTAGTGGACACGAGAGGATCAACACAATGAGCCAAGAAGGAACAGCAACTCCTTGAAGGAGTGAGCTGAAAAAGAGAGAACCACACTACCTAAACGTATATTTGCAATCTGCCAAAGCTGAAGAAGCACCCTGTAACAAAGTTAACTCCACACAACCCCATTAAGCTAGTCAACATCCACCCTTGAAACAGATGTGCAACAAGAATAATCCATTTTCGATTATCTTGACTAGGTTAGCTAGGTTACTAGGTTACTAAGGAGTTACTAGGTTAGCTTAGGAAGCTAGATTCTATCACAAATATTTCAAAAAACTGTTGTCCAGCTCTTTTCAAGAGCGTTCTGTTCTTCTACTTTGCTACTCAGTACTTTAAAACTCAGCCAAGAAAGCTCCTATTGAAATGTTTGAGAATCGCTAGCGCAATTTGAAGAAGATTCTCACCCCTATTACTTGTTTTATTGGTATCTACTGATGCTTTTTGCAGAGATTTCCAGTCAATTTTTGGAGCCCAAAACTCAATTTTGAGGCTGTACATACTCACACCCTTTCCACACATTTTTGAAACCAAAATCAAGTCAATAGACTTGCCAAAACACTCCATAGCCAGTGATTTGTTACATCCTAAGTTAGCTTAGGTTTGCACCACTTTCTAGAAAAATTCGGCCAACTTCTTAAGCTCTCTTTTCCTGCCCGTGACCTGCGCAGCCCTGATCCACTAATAAGGATAGTTATAAATGGGTTATATTGAGATCAAGAGTAGAATAGAGTTTGAAAGAAGATTTCAAGCAGTTTTTGAAGGATTTTTGAAAGAATAGAATTCATGTGAAACATTGCAAGGAACATATGCTTTAGCATATATTTTCCTTAAGGCATTTGATTTCACCTTGGACCATTCCTGGGTTCCCAGGTTAAGCTGCATTTTGAAAATTTACTGAGAAGACTTTCGAATTCTAGCCATAAGTCAAACAAGATTCTAGTCTTCTTCTGGATCGAAAAGATTTAAAAAAATTCAAAACTCTTCAAATTGAAATAGGTAGTAATTATTCCAACTCTTCTTTGGACCTTGACTTTCCCCTTTTGACTGCTGCAAATTTTTTCTAGTCCAAGAGCGTCTCTGGCATCCAAGTCCTTCCACAACTTGATGCAAAATACTTAGAATAATATTGTCCCACCAACCACCTTGATGTACTTCCGATTCCTTTGAAGTTTGGTTTCCAAGTATATCCTCAAACTAACTTTGGGTATCAGATTTCATGACAATCACGTAAAACAAATAGTCTTAGACTTTTATTGTACATTGCGGCAATAAGAGTATGTGTTTGCTGCAAGTGCAATCAGCAAGCAAACTGTGAATAAGAAGAACAACGCATCCCTCCATTGTCTCACCGTCCTAGCCTCTACCCCTTGTGTTAACATGTGGTGCATGCAATCGACCACCAGTGCATGCTGCTTGACGCATAGGCATGAAATGGGATAGGTAACTGCCACTATGTTCTTTCATGTCTACTACAAAGATGGAAACATGACATGTTGGATGAAGAACTATTGTGAGACCCAATACTCGCAAAAGGAATACGAGCATAGTCATGCAGACCACTAGATTACCGTCTACAAGTAAAGTCGTTTTCGCAAAATTGTACATCGTATAATTTGGGTACTATAACTCAACATCACAACTTTACTAAGGTAGAAATATAATAGCATGCAAGAACAGCAATCTACTAAGCTGCTTGTACAGGCTTGACCTGGTGATGGGTGATGATAAATCATATGATGATGCTATCCTTTCACACATCTCATAACTATGATGAACTAAAAATCTAGGACTGTTCTACCAACAGTATCTCAAAAGGCACCTATAGATCATTCTAATCAGCAGCCAGCATTGTATCAAATACGCACAAGATACAGAGGAAAAATTGTATGCTGGAATATAGTAAGAAGTTTTATGAGAGAGAAATTTTTAAGCCACAGAATTGAAATCACAAAATCCTTACTTCAGGAGCCATGTAGCAAGGAGTGCCCTTCACGGAAGAAGCCAGAGACATACTAATCTGCAAGAACCAAAGAGAATAACCACTTACTAATACATTAGGTTTTGTAACTTGCATTAGGCACAAGGCATACCAGCACATCAAAGTTTAAACTTTAAAGATATGCATTTTCTACAAACTTTCAATGCTTGACACCATGGCTACTCAATCATCTAACTCTGGTTGAGACCTATTGGCAAATCATTGTAAATAAAAGCGGTAAAGTCTTTTAAACTTACAACAAAACTAGTTAAGGAAGAGAATAGGAGATAAAAAAACAAGTGCACAACTTGCTTCAAAGGGATTTGATGTGATAGCTCAGTTGTTCCCCATTTGCGTCACTTGTCTTTTTTGTACAAGAAAGACACTACATTTCACATGTATGTGGATAGTGAGGTGCATCCTAAAGTTTCCACAAGAATCAGATTGTAATTCCCAAATATCAATGATATCTTTGATCATTCAAGGGGAGCTAACATCCTTTAGCAACATGGATCTCAAAAGAGGCAATCGTCACATTGGAGTCATGCTTGAAGATGTGCACAAGACAGCTCTTTGAACTTCATTTGATAGTATTCTAGTTATTCCCTCTAGATTGAGGCAAAGGAATTTGCAACCATTTGGCATTGTTTTTTTTGCTTGCATTCCAACTTGGAGCAAAATTGGAAAAATAGCATAAGAAACCCTTTGACATCATCTTTGAGACACTAAGCAAGAATTCCCTTAATGCCCATTCTAAGAAGAATAATTTATTCCTTCACACACAGTCTCCTATCTTGTGCATTTTATTTCAGCCAACACCATTTGCATGCATCGAATTACAATCAAAGATATTGTGAGTCGGTCTACTCCACAAAATGCCCATGATGTTTGATCGTTCTTGGGTTTATATTCCTACTATCAACATGTGTTGATTTTGCATTTGTTGTTACTCCTTTGCATGAACTCACAAAATAGGAGTAACCCTCTGTTCTTCAATTTCCAGATTCAACATATTGTTGATAAGGACAACAAACTAGTAGATTTGTTGTCTAGAAAGCCTTCTATTAATGCCATACCTTTAGCTCAACAAGGAATGTTCTTTTTTTCTCTCAAAATGAACATTTTAGCTCAACATGCAACATTTGACAAACTGAAGTCCTCTTATTGATATTGAGCTGATTTTTGACCAATTTGTAAATGGGAATTCTAATTCCTTTGTGATGGTTAGCTTCTCGAAGTCTCTCCACCTACAACATCTTTGCATCCGCTTTCTTACTACAAGCAGCAAATGACTTGAAAGCTTTCACCTCTCTTGGCATTATTGCATCATGGCATGGCATTATTCTTAAAGATTCTCCAACACCTATCTTGGCTATTTTTGTAAAAATGCAACAACCGAAGTATGATCATCATGTGAAAACTTACAACCACATATGACCGATCCCTATTCGTGATGCACCATGGAGAAACATCAACATGTTCGTTCATAATTTTCTGGAATTTGCATATTGGAAAAGCTCACAAATCGACTATAATCGATAGATTCAATATAAAAGTTCATTTCAGTCTCTGCAAAAGTAGTATAAAGCTCCAAAGGTTAAACACTTGTTTATTTAGCATATCTTTGAGTTTGGAGCATCATGGAATGTCGAAGTCCATTGTCTCGAATCAAGATGCAAAGTTCATCGGTCCTTCTGGAAAACACATTTTAAAAATTTGGATACAAAATCTAACTTCTCATTTCTTTCATTTAGAAGCTAAAGTGAGTTTTGAAGCAGCAAAATTAGGTATCGTGGATTTAGTAAAGGTTTATGTCAATGACCAGCGAAAGGAAGGGGTGTTCTCCTTAGTTATTCTAGAGTTTGCCTACAATAACACTAACATGAATCATATTGCACAGCAGCTTCTAAAGTGGTATACGACTATACTCTTTCTTCTTACTCGTATAATGAATACCAAAGATATTTGTTGCAAATGAGTTTCTCTAGACATAAGACAATGTTGGAAGGAGATTGGTTCTCTCAAATGTGGTAGAAACAGATTTGCACTAGTGATTCAGTCAAGATTAAACAAATAAGAGGATATTATGGTTCATTTCATGTTCTATAAGTTATTAGTGATGCAACAGGTACGTTGAAGTCGCCGACAAACTGTTGTGCATGTAGCACTTTTCATCTTAGCAATCTTCAGTCCTTATCAACAACCAGTCTAGACAGAACCTCCAAAAACTATCCTCGTTACAAGTTTAATTAAAACCTTCCTATTGAGTGCACCAAGTCTTATTCATGTTCTATTTTATTTTTGTTTAGTGTCCACATAAAGGGCCCAATAAATATTTTTTCACGTTTTATTGTTTTGGTTCAATTCACATGAGACGAGCTGGCTGGGATGTGCAATCGGCGATGTATGGAAATTCAAGAACATCCTTTTAGGTCCAACCTTGTGTTTGTCCTCCTACCAAATTTTTGGAGGGAAAGTACTTATCGCTTGCCATATTTATATGCATAGAATCATGTTTCGCAGCTTTTCCATTCACCTTTTGTTCCTATGCAATGTGATCTAAATATTTATTTTCATTTCAGTATTGTTTGATCTTGAAAACCTTTTTTTCATCAGTCAAGAAGAGCATACGGTGGTCATTTCCATTTCACCATAGATTGGGCTATTCTTCACCATTACCCTAAGCCTAGTATCTATATACCATACACAAGCCGTTACCATCAAAAATTTGCCACAAGCATTCAAAAAGGGAGAAACAAAGCTTCTATGTCATTCTTTGATGATTCTTGCTAGCAGCCAATACATACCTCGGTCAGACAAGTTTTCCATAAAGGATCATGACCCGCATGCATGCATGGTTCAAGAACAGCCATACTTCCATAGCAAATCTAGAGCCTTGTCTTTGTTGGAATGTAAATGGAATTGCTTACATTACCATAGGTTACTTTCACCCAAAAGGTCGAGAGTTGTGTAACCATGGTCATTTATTATATTAGGCCTACTAAGCTTAGAGTTAGCTAAGTTAGTATGAAATTAACTTGGTAGGGACTCATGGGTCCACTAGGTCTAATTGTGACATTAAGTACCCCAACTTGACATACTGGAGGTACCTTATTTTTTCTATGTAACTTATAGAAAGTTGGATAGCCAATAGTCAAGTAGTTGGATAGCAAATAGTCATGAAGTTAGATAGTTATCTTGGACTATATATATGTGTGCATCCCATTTGTATGAGACACTTTTGTAAGCAATACTGACTATTCTCCTTGGCTGTCCACGAGTTTCTACAAGAGGGTTTCTAGCCATCTCTCTCTTTCTTTTGAGAATGCTTTGTGTGATTGAATAGTTAAGATCCTGGATCCTTAGGCTTCTATTTCCTACATGGTACCAGAGCCTTTAGGTGATCAGATTGCTTGCAGGAGGGCGCCCAATAGGAAGCTTAATTCTTCCCCTTTTGGTAGCAGAAAATCATCAAGCTGCTGATTTTTGCAGGAGAAGAATCTGTTCATCTTCTTATAACTTTTCTGCAGGAAATTGCAGGGCACCTTCACCTATTTGAGAGCTAGCAGTAGGGCGCCCGTGCTCAAACCAATTGCATGTGATCTTGACTCAATTACATGCTGAAAATTTCAGATTTACTTCTTAAATGAAGATACATGTGTTTTACACACATTTCTTGCTGAAATTTCCCTGTTAGTGAGCTTGGAGTAGGGCGCTACCATCAGCTCTATATGCACATAGTGCGCACTCTTTTTAGCCACAAATTTCTGGTTTTGGTTTAGGCTTCATTTGAAGTCTACCTATTTGTGAGCATTCTGTTTTTTGTGCAGAGATCAGCCACCTATTTCATTACTTGTTGAGCAAATTGCATGTGGAGTATTGCAATCTATTGTGCTCATAATTTCAGCTTTGAGGTTGCTGCCCTTTGAGTAGATTTTGACGTGGAAAGTCTATTTCCTATCTACTAATCGACGAACTTGTTGGCTTACTTCTTCAAGAAGAGCAAACAAGGATCAACTTTGGTGAACAAGAAGATCAAGCTTTCTTTGCAAAAGGCAAAGGCATAGGCAAGTGGAAAGGGAAGCCTTCTTTCAAAACTTCCAAAGATGATAAAAAATCTAAGGAAGCTCAAGATCAAGGCTCCAAGAAGAAGGGTAAGTGCCACTATTGCAAGAAGTTTGGGCGTCACATCAAAGAATGTAGGAAGAGGCTTGCAAAGGAAAAAGAGAAAGGTAACGATACAAGTACCGCAATCATTACTTTGGAACAACAATTTTGATGTTCATTTTGATGAAAAGACCTCTTATGATGTTGCGCCCACTCATGTCATGAAAGGGGACTTTCCCCATGATGCATATGTTGAGATATTTCCAGATTTGGTTTTGCCATCTAATCATGACGATAAGGGACTGCCATCAACTTCTAGTGGACAGCCCACTACTTCTTCAATTTTGTAGCCCATAGTTCATCAAGAAGAACCTATTTATGGTGAAGAGCAGCCTATTGAAGACATTGGACAGCAAGGTCCAAGTTCGGAAAACATTGGACAGCAAGGTCCAAGTTCGGAACACTTTGGACAGCAAACATTTCTATGAAGGGAAGACATGCCTCTACTAAATCAGTAGCATTTGCTGATTTTTCTGATTTTGCTCTTATTTGTATTGAGGATGGTGCAGTAGAACCTGTTTTTTATGAGCAGGCCAGAGGAGTAAAATGTTGGGAGGATGCGATGCAAGAGGAGTATAACTCGCTCATGAAGAACCACACTTGGGTTCCTTTTGATCTTCCACATGGGACTGGAATCTTCATCTCTAACAACGATACATTGAGCAGATGTTGAAACAATCTTCTTTTTTCAAGTCACCGCAAGTTGATGCATATGATGGATGCATTAGTGAAAAGTTTCATGCGAAACCTTTTCAATTTGATGTTTTAGCAAAGGCTGAAAAATTCAAGCACTCTTTGGAACCTTCTTGTACTAATCGAGGAGGGAGTCAACATGTGTCAATTAGTACTTTTGTTCAAAGTGTTAAGAGTGAGCATTTGATTGGAGAGAATTGTTCATTACTTGAAGAATCTTCTATGTCATCCCATACCTCTTCGAGGAACAGCTTTGATGGCGCCATCGTTGATGCATCTCTTGATAGTCTGCCAAATTCTTAGTCATCTTCTTTTGGTCATTTATAGCCCATTTTACATCATACGCAGTCCATTATGCTTTGGGAACAACCTGCGGATGATTATGGACAACACGGTCCATGTTGGGAACACTTTGGGTAGCAAAGTGTTGAACAGCCCATAACAGTTCCTTGTCGGCTATTGGAGACTTTGCAGGACAGCAAAGAAATGTCTTACTACGAAGGGAGGGCACATGCCTCTTTAAAATCAGTACCTCTTGCTGATATTTTTGGTTCTACACTTACTCTTCATCATGATGTTGGTACATTGCCTATTCTATGTCAGCAAGTCATTGATGGTAAGGTTTGGGAGGATGTGATGCCAAAAGAGTTTGGTACTCTTTTTTATTGTCCTTATGGTAAGAAGTATTTTCGAATGATGTGGGAGCCTATAATGGAAGTCCATGTTTCGACTTATTGCCGAGTTTATGTTGGTTCCCTACTTCAGATGGAGCATGCAAATCCTCACCCTTCGACTTGATGCTTCATCATTACGCATTCTTTTCCATTTATATGTTGGACATGATTGGGGATGAGATTTTGACTGCTTCGGTGCGAAGTTTATTTGGCGACATGAAGTTTGGACAACAAGTTGCATTTTTCTCTTTCGAGAAGTTACTTCATGTTATGTTATGCATTTCCATTTAAGGAGGGTGTTGGAATGTAAATGGAATTGCTTACATTACCATAGGTTACTTTGACCCAAAAGGTCGAGAGTTGTGTAACCATGGTCATTTATTATATTAGGCCTACTAAGCTTAGAGTTGGCTAAGTTAGTATGAAATTAACTTGGTAGGGACTCATGGGTCCACTAGGCCTAATTGTGACATTAAGTACCCCAACTTGACATATTGGAGGTACCTTATTTTTTCTATGTAACTTATAGAAAGTTGGATAGCCAACAGTCAAGTAGTTGGATAGCCAATAGTCATGAAGTTAGATAATCATCTTGGACTATATATATGTGTGCATCCCATTTGTATGAGACACTTTTGTAAGCAATACTGACTATTCTCCTTGGCTGTCCACGAGTTTCTACAAGAGGGTTTCTAGCCATCTCTCTCTTTCTTTTGAGAATGCTTTGTGTGATTGAATAGTTAAGATCCTGGATCCTTAGGCTTCTATTTCCTATAGTCTTCCTCTTAGGATTATGCCTATTAGTCTTCTTGCAATTGTGTCGCACTTTATTCTTCAGAGGAGTCATATTACACATATCCTCAATAACTATGACTCTGTATAAGGGTTAATTGGTGCTACATTTGTGAAGCCATTTCCTGCCGGTTCTGTATGGAGTTTTTGGTCTATACTTTTTGCATAGAATGCATTTAAGCCAGTTCTTGTGGATAGTGATTCATTTCATGGGAACTATGAATACCTTGGGATCTCAATGGTGCCCAAGGACTCTTTCAGCCGCTGCTTTCTCATGCCTCTGAGATTCACCATATTGCCTTCCTTTGGCATTCTTGGTCCACTCAACTAGCTTGGTTGTTCCAATTAGTGGTGCAAGTATTTGGCATGACAATTCTATAGCCTAGCATCAAGTACATTTAGAGGGAGCCACATGACAATTTAGATGAAATTACAAGAGACTAGGGTGCCCTGCTCTGTGATAGTGTTTGAGTTCTACCCATATTTACCACTCCTAGTTTGGACCTCCTCCTCACCTACATATGTAGGTGGGCAAGGGAGGAGGACAGTTCTCTACTCTTGTCTTACTTTGAGGTGCATGTCGATATTGTGAGGTAGGTTGATGTTAGATTCCATAAGTGTATGCATGCAATTCCATTCTAAGATCGCAATAGGTCTTCGGTTCACAAATCTACTATGTGAGAGACAAGCACGAGATGGATCTATGATCCTTGTAGAGAGCATTCATAGTCACAAGGCACTGTGGTAGCCAGGTAGGGATGGACACCCTGAGCGACACTACTCTCCTTAGTTCACGAACATATAGTGTTAGGGAGTAAGCCATATGCCTAGCAGCGGCTAGATTCCTGTAATGGGGACAACTGCATGGATGGTGGAACTACTTCTGACCAGTTCTACTAACTTGATTAGTATTGCATGTCCCCTTCACCTTGAGTACTACATGATGGAGCTCAAGGGAGATGCATGCAATCATGCATATGTGCACATGGTGTGCATGTGCCTTTATTGGCCTTGCACGTGTTATTACTTAGTATAGAACTTGCATGAAACTATGGCTGGGTGGTAGATAGAAAGCATCAACATTATTTGTGTTGATTGTGATGATTTTTCACAAGAAGATTCATGCTATTTTATAGTAATAGATTGTTACACCTATGGCTTGAGGTTCCTACATTTCATCGTATAGTTTCTAACTCTGTGCATGCCTCTTACTGGTCAATCTACAACAAGTATTCAGCAAGTCCCACATCACTATGCGATTTCTAGTCAAGGTACTGTTATTGCACATCATAGTTGCATCGAACCGCGGTTCGAACCTCGAACCACGTTCGAACTGTTCGAACCATTCGGAGCCGGTTTGAACCGGATTTTATTTTTTTTAAAAAGCCAAAAAGCCCAAAAAAACGTTATGTAAAAAAAAATTCAGTTCAAACCGTTTTCCGATTCAATGGCCTGCCGGTTCGAACCGGAAAGAATCGGCCGGTTTGAATCGGGGTGTACCCTTGAAACTATTGTCACATTTCTTATGGTGTTCATACTACTATCTCTTATTTCTATTTTGTTGTATAGTATTATTGGTTTCAACAACAAGCTTGGGATGCATCATTTCGTATTGATGTTGTTGAACATTTTGGGTCCTTCAAGATTGCTTGGGACGTCTGTCAATCTCTAACACATGCTTGGTGGAGAATCCCAAGGTAACCTTTCAGGAAGCCCTAATGCCAAGGCACCACTTTTGGAGGGAACTAGTGTGTGTGCCCATGACCTAGTAGTGTGCCCAATCCAATTTGATAGATCGTGAGTGCCAAAATGCCAGAACATAACTATGCTCTATCAAGAATATCCTTGCTACAAATAAATAGCACTATGGTCTCAAGCAAACCCAAAGCCGATTCCGTGGACCAAGCTTGCCATTTGAAGAGTATATTGTAAAGCAGAGAGGGTATGGAAAACCTCCAACCAAACATATCCCAAGCTATCTAAAGGGAATGAATGTTTGATAGTAGTTGTGAGAAATATTTTAGAGATATAGCCCATGGAAACCATACTTGTATCATAAACTTTAGCAACTAGATAGAAGGCCATGGTTGAAGAAACATGCCATGCCCATACATAGAACCATCATGAGAGAGGACCTTGTATTATAAAAGGACCCAAAGGAGCCCACATGAAGTGTCAGAGAATAGGCCTAACCTAAGCTATGATATTGGATAAATAGTTGCAGTAGCATGAGTGGAACACTATCACATATCATGATAACAACAATAGCTTTAGAGACACCATATGAAAGTGGAATATATAAGGCCAGGATTAGCATTAAAGAACGCATCATGGCTAGGATGTGCCATAGTAGAAGCATTGAACACATGTGTTCCTTTTCATTTTTTATAATTAGGCATTAGGGCTTCCTGAAAGGCTACTTTAGGATTCTCCAAAAGACTATAGACGAAGGCCATAGTTGTTCATCAAATATAGTCTTTCTATGCCCAATATGATGCCATCTTTGTGATTTGTTGAAACTTTTGCCTAATCCATGCATTTGTTATCTTTGGATACATTGATTTTCAATGTGTTGACATCATTAGATTCTCTTGAATAACATGTGATTCTTATTAAATAATCTTCTTTTTGCAACTAGTTCATGTTTTGTAGTCATTAAATTGGTTTCTTCAATGCAACCAAATCATCAATTTTACTTCATGCCATAGTTGACATTATCCAAGTGGGGCACTATAGGCAAATAGTTATCAATGTTATGTCTAGGATAATACCTGACATAACAAAGGAGAGATGCAACCCTATGGAGTTCAACCACAAAATCATAGACCATCAACTTCATCATGCATAGAGCAAACCAAATTATAAGCAATTGTAAGTTTATTTAATAGAGTTCCCAATGCAACTTTCTCATTGTATTAAAAAAAAGGAAATTACACTATCACAAGATATATAAAAAAGAAATCGCTTTCAAACATTGAAACACACAAAAGTTGAAACTTGGAGATGGCATATTAAGATTTTAGACTACCTGCTTAGCCACTCCAAAATCAGCCAGCTTAACTTGCCCATTAGCATCAACCAAAATGTTTGCACATTTGATATCTCTGAAAAAACCCAAATTCCAATATGGAAGTGTCAATGGGCTTTTTTATGATGCTCCAAACACCATATCTAAACCAGCATACGTAAGCCATACAAATAGTGCCCACTGCCCACTGCCCACAACAATCCCATGACCACCAGATCGACCTACCTATGCATTGTATTTCTTTGATGAAGGTATTGAAGACCATAAAGAATTTGTCGAGTATAGGAGCGAATTGTATCCTCTTCGAAACGCTTATATTTTTTCAAAATTGATTGTAATGAGCATTTCATAAGCTCAAGAAAAATACATAGACAACCATCCTCCTGCACAACATGCAACAACCAGTCAGGGTCACTTTGATACTTATTAATTAGACAGTACTAATATTCTTTAAGAGGAAAACTGAGCACTTAATAAAAGTAACTATGGTCCTGATATCGTAGCAATAGTTTGTTCTCTTGTTAAAAACTTTGGGCTTACGGATTTTCTAATATAAGCTGACAAACATAATCCTACATGAAAAACAATCTTGACTCACAACTGATGTCCCAAGATAACGAACAATGTTGGGATGATGAAGTCTGCTCAGAACGGCCACTTCCTGCCAAACAATTTGAAAATCACAACATCAATAATAATGTTATTAAATATTTGAGAGCAACAACTGTCAAAAAAAAAGTACTGGCCCACAAGCAGGATGCCAATAATTCTGTATAAGCAGTTTAATTTTCTTTCAATACAAACCAAAATCTCCTTGGTACAAGTAAGCTTATAATTTCAAGCTGGCCATGGGGAGGATACATCTAAAAGATTGAATGGAGAGGCAACTATTAGCACTGACAAATCTTAGATCAAAATTTGGTAGTTTTACAACAGAAATTCATTTGCCTCACCAATACATCCGTTCGACTACATTTTCTATGAAACACACCTGCTGAACCTCGAGTGAAAAATTTTCATCACTGCTGATTTTTACTGCAAAGAAACTACCATCTTCCCTGCAATACAAATATGCAAGGGCACCAAATCAAATCGAATAAACTACCACTCATATACATAATACAATGCAAGGTACAGAAGGAAATTGCAGGCATTCGAGATCAACAGACATAATAAGAAAACATTCCACATTCAATTTTCCAAGAAAAGCATCTGCACTTATCGGCAAACCTTTGGTAGTTGCTGAGCGTCTATGAACATCATATAAATGAACAAACTCCTGTAAGATTCTAATTGAAAGGAACATTTGAACGGTCAATATTCACAAATATTACCACAAGATTTTCAGAAGAAATGAGCATACAAGAGCAATAATCAGACTTACAGATTCCACCCTTCATAAACAGTTCCAAAAGATCCTCTCCCTAGTTCTTGACCTCGTTGCCACTTCCTGGGGCATTGTGGCATTGGTGTAGGAGATCCTACTGGTGACGGTGATGCCAAAGGTGAAGGGCACGAGGATCTATATGGTGAATGGTAGGGTGAAAAGTTTGGGGAATGTTGGTGACAGGATTGCGAGAATCCCCGTGGAGATGTAATAGGAGATGAGAATTGAGTTCTAGAATATCTATGTAAATCTCTATCTGAGTTTAAGTTTGCTCCCTCTCGATTTTTGCAACATAAGCCAGGACATAGGGCCTCTTCGTAAGGAAGGGGCAGAGGCATGGGAACTGGCTTCCCAGGGATTGTACTGGGTTCAATTTTCCTAACTTCTATAGGAGGAAGGGGGAGAGGGAGCGCAATTCGACCAGAATCTCTCTGAGGGCTAGGAAGTGAACTGCCATGATGATGTCTCCCTTTTGGACTAAGCTGTGGTGAGCAACTCGTGGAACATTCCATTGGGCTCCAAATAGAAGTACAGGGA
Organism: Diphasiastrum complanatum; assembly: GCA_029204225.1. NCBI lineage: Eukaryota > Viridiplantae > Streptophyta > Lycopodiopsida > Lycopodiales > Lycopodiaceae > Diphasiastrum > Diphasiastrum complanatum. The sequence continues at coordinate 28,997,863 of CM055102.1, read as the reverse complement.
GATGCAGACTCAGCTCCAGGGCTTAGGCGTGATAACGGCGATGTCGGCCTGCTGTCCTGAAAAGTATTCACCAGCTTTTCATCAAAAGGCCTTGATGCAAGATTAATGGCATCGGAAGAAATCTGAGAAAGGGTAGCATTTAACTGTGCAGGAAGAATAGAAGTTGAACTCTTCCTCCCTTGCCTACTGGGGGGAGGAAGTTCGTGGCCGGGTTGAGCCCGGGAAAAAAGAGGAGGCTTTGGAAGTGCTGAGTTTGTGCCCTTTGGATATGTTTGCATGTGAGAAACTTCAGCTATCTTCTGTGATCCTCTTGGAATCTCCTTGGCTGAATCTGCAATGTAATAATGATCAGTGAAACAATTTGGGACAAACCTGGACGCGGACCTTTGGTTCCTGCTTTCTGCTTCATGCATTTGGCCAACCTTATGCGGGATCCCTACTCTTGGCGGGGTTTCTATGCTAACTGCAGCACGGTAGTAAGATGACACAGCCGGCAATACAGGCAATGTGTTGGGGCACGGATCAAACATAAAGTTAGCAGAATTAGTAGGTAACTGTATAGAATTGGATGATTTTTCCTCATTTTTTGCTCTTTTCTTGAAAAGATTTCTCAAAAATCCCATGTCGTTTCTGCCGTAACTTCAACACAGCATCTACAAAGTAATAACACTATTATAAGCTAAATCCATAACTAGTTCCACCAGGAGTAGCTCCCACTTTCAGGCTACTTATATTATTGCTTCAAATGCCTCTGTTGTGTGTATGGCCTCTTATTTTTGCCCAAGCATTCCCCAGAAGGACACAAGGAGCTTGTCATATTTCACTCCCTTTGCAGCTTTCAACTCAAACACGACAAATTTTCTGCGCACTTCTCATTACATAAGCTCCAGAAATGCCAAACAAAAAAGCCATTCCAAAACCCTTAAATGTTCTAAAATCGAAATGGCTAAAACTGAAGTGGCTATTTCGACTTATCTTGCGTTCTAACGCATGGCCCGAAACATCATCCCCTACCGTGCCACCAATAAGACTTCATAAACTGCTGTTTCAATGCACGCACATCCTTGCCTGAAGATCCACCACTTCCAAGAACGACAGTGAAGGCCCTGTTCTTCTGTCTGAGCGCAATCTCACGCTTCCACTCCGACTTATCGCAAAGGAATTGTTCAGCAAGGCAGTTACTGAGAACAATGGGATTTGCCATCAAGAAATGGCTCTCCCTCTGGCTCTCGCCTCTGTGAACAAAGAGCAGCAGCTGCTTCATGCCTTCGCCATCGCTCTTTGTCTCCTCTTTCTTCAATTCTTCCATCGTTGATGTTCGTTGTTTGTGTTCGTACTCCCCGCCTCTCCCACTAGCTAGTATCCTACGTTAGCACACAAAATTGATTTTCTCGTTTATTTGGCCAATTAAAAAAAAAAACCTTTCTCAAAATGAACTCAATTTTTTTGCCTTCTTTTTAGAGTGTCGGCCTCCCCCTAAGGGCCTTTCACATGCCATTAGGCCCATGCTTATGACTCTAGGAAAGACTGGTGCGTCTCAACTTCCCTCTTCAAGGTTAGTCCACCTTGGCGCACTTTTCAGCCACCAAGTCTATGGTATCAAGCTCTTAAGTTGGAAGCTAGACCAGCCTATCAATGTTGTCGACTTAAGCCCTAAATTGATTGAGTGGTCTTTTGATGTGCTTTTATTGACTACGATTTGATCTTCGAGCGCAAGGTGGAGAGGCAACACGGCCCATGAGCCTGAAGCTATGCTTACATCAAACATTTGAAGATCAAGGTATCTCATATATGTGCTAACATATGAATAATTTCACGTCAAGTCCATGTTTTACATGTGAACAGCCTCTAAGGGTGGTTTCAGACTACATTGTTTGGCAAGTCCCAATTTAATATGGAATTTGCCCATTGGTCCACGAAAGTAAAATGGGCCTCCTCCCCTTTCAGACTTAGCCTGAGTTGCCACCATGTGGCATATAAGATGGCATGGGACCCATGCCACGTAAGGACAACTCAAGCCCATTGTTTGGACCTGGGAACTTTGGCATGCTGAGTTGCCAAGCGCAACTTAACAAAAATGAACCAATCGAATGGTAGGGAGTCAAACTAGCCAATCAAATTGCGGCCCTTCATTTGACACTTGCCTTCCAAGTTTGAAAAGGGAGTGGGTCTATTACTCGTCAACCCACTTGCCAAAGTTCAAAAAATGGGCGACAAGTCAAAGGGCCAGGTAAAGGGACTTGCCCCTAGTTTGAAACCACCCTCAAGCACGCTCAAAAACCCAATGTAATGCTTGTGCCAGTGAATGTATCCCAGAAGACCAAATGACCTGCTTCATTCACCTACTCAAGAGGTTTGCAAAGGAACATTTGTCGCATGGCTTATTTATCCCATAGGCACTTTGAAGGCAAACTTCATACATGTGTTTTGCACTATTACTGGTAAAAAAGAGAAAGCTCTTGGGGATTCTGGGGTGGTTTCAAAATAGAATGTCTGGCAATATGAAACTATGAAATATTAAATGATGGTTGGTCTATTTAGTCCAAAGTGACATGAGGGCCTTTCACACTACAAGTCTCTTGCCCCTATGTGGCACATGATATGGCGGGTAAACTATGCCACGTAGGGACGAGTGTTATTTTTTGGCTAGGGAGAAGTGTCTAGCAACTCTCGCTTCTCCCTAGAAAGAAGGCTCATGTAATGTGTTTCAGTGCACTCCTACCATCCACCATTTCTCCTACCATCCACCATTTCTCTCCCGCTAGATGTCTTGCTAGCTTTATCATCATACTACAAATGATTTGTTAGATTTCTTATTCTCAGCCTTAAACAAATCATTCAAGTAATGAGCATCCTGAAAACCGAAGGCCGACTACATGTTTTCGGACCTTCACATTTTTCCCTTTAAGATTTTTGGCTTAACCATTTTTTTGGCACTTTAGCCTTTTTCGCATCTTCGCGAAAAATGCGACACAGTGGCCAAGTGGCCAAAATGCCTTAGAAACCAGTTTAAGGCACCTTCGCCTTTTTCGCCCCTTCGCGAAAAATGCCACAAAGTGGCCAGAATGCCTTAGAAACCATTTTAAGGCACCTTCGGCTTTTTTCGCCTTCTTCATTGCCTTTAGTCTAAGGCACCTTCGGCTTTTTCGCTACCTTTAGTCTAAAGCATCTTTGTCTTCTTCGCTGCCTTTAGTCTAAGGCACCTTCGCCTTCTTCATGCCTTTAGTCTAAGCCACCTTCGGCTTTTTCGCCTTTTTTGCCTTCTTCGTTGCCTTCAGTCTAAGAGCGCCTTCGTGATTTACATACCTTAAGTCTAAGGGCACCTTCATGATTTGCATACCTTCAGTATAAGGGCACCTTCGGGTTTTTCGCGGTTTTGCTACATTGGCAGACCGGTGTCGCCAACTTATCATCAACCCTAAAACAGTTGGAGAAACAAATATCCTAAGGGCGGTTACCAACTTTGTACAGATGTAAAACTGAAGTATATGGCAGTTAAGGCATTTTTTCTCTCTCAACACTCGTAAATATATATACTAGCTTAAACAAGCTATGTAAGTGTTAATTGAATTTCTCTTTCAATCAGAGTTATCTGTAGCCAACGTTATCACGCTCAGCAAGTTGAAGTTATTACTTCAAGCGATTGTACTCACTGTTGATATTAATCATAGTGCAATTTTTGTCTCACTACTACGTTGTTCATTTGCGCAATTATGTATGAATCATTCTACTTGAATATTTCTATTGCTAACTGTTGTGTTTCCGTTCCTACACGCCTACCCTCAAAGCCTCGAGCTTCCGCTGCCGGTCATCCCCACATTTTACGACATGGTATCAGAGCTGGCATTTCAGTAATCTGCATTTCTACTGCGGATTATCAGTCTTGTTTCTATCAAGACGACTTCTAGCAAACACGCGGCCAACAGTATTTCGACAATCGTTGTTTCTACCAACAATCTTGTTCAACCAGAATGGATCCATCATCTAGTTCATCTCTCATTGACAAACTTGATGGAGATAACTACCATCTTTGAAAATTCAAGATGAAGGTTATACTTCTAGCCAAAGAACTGTGGGACATCATTACAACATTCAGCCAACTACTCAACTTAGTCCAATGGTGTAGCTCAAAAGAAGAATCAGTCACTCATCACAAGTGCAAAGAGCATGTTGGCCCATGCCTCTCTTCCAAAGAAATTCTGGGCAGAAGTTGTTACTACAGTAGCCTACCTTCAAAATCGATCCATCTCAGAAGCCCTAAATGGCTATGAGTTGTGGACAAGATCGAAGCCATCACTCACAAATATTTGAGTGTTTGGATGCATAGCCTACTCACAGATCCCTGCTGATCTAAGTAGGAAGCTGGACAACACCAGCAGAAGGTCAATCTTCATCAGCTATTTCTCAGACCATCAGACATACAAGCTCTTCAATTTGGATTCTTAGAAGACCTTCATGAGCAGAAATGTCATTTTTGCGGAAGATTAGTTTATCGACCACAAGGGAAAAGCTACTTCGAATTTAGATCCTAGAATCGACACCAATAGCTATGAAGAACTCAGGATTGATCAGAAGATTAACACTAACACTTACACTTACACTGACTCCGACAACGAGGTAGGTAGTCCCTTAGCAAAATGAATCGCATCAGAGGATCGCAATTCAACCCAAAAGATTGAACCGATCAAGACAGCCTCCATCCCAATTTACGGATGATTCGGCTTGCTACTTTGTGCAGGAATCAAACGATGTTTCAGAGGCAATGTCAACAACTGATGCTGATCAAGAGAAGACCAATGCATATTTTAACGATAATGGTTTTATTCCAAACTCGAATTTTTATTTTCAGTATGTATCAAATCTCTTCATAATCATCATCGTTTATGTAGATGATATGTTACTATTTAGTAACAATCTGAATTTATTGAAACATGTTTATGCTACAAGATTGCAAGCTAGTGAACACTCTCATTGAACCAAGTGAAAAGCTTTATAAGCTTGATGAGTCACAACCATTTGATACTACTCTATATATGAAGTTAGTAGGGAGCTTGATTTACCTTACCATGATTAGGTCAGATATATGCTATGTTATTGATATTGTAAGTCAGTTTATGACAGCACCTACTGAAACGCATTGGAAGGCAACCACACACATTTTGCGATATGTCAAGGGCAATTATGACTTGGTACAGGAAGCAAAAAAGTTCACCTGAGTTATGTGGCTATGTGGATGCGGATTGGAAAAGTAATTGTGATGAATGTAGATCTATCACAAGGTATGTATTCCAATTTTGTGGTAGTTGCATTTCTCGGTATAGTAAGAAGCAAAGTATAGTTGCTTTGTCCACAGAAGACAATAAGCCATTTGGTTGAGGCAAATCTTGGATAAGATGGACATGAAACGAAAAAAACCCACAACTATACATAACAACAATTAGGTTGGCATTCAATGGCGAAGAATCCGGTGTTTCACGAGGACCAAACACATCGAGATTCATTATCACTTCATACATTAGAGACTGTTGAGTAAGGAAATAAATATTCTTCATTGTAATACATATGAGAAATTAGCTAACATTTTCACTAAGCCACTCTTTAGAGAAAAGTTTGATAAGTTTAGATGAAAACTTTCTATACTTAAAGTTTGTTAACTTTAATGCTATGTACAAGAGTGTGTAAAAAGTTGATTCTACTTTTAGAGAGAGAGTTAGAATAAAACTAGTTGTGTTACTATGTTGTGGGTCTGATCAGTGGATCAAGACCAGCTGGCCTTGCCAAAAGGCAAGTCAACAGGACATGCGTCCCGCCAACGGCAACCTGGGCTGTGCATGGGTTGACAAAAAGAAACTATGTGTACAGTGTACTTTGCTTTTTAGAATACAGTTGCCATGTGAGCTTGGTGTGGGATAGTGCTTTCTATGTAGGTGTTAATGTGTTTCATGATTTGTGATCATGTTTTAAGCAAATTTTAACTTATCAGATGGAGAGGATTAGTGATTCAAAGTTAGTTTTGAGTACGCGGTTGCATTCACTATTGTCTTTTGCTCACTATTCATCTAATTTGTACATGCTACTTATTGAATCAATGATATGGTTTTATTGCACTCAGTATTATGTCAGAATGAATGTAAGTTTTTCTAATTTACTATAATCTGATGTGTTTTCTCCAAGTTTTGTTTGAGTTGTTAAATACTTCTACATAGCAATATTTTCCCTATTTATGTTTGTCTACGAAATCAATCTCATAGATTCTGATGATTTTAGAGTTAGAATCAAGTAGAATCGAACTAGCAATTGTCCTGATATTTTTGTTTGAATTTGATAGGTGTAGTCATACATTGAAGAAAGGATTATTCCACAGAGCCTCATAGTTGCATCCATCAAGTGCATTTTTTTCTCTATCTAGGCATTCTTTCCTTCTTCCAACACTATGAATGGGCATTTCCTTGAAGAGATGCCTTATGTTTAGGGTAATTTCAAGGCTTATGTATTTTAAATGAAGTTGACATGCTAAGCTCCTCTTGGAATGTTTCTAAAATATAAAAAGTGAAGTTTTTGGTTCAAATGCAAGCTGACTAAAGTTTTTCTATTGAAGGAATAGTGAAATATATATGTCTTTTGATTGAAGTTGAGGTTTGTACATAAAGAACATTCTATTAGATTGATATCACAATAACACATCGTGGCCAATGCAACGTAGGACAATAAATTTCCGAATTAGACGTCCAATAGTCATATCGTATAAATTAGAAATTAGTCATTATGAAAGAGTTGAATAATAATTAAATTTTTCAATCTTAGAAAGGTGTGTAGCCCTTACTTTTCTCCCATTAAAGACAAGGTTCTAATCCTTCCTTGATAGCAAAAACCTACACGTCATAGGGAGGGATAATGAGGTGACATTTTGAAATAGAATATAACCGCAAGGTTCGAGTATTTTAATTATCACATTTAGCTCTAATGAAATTAAAATGGAATGAGATTAGAGTATGTTCTACCATGGATTCATTATTAGGATTACAATTTAGGATTATAGTTATTATATATTAGTTATAAGCTTTGAAGCTAGTAAACCCAATATTAGTTTCCGTGTTTCAATGAAGATAAAGAAGAAGAATTGAGTATAAATATCAATAATCATAAATACATTCATGTGTCATTCTTGTGATTACATTATACATCAATTTCGTCATCATTCTCATCATCACACAAGAAAAGTTTTTCTCTTGTCATTTCCATATCATTTGGAGCTTGGATGATTGATTCATGTTCTTCCAAAACCTCAAAATTGCATATGGGTTTGTCATGTGTATCTAATGTTATAATATCTTTTCTTTCAAACACACGTCATTTTCTTGCATTAGTCCAACGGGGTTGGCTCAGTTGGTTAGCTTGACATCCAAAGTTTCTTTGGTCTCAGGTTCGAGCCTCCCCTTGGAAACCAAGAAGCATTTTCTTGCATTAAGTTGGATCGCATACCATCATCTTGGGTCTAATCGATCTGGATGAAATATAATCTACAAAAAAATTAGGAAATTAAGTTAGTTTTATAAGATCGATAAATAAGACATTGAGAATGTTTCTTCGTTTCAATGTTATGTTTCTTTTTTTTTTGGCTTTTTCATACCTTGAAGTCCACCTTTTCATATGTTCACAATTATATAGAATGGAAATATCAATTTTTTCTTTTAATTGAGATGAAAGTCTCTTTTACATACCATTTCTTTGTGGTACTTTATTTTTAACACGTTCATCTTCTTCTTCACACGACAAATTTGGACTTGCACGATGCAATTGCAAGATTATTATGGTGACATAAAACAAAGATTCTTGTACAAGCCAACCTTCTGCAATGCTACCTTCTGGCCTTATATTTTGTCTCACAAAGGCCTTCAAAACTTTCATAAAATACTCAAGGTAAACCATCCATCTCGTGTGCACAAGTCTTGCAGTTAATATTTCATACCTTGAAGTCCACTTTTTCATATGTCCAAAATTATAGAGAATGAACGTGTCAACTTTTTCTTTTAATTGAGATGAAAGTTTCTTTTCCACACGTTCATCTTCTTCTTCACACCAAATTTTTGGACTTGTAGGATGCAATTGCAAGATGATTTCTGTGATATAAAACAAAGATTCTTGTACAAGCCAACCTTTTGCAATGCTACTTTCTAGCCTTGCCTTTTGTCTCACAAAGCTTTTCAAAACTTTCATAAAGTGCTCAAGGTAAAACATCTATCTCGTGTCCACAGGTCTTGCAATTGATACTTCTTCGACCAAATGCACTAGAAGGTGAACTTGTACTTTTGAAAAGGAAATTACAAAATCTCTTTCCAACAATTATACAATTTCGATCATTTGGCTTTTCATGGAATCAAATTCATTTTTTTTTATTTCTTTTGAAGAAATCCACTTGCAAGGTTGATATCATACTAAGTTGATTAGGCACTAAAATTATTGAAATAGCACATATTTATACAAGTGTTTAAAAGGATATACAAACCTAGTCATCGACGATAATTTGTAAAGTGCATCTCGTACGTCATCAATGAAACAACCTTGAATAAAAAAAGGAAGTCCGATTTGCAACATCTTATGCCAATCATGCGATTTCAATACGCTTAATTTTTCATCTTTGGTAAATGATATGCATAAAGAATGTGCATAGCTTGTTGGAGTTCTCATTTGTTTTACGACATATTTAACATGCGAGAGTTCCTCTTCAAAGATAACATCTCTATTGGTTTATATCTTTGATTCAATGAAATCATAAAGCTAATAAGCTTTGTCTGAAGTAGTATAACCAATGAAAATGGATTTGATACTATGGAAGTCCAGCTTCTTTCTAACATCCTTCGATATCTATGCATAGGCAATATATCCAAAAATTATGAGGTTCATGATGGGACAAGGGAGTATGGAGAACGTGAGCAGAGAAGAGAGCAGGAATATTTGCGGAACAGCTCTCCCGTCATAATGGGCTACTAGATGCAGAAACAGTCTAATAGATTGTTAATGTTAAGTGTAGTCACAGCTCAAACGTTCTGTTGCCCAATAGGATCTTAGAATTTAATTCATACTCACAAAAACAAAATGAGTACAGTCCACCGAAGATATTAGAAATGGTTTGAGTGTGGTATTACTGGAAATGGATTTGATAAGAAGTTCAGTTCTGAATGGATTGACAATGCAACAAAATGATGGCGAGTTCCTCAAACGTCAAAAACAGCCATCGTTTGATCATAAGTTGAGGAGTCGTAGACATCAGTCTTTTGATCAGAGTGAGTAAACAAGCGTGATTAAACAAAAATGAAGTGCATTCAAATCACAATAAGCATTCATCTACATTATACAGAGATAGAAAAGCGTATTGCTACTACATTACACTAAAGCACAACAAAATAGTAGTTACAACCAGAATGACGACGTAACTAGGAGGCTCAAAATCATTCGTCTCATGGACGGAGCATCACGTAGAGTGTGCATGGATGATCCATTTATAGAATTCATCCATGTATTAATTACAGTAAATATTTGTCACCTAATTAGGTAAGTCATTGTACTTGGAAGTATTTGGCTTGTGTGACAACTATACATGGTCAACCCGCAGGGAATGTTGACGCGGACGAGGACGCTACAAATTCTCTCACTTCGCATATTACGTGAAGTGGCTTTCTCTCACTTCGCAAATTCTAGGAAGTGCCTAGAACGTTCCTCGTTGAAAATAGATGACTGTTGGATTTTTTTCTTTCTCTTCGGGATTTTGCGAAAAAACTGACAGTGCCCTTAAAAAGCTGTCATTGTCCTTAAAAAAATGCGATGGTGCCCTTAAAAAGACGACAATGTCTTTAAAACAGTTTAACTTCTTCAAAATAATTGAAAGGAAGAAGTTGAAGGCAAGTGTCGCATGTTTCAAAAAAGTGCAAAAAAGCCGACACTATTGAAAAATAGGTAAACTGTTGAACTATGATGAAGTGTCGCATTTTGAGAAAAATGCAAAAAAGCCGACATTGTCACATTTCGGAGAAATGCAAAAAAGCCGACACTAATAAAAACATAGTTCATTTTTGCAGACAGTTGCGACACTTAGTGTATTTCTGTAGACTATTGCGACACTTAATGTATTTCTGCAGAGTTGTTCTAAATGCTAATTCATGGAAGTTCTTGAAGATGGCCAAGTCTTCAATGATTTCAAATTATTGAACTTAACATCTGAACTTGAAATATGATAAGATTGGTTACCCTTTGCTGGAGATCAACCTTTAGCCTGTTGTAGACATTCTTTAAATAATTTGACTGTCTAAGTTATGATTCCTGTAGGTATTAGATGAGCAGACGTAAAATCAATGTTGAATTCACCTGACCCTAGATCAATGATCAATAAACGTGCTTGAAGAATCTTGAAATAGAAATTAGTCATTCACCAAGAAGACAACTATGGGGTTAATTTCCAACAGTCTCCCTTAAGGTCATGGTTGGTGCCTTGGTATCTTCGTCAGGTTCAGCATGTTGAAGAACTTTTGATGCTTGATCCTGGGAAGTGCTTTGGTGAAGATGTCTATGACCATTTTTGTTGTGGAGCAGTATTGAAGGGTCACTTGCCCTGAGAAAACTTTCTTCCGAATGAAATGATACTGAATTTCTATGTGCTTGGATTTGCCATGAAATCTGGGATTTAGTGACAATGAATTACAGCTCGAGTTGTCACACATAATGGTGGTAGCATTGAACTGAGTGTGATGTAAGTCGTGAAGTAATAACTTGATCCATAATTTTTTTTTTTAAGCTTGACATGTTGCGATGTACTCTGCCTCTGTCGAAGAAAGCGCAACTGATTTCTTCTTCCTTAAGTTCCACGAAATCGGTCCCCCTACCAGGTAGAAACAGAACCCGGAGTAGATTTTCTAGTAAAGACTGTTCCTCCTCAGTCTGAGTCGGAGTAGCCTCGCATGATGAGTTGGTCGATAGCATGTCCATCATAACATAAAATGTGATCTAAACTTTTTTGAATATATCTCATCACTCTCTTTAATGCTTTCCAATGGGAGATCCTAGGATTAGACATGAATTGACTTAACGTGCTAACAATGTATGCTAAATCCGGTCTAGTACACAACATTGCATACATCAAAGATCCTATTAGTGAATGATAAGGGTACTTCGCTATGTCGAGTACTTCACTATCAGAATCAGCACAAGTAGGTTTAGTCAATCCTATACTTGGATCCATTGGAGTATCAATTTTTTGAATGAGATAATAAGAGTTGATTCTATTGACCATGCTCTTGCGGCCTGTTTCTGGCCGTAGATTGCTTTGTGCAACATGTACACTTTGGGCTCTTGGCCTTTGACTTCGAATCCTTCCGGTTGAAAGCTATACAGCTCTTCCACGCCGTTGTCATTGAGAAATGTTGTCTTGACATGCATTTCGAGGTCTTCCACAACTGGTAATGCAATCAGAGTCCTGATTGACTGTATCTTGACAACATGACTGAAAATTTCTTGATAATCCACTCCTTAAACTTGAGTGAATCCTTTAGCCACCAACCGTGCTATCCATTTAGCAATGGAACCATCAGAGTTGATCTTCTTCTTGAAGATCCACTTGTTGTCAATAACTCTCTTGTGAGTGGGGAAGTCGACCAGTGTCCAGGTCTGATTCGTCAAAAGTGAGTTTTACTCACTTTCCATAGCTTCTTGCCACTTCACAGCATCCTTGAAGTTAATTGCTTCGGCTAGGGTCTCTGATTCTTCTGATGAAGTCCATAATGATTGAGGTGTATACCTCTCAGGAACTATTCGAGTTCGTGAGGATCTGCAGACGTTTGGTTGACCAAAATGCGATGATGCTTCCTCTTGAATTTCTCCAAATCTGTTTGAGTTGGCTTAGTCTGGTCTGATGACAGGTACTGTGTTGGATTTATCTCCTCTACTCTCCTAAATCCTATGTTAATCTGCCTCCATTCACGATGCTGCATTTTTACTCGTGTTGTCGCACAGTCTGCACATTTGAGCTGTTTATCGCTACAATCTGTATTTTTACTCGGGAATTTCCATAGGCGAAAAATGCAAAAAATGTGACACTGCATTTTTATACGCGATTTATGACAGGCAAAAAATGCGACACTGCCCTACAAATGCCGACGGTGCCCTTAAAGAAAGGCAAAGGTACCTTACAAATGATTTTCTAAGGCATTGGATAGAGTGTCGCAATTTTTGCATTTTCACCAACATGAATTTTAGCGAAGTCCAACGTCGCGGACTCCTCACGCACTGTGAAATCATATTTGACAACAGCAGCAGCTACCCACGATCTCCCACAGACACCCATCTGCACACCTGTAAAATTTATGTATATATTGAATACCATCTGAGTATTCAAATAAGAGAAGAGAGAACGAAACATGATATGTAATTCAGACAGACATTGTAGATGCCTTCGCACATTGATTCTTTCTCTCAGATAGATTGTCAGTAATAGGTTCATAATTTTTTTACAGATTGTGATTAGCTTTGTGAAGCACGCAGTTAAGCTATTGTTTTGTGCTCACCTTCATTATTGACTTGTATATTTTGTTATACTTAATCTGATAACAGCTCTGTTTGGTTCTGCGTTCAGATTTGTGTCAATACTGCAATACTTTTTTACGTTCTATCTGGCTATCTAATTACTTTGTCTGGCTGTCTGCTCTTTGTGACAAATTATTTGTCTAGCTCTTCGCGACTAATTATTTGTCTAGCTCTTCGTGACTATTTATTTGTCTAGCTCTTCGCGACTAAATGTTTGTCTAGCTCTTCACTTCTGCCACCACCGCGCATTAAAGGCCTTAAAATTATCATATTCTTGTGTTCGCCTACTAAGTCACCAGTAGTGCATGCACCGAGAGAATTGAAGGGCTTGCTCTAACATTCTCAAACATGGTATCAGAACCTATCTGATTCTTTAAGCGGTTTTATTCAGAGCTATTTCTATAGCCTGATAAGCTTCCACAGAAACAAGACTCTACTGGTATAGTAATTGTCTTCTTGTTCTGTAATTTAGCACCAGATTTTTATACTTAAGTCATTGATAGTTACTCGTATCACTTAGACCAATCTTCCACATGGATTCCCAAGGGAAAGCCAGTCCTATCATGGACAAGCTCGATGGAGCTAATACCATCTGTGGAAATTTAAGATGAGAACCAAGGAGTTGTATGACATTGTTACATGTGCAGAGGGGAAACCCAAAGTTGACGACGCACTGATCTCCAGATGGAAGCTGAAGGATGGCAAAGCATTTGCGTTGATCATCCTCAACATTTCAGATACTCAGATCGGCCATGTGTCCGAAGCTCAGACATCCAAAGAAGTTTGGGACATCTTGAGCACATTATACAAAGTACAAGATATAGCTTCCAAGCTACATCTCAGGAATTAATTCTACTCCCTCAAGATGGCAAATGGTGATTCCCTACAGAATCACATCAACCAGTTCAAGAACCTGCTGAAGCAAATGGCTACTATCGGATCTGTCGTAGATGATCAAGACGCAGTAATGAAACTGCTTACAAGCTTGCCAAGCACTTGACAGCGAGTCAGACGAAGATGTTGCTGCTACCCAGCAACAAGTCCCAGGAGTGATTCATCAATCAATTCATCCCATAAGATCAGACCAAGTGCGCACACAGCCCACAAGGTATACTCTTGAGTATGCATGTCTCTTGATATAGGAACCAACAACAGTTGAAGAGGCACTTAGCCAACCAGACTCTAATCTCTGGAGAGAAGCCATGGACAGAGAGTATTCCTCTCTTATCAAGAACCAGACGTGGTCATTGGTTGAAGCTCCTACTGGCTGCAATATCATTGATTGCAAAAGGATCTTTAAGGTCAAGTACAATGCCAATGGAGCGATTGATTGAAGGAAGACAAGATCATTATTGGATCAGTTATCAGTTTTAGGATGTGCTATTCAAGATGATGATATCATTATGACCTTGTTTTCTTCTCTTCCAAAGTCGTATGAATGCTTTGTGGTGATGATCTCCACACACCCCGACCTCACTCTGCAAAAGGTGATCGATCATCTACTTCAAGAAGAAATGTGGAGAAAAACCAGTGGCCTATCCATCAAAGACAAATCCATGGCCCTGTACACCAAGAAGAAAGACTATTCTAATGGCAAGAATCAAGTACAACAGAAGCCTCACACTCAAGCTGAGAATAGTGGATCGCGCAAAAAGCTTTTCTGCAGATATTGCAAGAGAGCCAATCACGACATCAAGGAGTGTCATATCCGCATCTACAACGAGGCAAAGAAGCAACAATAACAGCAGCTACTTTCAACAATGATCTTTCTATTTATGTCACCAATGTTCTTCATGTACCTCAGTTGTCAAAGAACCTGTTGTCAATTTCTAAGATGACTGATGAGGACTACATTGTTACTTTCTCATCTGAACAGTGTACAATCTTAAATGAAGATACTACTCTGACTACATACATTAGAGTCAGAAATCTTTACATACTCTCTAATTCAATTGCATTAGCTAGCATCTCTCATGAAAATGCTAGTCCGTGGCATAGTCGATTTGGACGGGATTGCAGAAAAGAAGAATCGAACTCTTCTCAACTCAGCCAGATCCATGCTACATCAATCACATCTACCTGCGAAGTTCCGGGAAGAAGCTATTGCCACAGCCTGTTACTTACAGAACAGATCCAGCACCAAAGCCGTCAACAACAAAACTCCTTATGAAGTTTGGCATGGACACAAGCCTAGTGTCAGCCATTTCAAAATCTTTAGTTGTGTATGTTGGAAGAAGCTAGATCGTAGGACAAATAAATGTATTTTTATTGGCTATCCTGATGAGCATAAAGCTTATAAAGTTCATGATCCATCCACCGATGTAGTGTTTGTGTCTAGGGATGTAAGCTTTCAAGAATACATACTATGATTTTAAACAGCCATCGATAAACGATGCTATATCATTTCATCCTATTTTATGTAGCATGGAATCTTCCAACGATAATGTTTCTTCTACAGAACTTGCAGCTACAGCTACAAAAGCCAAGCAGCCGACAATATGTTGGAGAATGTTAGAGCGAGCCCTTCAATTCTCTCGGTGTGTGCACTACTAGTGACTTAGTAGGCGAAAACAAGAATATGATAATTTTAAAGCCTTTAATGCGCGGTGGTGGCGGAAGTGAAGAGCTAGACAAATAATTAGTCACGAAAAGCTAGACAAATAATTAGTCACGAATAGCTAGACAAATAATTAGTCATGAAGAGCTAGACAAATAATTTGCCACGAAGAGCAGACAGCCAGACAAAGCAATTAGATAGCCAGACAGAACGTAGAAAAGCATTGTAGTATTGACACAATAGCGGGTGTAACCGCGTGCTTCACAAAACTAATCACAATCTGTAAAAGTTACTGACAATCTACCTGAGAGAAAGAATCAATGCGCAAAGGCATCTACAATGTCTGTCTCTGAATGACAAATCATGCTCCTTTCTATCTTCTTTTATTTGAATACTCATATGGTATTCAATATATACATAAATTTTACAGGTGTTCAGATGAAGAAGGTACAAAAGTGGTTGTGCTATCTGTGGGAGATCGTGGGTAGCAGCTGCTGTTGTCAAATCTGATTCACAATGCATAGAATGAGCGTGAGGAGGCCGCGACGTCGAACTTCGCTAAAATTCACGCTGGTGAAAATTGTGACACTCTGTCCAATGCCTTAGAAAATCATTTGTAAGGTACCTTTGTCTTTCTATAAGGTCACCGTCGGCATTTATAGGACAGTGTCGCATTTTTTGCATTTTCGCCTGTGGAAATTCTCGAATAAAAATGCAGACTGTAGCGATAAACAGTTCCAATGTGCAGACTGTGTGACAACACGAGTAAAAATGTAGCAGCATGAATGGAGGCAGATTAACATAGGATTTAGGAGAGTAGAGGAGATAAATCCAATACCCTCCCTTAATCTGGATCCGTGAATGCCTTGATCTTCAGACTAAGCAATGCACAGAACTTGTTGTGTGCAGTAACACTTAATGCCTTTGTAAATATATCTGCAACCATGTCATGCGTTCTACAATACGTTAAGCTTACCTCCTTGTTGAGAACTTTGCCCCTAATATAGTGATATCGGATCTCAATGTGCTTACTCCTAGAGTGAAATCTAGGGTTGCCCGATAAGGCAATAGCACTCTGATTATCACAAAATATGATTGTAGTGCTGTATTGATTCAGACTGATGTCTGGTAATAAATCTCTCAACCAAAATACCTTTTTGATAGATTGAGAAGTAGTTATGTATTTTGCTTCTGTATATGAAAGAGCGATAGAGGTTTGCTTACGAGTGTTCCATGAGATAGGACCACCATTGAAGAAGAATGTAAATCTAGATGTGGACTTACGATTGTCTACATTTCTTCCCCAGCTTGCATCAGAGTATCCACTGAGCTGATGAAGATTGTCATTGTTGACTTCTCCATAGCAGATGCACTGGTCCATGGTAGCTTGAATATACCTCATGTCTCTTATGAGAGCCTTCCAATGGATAATGCCAAGATTAGTCATATATTGGCTGAGTGAGCTTACCGCAAAAGAGATGTCAGGTCTTGTACATACCATTACGTACATGAGAGATCCAAGTATCGATTGATAAGGATATTCTCTTATCTGCTCCTCTTCTTGCTTGGTCTGAGGACATTGGTCCCTTGACAAACGTAGGCCTGATTCCATTGGTGGGTGAGCTAACTTATAGTTCATCAGATTATATCTGTCAAGAACATTGTAAAGATACCTTTGTTGAGTAATATGAATTAGTCATCTCACTCTGTCTCTGTGGATTTGAATGTCCAGACAAAAGTGAGCTTCACCCAGATCAGTCATATTGAACTCAGAAAACAACATCTGTTTAGCATCCTTAACCAAATTGGTATTGTTGCTGAAAAGCAACGTATCATCCATGTTTAAGGTGATGATAATAAAGGATTGTTGCACCGACTTGGAATAGACGTTGCAATCAGCAGTGCTTGGTTGGAAACCTTGTTCGATGAAAAATGTGTTGATCCTCTGAAACCAAGCTTTGGCAGACTGTTTCAAGCCGTAAAGTGCCTTATGGAGCTTACAGACATGATTCTTCATACCTTCCAGAATATATCCTTCGGGCTGGATCATGTAGATGTCTTCTTTTATAACTCCATTCAGATAAGTTTTTTGCACATCAAGTTGATGCACTTCAAGGTTGACAACTGAAGCATATGATAGGAGGCCGAAGCTGTTGATGTGAGAAGTGATGGCGGTAGAATCAGACATGCTAAGAGTAAAGAACTTTCTTCTAAGATGTAATCTAGTGGTTACATCATGAGTCTCATAAAGATCTAATATCAAATCTAATGCATTCTTAGAGGTTTTGATGTGGTAACATGGGATATTTGGGAGTCGGCCAGATTGAGTGTGATACATGCTAAGGCTTTCTGATCTTTGATCTTCCATGCCTTTGCTTGATCACCATCAGGTCAGAACCTTCTACTACCTCCCAAAGATCTCCATCTATCAACATCATCCGGAGTTTTAACTTCTAGATTGAGAAGTTAGATCCATTGAACTTCTCAATGATTATAGCTTCGTTGGATGATGAAGACGAAGAGCTACCAATATGAGACATATTTACAATAATACAAATAGAGCAAACTTAATCTCTTAGTTTATTTGAGCTAAGCTCTGATACCAATCTAATGAGGCAAGGGAGTATGGAGAACGTGAGCGGAGAAGAGAGCATGAATATTTGTGTAACAGCTCTCCCGTTATAATGGGCTGCTAGATGTAGAAACAGTCTAATAGATTGTTAATGTTAAGTGTAGTCACAGCTCAAACGTTTTGTTGCCCAACAAGATCTTATAATTTAATTCATATTCACAAAAACAAAATGAGTACAGTCCACCAAAGATAATAGAATTGGTTTGAGTGTGGTATTAATGGAAATGGATTTGATAAGAAGTTTAGTTCTGAATGGATTGACAATGCAACAAAATGATGGCGAGTTTCTTGGGCATCAAAGACAGCCATCGTCTGATCAGAAGATGAGGAGTCGTAGACATCCGTGTTCTGATCAGAGTGAGTAAACAAGCATTAAACATAAATGAAGTGCATATAAATCACAATAAGCATTCATCTACATTATGCACAGATAGAAAAGCGTATTGCTGCTATATTACACGAAAGCACAACAAAATAGCAGTTACAAACAGAGTGACGACATAACTGGGAGACTCAAAATCATCTGTCTCATGGACGGAGCATCACGTAGAGTGTGCCTGGATGATCCATTTATAGAATTCATCCATGTATTAATTACAGTAAATATTTGTCACCTAATTAGGTAAGCCGTTGTACTTGGAAGTATTTGGCTTGTGTGACAACTATACATGGTCAACCCGTAGGGAATGTTGTTCTCTCACTTTGCATATTACGTGAAGTGGCTTTCGCACATTTCGCAAATTCTGGGAAGTGCCTGCAACATTCCTCGTTGAAAATAGACGACTGTCAGATTTTTTTTCTCTCTTCAAGATTTTGCAAAAAAAGTCGATAGTGCCCTTAAAATGCCGACATTGTCTCTTAAAAAATGCGACGGTGCCCTTAAAAAGACGACAATGTCTTTAAAACAGTTTAACTTCTTCAAAATAATTGAAAGAAAGAAGTTGAAGACAAGTGTTTCGGGAAAGTGCAAAAAAGTCGACACTGTTGAAAAATAGGTAAACTGTTGAACTATGCTGAAGTGTCACGTTTTGGAGAAAATACGAAAAAGCCGACACTGTCGCATTTCGGGGAAATGCGAAAAAGCTGACACTGTTAAAAACATAGTTCATTTCTACAAACTGTTGCGACACTTAGTGTATTTCTGCAGAGTTGTTGTAAATGCTAATTCATGGAAATTCTTGAAGATGGCCAGATCTTCAATGATCTTCAAATTATTGAACTTAATATCTGAACTTGAAATATGATAGAACTGGTTACCCTTTGCTGGAGATCAGCCAAAAGCACGTTGTAGACGTTCTTCAAATAACTTGGCTGTCTAAGTTATGATTCTTGTAGGTATCAGATGAGCAGACGTAGAATCAATGTTGGTTTCACCTAACCCTAGATCAACGATCAATAAACGTGCAGGAAAAACCTTAAAATAGAAATTAGTCATTCATCAAGGAGACAACTGTGGGCTTAATTTCCAACAGTCCAATAGTAATGGTTTGGAGCCTATTCAAACTTCATAAGGTCTGAAGAGGTTGAAGCCTCCAATTTTTTCTGCTTAATAAAATAAATAGGTGTTCTTTTCGAAAATTCATCGATAAAAGTAATAAAGTACTTTGCACTTATGGAGTTTCCAAGTGGGAGGTAGTTCAAGTTTGCATGTGACTTCATTGATTACTTTTTTGAATTTGTAAGGTCCATAGTATTCTGGACTAACTTGGGATATAGCTTCATATTGCCTTTCTTTTTCTCAAGGCTTCTTTTTCTCATACTTTAGGATAACTAAGTTTCTTTCCTCAAACTGGATTGCTCTGCAATACAAATTTGCACTCTTATTTTTGTTTTTGTTGTGCCTTGGCAATTTGTACATGTATCTTGATAATTTTGGGCAAATTCATCTGAGACAAGAATCCTTTTTAGATAAAGTTTGCATTGGGCCACATATATCTAAATGATGACTTGATCTAAATGGAATCATAGTTTGCTTTCCAAAAATGCAACTATGACAAACAGGGAGGTCGATTTTCTTGTCTAGATAATCGAGATCAAGTACTAAAGACTATCTTAACATGTTTGGTACATATGTATGATTCAAGTGACCTAGTCTATAGTGTCAACATAATGCTTTATTAACTAGAACAAAAGTATTCAAGCCTTGACTTGTGTCAGAATAACAATTACTCAATCTATATAAGTATCTTTTTGAGTGCAAGGATCTTATTCATTCTATTGACAATTTTGCATTGATCAGATTCAAATTCTACTACGTGACCTAAATCAATGATTCTGCTCACTGATAACATATATGTCAAGATTAGGTACATACATAACATTAGATATTAACTTGAAGTAATCATTATGAAAGCTTAATCTTATAGTGCCTTCACCTTCGATAGTGTGCGTACTATCTTAGCCAAGATGAACAAACTTCTTTGTACTATAAGACGTATAGGATTGAAAATGTTTATGATGACTGGTCATATGTTGAGTGGCTCCAAAATTGAGAAACCAAGACTTGCGCTTTCTGATTGTTGATCATAAATGCTCCTTCATCCATATTTTTAACTAGAGACTACGATGTTTCTGCAACTACATTCGCATGTTGATCTGATTGCTTGTTGTTGGCATTCTTCACTTTCAATATTTTGCAACCTAAAATCTCATGATTAGTATGTTTTCAATACTTACAGAACATCTTCTTCTTCGACTATGAATTTGATAATTGCTCTTGACTTAGTGTTGGCTTTGATTCTATAAAAATTGTTTCAGACCTTTTTTTTTTTGATGTTTAGAGTCCTTGTTTATATGTAGAGCTAGATCCATTTAGCTTGTCTAGTATGAGATCAGCTTTACTTTGAAAATCCAATTGAAAGTTAGTCAAGATAATATATCAATGACCTAAGTTAGAAAAATAGTATGCGATTGCTCTTATTGGAATCAATATAAATGCTATGATACCATGCTGGAAGAAGGAAAGAATTCCTAGATAGCAAGAAATCGAATTCGATACATGCAACTATCGAGCTCTGCGAAATAATTTTTTTTTCAATGTATGACTACGCCTATCAAATTCAAACAATACTATCGTGACAATTGCTACATTTGATTCTACTTGATTCTAACTTTGAAATCATTAGAATTTATGAGATTGATTTCGTAGATAGCCATAAATAGAGATAATATTGCTATGTAGAAGTATTCAATAGCTCAAACAAAATTTGAAGAGAACATAACTAGATAATAGTAGATTAGAGAAGCATACATTCATTCTAACATAAAATTGAACACAATAAAATTGTATGATTGATTCAATAAGTAGCATATACAAATAAGGTGAATAGTGAACACAAGACAATAGCGCATGCAATCGCACACTCGAAAGTAACTCCAAATCATTGATCATCTCAATCTGATACACTTTCGCTAATTAGCAATACTCTATAAAAATGATCAACTATTTATACTAGTTAGGAATGCCGAATGAGATTATCTAAATGATGGTTTAAGACATATGTTTGGTCGTTGATCACAATTGGTACTTAGCCATATTATGCTATCATTTATTTAGTTAGGTTACACGGTAATTACTTGCTAACAATGGTTAGAGCAAGTCATTAGTTTCATAACATGTGGTATCATGATTTGTTAACCTTTGACAATATTTGTCAAACCCTTCAATGGTTGCTCAACCCACCTATTGGCAGTTCCCATGTATTTCTGCAGACTATACAATAATGCAAATAAAAATGCAAAAACTGGATAAATGAATGGACATAGACTAATAATTGGATTATAAGGATAACAATCCAATATACGGTACACTTCAACCAAGGTTTGAAAAAGTATCAGGAGATTCATTCAAGCCTTGCCTTCAAATCAATTTCATTTTTCTTCTTGACATTATTGACTTCTACACTTCTGAAATTTAGTTAAGACTAAAACACCACAATTTATGCCATATTGACTCTCTCACACAATGATTCTACGTAAGAAAGTAAAAATTTACATAGACGCAACTTTTCAAAGAGGATTTATCTCTTCTCTAGATTGAAATTTTTTCTTGAGGGACTTTCCTACAAATTCTCTTCTAGAAAAATGACATCAAGCCCCTTCATCACGTTGTTGCCCCAAGGATACACACAATTCATGCAAGGCTTCATTCAAAAAGACAACCTTTATACTATGCCAAACATTAGAATTCACTCAGAAAAAATAATGGATCAATAAACTTCAGTTCAAAGATTTTTTTTTTTTTCAAGAAATGACCATTATTTGAAATGAATATTATCTCTCATAATACTCAAATCCAAAGTTGATTGCACTTTCATTAAGCACACAAGGGCTTTTCTTGATCAAGCCTCCATCATGGCCAAACTGCCTCCTCGATATCCATTGCTACATCTCCAACTTAGAATATCTTTGCTCATAGCACTTTAATGTGGCTCAAAGATGGGATATCAGATTGACAACAAAATGACTGCAATAGGCCTTAATCCTTCTTCTTTCTCTCATACAAATGTGTTTTGCAAGGTAGAAATCATGCTTCTTTGTTGATGACTAAAAAACCAAGACTGCCACTGTCATGCCCACGATTGATCTTTGATTGATTATCCTATTAGAGGTCAGTAGGCCAATTCGACCTGTAAGTTAATTATGATTATGAGGGGTTTGGGGTCCTCAAGTGTATATGGTCATAATTAATGGTTGGAGGCCTAAACTCATAATGGTGGATTTTTATGGGTCTATCAATGAGTCATAGGAAAACTTGATGATGTGGCCCAGTTAGGCTGCATATGTGTCCAGTGAGGTGTCAAAGTGCACTACTAGTGGTGCATGGGCCTTGGAGGGTATAAGTATACCCATTGGTAGTGTATGCTTGATTGCGATGTTAGTAGCTACATGCTACTAGTATGTGACTCCTCTATCTCTTAGGAGTGATTGATCCATAGCTTGGGAGCTAGATTTGTTCGATCTAGGTTTGGTTGGGTTGCTTTGTCCACCATCCGATTCCCTTGAGTTGCTTTGTTGTGATTTGCTTGGCTATTGTATCCTTGGTGAGGGTCCTTATAGTGGTATCAAACCCAAAGTTAAGCAGTTTTGCCGTTGCAGAAGTGCTCAAGAGGAGGCCAAGAATTTGGAGAGGATCTTCGTGGTGGGTTCTTGAATTCTTGGATTTTTTGGAGCAAAAGTTTGGTGAAATAGCTTGGTGGGTGTTTCACATTTTTCTTCAAAAATCACAGTTATTCAAGAGGATATCGATTGAATGGTATGTGCACTACCAAGGTTGCAATCGATTTGATAAAGCACGCCCTTGATTAGTGAATTTGACGGGATTTTTGATTCCCTTGTAACATTAAGTTTTTTGCAATTACTTTTGCCCTTTTCTTTTTGATGATAGACAAAATTTCAGCCTTTTCAAAAAGCCAAATCTCTTGAGTACTAGGTTACAAAGCAATTGAAATTGTTTACTATGGTAGGACTTTATAGCCACCATCACTACACACAAGAAATTTCTCACATTCTCTTATGGTTGCCTCTTACAGACTTGGGACTGATTGTGCATCATAAAGTCACATTGGTTATAAGAGAATATCCCTTGCATTGAAATTAGCCAACACCACGACTTATTTTCTTATGTGCTATTGTTGCAACGAGGGTGCACACTACACAAGTTTGTTATTCTCAACCTGCCATTGCTACTGTAAGGAAGTGTCAGGCCTACACAACATTGCATGGGCCCCATGAATGCATGTTTACGACACATTAGAAAACCTCTTAACAATCCTTTACAACATGGTTGGCTCTACAAGCCATCAAGCAACATAACTATAGTCTACTATACAAAATAAAAAATCCTTCACAGATAATTGGAAAATAATTAAAATGGGTTCTTAGATCAATGAGGGTCTGGTTTCAGTTCAGAAATGACTATAATAGCCCCTCCATAGAGCAATACATCAACATTCCAAAAAATTGACAAGGTACATAAATCATCGCTACTCAAGGCACTTCTGGTTGGTCACATGGTCTTTCACCACTCTTGAAGCCACACAACATTCAACATCCCAAAGACTTTAAACATTATTGATTTGATTGCAAGAATCCAAGATCTGAGAAATAAGACTAGTAAGCTAATTATTGCCAAAGAAATTTTTTTACAACCATGCTTTTGATTACTGTGGCTAATCAATTATTAGAAAGCGAGACTGATCATAAGGTTTGTTACAAAAAAATTTGGACAACATAAACTACTATAATCCAAAAGCCTAAAGAATTATCTACTATATATATTTTAAGAGTAGCATAGGTGGAGGAACTTGGTAGTGGAGAAGGATCCACAAGGAAGAGAAGGAAAGCACAAATGAGAAGACAAGAAAAAAAGAACATGTGATATACCGAGAAGACAACAATCTTATAAGTTTGCTATCTTTGGATTGTCTGTAGCATAGTTTTCATATGTTGTCATGAAAGATCTGCAAAACACAAGACAAAAACAACAATTTTTTACTGTCAAGCCATATTTATTTGCAGCTTGTTGCTAGGGACCTACAAACAAGGGGCTGCAAAAAAATTTTGGCCATGCACAAGCAATGAGTTACCAAATTTTTTTTTTAGCCCCCTGTTTGCAAGTCGGGCTGCAAAAAAATTTGTAAAAAACTAAAGAAAAAACTTAAGAAAATACTCAAGTTTTCAAATTCAGTGATTCAAATATTGATAGAAATAAACTTGAAACCATATCGACGAAGAACTACTCCAAAGAACACAATCTATTCTTGAAGGTTTTCTTGTTGACACTTCAAACTTCCAAGGTTCGACATCACCTTCTATAGGACAAAAAGAAGCTTCTCCTCCTAGCTCTGCTTGCAGCTCAACTCTTTTGTATAGATATCGAATCTTCTGGGGAAAGTAGGATTGATATTTTGTGTTTTGCATCACCTACGCTCTTGCCCTAATAGATGATCGACCTCATTGAGCAAAGACACACTTCACTTTCTTCAGTCACAACTGGTTCTTTGTTGATCCTTAGAACCACTGCAACTTGATCGTCAGTTCATCATCTACAAACTTGCTTAGGTTTTTCTACCTCACATTATTAGCAGGTGTGGCCCATTATGGTGTAAAAATAGGAATCGTAATAATCCAGAATGCATCATCACTGAAAAACACAAATATTGCGAAGGGCACCTTTCAAGTGCCCTTCATCTAATCTCCATTTCAAAAAATGATCTTCCATTATCTAATAAAGGAACCAGAGAAAGACTTCAGCCATTCACTGCCTTGTGCAAGAAAAACA
This sequence comes from Diphasiastrum complanatum, assembly GCA_029204225.1. Taxonomy (NCBI): domain Eukaryota; kingdom Viridiplantae; phylum Streptophyta; class Lycopodiopsida; order Lycopodiales; family Lycopodiaceae; genus Diphasiastrum; species Diphasiastrum complanatum. The sequence goes on along the minus strand of CM055102.1, from coordinate 28,972,819 downwards.
GCCCTTTGAAAGATAAAGAGATGAAAAGAGTGCATTTAGGGTTGTGTCAAAAGAAATGAAATGTTGATAACTGCAAACCTACCTGCGTGGAAATGTAGATGAAGGGCATTGGAGGACAGCAGTGTGTGGATTGCCCTGCTGCTGCTTTGAAAATGCATAAGATTGAAGATTTCTACCACACCTGCTAAATAATGTCAGCTAACGGGCCTGAAGGGCCCGTCATGACAAATTGAAGGGCTCGCCTTTACAATTTGTCATAATGGGCCCTTCAGGCTCGTTATCTAAGACAACATTGGATACCTCCTCCTCAATTGTTCCAATGATGTCGAGCCTTCTGCGAGCCAGGACGACTATATTGTGTCAATCGCAAGGTCTATTTCTTGTAGCTTGACCATCATTCTCTCCTTTTATTCTTTGTAGTAAGCCATTACCCAACTATTGTACCATTTGTCAAACTTTGAGTTCACAATAATCTACTTAATACACAAACCAAATATTTCATCCAAGTTGGTTTAGCATGAAATGGCCTTGAAGAGTCTATTTTCATTGTCGTGGCTTTGATCTCTTGTGATCATGTACTCATTCACTATTGTCTCATTGAGATTGAGTCTTTGAAAATACATAAAGCTTGAATGAAATTTCTTATTCTAGTTTCTTAGGAGGTAGAGTTTATAGATTTCTCTGCACTAATATATTTATTATATCTACGAATAACATTAGCAACTCTTATTTTACGTGTATCTTCTGGTTATTCTCTAGAGATTGTTAAAGATGGTGACTACAACAAGAATGGCATGTTGATACTATGTCCTAAATTATTACCTTATAAATTTGAGAGGGAAGGAATATGGCTTGAGTGTAACATCTTTGCATCTAGGTTGATTTTAAAAATGTCTCCTTGATAGTATTGTGCTTGTCATTGAATCTTTGGAATTTATATGCACATAATGGTTGTCACAAGGTCAATGCATTTTGCTTATGAAAATCGAAACAACTCCCTCTAAGATTGTTGCCCTAGGAGAGACAAAAGTAGTATTTGCATAACAGCTTCTTCTTTGTCGGCTAATTTGACTGCCCTTGATGTTGTGTCGGATCTAATTTTGCTTCGATGGCTTCGATCCTTTCTTCTTCTGCTTAGTTGAGCCCTTGTTGGTGTATAAGGCGTGAGAGTCGACTGTCGAGGAACTAGAGGCTTTGTTCCTTCGAGTGTCTTCCAACATCATTGTGATGACTCTTGAGAGAGTTAGTTCAGGCTGTGTCGTGATGATCATCACCCAGCTGTCGTATGAGCTTGGCAAGCTTGAAAGCAGTGTCATTACTACGTCTTGTTTGTTTATGACTGATCCGACAACGGCCATTTGCTTCAGTAGGTTCTTGAACTAATTGATGTGATTCTGCAAGAAAACATTGTTTGTCATCTTGAGGGAGTAAAATTTCTTCCTGAGATGTAGCTTGGAAGCTATATCTTGCACTTTGTACAAGGTGCTCAAGATGTCCTAGACTTCCTTGGAGGTCTGAGCTTCAGACACATGGCCGGTTTGCATGTCTGATATGTTGAGGATGAATAGCACAAAAGCTTTGCCATCCTTCAGTTTCCATCGGGAGATTGAAAAGTCATCGGCTTCGGGTCCTTCCTCCTGCACTTGTAACAACATCATACATTATTTTGTCTAACAACACATCGTTGCTGTACACTACTAAGAGTGATCTGTCAAAAGATTCTAGAGAGCATTCTAGAAAAATTTCACATGTCTGATTGCAAACTGACCAATGGATCCAGCTATGGTATTGACTACACCTTCTTGTGCAGATACCAAAAGTGAGATACTTGACTTGTCCAAGTATCCTTATCATTCACTTATAGGATCTTTAATGTATGCAATGTTGTGCACTAGACCATATTTGGCACACACTGTTAGCACGTTGAGTCAATTCATGTCTAATTCTAGGATCTTACATCGGAAAGCATTTAAGAGAGTGATGAAATATATTCAAGGGAGTTTAAATCACATTTTATGCTATGATGGAAATGTTATCGACCCTATGGTCCTTCAAGGCTACTCTGACTCAGTTTGAAGAGGAATGTCTCAACCAAAATTCTGGATTTTGTTTCTTTTTGGCAGGGGGACCAGTTTCATGGAATTCAAGAAAGCAAAAATGAGTGGCACTTTCTTCAACCGAAGCATAATACATCGCAGCAAGTCAAGCCTCCAAATAAGCTATATGGATCAGATCATTAATTCATGATCTAGTTCAATGCTACTACCATTCTATGTGATAACATGAGCTATAACACTGTTTCTAAATCCCATATTTTATGGCAAGTCAAAGCACATTGAAATCCAATATCATTTCATCCAGGAAAAGGTTTTCTCAGGACAAGTGACTCTTCAATACTGCTCCACATCCGAAATCGTAACATACATCTTCGTTAAAGCTCTTCCCCTGATCAAGCATAAAATTTTTTCAACATGCTAAGCCTTATGAAGATACTCAAGGCACCAATCGTGATCTTAAGGGGGATTGTAATTAAGCTCACAGTTTACTCCTTGAAATTTATAATCTCATTTTGCTATGCTACATATCTTTGTCGTGTTTTTGACAAAGACTATGTAAAAATTATAGCAAAGAAGGATCCTAAAACACTTGAAATGATGAGGGAAACAATAGATTATGATTTCATAAGATTAGCACAAGTTGAACCATCAAAATCCATCAAAAATCTATGCTTGAACCTCACTAAATGGCCCAAATCCTTGAAGAAGGCTTCACACGTGTGAAAGTACGGCCTCCCACAGTCTGAGTACTGTACACCAGACCTACATTCAATCCTCTAATCATTAGTAATCACAAGTACTCAAACAATTATGAACATAGAGAGCAATTGCACCATTATGAGAGAAAAATCATGAAATTGCTTGATTGATTTTTGTGAGATATCATCACCTATATATACATGATCCATCACGGTTTTGGGCAGGTATGAGTAGCCCTAAGCCTATCCCTAATGCTAATTCTGGTGGATCTTTCATCCCTACCAGGTTAGGGTTGGAATCTTGGAGATCCCTCAACAATGCAAAAATTACCAAAAATAGCTCCTATTTTTTCTCTCTTGTATCTAAGCATAATCTGGACTCATTCCAAAGGTTCTAACACTTAGTTCTACTTGAGAACATCCTTATGAATGGAATCCTATGCTATTTGGCATGTGTGACAAGCCACATCATGACCATCTAACTATTTACAAGTCATAAGCTAGAATTGTAAATTTTTAACACTCCTCCTCACTATCTAGCTTGGTTCAATCATTGCTTTACTAATCACTCCAAGTGATGATCTGAACTTCATAAAGAGTGTCTTTTGAAGTGGTTTAGTAAGTAGATTAGCTATACATTCATTGCTTGGAACATGCTCCAAAGCAATCTCCTTGGCTTGCACCATTTCTCTCACAAAGTGATGGCATATCTCAATGTGCTTAGATCTTGCATGGAAGATTGGGTTAGATGCAAGGTGTTGGGCTGATATATTGTCATTGTAGATGATTAATGCCTCCTCTAAATCCATGATCTTTAGCTCCACCAATAATCTCTTGATCCAAAGTACCTCCTTTGTAGTGGTTGTCAAAGCTTTGTACTCAGCCTCGGTTGAAGATAAAGATATAGTTTGTTGCTTTTTTGAAAGCCATGAAACCAGGCCTTCTGCTATGAAAGTTGAATAGGCACTTGTTGATTTCCTATCCCTCTTGTCCCCTGCAAAATTTGAATCACTAAATGCATGAAGGTTAATCACATCTCTTCTATATAGAATCCCAAAATCCAATGTACCCGAGATGTATCTTAGAATCCTCTTAGTCTTTTTCCAATGGATATTCAATGGATTTTGCATGGATTGGCTCAACCTACATACACTAAAACTAAGATCTGGTCTAGTTATAGTGATCCACATTAAGGAGCCTATAAGTTGCCTAAACAAAGTGATGTCCACGAAGGATCTTTCATCATCTTCATTTGGCACTTTTACATCTTGCTCCATTGATGTGTCAACACTTTTGCATACTTCCATCTTAAACTTCTTCAAAAGACTTTGAGCATAGTTTACTTGACTTATAAAGATAAAATCAGACCTTCTAAGTACCCCTATGCCTAAGATGAAGTGAAGACACCCTAGATCTACCATCTTGAACTCTAAGGATAGATCTATCTTGATTTTTTCAATACCATCAACACTATTTCCACTAATGATGATGTCATCTACATAAATGAGTAAAAGTACAATACCAACATCATCAAACTTAATGTAAAGAGTGGGATCATATTCACTTTGAACAAAAGAAAGTGAAATGAGATAGCAATGTAGTCTTGAATTCCAAGATCTCGAGGCTTGCTTCAAGCCATAGATGCTTCTTTGGAGATGGCATACTTTGTTCTCCATTCCATGCTTGATGAACCCTTATGGCTACTCCATATAGATATACTATTCCAAAAAACCATTCAAGAAAGCATTAGAGACATCCATTTGACATAGGATCCATCCAAAATGTGATGCAAGTGCAATGATTAGCCTTATTGTGACCATCTTGGCCACGGGTGCAAAAGTTTCCTCATAGTCTATCCCTCTCTCTTGAGCATAACCTTTTGCAACTAATCTTGCTTTATGTTTGTTAACACTCCCATTTGCATTCAACTTAAGCTTGAAGACCCACTTGCATCCTATTACATTCCTTTGAGGTCTCTCAACAAGCAACCAAGTTTCATTCTCAATCAAGGCATCATACTCATCCAACATAGCTTTATACCATTCTTTGGAGTTCAATGCATCTTCAACATTAGATGGTTCTTCAAAACTAGATAAAGCATCAAAAGTGGATGAGATACCCTCAACTTGCTATCCTTTGCCTTGATATGTGAGCCTTGATGGCTCCACTTTTGCCCTTGAAGATCTCCCTGGTGTGATAGGTGGGTTTGGTGCTTGCTCCTCCATGAGCTCCTCCTCAAAACCAAGATCTTGCTCCTCGGCCATCTTCTTCTTGATTGTTGGAGCACTTGAGCCTTCTTCAAGCATATGCATATGATGTTCATCAAAGATAACATCCCTTGAAACAACAAATTTGTTCAAGGATGGGAGATAGACTTTGTAGCCCTTGCTTGAGCTTGCATATCCAAGCATGATCCCTCTTGTGGAAGATGGATCCTCCTTGGTTCTTGTTTCCAATGGCACATGCACATAACATATACATTCAAAAACTTTCAAGTGATTAAGATTGGGTTTCTTTTCATACAACATCTCATAAGGAATTTTGTCTTCAATTGCTTTGCAAGACACCCTATTCATCAAGTAGTTTGCACATACAAGAGACTCACCCCAAAAGGATTTGGGCAAACAAGCATCTAATCTTAAAGCCTTAGAACATTCACATAATGTTCTATACCTTCTTTCAGCAACTCCATTTTGTTGAGGAGTGTAAGGACAAGAAGTCTCTTTCTTGATCCCTTCCTCCTCACAAAAGGCCTTGAACTCATTGGAGATGAATTCTCCACCATTGTCACTTCTAAGAATCTTAATGCTATGATTATGATGCTTTTTCACAAACAACTTGAACTTTACAAAAGTATCAAATACTTGAGACTTGAAGGAAAGTAAGAACACCCAACAATATCTTGAGTAGTCATCAATGAAAGTTAAAAACATGGATGAACCTCCATTAGATTTGGTGCTAGCAATGTGCACATCCGAGTGTATGAGTTCAAGAGGATGAGATGACTTTGTGATGGAGTTAGGAAACACCTTCTTATGTGCCTTGGATAAGGCACAAGCTTCACAAACCTTGTTTTCCTTCCCAATAGACCTTGGTAGGCCTAAAGCATACTCCTCCTTGATCATAGCCTCCATGGAACCCGAGTTGACATGTCCAAGTCTTTTGTGCCATAAAGTAAAGGTAGATATCTTGCTCTTCTCGGCCAACATGACAACATTAGTATCCACAAATGCATCCAACTTATAAAGTTTCCCAAGTCTAGTGCTCTTAGCCACTGTCTTACCCTTCTTCTTGATGAAACATTCATTTGAAGCAAAGTCAACATTGAAACCATTGTCTACCATTTGGCCAACACTTAGTAGATTCTTTGTTATTGTAGGAATGTACAAAACACCTTCTATGTTGTTTTTGGAAGATCCTAAGCAAAGGGGAATGCTACCAACTCCTTAAATCTTACAAGCTTCATCATTTGCTGTATAGATAGACTTTATAGGTCCATCATAAGATAAGAGAGAAGAGAAAAACTCCCTTTTGCTAGTCATGTGTGAACTAGCACCCGAGTCAATCCACCAAGGATCTTCTCCTTTGAAACTTGTTGAAGAAAATATGGACATCATGAGAGAGTCCTCATGTGAACTCTCCTCCTCCTCCTCTTTGCTCATGTTGGCCTGGCTTTGATCTTCCTTCCTCTTGAAGCATTCCGAGGCATAATGCCCCATCTTGCTACAATAGTAGCACTTCACCTTTGATTTGTCCTTCTTGACTTTGGTGGTTGATGGAGATGCCTTTGAGGGTCCTTCTTGATCCTCAAGCTTTGAAGACTTTTTGAATGCTGATCCTTTGCCTTTGGACTTGCCTTTGCCTTTGGTGAAGAGAGCTTGGTCATCTCCACCTTGGATGGAAAGCCTATCCATCCTCTCTTGCATTTGGCTCCTTCTTGATTCCTCGGCCATGAGTGTGCCTTGGAGTTCTTCAAGTATGGGTAGCTTACCCATAATTGCATATCCCTGAACCAAATTGTCAAATTCAAAGCTTAGTCCATTCAATATGAGTTGAACAAGCTCTTCATCCTTGATAGGATCACCTATGAAGGCTAGCTCTTTGTTCAATTCCTTTACTCTTAGGACAAAAGTATGTGCACTCTCTCCTTTCTTTTGATAGCTTCTATAGATTTGATTCTTCAAAGCTAACATTCTAGTTTGGTTCTTGGATTAATAGACCTTTTGCAAAGTCTCCCAAGAATCTTGAGCCAAAGTGCAATCTCCTACCTCTCTTAAGAGTTCATTTGCAACATTCATTTTTATGCAATGTAGTGCAACATTGCACCTCTTGATGTATTTGGCTTTTTCTTGAGGATGAATAGGTTCACCCTCCTTACCATTTACAATTTCCATCAGATCTTGCATGATCATGATGGATTCCATTCTAACTTTCCATATGGAATAGTTATTTTTGTTGAGCCTTTCATTAGTATCCAAAAGATATGCATTTATAGATGCCATCTAGTCTCCTAATCAAGGACTTGACACAAATGAAGGTTACTTCTATTGATTTGATTGAAGATCTACCTTATCCCACTTCTTAGGGATCTGAAAAGATCAGTAATAGACTTCCTATAAAGATCTAAGAATGATCTCTAACAAAATCAAATCATAGAATACTAGAAACAATGCACTTGCTTGATTGAAGTAGACAATACTAGTAGAATTGCCCCTCTTTCTATAAAGAACATTAAAGCTTCCAAATGATCTGATCAAGAGTGAATTTCAGCAACCTAATATACTTCCAAAATCACTTGTTAAAGATCTAAATGGAAATTAATGAGGATGCAACACAATCTACTATCCAATCACAAACAAAAAATGATCAATATTGATGAAAAATTGATCTAATTTGGTGCATAAGTCAAGCGATGGTTGGACTGAACCTAAATCACTTTAGGAGGTGTCCACTACACCTTAGAACAGCCTTGAAGAGTCCCCAAAACTCTGATCTTCCCTCTCCTTGAATTCTAGAAAGCCTCCTCTATGAAATCACCTCCAAAACTCGCTTAGAAATCAATGCTTGGAGCAAGCAAAATTTGCAATCTTGGTGATGTGAATTGAATTCAACTTTGCCTCTGGTTTTAGACAGCTAAACACCTGCAAATGAAGTCACACAACACTAATCTCCAATGTATTTGACTCACTTTGAGTTCTAGAATCAATGCTAGATGCTAAGATCCAATCTACACAAGATTTAGATCAAAAATTGTGATCAAATTGAATGAAAACCAAGGATTTAGCTCATTTCAGCCTTTAGACTCTAATACCATGTAAAAATTACAGCAAATAAGGATCCTAAAACACTTGAAATGATGAGGGAAACAATAGATTATGATTTCATAAGATTAGCACAAGTTGAACCATCAAAATCCATCAAAAATCTATGCTTGAACCTCACTAAATGGCCCAAATCCTTGAAGAAGGCTTCACACGTGTGAAAGTACAGCCTCCCACAGTCTGAGTACTGTACACCAGACCTACATTCAGTCCTATAGTCATTAGTAATCACAAGTACTCAAACAATTATGAACATAGAGAGCAATTGCACCATTATGAGAGAAAAATCATGAAATTGCTTGATTGATTTTGGTGAGATATCATCACCTATATATACATGATCCATCACGATTTTGGGCAGGTATGAGTAGCCCTAAACCTATCCCTAATGCTAATTTTGGTGGATCTTTCATCCCTACCAAGTTAGGGTTGGAATCTTGGAGTAAAACTACCAAAAATAGCTCCTATTTTTTTTCTCTTGTATCTAAGCATAATTTGGACTCATTCCAAAGGTTCTAACACTTAGGTCTACTTAAAAAAAAAATTATGAATGGAATCCTATGCTATTTGGCACGTGTGACAAGCCACATCATGACCATCTAACTATTTACAAGTCATATGACCAAAACTAGTCAAGCTAGAATTGTGAATTTTTAACAGACTGCAGCACCTGCAAAACCACTAATTCTGTATAGCAGTTCAAAACCGGATCAAAGGGTAACCAGTTCTATTTTCTATTTCACATTCAAATGTCAAGTATTTTAAGAACATTGGAGATCTGGACATCTTTAATGACTTCAATAAATCACAAAGCAATATGCAGAAATGAACGATTTTTTTTTCCACAGTCTACAGGAATGTCGGATGCAACCTCATTGGATCTGACTGTCCAAGCGCAACCTGTCGGATGCAAAATTATAAAGTACCGCCGACGCACTGCCAAGGCACCGCAAGAAACCACGTGGTCAAGCTTACGATTACTTTGCGAAGACCAACACCTCAAAGTCAACACATGCGGTCTGCATGAGGCTTTCAGTCATCAAACAAAGGACCACCTGGGCACCTCCCAAACATCGTTTGCAGTCTGTATGTGGCTGTGGCAATTTGCACTTCATGATCCACTTGCGACATGGATCCTTATCCATTGTGCTCTTTTTGTGTCTTCCTCTGGAGGCTTTTGTTCTGTGAGATCGGTCATTGACCATATCCCTTCAACCTTTAAGAGTGTTTTGATGTTGAACTTCCATATGTGATTATTTTCGTCATCAAGATTGATGGCAATCCTAGTCTGAATCATAGTAGCCATAATGTGTATTTAATGACTCTGCTCTGATACCATGTCCGAGAATTGGATGTGCTTTGTGTGTGTGATGCTCAGATGTGCTTTGATCAGTAGTGTGCACCTATTGTGTGTAGAAGTGCACTACACTATGCATTCAATTGTATAACCTATATACGCAGCTATCAATCACAAACATTGCAGCAATCAATCAGACAAACAGATGTAGCGCAAGAATCAATGGAAGAATAGAATGTATTTTGTATTTGTTTTGCTTGAGAGTGAGTCGGCAGTGTCTCTCGCTCATTGGCGGCCTAACACTCCTCTTACAATGCTGTATCTATTTCTCTGCAGATCTCTATGCTATTGCTCGCACTACATCCATTGTTTTTTTAATTTTGAATTCTAACCTATACTTATGTCTCACGATGTGAGATTACAAGATAGATTAACTAATCATTCTAGTAACGTTACTTTGGCGGCTGAGCGTGACAATTTGGTAGCTTCACGCCCGATGAGCTAGAGGCTCGATAGTTCAAATTGCCCGACTATTCATTCTGCTTGACGTCTGCCTTCAACCTTTGGTTGGGGTCTGACGACTTCGGTGTCGATGACTTCTGATATGTCGGCCCCTTTGGAGAATGTCGGAGAATGGTTGCATAAGCTCACTTTCTCCAACAAGCAATAGGGACCATATCAATACCCAATGGTTTGTACACTTGCATAGAACATACAAAATTACTCAAATTTGATAGCACACCACATGCTAGGAAATTTTTGAAATGCAATATAGTAAAAACTCATGAAACTTGCAGGTGATTTACTTGTAGAATGTCAAACTACTACAGAGTTGACTCCTGATCATGCGGTCAGGATGTGGTTCCTAGCAGGACTACCCAAAAGCATCCGACGAGAGCTGAAAAGACGACAACAATATGCACATTGCACGAAGCTATGGAAGATGCTATGAGAGAATAAGATGAAGGATCAGATAATCATTCCACACTCGGAATTACATTGCTTTATGACCCAACTCCTAATTGCATCAATCTCAGCTTCACCAAGACTTTCCAATGAATCACTAATGGAACAGATCACAAATTTACATAAGCATCAAATGGACCTCTTATGACCATCAGGGACCATCTAACGCAGCACCAAGGCTTAGACCAGGCCCTCAGTAACAATGAATGGCACTACCAACACCACTAGGGCCAAATAGTCCTCAAGCAACCCAGGTGAATCTCATGGTGGCGGAAGCTAAGTCATTTTTCCAGCAGGAAATGCAACAATGATATGGACCTGGCAAATCTTTCATCGATCCTGCTAATGAGCATTATGCCACATACGTTGCACAGCCACAACGCCAAGGGGGCAGACTTTATGGATGCTACAGATGCATAGAAGGACATAGGATTGCCAAATGTCCAAACAAAAGTAACACGCCCTTTTGTCGCAAGTGTGGATATAGACACTATTACAAGAATTGTCCAGTAAGAGCTAGAACTAGCTCACCATTGAGCTGGATTGTAGTACAATTATAGGCACGAGCACAACTCCACACTCAATAGTATCAAGGAGACCTCCCTATCCGAATGTTCCAGTATTAGCTATTACGCGAGCACAAAAGTGCAAGGAGGTAGTTTCATCGTCACCACATTCTATATTAGTGCCAGCTGATCAACCTTCAATATCAGAAGAACTAGGATTACCTTATCCAAATGTGAAGGAGGAGCAAAGACGATATCAGAAGATCAAGCACTGGATACAAGAAGCTCAGGCAGGCCGAGGAAGCTGCTCAAGCTACACATCAACCGATGGCTCTTCAAGACACTACACCAGACAAAAATCAACAAGCAACTGCATTGCAAGATTCACCACACATATCAGATGTGAACTTGCAACTACACCATCAGAAAGAACCATTTCATATGGCTGAACCGGAAGCTCCAAGGATGGAACTGCTGACGAGCATCTTATCCAACAAAATGAACATCTCTATTGGAGAGTTCCTTTGATTTGCACCTCAAGCAAAGGGAGTCTTGTCAGATTGGTTGAAAATAGAACCCAGACACAACTCCAAGCACCATTTGAGAAATGGGGACTCGATTACATCAGTGTTATTCACCCAACCGCTCATAGTACCCAAGCCTGATATATCATCATGGCTACAGATTATTTGACCAAGTGGGTTGAAGCCAAAGTAGTGCGCGTAGTAGCAGATGTTGTGAAGGATTTCATATCAATGATGATCCAATCCATAAAAAGACCTTGGGTTACAAAAGAAGCTACTATACCAATTTCACCAATGTAGAAAAATCAGCATCTACACACAAAATGAGATGCAAATTCTAATAGAACTTGATCAAACATGAATCAAAAAATAAAGTACTATTTCTATCCATACAAAACCTGCAAGCTACTGTATTTCACATGTGTGGATCCAAAATAGCAATTATAGATTATTCTATACATAGAATTGCATGCAATCACAAGTATAGTGCACCAATGGATAGTAGAACCCAAGAGAACCATGTATAAGCATGAAATGAGATAAAGAAGAGAGAAGATATGTCTCTCCACGAGTTAAATCCGTTATAACAAGTCCAAACCCTATTTGGCCACTTGGCTTTCCCACCAAAATGCTAACCTTACTATTTTTGGGTCTAGATTCAAAGTATCCAACATTCAAATTTGAATCTACTTAAACTCGACTTCCAACTTTTCCACACTTTCAAAAAGTGTTTATTCAAATGAAATCTAGACTAATGAACTTTGAAAAGTCAAATTCTAAGTCTAATACAAAGTTGGCCTCAATTTGTCAAATATGGAAATGTAACAAATATGATCAAACTAGTTGAATTTTTCACACTCCCTCTTCAACTAGTTTTAGCATAGACTTTGATAGCACTCCAAGTGAAGTCCTATGCTTCATGAACAACCATCCATAAAGTGTAGCAAGTGAGATGATAACTCAAATGCTTACCATCTTTGCCATGGGTGAAAAGGTCTCATCATAGTCAATCCCTTGTCGTTGAGCATATCCTTTTGCCACTAACCTTGCCTTGTACTTGTTGATAGATCCATCTTGGTTTGTCTTCACCTTGAAGATCCATTTGCATCCAATAGCTTTCTACTCCTTAGGTAGCTCCACCAATCTCCATGTTCCATTCTTCATAAGAGCTTGATACTCAAGATCCATTGCTTGGATCCACTCCTCTTCTTTCCTTGCTTCATCTACACTTGTAGGTTCATCAAGAGAGGTTAGAAAAGCAACATAATTTCCAGAAATTACTTGCTTACTCTTTTCATCATATGTGAGCCTTGAAGGTACTTGTCTTTCCCTTGATGTTCTCCTTGGCTTTTGACTTGATGAAGGTCCATCATCATCACTATCTAAAGTAGGATCCTTTACATCAACATCAAGAATGTTAGATCCATCCACACCTTAAACCTTGTAGGCTTTACTCACCTCACTATATCCAACACAAATACCTCTTCTTGAAGATGGATCCTCCTTGGTCCTATCATCAAGAGTAATGTTGAGATAGCATGTGCATCCAAAGGTTCTTAGAAAGTTGACACTCGGCCTCCTCTTGAATAACATCTCAAAAGGTGTCCTTCCATCCAAAATAGCACTCGGCCACCTATTGCACAAGAAATTGGCACACAACAAAGCTTAATCCCAAAATGGTTTATCAAGATTAGCACTTAACCTCATGGATTTAGCACTTTCACATAAAGTCCTATTCCTCCTTTCAGCCACTCCATTTTGTTGTGGGGTCCTTGATGTTGTATACTCCCTCTTGATCCCATGCTCATCACAAAAGGCCTTGAACTTGGTAGATATGCACTCACCACCATTGTCACTCCTTAAGCACTTTATCTTTGTGGTAGATTGGTTCTCCCTTGCATTCTTGAACTTGATAAAGACATCATACACTTCATCCTTGATGATTTTAGTAGATTTTGTTGTCTTTATCGTTGCTCTTTAGTAGATAGATCCAACAAAATCTACTAAAATCATCAATGAATGCTACATACATCTTAGCTCCACTATTGCTAATTGTAGTAAATCCATGAATATCCGAATGTACAAGTTGAAAAGGCTTTGTAGATCTAGATGTAGATCTAATATAAGGTAGTCTATGTGACTTAGACAAAGCACAAGACTCACAAACATGTTTGATGCCACTTAAGGAACTCGGAAGACCTATCACAACATTCTTTCTAGCCATTACCTCCAATGACTTGAAGTTGAGGTTCCCATCTTTTGATGCCAAACCTCTTGAATAGGTATTTGCTCCCTTGCAACACATCCAACTTGGTTAGCAATAACACAAGCATCTAGTTTGAAAAACTTCCCTTGCCTTTTACCTTTTCCAATCAAGACATCCTTCCTTTTGATCATACAAGCATCTCCATCAAAGTCAACCTTGAGGCCTTTACTTAGGATTTGACTCACACTAAGAAAATTCTTGGTAATAGATGGAATAAACAAGACATCCTCCAAATGAACATTCCTATTTGTAGAGAGAGAAATAGGAATTGTGCCAATCCGTTTGATTGCACACTCACCATCATTGGCCGTGTAGATCACCCTCTTTTGATCTCCATATCATTGGCCATGTAGATCACCCTCTTGTCATCTCCATATGCCAACAAAGAAGTGAAATACTCTTTGTGAAAAGCACTCCTTTGAACAACAACAAATGTTCTCAAAATAAATCATTAAGATTCAAAACTATCTCAAAAATTATCTTCTAAAACTTATACCAAGCAAATCAACACATAGAATCATGAAATCTTGATCAACCTATGATCTATCCTCAATCTAATGACTCCTGCCACTTTCTAAGATTGAAACACACTCAAATGAAGTAAAAAAACCTCACTATCTAGAGATCCAATCAAAATTAGGATTTTGACAAAATCACAAAAAAATTGATTATTCCAAATCTACAAGCAAATGCTGAAAATTTGATATGCAATTTATTAGCCACCACTTAGGCTGATCCAATGATCCAAAAATTGGCCAAATCCAGTATGTGAATTCGAAAATTGGAATTGATCAAGTTTATGAACCTCTACAGGGTTTTGATCTACAAAAGATCCAATCTACAAAAGCAAAAAACTCGTGTAGAATCCTCTCTAGCATGCTCTAGCCTTGATATCTTCACCAAATCATTGATAGATATAATTTCCTCCTTCATAACCTGAAACACAAGCTCTGATACCATGTGAAGGATTTCAGATCAATGATGATCCAATCCATAAAAGGATCTTGGGTTACAAAAGAAGCTACTCTACCAATTTTAACAATGTAGAAAAATCAGCATCTACACACAAAATGAGATGCAAACTCTAGTAGAACTAGATCAAACATCAATCAAAAGATAAAGTACTATTGCTATCCGTAAAAAACTAGGATGCTACTGTATTTCACATGTGTGGATCCAAAAATAACAAATATAGATCATTATACACATAGAATTCCATGCAATCACAAGTGTAGTGCACCAATGGATAGTAGAACCCAAGAGAACCATGTATAAGCATGAAATCAGATAAAGAAGAGAGAAGATATGTCTCTTCACAAGTTACATCCTTTTATAACAAGTCCAAACCCTATTTGGCCACTTGGCTTTCCCACCAAAATGCTAACACTACTTTTTTTGGGGTCTAGATTCAAAGTACCCAACATTCAAATTTGAATCTACTCAAACTCAACTTCTAACTTTCTCACACTTTCAAATTGTTTTTATTCAAATGAAATTTAGACTAATGAACTTTGAAATGTCAAACTGTAGTTGGCCTCAATTTCTCAAATATGGAAATGTAGCAAACATGATCAGCATAGAAATATGGTACAAGAGGTGCCTTTTTATCAATGGGGAAGGCCCTCACCCTAAAATCCTATTGGCTACTTCTAAAAATATGTGAACTAATCTTAATCATCCATCTTGGACCCCATCTAATCCAAGGGTCTTAAAAAAGTACATTGGAATTCACATGATATATGTGAGTCTCAATTTGGACCCAACTTTGAAAGTTTGAGACTAAGTTTATTAACTTGACATTGTGGCCTCAAGTTTTATTTTATTAACACTAAGGCCCAAGTTTTTTACTCTATATACAACTTAACTTGTGTGCTCATTGGGCCATGGGCTTATACGCGCAGGATGCCACATCCCTCGCAACACTTTCTAGTTTCTATTTCGCACTTTTGCCAAGAATAGGCGCACCCATTACATTAGACGAACAACTTTTCAGACATGGTATCAGAGCAGATTCTGTAGATAACACAATATGGCTACTATGATCCAGAATAGGATTGCAATCAATCTTGATGGTGCAAACTATCGAGTATGAAAGTTCAAGATCAAAACACTCTTGAAGGGTGAAGGGATATGGTCAGTGACCGATCTTACAGAAAAAAAGCCTCCAGAGAGAGACCCAAGGAGAGCAGAATGGATCATGAAAGATGAACATGCAATGGCGATCATCGTGTCCTCCATAAACAAAGAAAGCCTCATGCATGAAGATTGTGAAAGCAGCCATGAAGCATGGGAGAAACTAAAGCAGAAGTATGAAGTGAGGACGGCAACATTAGTGATGCACCTACACAATCAGCTACAAAGCTTGTGATGGGATGACAATGAATTGGATTATCATCTTGAGAAGATCAAAACAACCTTTGCTCAACTTTCTACATCTGAACAAGAGCACCAGAACTGCAGCAGTTGATGTACTTCATGAAATCTCTACCTACAATCTATCAGCCACTAAGAATGCTCATCCTAAGCTTACCAAAGATGACATTTGATGATGGCAAAAAATGCACTCAAAAAATTGCAAATTACAGCTAGAACTCTGGTGACAAACTGATAAAATAAATCTCGAACGATTCGCAAAACTTTTCACGAAACTCGAATTATTTCTATTCGAAAATAATTCGTGTTAAATCAATCAAGTCCTATAACACAACGAAACAAAACGAGACGAAATCTGGACGAAAACAAAGCGAAGCGAAGCGAAACTTAAACGAGCTCTGACATTGATTCATGCTGGAACCACACAGATCACAAAATGACACGAAACGAAACGAAGCACAAGCATTCGTGAAAGGATCAATCAGGCTCTGTAACAAGATGAGATGACATGAAACAAAACAAGATGAAACAAAACGAAACTTAGGCGAGCTCTATAATTGATTTACCCTTATAGACAAGTGATCGCAAAGCAAAGAAGCGAAGCGAAGCACGAAGCGAAAGGTTTCACGAACAAGATCAGTTCGTCACACTGTTGATCTACTTTAACAAATTAATCAATATAGCATCCAACAATATCAAAAGTGAAAGGATTCACGAACAAAAACAGTTCGTCAAAAATTCAGATATGATCGTTGGTCACTACCGGCTATATCATTCCTACAATCCTTCAGAGAGTAGTCAGACACTGTTGATCTACTTTAACAAATAAATATAGCATCCAACAATATCAAACCAAAGTGCGGAATTGAATGAAGAAGCGAATCAGACACACAAATAGTAGCAGACAAATTTACATTCAAGATCATACAATCATACAGAATAATGATGTGCACAACAGCTACAATATCATCTATTGATTTTCTGATTCTTCAAGCACTGTGCAACAGATCCACACAGTGCATTGGCATGAGAGAAATATAGTTCTCTCAGAAATCGTGTCTTGCTTACTAGCGGACTTGTGAATCTACAGATCCTATACAGGATTGTCTCACTCGCAGGCGGACTTCTATTTAGCATTTTTCGTCTTCTAATTCTTGTCTTGCTTACTAGCATTTGACTTACTATATTATGCATCAAAACAGAAAGTATAAAGTTCGCGAACTTTTTCATGTCGTGTTGTGTAACTTATAGATTAGAAAAGATTAAACATCTACAACTAATCACGAATTACAAGAATGGCAGATTAGCCATGATCTAGAACACTTCTGCTGACGTCATGATATCTGATCTGATATTTGTACCCCATGGTACTTGGCTAATCTTCTTGGTCAGTTGAGGAGGACGACTAATTTCGTGTTTTGTTGTGTTGTGTCGTGTTGTGTTGTGTCGTGTCATGTCGTCATTTGTCAAAAGGTCAGGATTGAAAGCTAGCAAAGCTTTGCTAGTAGAAACATTTTGTTTCTTCATTTGAAAGAGCTGCCAGTCTTGTCGTAGATGAGAGACTGATGAGAGATGAAGGAGAAGCAAACAGTGACCAGGAGAAGGCCCTCTTTACAAGAGGAAAGAAAAAAACAAAAGCAAGCCCAGGTTTGGCAAAACTCAAACGAAGTCTTCGACAAGAGGGAGCTACAAAAACAAACCTCTACCTACGATCACTTTCACAAATCTGGACACACAGCCGACAAAGATGTTGGTTCAACCCGAAAATACCTTGCATGCACTACAAAAAGAAAGGGCATTCAACATATGAATGCAGCTACAACCCAAAAGGAAAACACAAAGTAGAAAAATCCAATGTTGCAGAATTGTTGAAGGATGCAGACAAGAGTGACGAAGCGTCACGATATTCGATGAAGCTTCAACCAGCTATGCGCAGCATGACTACGACGTAGTAATTGACTCTAGAGCTACTTCGCACATCACTTGCAACAAAAATATATTGATCAACTATAGAGAACTCAACAACATAAGAGTAGTGATATTAGGCGACGGAAGTCGACACGATGTTGAAGGTATCGGGACTCTATAGCTACGTACATTGTCGGGACATGTAGAGCTTCGAGGAGCATTGTACATACCTACACTAAGAAGAGACTTGCTCTCTGTATCGAAGATAGTAGATCTCGAAATACAAGTCATGTTTGATGGCAATGCATGCTGGATGATCAAGCAAAAATCAAACAAGCTACTGACTGTCAAGTCTGGCACAGAAAAATGTATCATCTGAATATGAGAAGTCTCTACGACATGAGCAGAAAGGAGATTGTAAGTGGTATGAGAGTACAGATCTAGACACCGACTTCTGCGAAGCCTGTCAGAAGGGAAAGTGGCATCAAAGTCCATTTGTACATGAGGGAAGAAGAGCCAAGGACATGCTCGTCCACTCAGATGTCTATGGACCAATGAAAGTTGACTCCCTCTCTGGATCAAAATACTTCCAGACATTCATTGATGATTACAGGAGGATGATGACAATCTACTACTCAAAGAAAAAATCCAAAGTATTCAATGCTTTCAAGAAGTTCATGCATTCGTAGAAAGACACATCTCCAAAAATTGTGCAGACTATCAGGTTCGACAATGGAGGTGAATATACGAGCAAGGAGTTTTCAAGCTTTTGTCAAGAACGAGGAATCGAGCATCATCTCACACCTGGTTACACACCACAGTACAATGGTGTAGCAGAAAGAAGAAACAAGAACTCACCAATGGTCAAGATGGTGAACATCTGATACTCCTCACCTATATAATGAATGAAGCACGATCTTTAAATGCACCAAATCAATGTAAAGATAGCCTTTCTCCATGGAGACCTAGAGGAAGAAATCTTCATGAAGTAGCCTGAAGGATACGAAGACCTGAACAATCGAGACTATGTTTGTCGGCTACATCGATGTATCTATGGTCTCAAGCAAGCTTCACCAGCTCGGTAATAGAAGTTCGATAATATTCTGAAGTCTCTAGGTCTCATTCCTACACAACTAGACTGTAATGTTTATGTAAAAAGAGTAGGAAAAAAGTTTGTGATTTTTCGTAGATGATTCTTTGATGATAGAAAATTGTCTGATGCTGATAAATGAGACGAAGAGTCAGATTTATGCAAATTATGAGATCACAGATCTAGGATCAGCAATGAAATGTCTGGGTCTGCAAATCAAAAGAGATCGAACAAGAGGAGTCATGCATTTGAGTCAGTCAGGTGCTGAAGCAGTACAGAATGGACAATTGCAAAGAAAAGGCTACACCAATGATAGCCGGAGCCAGATTATTGAAGCAGGATTACCTAGATACAAATGAGGAGAGGCAGAAGATGGAGTAGATACCATATCAAAACCTAATCGGTACAATTTGTACCAGACCCAACTTAGTATTCTCTATCTACTCGTTAAGTCGATTCTCCTCCAATCCTAACATGGCACATTGGTTGATGGCAAAACAAATACTACAATATCTAAAAGTACCAAAAATTTGGGGCTGATCTACAAAAGAGAAGATGAATCTATGCTGCAACACTATAGTGATGCAAGATGGGCGAGTTGCAAAGACGACAACCATGAAGCCGAATATGTGATGGCATCGAAGGTGGCAAAAGAGGTAATGATGTGGTTACAAATGATGTTGGAGGCAACTGGCATACACAATGAAGACCATTCCATCATGAAGATGGATTCTCATAGTGTCATTTATCTGGCCCAGGATCCAGTGTCTCACTCAAAGACCAAACACATACCTCTGAAATACCATCATGTTCGAGATCTGATCTCGAAAGGAGAGTTTAGTGTCTAATACATAAAATCAAAAGACATGATTGCAGATTTGCTAACGAAGCCGCAAGCCGCTGTTTACAAAACACAGAAGATCAATGGGAATTGGATAACAAAAGAAAGATTGCATCGTTCAAGGGGGGGTGTTGGATATGGTGAACTCATGCAACCCTTCTTTTGCATTTCCCGAAGGGGCTGACATATTGGAAGTCATCAACACCAAATAGTGCAACCAGGTGCTAAAGCCAGACGTTGAGCAGGGGAAGTCAAAATATTGGCCGCTAGCTCGTCAGGCGTAAAGTCGCCAAATGTCATGCTCAGCCATAAAGAAGCAACATAACCAGAGAGTTAATTAACCAATGATTTAGCATAAACCTCTCTTGTAATGATTGTTAATCTATCTTGCAATCTCACCTGGTGGGACATAAGTATAGATTAGAAATCATAAGATGATATGACGTAGAATATACGAATGAATCTGCAAGTAGCGGATACATCATTGTAAGAGGAGTGTCAGGCCGCCAACAACGAGCGAGACACTGCTGACTCACTCTCAAACAAATAAAAAACAAAATACATTTTGTTCTTCCACTTACTGATTATTGTACTACATCTATTTGTCTGAATGTTGCAATGTATGTGATTGATAGCCGAGTATCTAGGTCCTACAAATTGAATGCATAATGTAGCACACTTCCGCCAAAAATAGGTGCATCCATTGCATCAGATGAAGAGCTTTTCAAACAAGTCTTTATGTATTTTAATGCAGGAACAACTACTATCAAAGAGGCACTTAGCCAGCCAGACTCCAACCTCTAGGGAGAAGCAATGGACAAAGAGTATTCCTCTCTGATCAAGAACTAAACATGGTCATTAGTTGAACCACCTGTTGGCAGCAATCTTATAATTGCAAATGGGTCTTTAAGATCAAATACAATGCCAATGGAGGTATTGACCGAAGGAAGTCGCGATTAGTAGCGTGAGGATTTTCTCAAATTCCTAACATCGACTACCCAACAAGACTTTCAGTACAATAGTCAAGCATTCTTCGATCTGAGCTCTCCTATCATATGTTGCTGCTACCGACCTTGAAGTACATCAACTTGATGTACACACAGCTTATCTCAATGGAGTCATCGAAGAAGACATCTATATGCTACAACTTGAAGGATACATTATCGAAGGTATGAAGCATTGTGTAAGGCACTTTATGGCTTGCAAGAGCTTGGTTTCAGAGGACCAACACATTTCTCATCCACCATGGTTTTCAACCAAGCATTGCCAATTCTAATATTTATTTTAAGTCAGTGCAGCATTCCTTCATTATCATCACCTTATATGTCGACGATACATTGCCTTTCAGCAACAGTACCAATCAGGTGAAGGATGTTAAACAGCCAATGTCTTTCGAATTCGACATGACCGATTTGAATGAAGCTCACTATTGTCTGGGTATTCAAATACAAAGAGATAGAGCAAGACAATTTATATCACTCAGCAAAGATATCTTCACAATGCCCTTATAAGATACAATCTGATCAATGTAGCTCACTCACCGATGGATCCAGGCCTACGATTGTCAAAGGACCAATGTCCTCAGACAAAGACATTTGTATCAATCGATACTCGGCTCTCTCATGTATGCACTGGTCTCCACAAGATCTGAAATCGCTTTTGTAGTAAGCTCATTAAGTCAATTCATGGCTAATCTTGGCATCACCCATTGGAAGGTTCTTATAAGAGTCATGAGATATCTACAATGGACCAGTGCATCTGCTATGGAGAAGTCAACAACAACAATCACTTAGAATTTGCTTTGCACAGGAACACAGATCATGCTACACAGTAACACAGACAAAAAATCACTCTCCTAAGCAAGCTCACATAGCAACTGTGTTTTTCAAAATGAAATTACACTGTACATATAGTTGTTCACTCAGGCAACCCATGCATGACCTAGGTTGCCATTGGCAGGACGCGTCTCCCATCGACTTGCCTTGTGGCGAGGCCAACTGATCCTTATCCACTGATAGGACCCACAGTACAGTAACACAGTGATTCTAACTTTAATTCTAACTCTATCCCTTAAAGTAGAGTCACTTTTTATACAGTCATATACATAGCTTTAAAGTCAACAAACTTTAAGTACAGAAAGCTTTGATCTTAACTTATCAAACTTTTCTCCAGTAAGTGGCTTAGTGAAAATATCAGCTAGTTGTTCTTCTGTGCTACAATGAACAACATGAATTTCACGACTCAGCAGCCTCTCACATATGAAGTGATATTGAATCTCAATGTGTTTAGTTCTTGCATGGAACACTGGATTCTTTGCTAGCTGAATGCCACTCTGACTGTCGCTATGTAAAGTTGTGGGATTTTTTTGCTTCATGCCAATTTCTTCCAAGATTTGTCTCAACCATATAGCTTCTTGTGCAACACTACACATTGCCTTATACTCTGCTTCTGTGGTGGAAAGAGCATTGCTTCTTACTAGACCAGGAAAAGCAATTACCACAAAACTGGAATATATATCTTGTGGTGGATCTACGATCATCATAGTCACCTCCCCAGTCCGCATCCACATAGCCACACAACTCAGGTAAACCATCATGCTTCCTGTAAATCAAGCCATACTCTGAAGTGCCTTTCACATAACGAAAAATGCGTTTAGCTGCTTTCCAATGCATTTCCGTAGGTGCTGCCATAAACTGACTTACAATGCCAACAACATAGCATATATCTGGTCTAGTTGTGGTAAGGTAAATCAAGCTCCCTACTAACTGTCTATATAGCGTAGCATCAAATGAATGTGATTCATCAAGCTTAGAAAGCTTTTTACCTGGTTTAGTAGGAGTGTTTACTGGTTTGCAATCTTGAAACCTAAACTTGTGCAGCAACTCTTTGACATACTTCACCTATGTTAAACCCACTTCATGTCCTTTTTGCCACAATTCTACTCCAAGGCAGTAATGCATCAGGCTGAGATCCGTCATCTCACATTGTTCCATGAGGTTTTTCTTGATCATGTCTATCATCTCTTGATTATTTCCCTTAATAATCAAGTCATCAACATAAAGAGCAATCAAAGCAACCATACCATCAAAGCATAAGACATATAGATTTGCATCAGAATGTGTTCTCACCATCCCCTTTGAATGAAATTAGGCATCAATTCTGCTATACCACGCACGTGGTGCTTGTTTAAGACCATAAAGCACTTTCTTCAAGCGACATACTTTATTTTCCTGTCCTTTCGTAACAAAGCCTTCAGGTTGATCCATGAACACTTCTTCTTCTAACTCACCATTTAGAAAAGCAGATTTCACATCCATCTGATGCAAAGGCCAACCAAAATGTGAAGCTAAAGCAATAAGTAGACGTAGAGTATTCCACTTACAAACCGGCACAAAGGTCTCCTCATAGTCAATGCCTTTATTTTGTGCGTACCCTTTGATCACCAATCTTGCTTTGTGCTTTGCTATACTTCCATATGCGTGGTACTTAGTTCTCTATACCCATTTGCAACCAATGGGTTTCTTGCCAACTGGTGGTTCTACTAAGTCCCATGTGCTATGCTTAGCAATTGACTACATCTCCTCTCCCATGGCCTTGATCCAAATGTCATCATCCTTCACTTCACTATAAGTCGAAGGTTCTTTGCTTTGAATAATGCTAGATAAGAGAGCATAATTTGCTTCATACCTTTCTGGTAGTATCTTCTCTCTTGTTGATCTTCGTAGCTCTCTCTGGTTAGATGATTCTGGAAAGTCATCTATGTCGCGGCTCTCCATCAATCTCTCAAACCACTTAGGGAGCTTTATGTCAGGTGATCGGCTTCCTGATGAAAATGTATCCCATGGTACATCCTTCTCCTTGCATTTGTCACCTGCAATTTCAATCCTTCTTGCACCAAAAGGTTTGTCCCTACCTCTCCAACCTGTTTCTTGAGGTTGAGTAGTAGTATCTTGAGATGTATTCTCATGTTCATCACTTGGAAGGTCAATGAATGGATCATCATCAGGTGGTATCCTCATTATACCATCTTTCCTACTGGATGTGTCTATCTTCTCAGCATCTTCGTCTTCATACTTCTTCGATTCATCAAAGATAACATCTCGGCTTATATGGATTTTGTTTTCGACTGGATCAAAACACCTATAGCCCTTCACGCGATCATCATATCCTAGGAATATGCACTTAATAGCTTTTACATCAAGTTTACGTCTCTCTTCCTTAGGAATGTGTACAAAGGCCTTACATCCAAAGATTTGCAAGTGGTTCACCTTTGGCTTCTTCTTTGTGAATGCTTCCTCAAGTGTTATGGCAATGGTAGGACTTCTATTTTGAAGAAAGACTACCGTGCTACATGCTTCTGACAAAAAATCTTTTGGTAGTTTCATCTCAACTAGCATAGATCTGGCACTTTCCACAATCGTACGATTTTTACGCTAAGCTACACCATTGAGAGCAGGATTATGAGCTTGCGTAAATTGTCTTTTAATCCCACATTGATCACAAAGATCATTGAAGTCATTAGACTTATACTCACCTCCACTATTTGATCTTAGGACTTTGATCTTCCTATCTGTCTGATTTTCGACCAAGTTTTTGAAGTTCTTGAAGTTATCAAATGCATCTGATTTCTTCTTCAAGAAGTAGATCCACGTCTTACATGACATATCATCAATAAAGGTCATAAAATAGAAGGCTTTTCCTAAGGACATGGTCCTCGTAGGCCAGCATAAATCTGTGTGGATTAAATCCAGGATGTTCTTGCTCTTGTAGCACCCCCTTTATTGAACTTCTCTCGATGCTGCTTTCCATATACACAAGATTCGCACATCCACTCAAATATGCATTTTGGAGGGAAAAGAGACAAAATTCTCATCAAATTTTGTTTTCTCCAAAACCAGTGGGAACCAACCTTTGCACGACTGACAGCAACTCCAGGGTACTGTTCTAGACCTAAATAGAAGCTTGCGAGATTTAGTTCCAAGCAGATTTTGAAAAATCAGAGAAAAACCATAAAAAAAATTAAAAAACCCCTTAAAAAAATTCAAAAAATCCCTTAAAAAATAAATTTTTTTTAGATCTTTATAAGAACTCTCGCAGATCTCTTTGAAGTTCCATCTCTATGAGACCAGGGCACATAGAAACTTGCGAGAGTTAGTTCCCAGTCTAAGTGCTCTTGCAAAGTTTCCCAGTGAGAAAAAGGTGAAAAAATTCATCAAAACCATCACAGACACCAAAATTTTCAGTTCTAGTGGCCAAGAACCCTTGCAAAAAATTTTGAAGTTCCATCTCATTGAGACAAGGACACATAAGAGCCTGCGAGAGTTAGTTTGATTCCAATGAGCAAAAAATTGGATTTGATTATCTAAAAATTTCTAAAATCAGAAGATCCATTAAATCCTCGTAGAAGTAACTCTCGTAGACCACTTCATTGGCTTCAAAATTTTTTTTTACATAAAAGATGAAGCCTGCGAGATTAGTACAAATTATCGGTCAAAATACTGGTTTTAAACCCTCACAAATAGTGAAATTTTTATTTCCTGTGAGAGTTAACCTTTGTAGACTTTATCAAAGCTAGATCCATCCAGATACAGCTCATGTTAGCCTTGCGAGAGCTACTTCCCAATACTTATTGAAAAATTAAAGTTTTTGACTGCAAAATAGTGAAAGAACCTTCGCACAGTCAACCCTCACATGAGTAACCTTCGAAGACCAAATCAGTAGTTAGATTTGCACCAACAGATCCAGCTACTGAAAATCTCAGGGCAATTGGAACAAGGATAAAAAATTTATCAAGGAAAACCACCGTAAGAGGCCTGAAATCACACTATCGACCTATTTAATTGATCTGATTCCCTAAGATCCAACTGCTTATTTTGCTTATAAGACATGATCTGTGAGTCATCAGGATTCATCTATAGAAGTTGTGTGCATATAATATAGAAGATTCTTGATATTGAATATTTCTTGAATGAGAAATATATCCTAAGTTATTGACTAAATCCCAGAGAACTCATATTGGATGACAAAGTCTGACTAATATTAAGGATAACCACTGAATTCAACAGAACTTTGTAATATTTAGGTGTTGTTCTAGGTGATTGTATAAAGTTTATATTATTAAAGATGAATGTATGATGGTCTTTAATTACTTGGTTGATTGTAGAATTTGGAGCTCATAATTTGGTTAAGAATCGGGTTGGAAGAATATTCTTGGAATCTAGTAATTTTTCTTGTGGAAAAGATTTTAGAATGTTTCTTACATTTTCTGAGTGGTAGCTATTCCAGGTTGCATGGGGATCCTGAGAGGAATATTCTCTCCTCATGGGAGAGAATATATACTAGTGGAAACTTGCCAAATATACCTATTGGATTTTTTGATTCTTGTAGCCAGGAGCCCCTCCTCTCTTGCATTCATTCACCATGGCATGAGGGTGAAGTGGTTAGGGCATTGACTAGCCATTTCATCTTGGTTGGGTGGTTTTGCTCTGCAAGTGTCCTTTTGGTTGCATGCAACAAGATCTAGTTGGATCTTTACCAAGCAATCCTTATAGTAGGGCACCCAGCCTGGTTGAAAACTTTTGGTTTGACTCATATCTTGCTTGTTTGATCCAAAAACTCAAGAAAAAGCTTGCCAATCTTGTCTCTTTGAGATGTAGACAATTTTTTGAGGTCATATCCACATAGTTTCATGCAATCCGTTTGTATTTGAGTCATTTGTGGATGTTTTGAGTGCTTTCCACATGCTTGAAAGAGGTTGACCCAAACTTTGTCCATACTTCACCTTTGATTGAAAGTTTGATCTAGTTTGAGAGAGATTGCTAGAGCTAGTGAGATTGATCTCACACTAAGTTGCAAGATCTCATCTTGGAGTTGGTAGCACACCTTTATTGAATCCATTATTGAGAGAGAAGCAACACTTTGTAGTCCATTACAAGACATCTACTTGACTTTTCATGGCCTCCATGGGTTCCTTCCTATTGGAATTATCTACCTCCAATTACTCTATTTGGAAGGTAAGGATGCAGTCAATTTTGATCCTCCAAGATGTAATGGATATTTTTCTTGGACTTGAGGAGGATCCTCAAGTGTTTCAAGAAGTCCAAAGGTACAAGAAAAGAGCTAGAATGGCACTTCACTACATCAAGATGAATGTCTCTAATGAAGTTTTGAGAGAAATTGGTGCTTGCACCTTGACAAAGGAGGCTTAAGATACACTCAAAGCCATTTATGTGGCCAATAATACTTCTAGGAGTCTCACACTAAGGAACCAGATCTTCCAAAGTTGCCAAAAGAGTGGTGAGAGTGCTTCCAATCATGTTTCGAGAGTCAAAGACATCCATAGAGAGCTTGCATGCATTGGATACCACATCAATTAAAGTGAGCTAGTGCAAGTCATCCTCAATGGCTTGAGAGATGAGTTTGATAATCTTGTCCAGTCATATGCCATCAAAGAAGAGCTACCAAGTTTGGAGGCCTTGCAAGGTGTACTTATTGTTGAAGAGTGTAGACAAGAGAACAAGCTTATGAGGATGGACAAACTCTCAATCAATCATGATGGCGATGGCAAAGCTTTATTTTTCAAAGACAAGCACAAAGGGAGGAGCAAAGGTCAACAACAACAATTCTTCAAAGACAAAGCCAAAGACAAGGACAAAGATGGAGAGGATGAGGATTCCTCTCAAGCTACTACATCAAAATTGAAGAAAAAGAAGATCAAGTGCTTCTTTTGTGGCAAGGAAGGCCATTCTGCCACTAATTGTTTCAAGAAGAAGAACCAATTCACGCAAGCCAACATCTCTAATGAGAAAGAAAGTGATGCAATTGCAAGTGATAGAGAAGGCTCTGTTATGGTATCAAGCTTCTCTTCTTCTCCTTTAAAAAAGAATGGCACATGATATATTGACAGTGGAGCTTCATCTCATATGTGTAGCTCCAAAGACTCTTTTTCCTCTATTATGTCTTATGAAGGAGTCAAGAAATCTATATACACTACAAATGATTGTGAATGCAAAATTGAAGGAGTAGGGAGTGTTCCCTTGAAAGTTGCATCTTCAAATTCTATCTCTTAATAATGTGCTCTTTGTTCCAAAGCTCACTAAGAATCTTATAAGCATTGGCCAATTTCTTGATAACGGCCTTGATGTCAACTTTCATATTGGCACTTGTGTAATCAAGAAAGATGATGAGATTCTTGCATGTGGATCTCGGTTTGCAAACTCTTGTGATATTGCATATGTGACCAAGCTTTCCAAAGAAGAATTATGGCATAGAAGATTGGGCCATCCCAACTACAAATCTATGCATTCTATGGTCAAAGAAGTCAAAGATATTGGCTTTCCAAAGACAATATCCAAGGAGATCAAGCCATGTGAAGCATGTGCTATTGCCAAGTCACATAAGAAGCCATATCCAAGATCTTTTATCAAGACTTCACATCCTTTGGAGTTGTTGCACTTGGATGTGCATTTCTCATCATGCAAAAGCAAGGGAGAAGTCACTTGTTTTGTCACCTTTATTGATGACCACACAAGATTTACATGGTTGTGTCTTCTATCTTCAAGATCGATGGTGTTTAATTATTTCCTCAAGTTCAAAGCTTATGTTGAAAAGTAATTCTCTTTCAAAGTCAAAGCTTGGAGATGTGATGGTGGTGGAGATACATCTCCAACAAGTTCCATGATTTTTGTGAGCAAGAAGAATCAAAAGAGAATTCTCTTGTGCCTATTCCCCTTCTCAAAATGTGGCCGATAGAAGGAATAGATTCTTATGTGAGTGTGCCAAAAGCTTTGAGAATTGAATCATCCTTGCCTAAGGATTTTTGGAGAGAGGCCATCAATTGTGCCAATTATCTTTGCAATAGACTCTCTCATATTTCTCTTGGAGGAAAGACACCTTATGAGATGATCTTTAAGAAGAAGCCTAAGGCTGATCACCTTAGAGTCTTTGGATGTATTGGCTTTGCTCATATTCCTTTGGAGACTAGAAAGAAGGGTGATCCTAGCTCAAGCAAAGGAGTTATGGTGGAATATTCGTCCACCAAGAAGGCTTATAGAATCTACATAATCTCTACTTCTCAAATTATTTAGAGTAGAGATGTCACTTTTCACGAAGGCCAAAAATCTACCTTGGATGGGGCCGAGATCAAGGCATCTCATGATGCATCTTCTATTATCTCTATTGATGACAAGAAGTGGGGTCGAGGTTTGAGGAGGAGCATCCTCATGTATTCTCACCAAGAAGATCCTTGACAGAGAGATCCGAGCCCAAGAGGCTTTCTTACTTGATAAAGGCAAGCAAGTGGATGTTGAATCCACCAATTATGCATTTTTTTATCTCCTTTGAAGAGCCACGAAGTGTCAAAGAAGCACTCAATTCAAAGGAGTGGAATGAAGCTATGACGCAAGAGTATGATGCTTTGATTACCAACAATACTTAGGAGCTAGTGGATCCACCATCCAACAAGAATATTATTGGTTGCAAATGGGTGTTTAGAATCAAGGACAATCATGGTGGCACCATCAACAAGCTCAAAGCAAGGCTATGTACAAAGGATATGCCCAAATCCAAGGCCTTGATCATGAAGAGACTTTTTCACCCGTTGCAAAGATGGTAACTATAAGGATCAACATCTCTATTGATTGCTACTTCAAGTGGAAAATGTTGCAATTGGATGTCTCCAATGTTTTTTTTAATGGATACCTTGAGGAGGAGATATATATGGAGCAACCACGAGGCTTCATCAAGCATGATGAAGAATCCAAAGTTTGCCTACTATTCAAAGGTTTATGTGGGCTTAAACAAGCCCCAAGATCATGGTATGCAAGGCTCAACTCATTTCTTATCTCACTTGGATTTATCCTAAGTGACTATGATCCTTCCATGTACTGCTTATTTAGAATTGTGAAGAATTGCCAAAAATTGGTAAATCTAGCTTGATCAAAAATCATATAGAATCACGTAAAATGTACATAAGTGGGTCCCACACGTGTGAGGCCAGGGAGCCACATCCACAAAATCACACATTAGTAAAATAGGTGTTAGAAATCCCCTTGGAAGAGATCATTAAGGTCCATAAGGTAGGTTTTATTTCCATTGCTCCTCTCCCTTGAGAAGATAAGCCTCAAGAGGAGAAGATCTAGAGCCAAAGATGCCTAGATAATCCAAAATACCAAGATCCAAAAAGAGGATCAACCTAAAACCAAAACTCCAAAAAGAGATAGGAAAAGGAAGAAGCCTCACACCCTCATCTAGAAACCTGTCCTAATGTAGGCTAGATCTGATGGGGCAAGAGAGATAGAAGAACTAAGTGAATTCAATCACAATAAGCATTCATCTATATTATACACATATAGAAAAGCATGCTGCTGCTATATTACACTGAAGCACAATAAAATAACAATTACAACCAAAATGATGGCGTAACTAGGAGGCTCAAATAATACATCTCATGGACGGAGCTTCTCAAGTAATCTATGCTGGGATGATCTATTTATAGATTGCATCCAAATATTAACTGCATTAAATGTTTGTCATCTAATTAGGTAAGCCGCTATACTTGGAAGTATATGGCGTTTGTGACAACAACACATGGTATACACGGTCAACGAATTAGGATTGTTGACTCGGATGAGGACGTCAAAAATTCTCTCACTTCATATTTTACGTGAAGTGGTTTTCTCTCACTTCGCAAATTTCGGGAAGTGGCTAGTAACGTCCTTCGTTCAAAATAGGCGACCTTCGCTTTTTCTCTCTCTTCGAGTTTTTCGCGAAAAAGTCGAAGGTGCCCTAAAACAATTCAAGTCTTGAAGTAGATGACATTCAAAAAATTTCTCTCTCTTTGTGAACATTTCGCGAAAAAGCCGAAGGTGTCCTAAAATGGTTGAACTTTGATGAGCAGACGTAGAACCAAAGTTGGTTTCACCTGACCCTAGATCAATGATCAATAAACGTGCAGGAAGAATCATGAAATATAAATTAGTCATTCACCAAGGAGACAACTGTGGGCTTAAATTCCAATAGTCCCCCTTAAGGTCACGGTTGGTGCCTTGGTATCTTCGTCAGGTTCAGCATGTTGAAGAACTTATGATGCTTGATCCTAGGAAGCGCTTTGGTGAAGATGTCTGCGACCATTTCTGTTGTGGAGCAATATTGAAAGATCACTTGCCCTGAGAAAACTTTCCCCCAAATGAAATGATACTGGATTTCTATGTGCTTGGATTTTTCATGAAATGTGAGATTCAGTGACAGTGAAATACAGCTCAAGTTGTCACACAAATTGGTGGTAGCACTGAACTGAGTGTGATGTAAGTCATGAAGTAACAAACTGGGGCATTTTCTTTTGAAGCCTGACATGCTGCGATGTACTCTGCCTCGGTCAAAGAAAGCGTAACTGATTTTTGTTTTCTTAAGTTCCACGAAATCGGTCCCCCTGCCAGATAGAAACAGATGCCGGAAGTAGATTTTCTAGTAGAGACTGTTCCTCTCCAATCTGAGTCGGAGTAGCCTTGCAAGACGAGTGGGTTGATAACATAACATAAAATGTGATCTAAACTTCCTTGAATATATCTCATCACTCTCTTTAATGCTTTCTAATGAGAGATCCTAGTATTAGACATGAATTGACTTAACGTGTTAACAATGTATGCTAAATCTAGTCTACTACACAACATTGCATACATCAAAGATCCTATTAGTGAATGAGAAGGTACTTCGCTATGTCGACTACTTCACTATCAGAATCAGCGCAAGTAGTTTTAGTCAATACTATATTTGGATCCATTGGACTATCAATCGGTTTGAAATCAATTAAGATCCACTTGTTGTCTATAACTCTCTTGTGAGTGGGGAAGTCGACCGACCAGTGTCCAGGTTTGATTCATCAAAAGTGAGTTGTACTCGCTTTTCATAGCTTCTTGTGACTTCACAACATCCTTGGAGACTCTCTGGTTCTTCTGACGAAGTCCATAATGATTGAGGTGGGTACCTCTCAGGAACTGTCCGAGTCCATGAGGATCTGCGGACGTTTGGTTGACCAAGATTTGATGATGCTTCTTCTTGAATTTCTCCAGATCTGTTCGAGCTAGCTTGGTCTGGTATGATGACAGGTACTGTCAACTGCTCGGCTTCTATAGTTGTAGCTACAGGTTCTGTAGAAGAAACATTATCATTGGAAGATTTCATGCTACGTAAAATAGGATGAAATGACATAGCATCATTTATGAATGGCTGTCTAAAATCATAGTATGTATGTTCTTGAAATATTACATTCCTAGAGACAAATACTACATTGGTGGATGGATCATAAACTTTATAAGCTTTATGTTCATCAAGATAGCCAATGAAAAGACATTTATTTGTACTATGATCCAGCTTCTTCCTAAGTTGTTTAGGAATGTGAACAAAACATATATAACCAAAGATTTTTAAATGGCTGACACTAGGCTTGAGCCCATGCCAAAATTCATGAGGAGTTTTATTGTTGACGGCTTTGGTGCTGGATCTGTTCTGCACGTAACAGACTGTGGCAGTATCTTCTGCCCAGAATTTCGCAGGTAGGTGTGCTTGATGTAGCATGGATCTGGTTGAGTTGAGAAGACTTCGATTCTTCCTTTCTGCAGTCCTGTTTTGTTGAGGTGAATAGGAAGTGGTGAATTGTCTTCTAATGCCATGTTTAGCCATGTAGTCGGATATCTCATTAGAGAGGTATTCACCGCCACCATCAGTTCGGAGTGCCTTCACTTTTGTAGACATTTGTGTCTCAACCATGGCCTTGAATCTCTTGAAGCATTCAAAGGCTTCAGATTTGTGCTTAATGAACATGACACGATTCTCACCTTGAGTATGAGGCTTTTGCTGTTGCTGCTGCACTTGATTCTTGCCCTTGAAATAGTCTTTCTTCTTGGTGTACAGGGCCATGGATTTGTCTTTGATGGACAGGCCGCTGGTTTTTCTGCGCATTTCTTCTTGAAGAAGATGACCAATCACCTTTTGAAAGTTGAGGTCGGGTTGTGTGGAGATCATCACCACAAAGTTCTCATATGACTCTGGAAGAGAAGAAAGCAAGGTCACGATGACATCGTCATCTTGAATAGAACATCCTACAACTGATAACTAATCCAATAAAGACTTGAAGCTGTTGATGTGAGAAGTGATGGCAGTAGAATCATACATGCTAAGAATAAAGAACTTCCTTCTCAAATGTAATCTAGTGGTTACATCATGAGTCTCATAGAGATTTGATAACAAATCTAATGCATCCTTAGAGGTTTTGCATGTGGTAACGTGGGATATTTGGGAGTCGGCCAGATTGAGTGTGATACATGCTAAGGTCTTCTGATCTTTGATCTTCCATGCCTTTGCTTGATCACCATCTTTTGGTTTCAAGTCAGCACCTTCTACTACATCCCCTATCTATCAACATCATCCGGAGAACCATTGAACTTGTCAATGATTCTAGCTTCGTTGGATGATGAAGACGAAGAGCTACCTATATGAGACATACTAACAATAATACAAATAGAACACATTTATCCTCTCAGTTTATATGAGCTACGCTCTGATACCAATATGATGGGGCAAGGGAGATAGAAAAACAAGAATGGAGAAGAGAGCAGGAATACTGCGGAACAGCTCTCCCGTTTCAATCAGTTTCTAGATGCAAAAACAGTCTAATAGAAGGCTTATGCTAAATATCATCACAACTTTAATGTTCTAATTGTCCAACAAGATCTTAAAAATAAATTCATACTCACAAAAATGAGAGTACAGTCCACCGAAGAGATTAGAAATGGTTTGTGTGTGGTATTACTGAAAAATGGATTCAATGTGAAGTTTAGTTCTGAAATAGATGGAAAGAGCAGTATGATATCGTGAGTTCCTCAGGCGTCAAAGACAACCATCGTCTGATCAGAAGTGAAGGAGTTGTAGATGTCCGTGTTCTGATCAGAGTGAGTAAACACGCGCAATCAAACATCGATAAAGTGCATTCAATCACAACAAGCATTCATCTACGTTATACACAAAGAGAAAAGTATGCTGTTGTTATATTACACTGAAGCACAATAAAATAGCAATTACAACCAAAATTACGGCGTAACTGGGAGGCTCAAATAATACGTCTCATGGACGGAGCTTCTCAAGTAATCTATGTTGGGATGATCTATTTATAGATTGCATCCATGTATTAACTACATTAAATGTTTGTCACCTAGCTAGATAAGCCGTTGTACTTGGAAGTCTATGGCTTTTTTGACAACTGTACATGGTATATACAGTCAACGAATTAGGAATGTTGACTCGTACGAGGATGTCAAAAATTCTCTCGCTTCGCATTTTACGTCAAATTTTGAAAAGTGGCTGGGAACGTCCTTCATTCAAAATAGACGACCTTCGTTTTTTCTCTCTCTTCGGGTTTTTAAAAATTTGAAGGTGCTCTAAAACAGTTCAAGTCTTGAAGAAGATGACCTTCAGGAATTTTCTCTCTCTTCATGAACATTTCGCAAAAAAGCCGAAGGTGCCCTAAAATGGTTGAACTTTGAACTGTGCCTAAGTGTCATATTTCGGGGAAATACGAAAAAGACGAAGCTGTTGCAAAATAGTTTAAACTGTTCTATAGACTTGATCTTGTTGGAAATTAAGCCCACATTTGTCTCCTTGGTGAATGACTAATTTCTATTTCATGATTCTTCCTGCACGTTTATTGATCATTGATCTAGGGTCAGGTGAAATCAACTTTGGTTCTATGTCTGCTCATTTGATACATGCAAGAATCACAACTTAGACAGCCAATTTAACTGAAGAATGTCTACAATGGGCTTCCGGCTGATCCCTAGCAAAGGGTAACCAATCCTATCAATAATTTGAAGTCATTGAAGACTTGGCCATCTTCAAGGACTTCCACGAAATTAGCATTTAGAACAAGTTTGCAGAAATACATTACTTTCGCGAAATACTCTAAGTGTCACGACAGTCTGCAAAAATGAGCTATGTTCGCGACAGTTTTGTGAAACTGTAGTGTAGGATATATGAGGATCTGTACTCAGAGTAGGTCAAGTCAATTTGGTTGTGATTCCTAGATTATAGGACCTAAATCCTAGATTTGTGGTGGAAATTGACCAACTAACCACCTACTTGACATGACTCTAGGAAATAGACTAGGGTTTCATTTTAGGGCAAGAAAGCTAAGTTAACTTCCTTATTACATGCTAGAAATTCACCTAACTTCACAAAGGAAGTCACTTTTGTTATGTATTCCATCTCTCCATAGTGAGAAGATAGATTATTTTTGGAGCTCATTGGCAATCTCGAGCTAGTTCACTATGTACATTGAGTTTTTGTGATCCAAATGACACCAAATTGATTTCTGATTCAAACTTTATCTATAGGCTGTACACCAGGCTGTTTTTCACACATGTGGGCTCAGATTTCAATGTTGATCAATGCTCTTGATTGTTAATGCTTGTTGTTTGTCAAATTGCCAATCTAGACCAGCTTTTTGATGACTAGTTTTTTGATAGATTGTTAAGCAAGCATACAATAACTCTTGTGGATCTTTCTAAGATCCATTTATGGTCCTAAATTACAGTACTTTCACATGGTATCAGAGCCAAGTACAAGAGCATAAACCATTGATCTAATGCAAATCCATTTTTAGCAAGTATTGGTGCTAAAAACTAGTATTGAGAGGCGAGCTAGAATCTCAACTTTGGTGAAGGGATTTGATTCCAAACTTGGTAGGGATCCAAATTTGTATTTTCCACACATGTGGGCACCTATGAACCTACATTTCATGCATGATATTCATTTGATCCATAAAAATCCAATTTGTGAGTTTTTGATGAGATTTTTGGTGCTAATCTAGGAAAAGCTAGCAAGATTGAGTGCCATTAATTAGATTTGACTTTGGTTCATGAGATCTAATTAATATAGGCTGAAAACTAGTCCTTTAAAAGTGATTTACAGGTCTTGAAAGTACATCAAGAAGTGTGAGTGAGATTGTCATGTTTTTGTCCAAAAATGGTGAAAATTGATAGATTTGATACATCTTTGATAGATTCTCATCTAATATTCATTTCATCTTTGTGAGGGAGTGTAAGAACTGTGGTTGAAGTCCATTGAGTGGGCTAAAAGTCAAATTTTGAAGTAATAAAGACAAGTGAAACCTTTGCGAGTTTCTAGGTCCAAATCAAAATCAAATTTCTTGAGCATTGTTTTGTAGAACCCTTCCTGAAAGTTCTTGTGAATCAAGATCAATGGGATCTTGCTACTTGTGTCTTTGTGAACACATCAAGTAAGTTGCTAGTGAGGCAAATTTTGGAAAAGAGCTTAGGGAGGGCCAACAAGTATATCATTAGTACAAATCATTAGGGAGATGGAAACCATTGGTGGATTCCTTCTTGGATCTAGTGAGAGGTTAAATTCTACAAACTACTCAATATGGAAAGTGAGGATGCATTCACTTCTAGTGATACAAGACCTCTTTGATATTGTCCTAGATTAATAGGATGAGCCTCTTGGAGAACAAGAATTGGTTGGATACAAGAAGAAGGCAAGATTAGCACTTCATTGCATGAAAATGAATGTTAGTGATGACCTGTTGAAGGAGGTAGCCTCTTGCAAATCGGACAAGGAAGCTTGGGATTCTTTAAAAGCTACATATGAATCCAACAACCCTTCAAGAGTACTTATGCTAAGAAATCAAATCTTATGAAGTATGAGAAGAAGTGATGAAAGTGCACTTAGAATATGTGCTTAGGATAAAGTCTCTCAACAAGGAACTGGTTTCTATTGGAGAGAAGATTCTAGATGCTGAGCTTGTACAAGTGATCCTCAATGGCTTAGGAATGAATTCTCCAATCTGGTTCAAAGTTTTTCCATCCAAGACACTTTGTCATCAATTGATAAGCTCCATAGTGTGCTTGTGGCTGAAGAGTGTAGGATGCTCCATGCAAAATCTAGGATGAGTTCCTTATCATTGCAAGATGGAGATGAGAAAGAAAATTTCTCCTTCACTTGCAAGAAGAACATCAAGGGATCTAAGAAGGATCAAGAAAAGGAGACCAAGGAGGAGGATAAAGCATCAAGTTCAAAGACAAAGGACAAGTCAAAGAAAAAATGCTTCTTTTGTGGAAAGAAGGGGCATTATGCTTCCAAATGCTACAAGAGGCAAAGAGCACAAGAGGAGGAGGACAAACAAGAAAACCTTGCACAAGAGGAGGTGGATGAAGGAGATTTATTCTTGACAACATCTACATCCTCAACAACAAGAAATGGCAATTCAAGAACCTTACACTCATTCAATGATGCTAAAAAGTTTGTCTTTACTGCAAGTAATGAAGAGTGTAGGATAGATGGTGTTGGTACCATTTCTTTGTATCTAGAATCCTCAATAAGTATGGATCTAAAAAATGTTCTTTTTCTACCATCAATCACCAAGAATATGCTAAGTATTGGTAAACTTTTGGAAAGTCGATTGGATGTCCACTTTGAGCATGGAGTTTGTTCCATTTCGAATAATGATGTTTGCATTGCAAAAGGATTTAAACATGGAAGATTGTTTAAATTGGAAGCTAATATTGCTTTTGAGAATGTGAAATTGGCAAAGGAGGAGATCACTCAAGAATCTGAAATAAAACAAAAAAGTTATGAAGGTTCAAGAATTATAAGAAATGACAAATGCCAATGAACTTGGGAAAGGGTCTTAAAAAAATTTACAAATTGTATTTGATACCTTTTGAGACTCATGAAATAATTGCTCATTGAATACATAGGGCCTAAATCTAGAGCATAATCAAAGCTCTCATGTGATTTTAAAAACTTGCATGAATCACAAAATGTAGAACAACTGATCAGACAGATCTTGATTCTACTAACAAAGCGCGCAGTTTACTTGACAAAGGATGAGAAAGAAACGAACGCAAACTCGAAACATTTTTGTTCGTGATCAACCTCGAAGGATTCACGAAATTTGTCTTGCAGTCAACTCAAAAGATTCGCAAAATAGTTTCTTGTAGAAGCTCGTGGCTTTCTTGTTGAAGCTCGAAAGATTCGAGAACAGAATCTTGTCGCGAGATTTTTTGTTTCTTGTTCAAGCCTCAGATGTCGCAAAATTGTCGCGAACAATCCGCGAAATCTTCTGGACTGTTCTTCAAGCTCACCTGTCGCAAAACTATCTCGAACAATTCGCGATATATTCTAGATTTCTTCTTCAAGCTCAAGAATTGTCATCTGTCGCGAACAATTTGCGAAAGACGAAAATGTAGCGAAGAGACAAGTGTCACGAATACTTCTCGAAATACGAAGTTGAGACGAAGAGATGAACTGTCACGAATTATTCGCGAACAGATTTTATTTGAGCCTGGAAACAGAGCGTCTATTTGAATATCAACCGTCGTAAACGGTTAGATATCTACTGTTATAACATTGAAAGGCCAAAAAACCTGTAAATAAAAGGCCAAAGGACCTATCTAGTAGCAATGTAAATACATGTGCACTACTCATTGTAACACACTCACTCAATCAGAGCAGCGAGATAAGACAACAAGAGATGTATATTGATGAATCAGATTCAGAGTTATAAAAATTCATTTTTGATCAGTAGTTTCTTATTGTCTAAATTGTCTTAAGTTGTCTCTTACTTCCGCATATAATTTCCGCACGCATATTCAATCAGAACAAAAACACTGTTCTATTAGTACATATATCAGATAAAATCGCGATTGAAGACACTGATATTAGTTTGATTTATTCAAACTCGTGTTCTCCGTGGAATAATAATTACTATTTTTCCTACACAAAACACATCAAGAAAGATCTCGAAGAGAAGCTTGAAGAACACATAGAGTTAAAAAACTGTCAAATGTAGAATACCCTCCAAATTTAGCATGAACTAAGCTATATATAGTGGTCCTTTGTGTCTTAAATATAATTTTGGGATCTTATTTGGCTTATTTGGGCCTTACAACTGTTATTACGATTCTTGCTACACAAATATAGAGTGGTCGTTCAAATCACTTTATTGATTGTCCTATTGACTAATTCTATTCCGATTTAGCTCCATGGCTATATTTAGCATTGCAATTATGAAGCTAATGGCTAATTACATGACAGGTTGCAAATAATTTCAAAAGACATGTCCAAAATTATTCTAATAATTATAATTGAAAACTTTGATTTTCTTCTTGCAAGTGCTTGTGTGCTACAACACAAATGAATTAAACTTTATCTACATCAATATATTGTTAAGTTCTATTGCGATGATGTTGTTGTGTATCGCATTGAAAATTCTTTATCAACTATTGATGACGCTGCAACTCAATCTAATCTCTCCTTGGGATCCAGTTTTAATGCCAACCTTACCCAAATTGATCATAGCAGCCACAAAGCTTGCATCAAAATCTAAGGAAGATGTTGCAAACTTTTTGACAAATCCAAATAAATTTGGATCCGTGCTAATTTCCTCATCTATTCGTAAAATACCATTCCTCATAAGCAACTCTTTGTAGTAGTTGCTGTCAAATATGAACGGTGTTCCTTGATCAAGAGGGGTTGTAGGATCTGTAAAGTTTTTCAAACAAGTATTTGTCAGCAATTTGACAAGATTGGGATTCATGGTTGGATCTGGTTTACCACTATTTTGAAAATTATAGAGGCGATCTTCAAAAAACCCACACCGCGCATTTCCAATTGTGTGCGAACCTGCATGTGAACCTTGTCATTCCACCGCCAACCTAATTACACACACACAATCTCTCTCTCTCTCTCTCTCTCTCTCTCTCTCTCTCTCTCTCTCTCTCTCTCTCTCTCTCTCTCTCTCTCTCTCTCTCTCGCGCGCGCGCGCGCGCGCACGCACGCACACACACAAACATAGACACAAACACACCTCACTATGTATAATTCATTTTTCTTTACCCTAAAATGATTCTAACATGAACTCGAGTGTGTGCACTACCTAACTACCTAACTACCTCTCTCAGTGTGCATAAAATGTGTCACCTTTTGTCAAAAAAAATGCTCTTCTTTTGAACGTTCTATCTAAAAAATTGTTTTAAATACCTCTAGACACCTCTCTAAAAAATGTTCTAGATATCTTAGGCAAAAGCCCTCTCCCCCCAAAGTTCATAGAGAAATT
Source organism: Diphasiastrum complanatum (assembly GCA_029204225.1). Lineage (NCBI taxonomy): Eukaryota > Viridiplantae > Streptophyta > Lycopodiopsida > Lycopodiales > Lycopodiaceae > Diphasiastrum > Diphasiastrum complanatum. The sequence goes on along the minus strand of CM055102.1, from coordinate 28,932,844 downwards.
CTCACAGGAGCATTGTGCTCATAATTATAAAGGGGTCTTTAAGCAATTTCAGAAGAGATACTATGACTCATAAAGATGCATAATTGAGACTCCTATACAGTATTCAGCTATTAGACGGGTCTTTGTTGGCATCCTTTACTCGTGGGAAACAAAAAAATACAACTACTGAAGCTAGTATTGAAGTGCACAATCAAAGTTCTAATTCACTACGTTATGCATGCTCAGTATTTAGAACGAGTGTTATGCATGCTCAGTATTTAGAACGAGTGTTGTAGCTATGGGATGTAGATAAATACCAAGTAGAGCAACGAAGTCTTGCTTGGAGAGGCCTCTGGCAGCAAAAGCAGCAATGCCCACCTCGGAGCTATCGCTTGTCTGCAACAGCATCTTATCTGCATCAGATTGAAGAGAAATCCTGCCATCTCTTCGACCAGTAGGCACTTCCCAACGTGACCCCTTGGCCTAATCCACAAAGCAAGCAAACAGTTATCAGGAAGAAATGATGTGATCACAAATGCACTTATTACTGTAATATCTTTTAAAGGTTTGTCAAATTGAACTAGATTAGATATGTTTTAGCTGGTTGCAAAATGCAGTAAGAGAGAATCACCAGAACGACTGCATCCCTTGCCGCTATAGCTACGATATCTGCACAGGAAACGATGCCAGGACAAGCATGTTCTACCGCAGCTTTTGCAGCGTCGATCAAGTCAAATCCTCGAAGCTGAAAATTTGAGCCAGCAGCTTTCTCAGCTAGATTTGTTTTGGTTGAGTTGATCAGTATAGATGCATCACATCCCTGCAGAAAACCCGATGAACTATAGTTCATTTGGATGTCGAAACACTCACAATTAATATGCAGATAAGAAGCCTTTCTTCAACAAATATGCAGTAAGCATGAAAGTATAAGTTCTTTTGCATGTAAAGCACTTAAAAATTTAATGCAAATAAGAAGCTTGTCTACTTTGAAACGAATATGAGATCAATTAGTCCACTCGAGCAGCAAACAAGCAAACAGTTCATCACAGGAGAAAAGTATAGCTTCTATTGTGTACAAGAACGAAGCAATCATGGAAAAAGAGGCGCAAAAGAGCAGCCGAAACACTTCGATCGATTTTGTAAGCTTCTTGAACAGTTTGTTGTATAAGGGACTCGGCCTGAGGGCACGTGTTGTTGTAGAATCCTACGCTCAATATTCCACCGGAAGGTGCGTTTCCAACAGCCATGCATGAAGCCTGAAATAGGAACAACAGAACAATTACCGATCTCCAGTTTCCTGCCATCACCAGCTCCTTGCTTTGTCCAAAATCCGACGGTGAAGCCAATCTGACTATACTAGAATGCAAATCTAATACAATGGATCAAATGGTGGAGAGATTGCATCAAATAGTGCTCAATTTCATTGTTGTACTTCTAATCAAGTTGAACCAGCTATGGAAGTCCAAGGAAATTTTCCAAAAAATGGGTTTGATAGGGAAGGTCTCATCAAAGAAGATGCCACTTCCGAAACATCCCCACAAGATCAGCTGCTTATAAGATCCACAGGTTGCCATAAAAACCATGCAAAGTCTCATGAGTTGTAGAAAATGATGTACCAACGAGACCCACTACTCTCTAAGTGAATGCAAGGTGCTACATTACAATAGAAGCTATAGTTGATATCATCTACGATTTCAGCATGAAGGTGTTGGACTCTTAAAAGAGTCTTGCACTAAATAAGGGCCTGCCATTTGGTGTCACTCCCAAAGAAAATCTTGAGCCGGCCAAAGCTGAAGCAATAAGACATTGTGGATTTTTTTTTAGTGCCATTCTGCACTAGTGAGTGAATTAGTATGCTTTTGGAAATGGACTTTCTACTCACCTTTCCATAGGTATGGCTAGGTATGTGTCGGGGAATATTGGATGTCCTAATGACTTGACTCCTATAGAACATCCTTAAAATAGTAATGGGGAGGTAATTGGAAGATGCCATGATTGATCCAAGTCATTCTAGAATCCTTCCCCAAGGGTAAAGGATGACAAGGTGGTCCCCATTTGATGGTTGAAGTATTTTTTAGGTGCGAAAATCTTGACTTTTATGGGTTGTGATATGTTTTACAATTTTTATTATGGACTTTATTTGCTTCTTTGCTTCTAAATACGGAATTTGAGTGGATTCTTCAAAATATCACAAGATGTGCATGGGTTATTGTACCTCGAATCAAGTGACTTGAATTATCACAAAAAGCTTTGTCAATGTGAGCTCAAGATACATTCAAATAGTTAAAAAATGCACAAACATTGATTGCAATTTAAATGAATAAATAATAAACAAGGTATAATTATGATAGATCATGAGAAAGCTTTGCCTTAGTTATGCAACAAGGCAAGGCATTGGAGTCATTGAAGAATTATAGAAAAAACAAAGGTTACATTTTAGAAGAATCAAAAAATTAAAAAAAATTCATTTACGGCTCAAACTCACCTAGGAGTGACACCTCTTAAAGCAAAACATCACAATAGCTTACCACTACAGTGGGAAAGCTAATAAAACACAAAAGACTGCACAAATTCTTTGCTAATTTCAAAATATTAAGACTTTTCATAGATCTTTATCAGCATAAAAATTTGTCTTTAGTCTCACCCTCTCCTTACAAAAAGACACTGCCTTGCTCTTTCCCTTACTCAAAAGGATTACAGAATTAAAGTACAACGGAACGAATATGTTGTAATGTTTTTAAGTCCTGGCTATAGAAGTTTCAAATTTGGTAAAGTCTCAAGGACTGAGACTCTCCATGAGATTACAAAACCTCCTCGTCCCTTAACTTTATTTCAAAATCTTTTCTACACTCAGTATATGTGATGTCACTCTAGCATCCACAATCACATTTGGAATTGCTATTCCATAAATGGTTGCATCAACTTTAGGACAACATTTTTTTAATTCATAATCTGAATCAATCATAATGGGCACCTGATCCAGTTTTGGCCATTTTACTTGTGCTACTTGTCTCAACTCATGTCGTATTCTTGGAGCTTCTTATAGTAGTTGCATCAAATTCATTTTGAATTTTACATCTCACAACCGAGCTATCAAATCATAAGAGGCTTGGATACAAATTATGGTATGCTTTTTCCAAGCCTTCCTATCAATAGAATATGTAGTAGGTCTAACTTTTTTTATACTATATTCAAACTTAAATGATGCTTTATGATTGAATGGAGGCTCCTCTCTCTTATGGAGATGTCTTTCCTATTTTCTCAAATGGTTTTTTTTTTCACATGGCCTGTATTTCCACATAATGTACATTTGATATTAGAGCAATCTCTTGTCATGTGACTTCCCATCATAGAATCAACATGTTGAATTTGGGGTGGTTTTTTTGGCAGGATTAACTTGCCATTTCTTGCACTTCTTTGTAAAGGCATTTTCGGTGTCTTTAAAACTTCAGCTGTTGTAACTGTTACTTGAGCTCTTCCAATGTATTCTCTGAAACTCTTCAAAAGAGGCTGATTTTAGCACACTTCACTACAACGATCATGCTTGTATTTTTACTCTAGTCAACACACCATTGAAGCTTAAAATTGGGAATTAAATGTTTGCCTCCTTAATACGTTATTAACTTATGTGTCTGCGTCTGTGACTCAGTTTTTCCACTCCATGAATATTGAATGATGAGGAAGATCTACCTTTTGGCTAGCCTTCCAAGTCTTAATTAAACATTCAGTTACGGTAGATTTTTACTCATCATTATAATTCCTTTGTAATACTTAGTTTTCCTTGCTAGTAGGATCACATGATATTCATTTTTTATTCACTTTATTTTCTTCTTTTGTACATGTGGCCCAATAGTTTCTTGACATAGTGGCTTTAACGTAACATTACTTCTTTGAGTCACATTTTCAGTCTACACTAAAAATGGTATAACTTTAGATTGCTATGTTAGAATGCGACAAAAATTGGTGCGTTGGAAAGTGCTCGTCAACAAGTGCTATCCAATTATATGTTACATGTCATACTTCTGAGCTTCTACTAAAAAGTTATAGCAAGTCAAAGATATTGGTTGAAAATAGTGACAAAATACAAAAGAGATCTTGGCATGAATTCATATGCAGACCTTTTTGAACTCAAACTTCCTCTAATGTGCCATGCATGAGTCGAGGGGATGAAGAACCAGACATGATTGTGGTGGTAGTTGTCACATGTACTTTGAATTCCTTTGCCCAATGTATGGTAAATTGTAACTATTAAATTGTAAATGGCTAAGTCACCGGCTTGTGGAGACAATTGTAAATTGCAATGTAAATATTTGTTATAGCACACCTCAAATTCCTATTGGACCACACCTGATTCCACCTCTAAATCCTATTGGACCTCTTAAACTTCATCAAACAAAAGCATTACACTTGTCTACACTCTAATTGGCACAAGTTTGGCCTCCTACTCTATTTTGGCTCAATAGTGGCATTACAAGTGGAAATGGATAATTTGCATCTATGCCAAATTTGACCCTATCAACATCCTACACCTAAATGCTTGACTATGAAATCTATGAGACCCCTATATCAAACATTTTTATTTACTTTACAATTCTCCTCACGTGGGAACATCCTCCACACATGTGAGATTCACTTACAAGCTTCTATCATAAAAAATAACAAGCTAGATTTTTGCCAATTTCTCACACGAGCGTCAGCATTGTGAACAGCTCTTGCTTCAGCAAATTTGGTGCAATAGTCCGTAGCTACTATGATGTAACGAGATTTTGTGTGTCAAGCAGCAGGACTAATAGGTCCAACATAATCAATTTCTCATTTCTGGAAAGCTTGATCAGTGATTACAGGGTGTAAAGGTATGTAGTCTATTTTTTGAAAGCGTTTTGTGCGTTGGCATACATCACAAGCCTTAGTGTAATTGTGCGTATCCTTGAAGAGTGTTGGCCACCAGAAATCGGCCAAGAGGATTTTCTTAGCAGTTGTTTCAGAAGAGAAATGGCCGGCACCGATACCTTCATGAGTGAGGAAAATTACAGAGGGGATTTCTCTTTCAGTAAGACATCATCGGATAATTCCATCTAACCCTTGCTTGTAGAGTTGTCCTGCAATTAACGTATAAGGTTTAGTTTTGAGGACCAACGCTCGTTGTTCGGGTTTAGAGAAGGAAGGATCCATCTGCCCTGAAGTTAAATATTCAGTAATTTCCTTAGCCCATACAAGTGTAGAGTCAGCTTGGAAAAAGATTGCATCTGGTAAATCATCGTTGACGCCTTGATCAGGGGTAAGAAGGTTAGGGATTCGGGAGAGATGATCTGCTAAAAGTTGCTGAACTCCCTTATGAACCATGATCCTAAACTAAAATTCTCTCAATAATGGGATCCATCTAGTAATACGACCTATGGTGCAGGTCTTGTTGATGAGATACAACAGTGCTTGATGATCAGTGAAGAACGCAAAGCTTTTTTCTAGAAGATAATGGTGAAACTTCTGAACCACATATACCATTGCCAAGGCTTCGTGTTCAGTAGTGGTATAATTGACTTCAACAGGTATCAATTGTCGACTAAGAAAATGAATTAAGTAATCCTTTTTGAATTCTCCCGATTGGGTGAGCACTGCTCCAATGGCATACTTGGATGCATCGGTATGCACATGGAATTCTTTAGAATAATCAGGAGCCCGGAGGGTGGGTGCTTTGGTAAGGGCTTTTTTGAGTTAATTGAAGGCGACGCATTGTTCATCCGTCCATTTGGGAACTACAACTACTTTGTAGATTAAGCGGGCTTTGTTAGCAAAATAAAAAATAAAGCACTGATAGTAGTTGGTGTGGCCAAGGAAGGAGTAAACTTCACGTATCGTACGCAGTTCCGGTAGATTTTGAATGATAAGGATCTTTTCAGGGTCAGTGGCAATGCCATTTCGTGAGATAATATGTCCTAACACAATACCATGCGTTACCCAAATCTGGCATTTTTCAGGATTAAGAGAGATACCAAAGCATTGACATTGGATAAATTTTTTTTCGAGCACAGACAGATGACGTATTTCTTTGGAATGTGCTCCTAAATCGTCCAAGGAAACTTCTAGGGTATCGCCCATCTGCTGAGAAAAGGCCGCTTGCATAACACGTTGGAAGGTGCTAGGAGCATTGCAGAGCCCAAAACACATGACTTTCCAGCAGAAGATTTCCCATTCTGTGGCAAAGGCGGTCTTGTGTTGATCTTCTTCAGTGATTTGGATCATATTAAAAAATAAAGAACCTGCTTCGTAGATGTAATAGTATATGCATTACTTAGTCATTGATAAAAATAATATGTGATTTGTTTAGATACTCGAACAATATATGATACACGTAGAAATAAAACTTTTGTATTAGTTACCAATATGTATTATTTATTATATATTATAAATACTGTGAAAAACATCCAGCCGATTTATATCTACCAGTTCTACGTGTTATTAGTTATTTTTTCAAATCATATTACATTGGGTGTATTTCAAACATGTTACCAAAAATTTAATATAATTTTTCTTATAATTCCAATATTGTGTAAACTTGATAATAGACAATTTAGTATCAATTGCAGTACTGTGTTCGGGTAAAATTGCTGCATGTGTACAAAGTATGGTTTTTAATTCCAACTGTTGTATAGTGATATCTTGGAAGCTTGTTGTTCACGTGACGTTAACAAGTTGTGTATGGTATATAAGACTACCATATGCGTAATATTACAAGATAGAAACAATATTAATATATCCTTATTATTTAAATATGTTTAATACAATAATCAATAAAAAAAAATATACAACTAATAATTTCTGAACATTGAATAAAAGCAATATATTATTACGAAATATAATTAGTTTCCGTATGAATATAGTATATTTTGATAGTTCATGATTGGTTGAATTGTTTTTGTTCATTCATTCATTTTCTTGTACAATCCCATGAATTTGTTTAATACCTTGATCTTGCAGATCTTGGCAATCACAATATCAATAATGGTTTTCATGTGTCGTAAAAAAAAATCCATCATCTTAAATACATAAAATAATAAAGAACATTCACAGCTTGTTCTTTCCATATCAAATGGGTACCATAAATGAGGTACTATAAACAAGATTCGTTATTGCAGGCCTAACACAAATGGAACGAACCGGCGATTCGGACGAGTTCAATGAACATGGAGCTCAAACAGGGAAACGTCAGTATAATGACAGTAGATACAATTTTGTAATCACATCATCTATATGTCTTTGACTAAATTACAAATTTTTTTATATTAAAATATATACATGTATTTGTTTTCAACAAAAGAGTTTGAACTTGAAGGACACATTGAGCGAGAGCGGTACAAAGCTTTACTAGGTACAACGTGCCATCTATATGTACATTAAAATGTGTATGTGTATACATGTACATATACACTTTTTATTATCCATGTGGCTATATGATTGTAATAATATATAATAAATTTGATTATTTATTTTCATGCTTTTTGTAGAATGTCTTCCGACAGATCTACCTACTGCTAGTTACAACGATTGTGCATAGGGATCAATGCCTGTAAACCAAGACCATGACTATCGGGTATTGGGACAATTTTAGAACACATCTAGTAGACGTGCATTGTTGCATATGCCATCAACTAGTAGTAGTGCATCGGCCATAGTATCGATTGTTGATCTACACCCGGTACATATAGATGCGTCATTGAATTCAAAGAGAAAAACTTTTTGGAAACATGGTGATGATAGTAAGCGATTACGCATAGATCATGATTCATCACTAGCATCCCCAACAAATTTGCATCAAGTGTTTGTTGCAGATATTGCACTTGGTCTGTCTAATGTATATTGTGAGAGACAGATACTTTGCAAATATGGAAACTTTACGATGAACATGCCATACGCACGGTACTTGAAAGTAGATCTTATGGACGTGCATGAAGCTAATACTGTCACATTGTCAATTTACGAAACATATTATCGTGACATTATAGATAAACTTGAAATTGGCAAATGTATTCGTATTGTTTCCTTTGGAGTTGAGAAAAAGAATATGTGGAATGATTACAGATCATGTAACTTCACCATGGTGTTGAAACAAAGTACCAAAATTGTTCATATTTCTGATTTGCCCATGCGCATAGTATATTTTCCTGAAATATGTTTAGCAGATTTTCGTGATGACTGCTATTGGCCGAGAATAAAGACATACATAATTCATCACTCTTAGGCACAGTCGCTGTTGTTATCATTGGCATTACTACCAACGAACATCGACGACTGCGTGTTAACGGTTGTCTACAGTTTTGAAGAACAGGATCAAGCATAGGTACATAAAAAAAAAGTTCATATTTGTTGCTCTTAATATATTGTATGCTTATGTATTTACATATATTGACTTGGCACCGGATTTCACAGATAACTATTAAGGAGGACACAAAAGTGACGTACAACAAAATCGTTGATGAATACCATAACAATCAACGATATATGTACAATATATGAAATTTGGGCATCTGAAAAAAGGCCAATCCATTTCAATTTGCAGTGTCGTCAAAAACTATTTTCGGCCACATTCCTTTTGGACAAATCGAAGCCCGGTTACGTACAGTGCATCAAGTACAGACACATGGAAATGACATGAAAGAGGTGAATTTCATATTTTTGTAACATGATAACTAGGAAAACCAAGAAATATTTTCTAAAAATCAGTAGTACATATTTTATAGTATATATCAGAATTTTTTTAAATATATTTACGTGTATTTAGATGCGTTACCTATGACCATGCAGGTAGTAGGACGGCTTCGCAAAACTGGATTAAATGCGCCGTTTTCTGAATATGTTTGTATGGTATGCAAATAAGATTAGTATTCATTCCAAACTGATTTCCCATTTTGTTTTTGCTATATGAAAATGACACAACTGGAGCGGATTCCAGTGATGAACTGTACTATCGTTGGTCCAGACGGTATACATAACATAAAAATCAAAGCTGAATGGATTGATCGCATATTCCAGCTACCAAAACCGTTCCTGGACATGGAACGAGAAAATTACCGTAGTCTACAAGAATTACTCGCAACTAGACAGGTTCATGGAAGGTTTACTTTGGACAGTGGACAATATGTTAGTAATTATCAACAAACTGACATGGAGCTGGTTCTATAAAAACATATGTTACGTTCAAAAGTTTAAATACAACTACGGCTAGCACCGACATTTAAGTTTTGTTTTTGAATAAATAATGACTGTGCAAGTTATGTAATTTAAGTACATATCACATGTTAATAAATCTCAGTTCTTTTTCGTTATTTATTTGTCTAAAAAATTTTAGTTGCCTATTGCATGTTTTTTTATAATGTATAATCGTTGAGCATTGTATAGAACCATAGCTACAATCTAGATACTACATGCTTGAACTGAATTAGGCGATTTCATAGCTATCTGAATAACAAGAAATATAACCAATATAATGAAATGACCAAATATCACAGAAATTACACTATAACTTTTACTATTGTTAGGTCGCAGAACAAACAATCTACTGGCATATGGTCTACTTTCTTGTTACAAATACCTGATCAACGCAAAAGTTTCACTTAAATTACTCTATTACCTTTTACGCATTTCATGTGTGCTGCTAAATACCATATATACTGTCAGAGTTTGAAATACAAATTCTAGATGAAGATACTAGTCCTACTAGCACTCACACAAACCCAAACATAGAGAGAAAACAGATCATAGGAGAATTGAGCAAATGCTCTAGCTCATTGAATTGAATGAAATAATTGAGGTGGGGCACCAGTCTTCTTATATAGTTTCTCTGATGATTGATAAAAGCTAATGAGCCTAAAGTAAATAGCAAAATAGTAAAAAGCTATTTACTAATAATACTACCTATATATGGTAAGAACTACAAATGAAGTTCTAAGTACTAAATAGATCATAATCTATTTATGGTCCGCCCACCTACATGCATAAGTATAAAAAACAAATTTACTAGAAATAGAATGGCCCCTAAAAATAGCACGCAGGCATGGCCAAACTATCATTAAGGGGTGTCAAATAAACATTAATTCCTAATACTCCCCCTTAATATTTACTTTGTTATCTATTACTCCTAGAAGTTCTCTAAACTTATGATTTTTTTTTATTTTGCCAAGACGTTTGGTAAAGATATCTGCAACTTGTGTGAAGAATTGCCAAAAATTGGCAAATCTAGCTTGATCAAAAACCATGTAGAATAGTGTCAATTGTGTACACCAGTGGGTCCCACACATGTGAGGCCATGATGCCACATGGGAAACCCATCCTAATGTAGGTTAGGTCAAGTCAAGAGAGTTGGTCATGTCTATTTGGTGGTCATCCCTACTTTATAGGACCTACACCTAAGTTTAAGGTGAAAATTTGACCAACTAGCTACCTACCAAGCATAACTCTAGGAAATAGACTAGGGTTTCATTTTAGGTCAAGGAGAGTGAGTTAAATTCCTTATTACATGCTGGAAATCCACCTAACTTCAAGAAGGAAGTCGAATTTGCTATGTATTCCCTCTCTCCATAGTGAGAAGATAGAAAATTTTTGGAGCTCATTGGCAATCTCAAGCTAGTTCACTATGTACATTGAGTTTTTGTGATCCAAATGAAACCAAATCAATTTCTACTTGTTTCTCAGGTTGAAGGCCGTACTACAGCCTGTAGTACACACGTGTGGTCTCGGATTTCAATGTTTATCGATGCTTTTGATTGTTAATGCTTGTTGTTTGTCAAATTGCCAATCTAGATCAACTTTTTTGTGTCTAGTTTTTTGATAGATTGTTAAGCAAGCATCCAATCACTCTTGTGGATCTTTTGTAGATCTATTTATGGTCCTAAAGTACAGTACTTTCACATGGTATCAGAGCCAAGTACAAGAGCATAAGCCATTGATCTAATGCAAATCCATTTTTAGCAAGTTTTGGTGCTAAAAGCTAGTATTGAGAGGGCAAGCTAGAATCTTGATTTTGGTGAGGAGATTTGATCCCAAACTTGGTAGGGGTCCAAATTCGTACCATCCACATGTGTGGGCACCTCTGAACCTGCATTTAATGCATGGTATTCATTTGATCCAAAAAAAATTCAATTTGTGAGCTGTTGGTGTAATTTTTGGTGGAGATCCTAGGATAATCTACCAAGATCATTTGCCATTGATTAGATTTGAATTTGTTTCATGGAATCTAATTAATCTAGGCTGAGTTCAAGTCCTATTAAGGTTAAAAATAGGTCTTGAAAGTACACCAAGAAGGAAGAAAGAGATTAAGTCATTTTTTTGTCCAAAAATAGCCAAAATTTGCAAGATTTGATTGTAAGTAGATTTCACATCATCTTATCTTCATTCCAACTTTGTGAGGGAGTGCTAGAACTGAGATTATAAGTCCATTTGTTGGATTAGAAATCTAATTTGAGTGAAAAACTACAAGAGAGAGACCTTAGTAAGTTTCTAGAGACAATCAAATCCATTTCTTGGCAAGATTTGTTTGAAAGTAGTTTTCACTTCATCTTATCTTCATTCCAGCTTTGTGAGGGAGTGATAGAACTGTGATTATAAGTCCATTTGTTGGATTAGAAATCAAATTTGAGTGAAACACTGCAAGTGTGAGACCTTTGTGAGTTTTAAGTCAATCAAATCTATTTCTTGTTTGTAGAAGTCACTAGTAAGATGGGATCTGTTGGAGCATACCTTCTAGAAGCTAGTGAGAGGTTGAATTCTACAAATTATGCTATTTGGAAGGTTAGAATGGAGTCACTCTTGGTGCTCCAAGACCTTTATGAGTTCTTGATTGAAGATGAAGATGAACCTCTAGGTGCACAGGAGTTAGCTAGATACAAGAAGAGATCTAGGCTTGCACTTCATTGTGTGAAGATGAATGTGAGCAATGATTTGTTGAGAGAAGTATCAGCTTGTACTAATGCTAAAGAGGCTTGGGAGTCTTTAAAATCAATCTATGAGTCTAGCAACACTTCTAGAGTTCTAATGCTTAGAAATCAAATTTTGCAAAGCATGAGGAGAAGTGAGGAGAGTGCACAGGATTATGTACTCAGAATCAAGTCTCTAAATAGGGAGTTGGCTTCCATTGGAGAGAAGATTCATGATGGAGAGCTTGTACAAATTGTCCTTAATGGTCTAGGAGATGACTTTGCAAATTTGGTCCAAAGTTTTGCCATCCAAGACACTTTGCCAACTATAGAAAAACTTTACAGTGTATTAGTGGCTGAAGAGTGTAGGATGCTCCATGCAAAATATAGGATGAGTTTCTTGTCGTTGCAGGATGGTAATGAGAAAGCCAATTTCTCATTCAAGGGCAAAAAGAAGACCAATGGAAAGAAGAAGCATCCAAAGGAGGCCAAAGAAGAGGATGATGCATCAAGCTCAAAGGACAAGTCAAAGCAAAAATGCTTCTTTTGTGGAAGGAAGGGGCATTATGCATCTGAATGCTACAAGAGGCTAAGAGCACAAGTGGAGGAGGACAAACAAGGAAACCTTGCAAAGGAGGAGGAGGAGGAGGATGAAGTAGATGTATTCTTGATGGCATCTACATCCTCACCAACAAGCAATAGCAATTCAAGAGACAATTGGTGGATCGACAGTGGGGCTAGCTCCCACATGTCTTGTGAAAAGGACTTTTTCTCAAACTTACACTCTTTCAATGCTTCTAAAAAGTTTGTCTTTACTGCAAATGATGAAGAGTGTAGGATAGATGGTGTTGGTACCATCTCTTTGTGTCTAGAATCCTCAAAATGCATGGATCTAGAAAATGTCCTTTATGTACCATCAATCACCAAGAACATGGTTAGTGTTGGTTTACTCTTAGAAAGTGGTTTGGATGTCCACTTTAAGCATGGTGTTTGTTTCATCTTGAAGAATGATGTTTGCATTGCAAAGGGATTTAAACATGGAAGATTGTTTAAGTTGGAAGCTAGTGTTGCTTTTGAAAGAATGAGCTTGGCAAAGGAGGAGATCACTCAAGAGGAGATCTTGGCAAAGTGTGATCTTGCTTGCATTGAGGAGGAGCATCAAAAGGAGGAAGATCTTGAGGATCAGCCTCAAAGCATGAGAGTTCCAAGGGAGTCCTCAATGACAATGGCCGAGTCATCAAATTGCATGCAAATTGTCCATTCAAGTGTGCATCTTGCAAGGGTGGTGAGCATTGGAGAGTCTACTATCTTTGAATACTTTTTGGAAAGTAGTAGTAGACATGAGGTGACTTGTTTCTTACCTTTAATATTCATGGTGTTTATTACTTTGTATGACAAGACAATGAAATGGGCTATTTTGAAATCTACATTTGTTGTTGATAAAGCAATTTCATTGGATAACTATTTTTGTAATAGTTTGAATAGAGTCATAAAAGATGAAACATCATTTGCTTTGGAAATCTTTGTGTTCACATGCTTTGTGCATGATCATTCCAATGTAAGGACCAAAGATTATCCTATTTCAATGATAGGAATAATGGTAGTGTTTTGCTCTTCAAGTAGAGATTGTAGAATCTACTTGTTTTCGACCAAAGAATTTGTCAATGGTGAAAATGTGATCTTTCAAGAGTGGAAGATTTGTAAACTTGAAGAAGCACCTTTGGATCAACACCTTATTCAATTCATTGATGTTTTGGAGTCAAGTCAAGTGGAGGATCAAGCTCAAGACCCGAGGACTCCAAGAAGAATCTTGAGTATCAAGATGGAGCCATCAAGGCTCAATCATATGGATCAAGCAAGGCAAGTTGTCTTTGGCAACATTATTTATGCACTTAATATTTTAATTGATGTATTTTCAAGTGCACAAAATGCCTTGGAATTCATGGCTTGGCATGATGTTTACTTTTGAAGTGTGCTACATGTATATAGACACATTTATGAAACATCTTGTAAGGGATCCTCTAAGAGGTGGTGAAAGATCCTTCATGGACATCATTCTCTATTGGAGTCTCAAAAGTTCCTTGTTTGTAGCTGGATTTTTTAGACACTTCTAAAAGCTTTCATTCATCTATCAAGAGAGTTGTAAATAGATCAAGCTAAATTTGAGGAGGAGTGTGAAGAATTGCCAAAAATTGGCAAATCTAGCTTAATCAATAACCATGTAGAATAGTGTCAATTGTGTACACAAGTGGGTCCCACACATGTGAGGCCATGATGCCACATGGGAAACCCATCCTAATGTAGGTTAGGTCAAGTCAAGAGAGTTGGTCATGTCTATTTGGTGGTCATCCCTACTTTATAGGACCTACACCTAAGTTTAAGGTGAAAATTTGACCAACTAGCTACCTACCAAGCATAACTCTAGGAAATAGACTAGGGTTTCATTTTAGGTCAAAGAGAGTGAGTTAACTTCCTTATTACATGCTGGAAATCCACCTAACTTCAAGAAGAAAGTCGAATTTGCTATGTATTCCCTCTCTCCATAGTGAGAAGATAGAAAATTTTTGGAGCTCATTGGCAATCTCAAGCTAGTTCACTATGTACATTGAGTTTTTGTGATCCAAATGAAACCAAATCAATTTCTACTTGTTTCTCAGGTTGAAGGCCATACTACAGCTTGTAGTACACACGTGTGGTCTCGGATTTCAATGTTTATCGATGCTTTTGATTGTTAATGCTTGTTGTTTGTCAAATTGCCAATCTAGATCAACTTTTTTGTGTCTAGTTTTTGATAGATTGTTAAGCAAGCATCCACTCACTCTTGTGGATATTTTGTAGATCCATTTATGGTCCTAAAGTACAGTACTTTCACATCTTGTTCTTCTGTAGGCTCCACTTCCCCTGAAAGTAGATGGATCCTTGGTTTTCAATGGTGTAGCCATGTAAGCAAAGTGTACATCCCCATCCATTTGATGATCTTCCTGTCGACCCTGATCTTCATGTTGCTTTTCAAGTCTAGCTGATCTCCTAATCCCTTGTGTACTAGATTCTCCCTATTCCATAATAACACTATCCTTGATAGTTTCATAGTACCATCTAGGTAGTCTTCTAGCTTCTGATGTAGGATGCTTCATGCTTGATGAAGTAGGAGGTGAATAAGTATCCCATATACTTGACCTCTCCTTCCTCTTTTCTATCTCACCCAAAGACACTTTAGGTTCTTGAATTGGCGTAGGCGATACATATATCCATTCAGGTTCCTGTAATGACTCGTCACATGATATAGGAATTCCACCATCTTGATCTTTATCAAAATATATCTCTATATCTTTATGAGTTGCCTCCTCATCAAAGATTACATCTCTACTTATGATTATTTTCTTACCCTCCAAATGATATAACCTGTATCCCTTCTCTTGATTATCATAACCAAGAAATAAACACTTGGTCGTCTTAGAATCCAATTTGCTCCTAGAATCCTTAGGTATTTGAGAGTAAGCAATACTTCCAAACACTCTCAAATGACTTACATCTTGCTTCTGACCCGTGTAAGCTTCCTCTGGAGTTCGATTCTCTACAACCTTTGTAGGACTTCGATTCAAAAGATAAACCGTCATCTTAACTGCTTCACCCCAAAACATATTTCGAAGATTTTTACTCTTGAGCATACTCCTTGCAGTTTCCACTATGGACCGGTTCTTTCTTTTCGCAACTCCATTTTGTTGAGGTGTGTTCGTATTTGCAAATTTTCTCTTTATACCATGATCCTTGCAAAACACCTGAAATTCCATAGAAAGATACTCTCCCCCTTTGTCCGAGCGAACTATCTTAATTTGTCTATCTGTTTCTTTCTCCACCTGTGTCTTAAACCATGTGAAATATTCGAAAGCTTCACCTTTATTCTTCGGAAGATAGATCCACGTCTTTCTAGAATAGTCATCTACAAACACTATAAAGTACTTGCTCTCCCATAAGATTGAGTCTTTATAGGACCACACAAATCTGTATGAACAAGTTCTACAACATTTTTCGCCCTGAATGTACTAGGCAAAAATATCTTTATATGATGCTTGCCTAAGACACAACCTTCACAAACCTTGTAATAAAAAACGACTTGAGATAGACTTGTAACCATGTTAAATTCTCTCAAGACTTGTAGACTTTTGTAATTCAGATGTCCATACCTCTTGTGCCATAACTTACTCAATGATTCAATATCTGCAACACTTGCATGATGATCCACCACCTGGGCTTGAAGTTTATACAACCACCCTACAAGTATGCCCTCAGCTATTACTTCATCATTTTTCTTCTGGATGAGACACCTCTGTTCATCAAACTGCACCATCATGTGTTGCTTTGCAATAGTTGATACTAAGAGCAAGTTTTTCTTGATTCTTGCTACATAAAGCACATCCTTTATGTTTCCAATCTTCCCTGAAGGTAGTTGTACTTGTACTTTTCCAACTATGTGTAGTTGTTCCCCAACTTCACATTTGACCCGTCATCTAATTTTTGAAAATTAGATAGCTTGTCTCGCCTAGGTGTCATGTGCTTTGAAGTTCTTGAATCAATAAACCAAAAATGTTCTTCCTTTGAGAAGACACTACCAAAATATGTCGATGCTGAGAACAACTCATAGTCTTCAAGATCTAAAGCACTCAATTTTGCATTAGAAGTTTCTTCTTCTTCAACAAAATTTCCATCCTGCTTTTTCTTGAATTTCTTGTGCCAGCACTCCTTTGCATAATGTCCTGATTTTCCACAAATGAAGCGGTTTTCTTTTCGAACCACTTTCTTTCCATCTTCTGACTAATTTAATTGATTCTCCTCCATATCTTGCTGCTTTTTCTTCTACTTCTTCCCTTTGCCACCCTTCTTGGAACTTTGCTCTTGCTTCTTTGCCAGAAATGTCCGTTTCTTGAAATCATCCATGTTGATAATATTTTATCGTCTCATCTCTTCCTGTAGTAAGATGGCATTTAGCTCATCGAAAGAAGGTCTTGTTTCTCTTAATGATAGCATCATTACAAAATTCTGATAGGCCAAAGGTAGACTATTAAGTAAAATGGATACCAAAACTGAATCTTGAACACTTTCTCCAACTGCGATAAGTTGGCCTCTCAGATCTTTCACTCGAGTAAAATAGTCCGTTATTGATTCACCTAAACCCGTCTTCAACGTGTGAAGCTTATTAGTCAAGAACAGAATTCGTGACTGATTTACTATTTGTAAATAGCAAAATAGCAAAAAGTTAGTTACTAGTAATACTACCTATATATGGTAAGAACTAAGAATGAAGTTCTAAGTACTAAATAGATCCTAGTCTATTTATAGTGTGCCCACCTACATGCATAAGTATAAAAAATAAATTTACTATAAATAGAATGGCCCCTAAAAATAGCACACAGACATGGCCAAACTATCATTAAGGGGTGTCAAATAAACATTAATTCCTAACATATACATGTGTACCAGTTTCAAAAATTCTATGAAGTTTACAAATCATTGTTTCAAAGTTTTATTTGATGTTTACTTTATATTTTTGTATCTTTAAATTCAGAGACATTACATATGATCAGCATGATTATTTAATACACATTTTGTATAATGCAAGATCACTATTATGATGAGTCGTTCGATTGTTACAATTATTTTACTTCGAATTGTATCTTGTAGAAACCAAGTTTAAAAGTGCAGACCATGTCTGGTAAATAACATACGTTTTTAAATAGGGTACCCATCAACGAAGAAAGGTATTCGTAGAGTTATCATTGTCACAGATGGTTTTAGAAGAAAATGTTGCTCATTGCGACATTTCTAAAAAATTTGTGATCAACTCTCGTCGACAAGTCCTATTTGCAATCAAGCTTTCCAAAAGTACTAATCCTGGCCGTCGACAGTTTCTATTGTTTCTGGTACACGATTATAATCCAGCATTTGAATGGGTGATACAAAGTTCATACCTGAGCAAATATATATTGTCACTGCTCCAATACAACAACATGGAATGTGTACTTGCATTGATACTGGAGACACAGGGAAAACTAGCTCGAAGTCATGCATTGACAAAAGAGACAATTGGTGTTCTTTGTAATAGCTCATTTTGGAACATGTATCTACAAACATTACACTTCGCCAAACAAAGACACGATTGTCAATAGGTGTTTGTCATTTTTGTGCATTGTTTGATATTTCGTACGAAACTCTGGATGTTTTTAGTTTTCCGATATTGACACAAAATGACTGCAATTCCATAGTTGGTGAACAACTGCCTTTTACTGAGAAAGACCTCCTAGATGTCTCAAAAATACAAAACCGTGTATTCTAGGCGTTATGTTATTTTATTGTCGACAAAATAGTCTGTTCATATGAATCAAAGCTGAAAATGCATTGGAGCATTATTGCAGCTTTTATCTATCAGGGAAAACAGCCCACAACAAATACTATAGCTATCAATTGGGCTTCGACCATTGGAAAGTTGTGCATCATTGACATTGTTCATGTAGCGCATCGTGATTCACAACAACGTCATCACAAAGACATTGACATATTCGTGGAAACTACCGAATACATTCTTAGTTTACTAGAATATTAAACGTGCCAGAAAAATAATAGGTACGTCTATTTCAATGAAAGACCTTGTACAAGTTTAAATTGTTTAGCTGAAATTATTAAATAGAAAACAAGGTCATTTTATGTCTATTTTATATTAATTATTTTATTTGAATGATGCAGTCTTGGCCCAACTTATTATCAAGGTGTTGATGGACATGTGATATCAACTTGTATGGATTCCCATGTACAATCTTCTCCGGTCGCATTTGTTGAATCTTGTTTGAGTGATGCCGATGAACTAGAAAGACAAAAGATTGTACTACAAATTGATATTTCTGTTTTGGAAAGAGAATTGTCAACCATTGAACATTAGCGTTCCACCTTTACAACAACCAGTATAAGAAAAAACATTTCAAATACGACGATTCAGTTCTAGTTATAGCAATTTGTTATTTCGTTGGCCTGTTATTCCAGGAAATTTTACGACGTTTAAAGAAACAATGTCAAACTTACAAGTCTTTGTTGACAAAGCCACGCACTATTTAGATCCAACTATTTGACTTGCCAGATTCTATACTGGTTTTCTTATCAAATGAATTCCATGCAAGTTACCCAAGAGATTTCGTTAAAAAATACAAGATTCGTTTAATCCAAATATACTTTTATCAGATGGAGTAGACATGTTGTTATACATAAAAATCCAAGATTTCCCAATTGAAGAACATGTACTATTTGAACGAATGGTGCAACAAAAATTCTTAGAAATAGAACATGAGTGTTTAGGAAATTCGGGAGATTATTACTTCGAACGCATGGCTCTGTGTTAACGTGCGTTACAAACGAGTATGTAAAATACAATGACATATAAATTTTAAACATGTTTAAAAATACTTATTGCTTTGCAAGAATATTGAGTAACAGTTTTTTTGTTTTCAATAATTGATACTTGTGATTTTAAAACATTAAATATTCAAAATATTAGTTGTTTCAATAAAAATTTGCTTATGTTCTTAAATAAAAAAATAGCCAGTGTTGTCATAAAAAATCAAACAAACATCGAAAATGTTTTTTATTTTTTTGCCTAAGTTAGATAGTATGTTGTTATAAACTACATGGCTAAATTAGTGGTCATTTTTTCACTTATAACTATTATGCTCAAAATTTGTAACTTGTTTGTCATAGCAATACATTTAAAAAAAATAAAGGAGCAGAAGACATGTTTCTTGCAAATGCATGTCAAAAAAAATAACTAGGTCAATTTGTTATAGGCTATCAATTGTTTTTGACAATTCCATATCATATATTTGAAACCAAATTAGTCGCTTCATATATTTACAATTGAATTATGTATTGATTTAGTTATTCGCAATCTAGTTTCAAGTTAAACTTCAAAATATTTCGTAGAATTTTAGACATTTATCCGTGTATTGTCTAACTGGTATTTTGATATTAAAAATATTGAATGCTAACGTGAATTCATATATTTTGTAATACCTACATAATAACTTGACATATGAACATAGTGGAAAGAATTATGCCAAGTTCAATATTTGTATTTATAAGTTTAAGATTTTTAAAAACCCTCTTTTTATATTCTCTTGATTTTTTATCATGCTCAAATACATATTATAGTGCTTGTTTATATATACATCATAATTTCTAGTTTTAATAGTGAATATTATATCAAGACCAAATTAGCTCATTCTTATGAACATAAACTCAGGATGTCTTAGTTACACGCACATTGTTATTACTATTTGTGTTGTACCAAAACAAAAACAAAAAGAGTTTCATTCGATATTAACTTATACATATAGAATGAAAAACTTGTGCACGTATGATGGTACATATAATTGGCAGTTTGTTAATACTGTAGTATATACTTTGTTGTTTAAAGTAAACTACTCGCATACACATAATAATATGTATGTTTGTTTATGTATCCACTAATTTACATAATTTATCTATATTTTATTGCAAAACTCAATATATATCTTTATTCATTTCAAATGTCCAACTTAAAATATTTTGTGATCACTTTAATTAAATGAAATCTAATATGATTTTGATCAAGATATTTCATTTGAGATTATAAAATACATTAAAGTATTTTATTACCCATGCAATGAAATAGCAAATAAAAAACACATGTATGAAAAGAAAGTTTCTAGCTACTTAATATTGATAGCTCTTAGACATGTAAACTATCTATACTTTATGTCTTCATTCGTGTAACATGCAACGAAAGAAATATAAGGAGATCCAATACTTGAAATCGTACCCATATATTGATTTTGTAAATAAATCAACATATTTTTTTTTTCTAGAACCTTGCTATACTTGATTGCATCCAAAAAAACTTCATTTTAAAAGATGTCAATTACAATTAATAGAAATACAAAAAAATAGCTAGGCTATAAAAAATACTATGGCTCTTTCAATATTAATTTATTGTTTATAATTTATTTACTTATGTCTAAAACTTATATATGTTTTTTTATATATAAAGTTATCAAACTAATAGTAGCTATACCACACATGGACAATTGAATAATGCCATAATGAGAAAATGATGTGAGCAACAAGTTCTTCTTACTTACCTGTGTGTACATTCTTCAAATTTTGTTTTTGAAATTGTTGGTTAAATTGCATTTATTAGTGCACGTCCATCTCCATGCAAAACTTAACACTAGTATCGTTCTTGATTTGTGCATATTTGTATTGAACTGCATTTAATATGTATGTCCATGTCTATGTGAAACTTAACACTAACACGTTTTTTTTTTGTTCATGCAGATTCGTATTCACAACTTGTTATCTTAACTTTGTTAAAGCTATCACATTATGAATACCACACAATTCATATGTGACCATGTGCCAAAAGAGTTTATAACAATGTTTCCAAATAACAATGATATATTCATTACATTTTTATACATAACAAATTCTCAAATATCTACAATCGAATTACGGAAAAACGTCGTAGAACGATATCGTGAAGCACTGAACTTATCAGATACAGATGCAATGTGGTGGTATACAAATTGCTTTCTAAACTTATCAAATACAATATACAACTATACAAGATTCCAAAGAATATTTAAATACAATTCAATATCAAAGTTCAATAACTATTACATATGATCCATGTTGTCTATTTTGGATATGTACAACATTACAATGTACTACTCATATCGAACAATAAAATCCTATACCTACGCATATCACACGTTACAATATAGAAAAATTAGCATCCATGTGTACCGCTCACATATTAATAGTAATGTCAAACCCAGTTCAAATATATCCATAGGATATACACCATGCTAATATAATTATTTCAAAATCTTGCAAAAAATCAAAACCACCCGGTTGGCTTGCATCATTGTCATGTTCTGTTCAAAACCTCGTGCATAAATTCTCAACCGAATTGACAAAAAAATTACTTCAACGTGTTCTAACATTGTATCCCGGGATTTTATGTAGTCATGAAAGTATTGTGTACCATATTCGCAAATTCAAAATGCTTACAATAACAAAAAACCAAAATGTTCTATTGAAAAATATGTAACAATCAAAAACAAAAACACACAAGGAATAAGCAATTTTGGACAAAAGACAAAAAAGCACATTTACAAACACTAATACACTCATGTACATAAAAACTAAATTCAGTTCATTGAATCTGAATATTATATGCATACAAAAAAGCTTACATGCTCGTATTACATGTTTACCACTAAATAAAAAACCCCATCATACAAAAATTCCAAAACATATTATTGCAAGTACACATGCATATACGAATCACGTAAATGATTCTCCGATACATACTTGTATAAGTTGTGAATGTAATTACTTCCTATTTCAATGTGCCGAACTTACTACTAGTGAATACCAATATATTTCAAACATGAAAACAATACCAACTGATATTATAGATAGACAAACAAAATATATCTGTAGGTCATGTAAAATGAGCATAAATAGAGATGCAATTCCAAAATATTTTGTTCCAACAAATATATCTATTAATGATGAACTACTTTAAGTAAAACAATTGAATGACATAGAAGAACGTTAAGTAGCACCTAGAATAGCATTTTTTCAAATTCGCGATCTTACATACAAAGGACAACAAGGTCTAACTGGTAGTATCATAAATGTTGTTGCTAATTTAAATCGTGTACAACAAATATTGCCTCGTTTTATAGATGATGAAGCATCGTTAATAGTAGCGCTAAAAAAAAAACTCGAATACAAAACTAACTACATGGTTGGAATAAGGCCATCCAAATTAATGACAGTGTTAATAAATTTATGTGCAACACCTTTGTATGTTGAACTTCAAATACAACCAAATAATCAATGGATATCACATTATCACAATTTAGCTAAAAATAATATACCAAATGAATCAATGCTTTCACACTCAACAGAAATAACCAATACAAACAATGACAATAACTTAAATGACGATCCTTTTAATGACGATACATTAGTACACCCTTTCACACACACTGAATATGTTATTGACCACGAAACAACATACACAATTGTCGCTTCTTGTGAAGGACACAGTTTACTACATTTGTTTAAAGATACATATGCAGAAGAACTAAATTTTCTGACTTTATATTATGGACATGCACGACAAACAAATGAAAACAACAAATACACGTACCAAGATATTGCTAAATGGGAACTTCAACATTATAGTCATCGATTTGCACAACACACAACAAACCTGTTTTTCCAAGCCATTAAAATTTTAATTTCTCAAGTTATTAGTTCCATTTATATATGTCGGCAAAAAGGTACATTAAATCATCAACCTCTTACAGTTGTTGATGTACTATGTGATGGTAACATTGAAAGTTTGTTACATTCAAATCTTGGCTTCAAAGATTCTTTGAATATACGCACATCGCCATATTATAAATCTTACAAAATAACATATTTGCTATGATTCGTCAACTTGGACCCCCAACCTTTTTCTTAACTTTATCTTGTGCTGAAACAAGATGGACACCGTTAACAACTTGTTTGCAATATCTGAACTCGAACATAGTACATGCATTTGATTACTCTAATGAAAATGCATATTTTAGAGCTCTTTTACGAATAGATCCAACTACATGTGCTAGGTATTACGTAGCAAAACATTATGCACTAAGATTATTGTTATCTAAAAACCCAACGATATTAGGAGATATTTCAGATTACTTTTTTGTTATAAAATTTCAACACCGTGGAAGTCAACACGATCATGGAATGATTTGGATAAAATGTGTCCTACATACAACAATAACAATGAATGCGACATTACAACTTCTATTGACAAATTTATTTCATGTGACCACAATAAATTACTCCTGGAAAATCGAGATATTCAAACACACAAATATAAGCGAACATGCTTTCACAAAAGAAACCTTGGACATTGTAGATTTCATTATCCACGTCCACCTATGCATACAACTATGATTCTAAAACCCTTTTATGATAAAGAACGTGAATTGCGGTTGTACTATGCTCAATTGTATAGAAATATTTATGAACAAATTAATTGTATTGATACAACGATTAACATATCATTCATAGCATGGATTGATTCATTACATATAGATACTCATAACTACATAAAGCATTACATAGTAGTATTAACAAACGAACCATTTTTTTGCGCAGAAATCCTGATGATATTTACACGAACGTTAATCCTACTATATCTAAATTATGGAATGCAAACATGGACATTTAGTACATTTTAGATCCATATGTTGCTGCAAGTTATTGTACAGCTTACTTGACCAAAACTGACACAACTATGTCACGTATGTTGCAACAAACTATCAAAACATTGATAGCACAAGGTGATGACACATTTACTCGATTAAAAAATGTAGCTAATACTTTTTTAAATACCCAAAAAATGAGTGCACAACAGGCAGCTTTTATTGTTTTATCACTACCATTACATGCTTCAACAAGAACATTTACTTTTATCAATACAAATCCTGAACACAAACGTGCATTTGTTTTAAAAAAAAAATGAGATTTACAATTATCACGATTAGATTCTACAGAAATACGTTACAAAACACAAATCGAAAAATACATAGAACGCCCTTCTGAATATAATGACATGTGTTTAGCAACATATATTTCTCAATATCTTGAAACTACTTTAGGTATTCGTCAACGTAAAATCGAACAAATAATTCGATATGTACACAAGTTCAAATTGAGAACGACCGACTTTGTACCTCGACAAAATGTTATCTATCTATACTTGACACCCAAATTCATTGTCTGACACCCAAATTCATTGTAAAGCGTATCTTATTGTCTGATCATTGAATACTCAAGCCTTATAAAATCACATTCTTGATATTTGTGCTGATTCGGACCTAATGTCATCACATATATTATGTATGCAGGAAACAAAAACATGTACAACAACACATAATTTGTCTTTCTATTTGCAACAAATTATTCTTCTGGCGCTTCATTTATTGTGTTTGGCTGCGTAATCTAGAATGACCGTGATTTCCATCACTAAAGTTCTGTTTATTCTTATAGACATAGTCATGCTTACAGAGAGAGTCTTATAGCTCATTCTGTTGTGCACGAATACTTTCTATTCGAGTTTGTTTCTCATTCGTGTTCATCTTACCGCTTTGAGATAATTTTTGTTTCTAACATACGACACCTTTCTCAACTCTCGTCCCTCTCTCTCACTCTCCCTCTCAACTCTAGTAAAGTATGCCAAGTAGAAATTTGTAAGCCTCATGGTGAATGCTGAAAGATGGAATGAACTAGTATTTCTGGGCAAATGTAATAAAAGCAAGTTATGAAGAACAACCATCCAACTTTGGACTATCCTTACCTTATCATGAACACCATCCTGAAAATCCAAAAATCCTAGCCATAAAAGATGGCTATGCAATTCAACAAGGGCCGATGAACAACATATGCTTCATCTATGGTGAACTAGGCCAATATATGGTTGATTGTACGATCAAAACAAAATACCATGTCGAAACAACCCAATAAGATCCTATCTGCCCGCCACGTCCGTTATGAATCCGGTTAGGATCCTAACATCAACACAACACGAGCACCATAACACCAAACCGCTAAACATACTGCTCAATTGGAAAGTTCCTTGCAAACTTCTACATTACCCCGTGATTATCGAGATCAATCACGCCACAAGACGTTATTACAAGAAATGAATTGAGTTATTGTAGAAGGAAGAAGAACATAGATATTCCGTCATTTGCCACAATTTCCAACTAAGAGCAACCTCACCAGGGAATTGAAATTTTTTTCTCCTTTTTGTAACCTCAAATCTATATATCTTTCACATTCTGAGATGATTTCCAATGCATTGCACAGATTTGATCATTTGATCTCCCAACAAGAGATATACCGAACAACTATGGGAATAGGAAATCTATATGGAAATTCATTTTATAAATCTCCTTGATCAGAGAAGTACTCAGGAAAAAGTACTTTCCCCTTCCATGCACTTCAAGCTATATCTTCCATACATTCAGTGTCACCAATCTTGTCTTGTTTTTGACAAGGGCATGTCCGAGTTATTCATTACTCTAACAGACCAAAATTGCAAATATCTGGGTTATGTATCAATCTTGATGAATGCAATCTTTGTTCCACATGGTGCTCTACAAATGTCAACTCTTTGTGAAGATGGTATATTACCTTGTTTTTTTTTTTTTTGTGATTCACTTTTTATGTGTCTCCTTCCTATGTTATTTTCTTGTGCTTGCATGTCTTGTAGAGTATCTCAAGAATACATTTTCTATCCATCTATCCATCTCCAAATCACCTTGTAGCAAGTTTAGGAGTTTTTTGTACATATTGCAAATTTGAGAAATCCATGTCACTTTAGAGTTGATTCCAACATCTCATTCCCATATTAGTTTTTGAGTCAACTACAACAAGATTGAGACAAATTTAGTTAAAATTTGTTCACTCTTCAGACCAGTCGCATGTTCAATATGCTCCACTGCGTGTTCCAACAGATGACCTGTTGGAGGATTTGCGGATCCCAAGGCAACCCTAACCCTAGTTAATAAGTGAGAGGGATTTGGCACCCTGCGTGTGTAAGGCCAACCCAATGATCACATAGTTATTTGATTAAAAATGAATAAAGTTGTGTTTCCCTCCAATTTTGATGGTTGCCACACTTTTTTAAATTTGAATAAAAAGAGAGGCAAAACTGGACCAATAGGATTCAGAGGCCAGGGTCCTCCTATCTACTATAAAAAGAGACCAACTCGAGTTGCTCCTCATGTTCATTTCCTCATTTCAATAAAGCAGATTGGTTCTCTTTAGAAATGGATTGATGAATGTCCTTGCTCTTCCTCTCTTTTCCTCCATCTCTCATGCTTTCTTTGGATTTTGCTAATTGTTGGATTTGATCATTATTGGAATTGTTATTTCTTATGCTTTTTGTGAGAGAGAAAGGGAGAGAGAGAAGAGTAAGTTTCTATCATTGTTGTGGATTTAGGGTTAATGGAAGCAAAAAGAGACAAAAAGCGTCATCAAAGCCCAGAACTTTTTACCCTCTTTCAGGAAACCTTCGCCAAGTTGTAGACACCTTCAATTTTGTCTACAAAACCTTCAGTTTGAAGGGTGCAAATTAATTCCCAGCAGATTTCTAGAAACATTAACAAAACCACAAAAAACACCAAAAATTATCAAAATCCTAAAAAATACAAAAAAAAAAACCTTCGCCCAATTCACTGTGCTTAGATGTGATTCAGATCTATCTACTGCCAGGTCGACGAAGAATAATACCAAAAATAAAAAGGTTTTTCAGAGGATCAGTTTTATATTGTCATATTTTTGCCAAAAAAGTCACTTTTTTGCAAACCAATATTACTCTTGATCCTTCGCCATAACCTTTGCCAAGTTTCCAGAACATTCTATTTATATAAAAATACTATTTTTGAGTTCAGCGAAGATTCATCTTGATCAGATCACAAAAAATCTTGATTTTTACCCTCACTAGATCACAAAAACTATATTTTCTTGTGTCAGAGACCTTCGTCCGGTTGTCCATAGTTTTATCTATGTCAGATTTTCCATCTGAGAAATCAGCGAAGGTTATTTCCCAAGGAATTGCCAGAAAAGTGTTCAGAGAGTTTTTATCCCAAAATAGCATTGTTGAACCTTCGCCGAGCCAACCTTCGTCTAGATAACCTTCGCTAGTCCTATTTTTAGTTTCTGATTTTCCAGATCAAGTGTCTGTCAAAATTTGGATCAGATTTGATATATTCTGAATTGGACTCTGAGAGATTTATCATTTTTGAGAAGTATTGATCAATCTTTTTGGGTAGTTTTTCATCATATAGAATCAGATTCTTGAAAAGTGGAATAGAGCTAGCAGATCTAATCTGAGATAGTTTTTAGAAAAATCTATATCCAATCACATTATCAATTTGATCTAAATGGCTGCCCCTGGAGCTGCTCCTGGAGGTGCTCCACAGGAGGTCAATCCAATTATTGTTAGAAGAGCATCCCGATTGGATCTACCCAAATATAATGGATTAACATATCCAGTTTGATTTCTTCAAATCTATGCTGAATCCTGTGAGATCTATGGTGAGATTTATCCTCAAGATAATCTTAAGCTGTTTCCTATGGCCTTAACAGTCACAACACAAGATTGGTACTATAACCAAGATGAAACTGAGCGTACAGATTGGGAGGTTGTTAAATGAGCCCTCATCACACGGTTCAAACCTCAGAAGTTTATGGAAGACCCTTTTCTACTTTTAAGTAAATGAGAAAGCGGGAAATGGTTCGAGATTACTTCGAAAGGGTGAAACGTCTTAGATCTGAATGTAAGCCTGAGCTGATTAATGAAAATGCCATGATTATGTGTTTTTTGTCAGGTCTACCTAAATGGATCAGACGTGAACTGAAATGCCATAATGAGTACGCACTTTTGCCAAATGCGATGGACGATGCAATTCGGGAGGAGGATGAAGATTCAGATGATGAGCCGAATGTCAGTATGTTGCCTTATACAGCAGGGCAGACTACTACGACATCCACCACTATTGCATCAACGAATGCCAATGCTACTGTAGAAATGATGCTCAATGAGTTCGAGAAACTTTGGAAGACCCAACAGAAATAAATGGAAAAGTTGCAGTTGCAATTTGATGAGAAGATCAAAGCATTGGAAAATTTCCACGGAGAAGTGAACAAGGAACCTAAGAAGTTTGCAAAGACTTTTCCTACCAGGGAAAATGTCTAGTGTTCTATTTGTACAGGAAATCACACAGTGAACGAGTGTCCTCAATTGAAAAAACGAATGGAAATCAGTGTTTGCCATCTGTGTAATTCACCTGACGGATATGAATGATCAATTACATCACCACGAAGAACCCTTCAAGATGACGGAATCACAGTTTTTGAGAAAACTCCGAAATCAATTAGGAATTACGTCGCCAGCCCTCGCCAGTTGCGGGTAGATTCTTATTACGTGCCAATGCCGTGAAGACAAATATGGAAAGACTTGGGATTGGCTATGGATAAAATTACCATCCATATGCCCAATTGGCCAATCATCCACCAGTCTTATAGCTGGAATATTTCAGTGGATTTCCACCGGGCCTTATAGGCATATCAGAGAGAGTAATCCAGCGGTGCGACAATCGGCAATGTTTGCAAAAGATCTAACTCTGTTGGTGTCAATGGCAACCAAATGAGACGATTGCCTTCCTACCCTGGCATTTGATCCAAATAAGTCGATGGCCTTAGAGCAAATCAAAGATCAACTGTCGATTGCTCGACTGTATTTCCGTGTGGCTATGATGGGAGGCTCTTGGGAATCCCGCTTCACCTCATGGACAGCTTCCAAGTGGATTGCCGGAGCCCACCATTGTTTTCTGCCGCATAATTTGGATCTCAATACTGCACGCCTTGACTTTATGGAGAAGGTGCAATATCATTTAATTAAGATTCGGCGCGAAGCCAATAAAAGTCCCCAATAACTGCATATTGTAGGTGTCGTGGGACCACCACCAGTTTTGGTGGGGGATACTGTTGGAGGGTTTGCGGATCCCAAGGAAACCCTAACCCTAGTTAATAAGTGAGAGAGATTTGGCACCCTGCATGTATAAGTCCAACCCAATGATCACATAGTTATTTGATTAATTAGAATGTTAATAAAAGGACTTTAGGCCTATTTTGCAGGACTTTTAATGTCGCAGGGCCTAAATGTCAAGTTAGTGAATAAAGTTGGGTTTCCCTCCAATTTTGATGGTTGCCACACTTTTTTAAATTTGAATAAAAAGAGAGGCAAGACTGGACCAATAGGATTCAGAGGCCAGAGTCCTCTCTCTACTATAGAAAGGGACCAACTCGAGTTGCTCCTCATGTTCATTTCCTCATTTCAATAAAGCAGATTGGTTTTCTTTAAAAATGGATTGATGAATGTCCTTGCTCTTCCTCTCTTTTCCTCCATCTCTCATGCTTTCTTTGGATTTTGCTAATTGTTGGATTTGATCATTATTGGGATTGTTATTTCTTATGCTTTTTGTGAGAGAGAAAGGGAGAGAGAGAAGAGTAAGTTTTTATCATTGTTGTGGATTTAGGGTTAATGGAAGTAGGGTTAATGGATGTAGTGTTAATGCTTAGTGTTAATGGATGTTAGTGTTAGATCCTCCATTAATGTTGAAATATGAACTATAATATCGCTCTCATGGGAACGAACTTACGCGTGACAACTAACTCCGTCTCTTTGATGCTAGATTGACTAGATCTTCGATTCAGGTTAGGCAAGGAAAGAAACCCACTACACGACCCATGATTACACATGCCGGATACCAGCAACAACATCCCCACCAACAAATTTTTTGCGGAGAGAGAGAGTGAATTTGTAGGCATCCACTGAAGCAGCCACATTGCCAACAACAAAATCGACAGCCAAGGCCACAAAACTAAAGACAAAAAAGACAAGGCTAAGAAGACAGATGGGCAATTCCAAGGGACTCAATCAGAAGAAGTACCCTAGTCACGACGAAGATCCTTTAGAATATGGGAAGTACTAGTATTGGGAAATCGGTCTTCTTCTTCTCCCACTCCCATACATATTCTATCTATCATCCACACCATCTACCGATGTCACCACTGCCATTTCTCTGTTTTCCCATCATCTCGTTATCCATCTGAGAAATTCTCACTTTTAGACCTTGATAGTCTTATCGACGCAACTAAGAGATTATTTCAAGTGTCTTGTAGAGACCTACTACCATATACAATGGTTGGTCAGCCAGATTAAAAAATTTAAGAAAGCAGCCAAAGTAGCTCGAAGAAATAAGAGAAAGAGCCAAGAAGTTGAGGAGGAAAGGAAGAAACTTAAGCAACAGATAAGTTAGATTGATCTTGATCAAAAGAAAATCTCTGGAGCAATGATAGTCGAATCCCCTCCTATGAAGCCCGAAGAGATCCAAAAGTAATAGATAAAAGGAAGCATAACTATAGAAAAGGAAAGATGAAGACAACCGTGAGCTTGCAAGACAAAGTGAGCTCCTCACCCAACAAGTGGTGGTCAAAGCTCGACATTGCAAGAGTCCAAGGCTGCAATGGTAGTATTGTTAGTTCTTTCTCCCTCCCACCAAGCCCTTCATCATGTCTCCCTATCATCTGCAACCGATTTGTCCAAATCTGCTTTCTACCACCAATGTATTGATGAGTCCATTTTCTTGAAGACTGTTAACCAAGAATTGTGCAACCTACCAATCAAAGGTCTTCCTCTTCTCATCAAGGAAAGAACATCGATAAGACTGGAACTTCGACTGAGAGAAGAACTAAAGAAACACCCAAAAATAAAATGGAGGATAGAAGTTAGAATCTGCCGAGAAACTAGAATTGAAACCATCCATGGAAGATGCAAAAAAAGAGAAAAAGACAAAAGGAGGCACTCGGGCATGCAAGGTAGTGAAGTTGCTAGGAGCTCTCAAATTTTGAAGATGTCATCCATTTGTGGCAATAGGACAATTTTGAAAATGTCATTCATTTGGTTAAATTGCGACATTTAGGAAAACAGTTTTTTGATAAAGATCGGCATCAATAAGCACTTGATTTAATGCAAGCGAATGAGGATCTATGCTTTTCCAAGTGACAATTGAAGATGCCAATAGCGGAGCAATATTATCCAATATGGGGTGCAGTGGGTCCTGCAACACATTAGGTTGGGATGATGTTAGCTTATTCTGA
Organism: Diphasiastrum complanatum; assembly: GCA_029204225.1. Lineage (NCBI taxonomy): Eukaryota > Viridiplantae > Streptophyta > Lycopodiopsida > Lycopodiales > Lycopodiaceae > Diphasiastrum > Diphasiastrum complanatum. The sequence continues at coordinate 28,901,135 of CM055102.1, read as the reverse complement.
CGAATCTCCAAGATACTAGGCCAGAGCTACCTCAGAGCACCTTTCATCTTAGATCGATGAGGTCTCTAAAGAAGAAGGGTTGAATGAAGAATGAGAGTCGAGAAGTACTAGTTAAGTATGCCAAGTAGAAACTATGTAAGCCTCATGGTGAATGTTGAAAGATGAAATGACCATGTAGGAACTAGTATTTCTAGGCAAATGTAATAAATGCAAGTAGGCTCCTCTTTTAAAAGTAGAGTGAGCCATCTTTTCTTGGTGACCTCTAGTGGAGAAGATAATTTCAATTGTAATTTGTGTAATTTGGAATTGCCACTAGGATGCCACCTAAGGAGCTCTCTTGCTTATTTAAGAGACTCCCCCTTTGTAGAAGGGAGCTTTTTGTGTGATGTATCTACACGCTCCAACATCTAAATCCAAAGCCCAGTCCTAAACCCTTAATGATAAACCTTAAACCCTAAGTCGTAGACCCGAAATCCAAAACCCTTGAATCTGAAACCTAAGCTTGTTACCTTTGATTAAACCACTCATTCTATACCCCTTACCCCCCATCACTAGATCCTTGAATCTAAATTGTAGGCCCCTTACCATAGATCCCTAGATTCCTTACCTTAAAGCCCCTTTACTAAAAGCCATTTACCCAAACTCCTTACTACAAATCCCAAGGGTTAATTAAAGTACAAGCCAGTAAAAATATGTTTTTAGGTTATGTGGTGAATGTCAATGAATAAATCGATAACATGATCCTGGCTAGTGATCATATGTACGTCAAGCTTAGCGACAATTTTGTTATAGTTGTATTCAAATTGTTTATCACATGTTTTGATCCATTGTTACTTGACAAGGTGGACCAATGCAACTGTGGAATTCACATTCTTCTTCTTCAGATGATGAGACTGGACCATCACATATTGGATCAGAGGCTTGGCTAAACTAGAGAATACCATTCTCATGTACACGATGTAAATATGCGTTACGATGAGAGCGACGTATTAATATGTCACATGTTCACATGTACAGACAGATTGAGAGAGAGAGTCATTATTTGTGCGGCCCGAAATCGGTTCTTTGAAGATTTATAAGGAGATACAATACAAGGAGTCATTATTTGTGTGCCCTCATATAGTGATTTTAGGTAAAGCACACATTTTTGGACTTAGTTTTTATTTTGCTAATTAAGCTTGGCAAAATCAATCTAGCTCTTGGATCTGGGTCTCGGGAGCTGTCTTAATGGGCAGAATCAAATTAAATATCATCATGATTATCACATATCACATCCATTTCATGGATCTTCCATCAAATGGATGTAAAATCAACATCCCCTTTTTTTTTTCCCTCATAACCATCGACTACCAAGTGTGCATTATGCTTTGCAGTTGTGCCATCTAGTCAGCATCTTCATTAATCCTATCATGATCATCTTGCTCAATCTAATCTTGCGGTATGGCCATCATAGTACCTTAATGTGTGCAAACCATCCATCATTCTTAATTGCTCATCATGATCAATCACGCCATAGTTGAGATGTTTCATCCTACAGATATGATGCCATAATTTTGATTATGATGCAATTGATGATTCCAATCCTTATTTTCTAGATTGCATGGGGCTTAGAACATAGGGTTTAGGGCCTGGGCCATAGGGTATAAGGTATAAATCATAGGATTTAAGATTGTGGTGTATAAACTGATTGATGACATAAAATGAGATTTGACCCTAGCAAACTTTATAATCTTAGCAATCTATATCCATTTGACAGTAATTTGTTGCTCTTTAATCCATGAATAATTTGTTGTTTTAGGTTTGGCATCATAGATTGGTGCAAATGACAAGTTCATTTTCTAAGAGAATTGCATGTCCACAAACACGATGCAATTATGCATTATGATAAAAACAATGTTTTACCCTATTATATATTTGCATGTTCGGGTAGATTGAGATAGAAGCATTGCCTGTTCTAGAAGTTGGTTTGTTGATGTGTTTACATTCTCTCTTTTTATTTCAATTGATGCTTACAATGCTTGTGATTATATGGCTTTTCTCTATTTATCAATGCCAATGCTCTTGATTGATTACACTTTTTTGTAGGATGATGAAACCATGAAGTCTACAAGATCTAGATGTGAAAGTGCATAGGCACATCGACCATTGGACCCAAATGTACATGTCGACTAACACCAAGATGTCTCACAAGAAGATACATTACACAAGAATATGCCATTTGTGACACATGATCAAGAAGGTAACATGAATGACATGATGGATGCATTTTTCACAACCCACCTGAAGCCACAGAAGCAATGATGCATAGCTTGGCATCCATTCCCTTGTATGAGGGTGCACAAATATCAAAGTTATGAGGTCGCCTATTACTCCTAAACTTGAATACTACATATGGATGGCCAAATGGGAGTGTCAGAGTTATTCAAGTAATGGGCAGTTAACTATTTGGTATAGTTAATCCAAAATTTGTTTTGTATAATCTCAAAAAGTTTTCAATGTGGTAACAAGAGGATCATATGCACATACGTGATAATCTACTTAAAAAAATGTTCTACCAAACAATAACATGGCTACATCAAGACAAGAAGCCAAGAAAATGTTGTCATCAATAGGCATGGATTACAAAAGTATTCATGCATGCCCTAATGACCAACATGAGTTTGAGGAGGTAAGCACATGTTTACACTGTGGGGATCATCATTACAAACAAGATCTATAGGGAGAAACCATACCTGCCAAAGTTGTAGGCACTTTTCCATTATACCCAAGATACAACACATGTTCAAGTGCAAGTCCATAGTAAAGCTTATGACATGGCATTCGACCAATCGTTCAACAGATGGTACAATGAGGATCCCTAATGATTGTCCAATGTGGAAGCATGTAAATGAGATGTGGCTTGAGTTTAGAAACGAGCCTCAAAATTTACATCTGGGATTGGCAATGGATGGTGTGAATCCATTTAGATTGTGCTCCACATCATGGTCCACTTGGCATGTTGTCCCGACATTACACCCATGTGTAAGTTGGTCATTTTGTTTCGAAGTAGGAAGCTCTGAACAAGTGATTATCATGCATGTCCCATATGTGGCGAATATTTGCAAGCACCTTAGATTGATTATTGTGGGACAATAAATAATATCTTGGAAGTTGGACATGCAATTCATCCTTTTTTAAATTTGATGTAAAATGGTTTAAGGTTATTTGTAATGCTCCATGCAACTGTGAGAAAAGATGAGAGTGGCTATTTTGCCATTGACTCCTTTGGATACATCAAAGTGATACATTTGTTTTCCTCCAACAATGTGAGCACCTACATATATGTGTTCAAGTAATAAATTCTCTTTTTTGTGTCAAAAATTGATCTTCTATACAAAAATTGTACATGTGTATACTCAAGTCATTGTAATAAAGATATCGTTTACAAATCAGTGCATGTTTATAGTGATAATTATACATGTAGGTGGTCTTTCAGCTTGACTGTTTAGATCCCAAATTATGGTATTTCATTTAAATTGCTCCTCAAAGTAAAGCCAATTTTGAGAATAGACATGTCATGGAGGACATGTGACCACAAACAATGTTTAAATAAGATGACGATCAAGCTAATGATAACATTGATTAGTATCACATGCTTCTCAAATGAATGTTGGTATCGACCATGATGGATCATTATCAGCTGATTCAATCTCACACATATCACATTACTTTGAATTTCTTTGCCTAATGTGAATTGTAACTTGTAGCTGCTAAATTGTAAATGTCAAAGTCACCACCTGTGGAGACAATTGTAAATTGCAATATAAATATCAGTTATAGTGACTAATTCTGAGATGGGATATTAGGTCCCATGATAGTCTGCTAGACTAACCTCCTAAGAAGTAAGGAGGGTTGACTGGTCAACATGACAGGTGTCATATGCTCACTAGGACACTTTGTCCAATACATGAGTGACACTTGTTGCTTGTTGGACCGTCAACGGATGGGTCAACATGACATGTGTCATGTGCTAATTGGGACACTTGGTCCAATGTATGAGTGACATGTATTAGATAGTCTACCTACTAGCTTGCCCCTGTGTCAAGGTACTGCCAAGTGGCAAGTGTCAATTGTGCATATAGTTTGCCTTGTGTCGATGTTAGGATGTGTCAGGATTAAGGGGTGCTTCAGAGGATATAGTGTGAGCCTTGTCAGACATTCTCTATCTTATTCTTCTGCAACTATGATTGGGAGGGGAGTACAACTTGTAGTAGAGCTCACATGTTAGCTTGTTGATCTATGTAGTGTGACTTGTTAATGAGAAAATATCTTTTTTGAGTATCTATTGTGTTTTAACCTAGGGTTTATGACACTTTCTCAATCATTCTAATTTTTGCCATCGCCATTAGCTAGTGAAGATCGTTGTATTCATGATAAAGAAGCTATAAGAGATATGTGGATAAAATTAGAGATAGACTCATTTAGTTACAGAACCTGTAGCTACAGCTACAGAAGTCGAGCAGCCGACAGTAACTGTCATCCGACCAGGCCAAGCTAGCTCGAACAGATCTGGAGAAATTCAAGGAGAAACATCATCACATTCTGGTCAACCAGATGTCCGCAGATACTCACAGACTCGGACAGTTCCTGAGAAGTATGCACCTCAATTGTTCTAGACTTCATCCGAAGAACCAGAGAGCCTAGTTGAAGCAATTAACTCCAAGGATGTTGTGAAGTGGCAAGAAGCTATGGAAAGTGAGTACAACTCACTTTTGGTGAATCAGACCTAGACACTGGTTGACTTCTCCACTCACAAGAGAGTTATCGACAACAAGTGGATCTTCAAGAGGAAGATCAACTCTGATGGTTCCATTGCTAAATGGAAAGCCCAAATAAGTGCTTTTTACCACACAAGAAGGATTTTAACACAGAACGCTTGGAATTCATGGAGAAAGTGCAACATCACCTTATCAAGGTCAGAATGGAGGCTAACCAGAGCCCAAAGTGAATAATCTCGCGAGGTGTCAGGGGACCGCCACCAGTTTTGGTGGGGGATATTGTTGTAGGATTTGCGGATATCAAGGCAACCCTAACCCTAGTTAATAAGTGAGAGGGATTTGGCACCCTGCGTGTGTAAGTCTAACTCGATGATCACATAGAGATTTGATTGATTAGAAAGTCAATAAAAAGAAAGTTAGGCCTTTTTGCGAGACTTTTAATGTCGTAGGGTCTAAAAGTCAAGTTAGTTAATAAAATAGGGGTTTCCACCAAAATTCATTTTCAAATTGGGTACTCCAATTAATGAATGGGTTCCTCCACTTTTTAAATGTTTAGGTTAGAATTAGCCAATAGGAATTGGGACGCCCATCTCCTCAATCCACTATAAAAGTGGCAATTTTGAATCATTGTACATGTTCTCTCTTCATTTCAATACAAGCAGGTTGGCCCTCTTATGGAATGGATCAAGAATGTCCTTGCTCTCTATCTCTTTTACATCATCATGATAGCTTACAACTTTGTAAAAACCCAAAATTAGAAAGGAGCCTCATGACATAGGAAAAAATGAATTGACAAGTCTATCAACGTTCACAATGCTATATTAATAGAGTAAAATGTCCTTCAACTAGTGGTGTTTCATCAAGTAATATTATCTATTATACTTAAAATTTTAGTGTTCTTGGGCTGCTCACGTTGCCCGAGCAGCGCTCATGCTGTGACGGGCAGCGTGAGCGCTGCTTGACACCCTTTTTTCAAAATTTTTCTTCATGTTTTTTTTTTTTCAGACAGCGGTTGCGTTGCCCCAATGGGAGCCTAACCCTACTCAGAAAAAAAAGCTCCCCATTTTTCAAATTTCTAACCCTCCCCTTTGCCCACCCGCCCAAAACCCTGTCATGCTAAACGTCTGCCCGCCCGCACACTTGCAGGCTCACATCGCCATTATTCATGTAAATCATTACATATTGAGTTGTGATGGTGGAGACCTCCATTCTTTTCCTTTAGGTTATGAGTTGCCTCCAATTATAGGCTGCCAAAAAAAGAACACAAAAAAAAGGGAAGATTTGGAGAAGAATGAGGCACTAGGATGATAAAGCTTGTCTCTTTCCTTTATTCTCATGAATCTCAAACTCTCTCTTACGATATTATATAAGAGAGGGAATTGCGATTCCTTGACACCTTGTGGGTTATTGTAATTGATGATGAAAGCAATAGATTGCAGCAAATCTCATATCCAGCCAGCAGCTTGGAATTGAACTTTAGTAACACGTGCTATTAAGCTCATTTGAGGGAAATCAGCAGAAAACAGTGTCTTATCGTTCAATGCAGAGCAAAACGGAAATGTGAGTACACAAATGGTTTAAGATTCAATTTGTTAAGACTCTTTTTTTTTCTGGAATAACATAAGTGGAAACCTCAAATTTCTGTAGCATGTGCGCGTCAGTTTACTGCAGCACAAATGAGTTCAGCCTTACCGTAATGCTTACTCTTAGGTAAGAATTGTGATATACTATTATGATGTTGATCTATGTTGGAGTATAAACTGAGTGGGTATTTAGCTGTTCACGACACTGCAACTCAATCTGATCTCTCCCTCGGATCCAGTCTTGACGCCAACGTTTCCCAAATTGATCATGGAAGCCACAAAGCTTGCATTAAAATTGGAGGAAGAAGATGCGAATTTTTTGACAGTTCCAGATAAGCTTTTATCTGCACCAACTTGCTGATCTATTCGTAAAATGCCATTCCTCGAAAGCAGCTCTTTGTAGTAGTTGTTGTCGAATATAAATGGCGTCCCTTGATCGAGGAAAACGCCAGGATTTTTAAAGATTGGTTTAGAGGGATCGGGACAAGTTTTTCTCAGGGACTTGACGAGATTGGGGTTCATGGTTGGATCTGGTTTACCACTGCCTTGAAAGTCATACAGGCGATCATCGAAGAACCTGCAATGCGAGATGCCGACTGTGTGTGCACCTGCATGTGAACATGATTATTATATTGCCAACCCAATTACAATCTCTCTCTCTCTCTCTCTCTCTCTCTCTCTCTCTCTCTCTCTCTCGCTCTCTCTCTCTCTCGGAGACAGCTGAAAGACAAGGCCCATATGGCGTATGGAAAAGAGCTGATTAAAAAAATGAATTCGTGAAATTTAGCTTGACTTTTAAGCCTACCGACTCCCGAGGCAACGTCTTTCCTAGGAGGCTCTTTTGTCGATGGAGGACGTGGAAGGAATACAGCAAGGATTAAATTACTCTCAACAAGCAGTTCATCTCATTACGTATGAAATACATGCAGAATTTACAACATTTGGTAGGATTTATTGTAAACTGAAAATTAGGTCGATTGTATCCCTTGTAAGGTCTACTTTGGAAAAGCTCCATTGGACATGCTTGCGCTAAAATAAAAATAGAGTCTTGTTTTCTGTTCAAAGTTCAAACCTTCTAGCTTACTGCTAGAGAGAGCTCAGCGTCACTAAGGCTCTGACTAATAGAATGACCAATCCTCAATCGTGTCAAAGACATATTTCAGATCCTGACAAAAAGGTTGTAAATGGAGAAGGACAAAAATGTGTGGTGTAGGAGTAAAGATGTACAGACCAAAACGGACTTTGCCATTCATGTCCAGGGACCAAAATAAACAAGAAAGAACAAACCAATGGCCTTTCTTCCATCATTTAGTTAGATATAACAAAAGGCTAACGATTGAAATATAACATAGGCTTCACTCGCACGTCAACAGCTCCTTGCCTAATTATAGATGAAGCCCAATGGCTTTGTCTTCCTGAAAATGCTATCAGCCAGCCTTCAATTAAACTTTAAAGAGCTGATTTCAAAGTGGTACATTTTAGTATAAAAAACGAGTGTAGTAGCTGTCCTGGAAGTTGAAATTCAGATAAGGTGCAGAAGACTTACCAAGTAGAGTAACGAAGTCATGCTGTGACAGGCCTTTGGCAGCAAAAGCAGCAATGCCCTGTTGGGAAGTATCGCTTGGATCCGGCAGGTTTTCTGCATTAGCTAAAAGAGAAATCGTGCCATCTCTGCGACCAGTAGGAACATCCCAATGCGGCCCTTTCGCCTACTCAATAAATGATGTAAACAATCGGTTTAAATAATGGGAACATATATGCCGTTAATCTCTGATTGAATCCTCAACTTTTAAGCAATAGAAAAGCAAATTTAAGAGCAGTGTTGTATATTTCTAGAACTCATCCAGGAGACAAATAAAACTCTCCAGAATTACCAGAACAACTGCATCTCTTGTCGCAAGAGCTATGATATCTGCACAGGAAACAACCCCTCGGCAGGCATTCTCCACTGAAGTTTTTGCAGTGTTGATTAGGTCAAATCCACGAACGGTAAGATTTGGGCCAGCGTCTTTCTCAGCGTCGTTTGTTGAGTTTGAGACGATCGTAATAGATGCATCACATCCCTGCAGGAAACGAATAAACTTAAAAGTTCATATGCATTAAAAGCATTCAAGATACGTAGCAAATTGATGCAGATGATGATCCCGTCTACTTCCCACTGGGATGGTTGCGAATTCAAGTCCAGGATGTATCCATCAAATAACCACATAGTTGCTCTCTTCTATCGTAATTTAAAAGCAAAGCTTCTGCTACGTACAAGGACAAAGCAATCGTGGAAAAACATGCGCAAAAGAGCAGCTGGAACTGTCTGATCGTCCTTGAAAAACTGTGCAACAGTTTGCTGAACGAGGGACTCAGCAAGAGGGCACGTCAAGTTGTAGAATCCTATGCGCAACCCACTGGTAGATGCATTCTGACCATGTGTCTGGACAAGCAGACATGAAGCTAGATATAGGAATGCAACAATTACTATCCCCTTTCCTGCCATCGGCTGCTCAGCTTCTAAATAAAATTTTGCCAGTTGCAGCTACAAAAATATGATCTCCACTCAAGTTTCTCAGGATGCACTAGTTTCCAGAAGCTGCCCGATTAAATAATCCACACGGTCAGTTGCAGAAATTGATTTTACAGATCACTACAATCCACATATGCTTGTGCTAATCTATAAGCATTATACAGAATCTATATGAGGTGTGTATGTTAATGTCAGATTAACAGTTCATCTGATATTTCAGAGAGTAGCTGCACGAATCGGCTGAAAAACTTACGATAGGAAGTGGCAGCAGTTGCAGGAGTATTTGATATCTAATGTGCCGCGGGAAGCACGTGCAAGGTGGTAACAGCTGCCATGTAAAAGGCACACGTAGAAGAATCCTGGGGATGGGGTCCAGAAGCGGCGGTGGGGAAAGTAGCTGACTAATGAAGTGAAATCTGGTGCAGGCTGGAGCGCATGCCGCTGGGAGTGGATCAACATGGGACGTTTGGTTGGAGGTGAGTGCATGTGCAATGCTCCACAACATTCTTAAAGAAGTTGACAAATTCAGAAGCTGCCGAGATGGATCTCTTACCACCATTAAATTAATCCTGGTGCAGTGTTGCTGATCGTGGAACTGCAAACGAAAAGCTGCTGAATCAGATTAAAGTCAACCATCAGACTAATTTACTACAATTGAGGTCTTGACTTCTGCCTTCAACCATCTCCTCAAATAAAAAATGTTGACACCAGAATCAAATCCCAATCATCTATCAACCCTTTGAACGGTAGTGCTAATGCAGGTAAATTCTACTTGATGCTAGTGGATTCTATTAAACTCAGCGCCCTTCAAACTCCAAATTTTTCATTCTCATCGATCATAAGCAATATTTTATCAGAGATACTACAGCTGATACTAGACTAGTCTCACTTTGTCAGCCTTGATCATTGGGCGCAAACTCGAGCTCTTTCAATATTTAACATTTAAAATGCTGCTGTCGATGCTGCCAGCAGTTAATTAACAATTCTAGCCGTAAGAGATTGTGAAAAATAAATAGCAATAAGGAAGCAATTGATAAACTTGATCTCAGGAGTTTCCAGTAGATTTCTACCTTATGATCATATGCACCAATCCGCACATGCCACTGCCGGTGATATAGAGGATTGGAATGAGCAGTTGGACCAGGAGCAGCAGGAGCTGACTCCAGAAGCATGATCTGATCATCATGTGCAGAGAATCTCACTGCTACCAATGTGGGTCTCTATGCATTCATTGATCATCCTCGTCATCCCTTAGCATTCCTACCGCAGCACAGTTTTACTCTTTTAATTTGCACCGTGAATAAAACGTGCAGCTCTTTCATGCATGGGAAGTCACTTCAGTCTTCTGTGGCTTTTCTCTGTTGGCTTTTTCTCAATGCTCGAAAAATCGGCAAACTATAGCAAACTATAGGAAACTATAGGAACAGGCAAATTATCTCAAAAACCGGCATCATAAAATGAACGATTTTTTAGACAAAGATATATACCTTTTTATAAGTAAAAGACTTCAAAAAATTTAGAAGTTCTATAAGATGCAGGTTTTTTTAGGATAACTCAAAAGAGGTTTTCCGAGCACTGGAGCCTTTTTGTGCCCAATTTTTCAGACTCCTTAAAAAGCATAATGTGCATAAACTAAAAAGTAAGATAATTCTCTTTTTGGAAAAAGAGAAAAGCCAATTATGTGCTCTTTATGGAGTGGAAGTAATCTGGCATATGGCATTCTCCCCGGTAAGGAATGATGCCTCCAATGGCGCTCAATCAAGAGCCACTTCATAATGGGCATCATAATAAAAGAAAGCCAATGTGTCGTTGCATAATGGAAGTAGATGATCATTCACTAATTCCAACTCATTCCATAATACATATTTATTAATATACTCAATTCCCAATTCTCATCTCAACGTGCCAAGTAAAACAACTAAAAAAAAAAATTGTAGCCTTTAAAGATAGCACGCCAACGTGCTATATGAAATGAGAATTTTTTTTTTTTGCAGCCTCCAAAGATAGCACACCGGTGTGCTAAGGGTCTCGCCAAATCTTTTTTTTTTTGCAAAAAAAAAAGTTAATTTGAATTTTTTTTTTTAAAACTTTGTGGGATTTTTAACAATGTACTAAACCACATTCTTAAGTATAAACATTGAAGTACTGGCATGAAAAATGTAGCACACCATGTGCTATTTTTTTGTTGAATGATGGCGAGAAAGAAACTCGCAATCCTTCTTGCACCAAAAGGTTTGTCTCTACCTCTCCAACCTGTCTCTTGAGGTTGAGTAGTAGTATCTTGAGATGTATTCTCATATTCATCACTCAGAAGGTCAATGAATGGATCATCATATCCTCACTATACCATCTTTCCCATTGGATGTATCTATCTTCTCAGCATCCTCGTCTTCATACATCTTGGATTCATCAAAGATAACATCTCGGCTTACATGGATTTTGTTTTCCACTGGATGAAAACATCTATAGTCCTTCACACGTTCATCATATCCTAGGAATATACACTTGATAGCTTTTACATCAAGTTTACGTCTCTCTTCCTTAGGAATGTGTACAAAGGCCTTACATCCAACGATTAGCAAATGGTTCACCTTTGGTTTCTTCTTGGTGAATGCTTCCTCAGGTGTTATCTTTGGTAAGGCAATGGTAGGACTTCTATTTTGAAGATAGACTACTGTACTGCATGCTTCTGACCAAAAATCTTTTGGTAGTTTCATCTCAACTAGCATAGATCTAACACTTTCCACAATTGTACGATTCTTGCACTCAGCTACACCATTGAGAGCAGGAGTATGAGCTTGCGTAAATTGTCTTTTAATCCCAAATTGATCACAAAGATCATTGAAATCATTAGACTTATACTCACCTCCACTATCTGATCTTAGGACTTTGATCTTCCTACCTGTCTGATTTTCGACCAATGCTTTGAAGCTCTTGAAATTGTCAAGTGCATCTGATTTCTTCTTCAAGAAGTAGATCCACGTCTTACGAGACATATTATCAATAAAGGTCATGAAATAGAAGGCTTTACCTAAGGACATGGTCCTCATAGGCTCACATAAATCTGTGTGGATTAAATCCAGGATGTTCTTTGCTCTTGCAACACCACCTTTATTGAACTTCTCTCAATGTTGCTTCCCATATACACATGATTCGCACATCGATTTCAAGTGGTCGTCTATAGTAGGCAATCCTGTTACCATCTCCAATTTTCTCATCAAACTGAGGCTTCCCAAGTTCAAGTGACCAAGTCTCTTATGCCACAACTTAGTTTGCGATGAAATGGACGATACGAGTCCATGTTGCCCCTTGATTGTAGCATTCAACCTATACAATTTTGTATTGGGCTCCCTTACTCCATCCGCAATAACTTTGAACTTTTGGTTCACATCCTTCACAAAGCAACGATCATGGGCAAATTCCACTTTCAACTTTTGATCAGTAATGACTCCAATAGAAAGTAGATTTTTCTTCAAACCCGGTACGTAAAGTACCTCCATGATCATCCTGCTTTTGCCATCAAGTAGTTGGATTGAAACGGTACCCATCCCCTTGATCTTGCATACCTCACCATTTGCTTGTGAAACGGACGTTCCATTATCCAACTTTTTCCTATGATATTACTCGGGGGTGCTAAGGAATGGTATCTTAATCTCGATGAATCTGATATAGTTTCCTGGGAAACCCTTACCGCCGCCTTGACCAAACGATTCATGGCAAATGCTTTGCCATCTCTCAGTCTCACTGGGTGATGTTCAACAATACCCATGAGTTCTTCGTATATTTTGTCGGCTTCTAGTTATCAGCTTCATCTTTCTCATTGTAAAGAATCACAGACTCGATTGCAGATCTGAGTCTCATTGCCATTGCTATTTTCAAAGCATGGGCGCCAAAAATCTCTCTGATATGATACTTAATCTCAATTTTTCGTATCACATTTAATGTAATGTGAATGCCAACATAGTCACAGTTACTGCGTATACCATATTTTATGTAACTATACATACTATATTTCTATAACTGTAACTAGTATAGTTAGAAAATTTCATTATACTAACCAGCATAGTCAAGTAAATTTAACTTGAGGTATTGACATCGGACAGACTAGCATGTGTCGGGCAGGAAGAAGAAACCAATGGGATATGTCCATGCTGCCCGGACACAATTTTCAAAGTTTTCTATATTGCATTTTTATTTTTTAGTTAATTTGAACTACGTTACATAGATTTTAAATCTGTGCATTTTGATTGGGCCTGGTGACAGTCGAAACTAAAGAAAAAAAATAAAAGTATCTTTACAAAGGGTCTTTTTGATATTGAGAACTCCTCTAATGTCTACTAGTTTTCTTGGCATTCTCTATCAAGGATCTAACTTGCACTTGAAAGCATACTTGGATTCAGATTTTGCAGGAGACAAGATGGATAGGAAATCTATAAGTGCATTTGCTACTTTCATTTGTGGAGGAGTGATATCTTGGCTTTCCAAAAAGCAAGATACTATCTCACTTTCCTCTTGTGAAGCCAACAAAGCTTTGACATCAACAACAAAAGAACTCCTATGGATAAGAAGACTTTTGGAGGAGTTTCAAGTGATCAAGGCCAAGGATATCCCTTGCATCTATTGTGAAAATCAAACATCACAACAAATTGCTACATATCCTATCTTCCATGCTAGAACAAAGCATATCGAGATAGCACATCATTTTGTAAGAGAGAAAGTGCAATCCAAGGAGGTACAACTACTTCATGTACCATCATCCGAGTGTATTGATGATTGCCAAAGGATCCATTTTTTAAGCCTAAACGCTCGCGATCCAACAAGTGAATTAGTTGGTCGTCAGAAAACTCATGTTCTCCCCCAGTAAGAATGCCATCCTCATTGGTGGATATGTCTGTAACAAAGGCCTCTTCAAGCATCCACTCAATAGGGAGTGCATCTATCATGGACAAGGGCAAGATGGGAGTGTTGATAACTGTGGAGTGTATAGTGATTTCAATTGGGTCCTCTTCTTGAACTTCTTGCACACAAATAGTGGCATTGACACAATCGATGGTCACTAAGGCATGTCCCCAATTGATGATATTGGTACTCTGCATGTAATGACCCTTTACGGTGGAATTGATACTATCGGGGTCATCATAGGTAGTTGAAAGGCTTTATCTTTCTGGTGGCATCGGCAGAGATTTGCCTGTCTCTGTTGCCAAAAATGATTCATTTTTTCTTCCAATCTTGAATCACTCCAGCCATTTCTAACCAAGGTATTCCAAGAAGGAATTGATAGATGTGCGGTTCATCAAGTAAATCTAGGATTACACACTCTATAGTGAAAATCAAACCAACAATTTTGATCGTTATGTGACCAGCAAGTGTCGTCATTTGTTGGTTAGCCATACATAACTTGTACTTAGGCTTTTCCAATGTGGATATTTTCCATGCCTTTGCTGAGGACAGGGCGATAACATTCACACCAGACCCACTATTGAGAATGGCTTGTATGGATGGATAAGATTTGTAGTGCATTAGTAAAGTGATGATGTTACCTTTAGCAACACCTTTATGAAGTAATCCCATGTCAACATTATGAGCCACTTCAGTGTTTTCCTATCGTCTCAACTGATCTAATACATCAAGTTGCTGGGAGCTGTGGAGTATTCCATCCCCCCGTAGGGGTTTGGAAAACTTCACGACCGTGTAGAAGGGCATGGTGATTTGATCTTGTAAAAGATTGGAAAGAACCTCTATTCCTCGTGGTGGTTGCCCCTATGTAGGTAACTGGGCGGATGGTGGAGTAGAAATCCTAGCTTCAACTCTATCAAACTCATCTCGGAACTCATGGTATTGCCTTTGAGCTTCTACAGGGTCAGGGTACGATTGTGGAATCGTGGAAGTATTAGCAAGAGAGTGTGGTTGTGTTGGGTCCTTGTTCTCATCTAAGGCCCGATGTTGCGCGTGTGTGATAGCATGGAATGGCTCTTCAGATATCCTACGTGCTAGAACAGCCTTTTTGGTTTGGTTTGGGCAATCTTTATAGCAATGCCTTCTGATATAATCAACACATGCAACTACAAAGTCATAACAAAGTCGACATTCACTCTGAAAGTGAGTAGTTTCTCCATAGACAAAACATCTCTTTTGAAGTGCTGAAGGAAAAATGGCATAACCATTTTGATCAACTTCGTTAGATTGTTTATCTAGATAATATTGGTCATTAGAATAGGAGGTAGATGCATCATCTATGTATGTGGTAGGATGACCATCATCATAAGCAGAGTCATAGGCTGGGGTGTCATAGGGCGTATTCTACACAACATTGGTATGAAGTTGTGGTCGGTTCTGTTGGTTTGGCCTCTTGGGTGGAGCAGATCCTCTTGGACTTGGAAGTGCCAAGCGTTGTTGTTGTGGAGGTTGTTGTTGTCTAGGCAATTCTGAGACTTGGACTGGAGTCATATAACGTGGGTTATATGGCGCTTGTGGTTGTCCTCGTGGTGCATATGGCTGTGGGTGAGAATATTGCATGGTGCGTGGGTTGTATCTACAGCTTGATGTGGTATGAGTGGTCGTATCATAAAGTATACAATGTTGTGTTTCGTAAGGACGGTGTGATGGACACTCATTACCTGTATGTAGTCCACAACATTGTGGGCACCAGGTATCTTCTCGCCTATGAATAGTGTTACCAGATGGCAATTGCCCTGGCAACTGACTTTGGAAAGATTTTAAGGCTTGCTGAAACTCTTTGTTGAGTTTCTCCATCTGTTGTTGATGTTGTTGATTCATCAACTCGAACTGAAATTTCCAGACTTGGTCTGATTCTCGAGGCTCACTTGGACGATTATCAGGGTAAACACGGTGAGCTTTTCTCTCTTTCTGGTCGTCATAATCAAACCCTTCATCTTCTTCACGAATGGCATCGGACATAGCAGATTTAAGAGTAAAATACTCTTTGCTAGGTTTAACCTCTTTTCGGATGCGTTTGGGAAGACCAACTATAAACCATATGATTAACATTTTATCAGTTGGCTGTTCATGGACTTGAATGTACAAAGGGACTTTCTGTGAGTCTGAAAGGTTGAAGCGTTTAATGAAAGACTCTTTCAGTTCTGACCAATCTTGTCGATCATCACGATCGAGATTAAAAAAACCACTCTCGTGCTTTATCTACCATGATCATTGAGAAAAGTTGGACTTTTGCATTGTCAATATATTCTCCATACACTTCGCATGCATTCTCAAAGACTTGTAAAAATCTATGAGGGTCCACATTACCGTCAAACTTTGGTAATTCCAGTCAGGGTGTTCGTTTATCGGATTAGATAGTATGATGAGCATTGTAAACAAGTTGATCATCATAAATTTTAGACTGATTGGGTCTCCACTTGGATGGTCCAGAATCTTGATTTACCTGAGATCTAAGCCGATAGGGTTTGTTCTCATCATTTGGATGATTGGGCGGTGTAAACTCATCCATCATCGACACCATGGGACATGGCATCAACTAACATGCGTAAAAAAACCAGTTTCTACCTCAGGTAATTTGTCTCGAAGTAATGAGATGGATGTATGTTTCCTTAGTTCTTTAGTTTTTGGACCTAATGACCTTATTTGCATTAAAGGTAAAGTTAAAGTTCAAGTTGTTAATGTTCTTTTTGACACAGGATCCACTCATAACTATATTAATGTAAATTTGGTGCAGACGCTAAACCTTCCTACCCAAAAAAGTCATGAGAAAAAATATTGTGTGACAATGGCATCGGAAAGCAATTCCAAGTTTATGGATTATGTTATTCCTGATGTAGAGTTACACATAGAGGATTACTCTGAAAAACTAGAATTCTATGTTGTTGCATTAGCTAATGTAGATATTTTTCTCGGGCAACAATGGCATTTTGATAAGAATAAGTCATTCAGAATTGATTTTGCTGAAAAATCTTTATCTTTTATGCATGAGAATTCTTTGATTAAGATCAAGGCTAGTTTAAGTGTTAACACTAAAAATGTTAATCCTTATTCTAAACATGAACTTAATTCAATAATGAAGAATTCTAATTTTAAAGTTTACTTATGTTTTCATAATAAATTCATTTGCTACAATGATAAAAAAAGCTTAACATAAATGTCATGAATATACCCAGTGAGAACACTACGGAGTTTGAAGCCTATAATGAATTTAGGCAGGAATTCAATGATTTGCACAAAATGAGATTTGGGGATTTAGTGTATTCAAAGTGATGCTTTTAGGGATAGAAAAAACACATGCAATTTAAGAACGACCCACAAAAAAATAAGCACAAAAAAAACACTCGAAAAAATTTACCTCTAGAATAGCTAAGACTTAAGGTGCTCAGCAAATTCACTTTCACTTTGTTAAAGAGAGTCAGAATACTGTTTGGCAGTTGAACTACATGAAAATATACTTAAATCTATCAATTGAAAGTAGTTGCATAATAAAAAAGCAACACTTCCCAAATCAATTTTGAAGTTCTAACCTGGATAATTGTGGCCGGATATGCATCATACCACTTCAACCAATTGACCATTGAGCGAGGTGCCACGTAACTACTCTCTGGGAATTTGATCGAAATCAGCCTGTGAGTTTGTTTTTGCATGAACTTGAAGCTCAACAAATACTAATTATCAAGAAAACTAGGAAAGGACTACAAGGAACCAAAGGTATGTATCCAAGAAAGAAACTTGGTGTTTGCAGCGACCTGCAGAGATCCGTGAAAGTGGTATGTTCCAACTTTACGGGCTTGAATGAATTTTTACGGACAGTATTTAAGTATTTTCCAGTCAATTTTTTGATGCGTTATCGAGCATTACATTCCAAAATGTACTGTACCAGAACATACAGTACGTTCCAAGCAGATTTGGTAGGAACAAGTTTCTAAACTTCAGAGAAGTATTTAGCCACTTCTTTGACTTTTATGTCTACAAGTTTGCACTAAAACTTGGATATAGATAGGTCGAGTTCTCATAGCACGTCTGAACTCAACATTACAATTTAGCTAGTGTGTGTCCACATTTCTCATATATGGGCTCACCGACAATGGCTAAATGGGTGGAATTTTAATTCACCTGATGCATACTCTTTCATGTAAAACAAATCTCATTGAGAATGACTTTTCCACGGCGTGACCAGGGAAGTGGCATCTTAGGCATTTCCACACGTTCCTCAAGCTCTCAGGTCTGGAAGCACAAATTCCCACATTCAAAGTGGTTCCCTATGGTAACAGCTTCTGCACAGACCCAAGACTTAAAATGGTACCTTACATTATAGGAGTGCCCCCTAAATAAATGAAGTACTGATCCTTTGATTCTGTTTATGTGCTTTCAAAATGAGCATTTTTAGTTCTTATAACATACATAAATGCTCCACAGGTATGATGATGTGGCTTTCCCCGTCCAATTTGTTAGAAATGATTTGTCCCCATTCTCTGCTCCCATTCCCTCATCACTATGCTTTGCCAACAAAAACATTTAATATATTAATACTTTATGTAGCCTTCTCCTAAAACATCCTTTTCCAGCTGTTCGCATTAGGGCCAATCATGAAGGAACGAAGTATTCCAAGAACACAAATATTTTCACTGCGTAATCCATCATCTGAAAGCAGTGAAATAATCATGTTCATCAGTGAACTGCAAAAAGGGCTAACAAACTCTTCAAAATTCAGCTACATCCTGCAGTTAATTGCTGAAAAGCATTATCCAAACCATCGTGGAGAAAGCTATTGTCCAAATTGACACAGAGATCATGCCATGAAATACTGCAGAGCTGAAAACTACTCAGCAAACAATGTAATAATACAACATTCTATAATAGGCAGCTCTTTCTGAAAAGCATTCAAAGTTTTCAGTCCATCCACTGTTAAAATCATCCAGCTTCCTTGTTATGTTCATATTTCATACCATTTCAACAATTGAACACTTTTTAAGGAGAGATACCTCACACAAATAGAACTGGACTGACGGTCAAACTATTTCTGATACCTTTTATCTAAAACTTTTGAGCAATGGGCATACATCTAAACAGAATTAGAGGAAACATACCCCAATTGAGTATGAAGCCTAAATCATGGGATACCTAAACAAAGCCTGCTCAAATAGAACCCAAATTTAGCTGGTCCATTAACCAGATTAACTTCTACATAAAATTTCAGATCTGCACTCTATCAAGCTAGTACGCCACAAATTTAAGATGTCTGCATAGCCTCGGCATGGTAATTTTCAAGGTCTGCATCTAGATCCTCTGTTGACTTCTGTAAAGCAGGGCCCCTGCGCCCTCGCCCTCTGCCACGCCCACGACTTAATCGTCTGGGCCCAAGACCACCACGTCCACGTGTTGAAACTCTGGTTTAATGCAACAAAAAATTATAAGTGAGGCTATCCGGAGCAAGGGTCATAGATCTACCCTCCTCATTTCAAACAGATTAGAATAATCAATTCAAGCTTGATATAAATAACCAATATAAAAAATTGAAAGGAAAAATTTCTCCGACATGAATAATGTTCATCATATACTCCACCAATTAACAATAGGCAGAAGCATACGTTGTCAAACCAGAACGGGCTCTTCCTGCAGCTGCTGTGCTCCCATTAGCAATTTGTGCCACACCAGTCATCAAATTGGTGCCAATCAGCTCTATCTTCATGGGCTTTCCATCCAGTTGCACATTGTTGTACCTTTTCATAGCAGCCAAAGCATCTGGTTTTCTGGTAAATACTACCTCAGCTGTACCCTGGAATGAACATGAAAATCAAACCCTTCACATCACCAATTTGAAACATAAACTCACGCATAGCAAACTACTACAATAGTTTAGAAAGCAAATGATAAACACATTTCGGAAATATGGAATTCTTTCAGAAACGTTTTTTTTTTAATTTTTTGTTTGGTTTTTTTTTGTGCAATATGGATATCAGGTGAAAGCTCTAATTAAGAGCATAATTACTGTGTAATTTGCCGACTGTTTCGGGTGCAGGATGGTCCAGTTCAGGTGCATTAATCCATGTTGGGTTTTGTCAAGGATAAAAATTCAAAAGTTAACCTCTAGCGTGTTTGTTACGATCACAAATGGTCCCAGAGTGTGTTTTCGCTCAGAGAGTTGGAAGGCCAAGTCATGAAGAGGCCTTACCGTCGGGGCCGAGGTCTACCGGCAGCCCCCGGACCCTGCCATTGGGAAGCGTTGCCCCCCAAACCCCCCACCGGGGGGCTACCGCCCCCCAGACCCCCCGTTTCTCGGGGGGCTACCGCCCCCCGAACCCCCTGAGCATTTATTGAAATCCAGAGCAAATAACAACCAAGTAGCTATTGAAAATAAGATCTGTTTGTGCCCCATCTACTGCACTTTTGAGAGGCAAAACGCTCATTTGACCATTGATCCCCTAAAAAATTTTCAGCCATAAGCTATTTTTCCAACAAAAAAAACAAAAGAAAAAATTTGCGATTATGGGAGGAGAAACGCGGTTTCCGAAACGTCTCCTCCCAGAAATGCGATTCTGTGCAACTATGAATTATAAAGCAAGGAGTTACCTTTGAACGGCCACTTCTGTCATAGTGGATGGAGCATCGCTTTAAATCACCAACCTCAGAGAAAAGTTCCTGTGAAACCACAGAAAGTTACAAATGGTCATTATTAGGTTACAGAACATGGATAGGGCACCTAGACAAGTTATCAACATACTACAAAGTCTGGCACAACTGAAGACGAGTAATAAAAAAGGACAAAGCTACTTTAAGGCTTTTCATCTAAACAATACACTTGTGGAACACCATATTAGAATAAGGAATACTATAAGAGTCTCAAAGCAGTGACAGTTAGCTAAAGGAAAGAAACTAAAAGAATGGGGGTGAGGAATCTTTTTGGGGTCCACCCCTCAATGCACACAATATGTGCAAATGTATGGGGATATGCACATTCCCCATACATGCATCCTCCTCCCCAAGTTTTTTAGTTAAAAAAAGCTGCTCTGCTGTGATAGTACTGCGGACGGGTATGAAATGTGCCTGTTTTGAGAACCTGTCAACTACCACCATACATGAATCGTGACCACGACGGGTGCGGGGAAGGCCAATGATGAAGTCCATAGAAATATCAGTCCACTGGCAGTGAGGAATAGGCCAACTCTGAAGCAAACCAGCGGACTTAGCACGGGAGTACTTATTACGTAAGCAGAAAGGACAGATACGAATAAGTACAACAAGCTCTTTCCTAAGGGATGGCCAATAGAAATGATCCTTAAGACGAGCATAAGACTTCTGAAAACCAAAATGACCCCCAACTGGGGACGAATGAGCATCCGACAACAACTGAGAACGGATACCCAAAGAACTAGGAATACAAAGAGAACCATAATGATAAAGACGGTGGTCAACAATGGAATAAGCCTGATGAGGTGAAGACGACATAGGTGGAGCTGAACTATAAACATCACGAAAATCAGAACATGTAAGATAAGCAGATGGAAGATCATCAAACCAGGAAGGGATCGTGGCAACAAGGGTATTCAATAAAGCAGGAAGTCTAGACAATGCGTCAGCAGCAGTGTTAGCACGACCAGGACGATACAAAATAGAAAAATCAAAAGATTGTAAAAACTGCAACCAACGAAACTGACGATCACTAAGATCACGCTAGGAGAAGAGATAACGTAAGGACTGATGATCAGCAACGATATCAAAAGGAACACGGTACAGGTAATGGCGCCACTTCTTAAGAGCATAGATAATGGCAAGAAGCTCTTTCTCATGGATAGAATAACGTTGCTCATAAGAGCGTAAACGACACGACTCATAAGCAATAATACACTGAGACTGACGAAGCAAGGCACCCAAACCAACATTACTAGCATCGGTCTCAACAATAAATTTCTGATCAAACTGTGGTAAACACAGGACAGAGGCCTCCACAACAGCACGACGAAGAGTGTCAAAGGCGAACTGACAATCAGAAGTCCAAACAAAAGCACTAGACTTCTTCAAAAGGGCATGAAGAGGGGCAGCCACAGTGGCAAAGTGAGGAACAAGACGACGAAGGTGAGTAGCGAGACCAAGAAACATACGAACATGGTGGACATCTGTGGGAACAGGCCAATCAGCGATTGCCCGAACCTTGCATCACGTAGGACCATTAAACCTTAGAAGTCACTTGGAAAATATTTCCTGCCTCGAAGATAACATTGAGAACAAATTTGGCTAAGAATTCAATTCTTGTAAGTTGCTAAAGTGAGTCATTGTGGAGTTGTGCATATGAACAAACAAACTACTACAGTAACAGCACATTCTAGAACCAGTTTTCATCTCTTTTAGGATAAACTAGTGAGTGACGACCTTGCCAACATAATCATAGAATTAATGAACCGTAGGCAGTTCACCACGGTTCTGAGAACCGTACGGTTCTCTAACTTTTTTGGCCAAAACCGTGGTGAACAGTGTAGTTATTGATTAATTAATTAACTTTTTTTTTATTTTTTTCGTTCATTTTTATCAAGCATTAATTAATTAATAATTTATTTATTTATTTATGATGAACCGTACCACGATTCGTGAACCATGGTACGGTTCACCCCACGGTTATACATATTATAGATTCTAAACCATCTAAATTTTAATGATTAATTTGGTAAAAGAACATGGACATAGTTCGCGAACCAGCCGCATAGTTGTAAGAAAGAAAGAAAGCTTTATTAATGTCTTTTCCATGCCAAAGGGCATATAAGACTAATGAAGTACATGTCAAGTATGTGGTAACCATGGGAGCGTATAAAACGTCTCCAAAACTATAATAAAGAAAACATCTAGTACAAACTAAAATGTAGGAAGTTTTTAATTTTTAGGGTTCCGACGTTCTAGAAAACTCGTTCCGGAACCTTATGCCTCTGAAACGTCGTTCCAATGCAACTTAGCTTCAATTCACAAGGAGCTGGCCTATAATACTTTCACATCATCTTGAGTTTGAGGCTGGCAGATTCCATGAGATAACTAGAGAAGACGCATGATCTGAAAGTAAGGAGCATGCCTTATATACAAGGAAAAAACAAAGCTCGACTTACCCTCAACATGACATGCAAGTTCATCCTTAACACAAGTATAGATTCCACAATATTTCGTTGAAGATTAGCAACTAAGAGAAATTATGGACCAAGATAGAGATCAAGGATCAAATGGACATAAAGTGGTCCAATCACCACCCATGTTAAACACCGGTAATTATCTGTTTTTGTGACCACCAATCCACCACATTGCATACTACGAGGTCAGCGCTTGGCACCAGTTACAGCTTGACAAGAACTAGACAACACCTACATCAAGTTGACCAATGAGTTGATTATATAGCATTGGTAGATTTCATGAAGATATATTTGTGTTCACTTGTATACCACCTTGTACACAGTCCTTTCATGCAATTGTGTTCTCAACTCAATGATGTAATTACAAAGAGATTAAAGCAACAACCTTCCTACTACCGATAAAAGCAAATATTGATAGCATAGAACCAACGGTTCTTGGAACCGTGGGTCCCAAGAACCGTTGGGTGAACCGTACCACAGTTCATGAACCGTGGTACAGTTCTTGTAATTAATTAATTAATTATTAATACTCTCTAATCCTCTCTGTCTGCTGCCTTCGATGCCATAGCCGTTGATAAGCCCCCCAATGGTGAGGTCATCGAGCTCAGGCAGAACCTCAGGAGCAAAACCATATGGAATAGTGGCAGCCCTCAGCTGCGACATCGTCACCATAGGCTCACATTTCATGAGCTTCCGTTCTTTATCGATCTAAACAATGGAGGTGAGGTCGCCAAGATCAACCTCATATCTAGAAGACCACTTATGCTCTGCATTGCAGAGGGCGCGATGCCCAACCACGCTTACGGGCAGTGCAAATGAGGCCATCAGAGAAAGGATTCCGCTGCATGACTTTCCGCTAACTTTCCGCACAATAATATATAAAAAATAATTAATTAATTGCTGTACGGTTCACCACGGTTCACCAGCAAAATCTTTGTGAACCATATGGTTCACTGTTCTGAGAACCGCGGTGAACCGTTCACGGGACTCTCAGATTCTATGATTGATATAAATCACAAAGCAAAATAAAAACCCCAGCACAACACTTGAAACGACTAGTAAGAAGTCCCAACAATTATATAAACATAACTTGCACCAAGGCCAAAATTTTGAACATTGATGACAAATATTTTATATGGCATTGATAATATTAAATCCATACTTTGTAAATTCCTGAAGAATCTCAAAGAACTTGCTGATGCTCAATGCTCATATGCTTATCAGCACTTTCCAAGTTTCCAAACGCGTAAACTAATAATACGTGATACAAAGCAACAATGATGAATCACCATACACCCACATACAGCTACAAAGTGTGTTAGAAGGATACAAATCAAGTAACTGTGCTAGAAATATGTAATTTAACACTGGCATGATATTAGCAATCACATGATTGAGTTGTTCCAGCGAGTCCAAACTAAGCAGTTTGCTAGCATTTTCAGGAAAAGAAAAATACCTTAATATCTTCATTTGAAACTCCATAGTCCAAATTGGACACATACAGCTTGGTACCAGTCTCTATTCCAACGGCTTTACCGGGTGCATTTCCCCCTTCCTCAAACAAGTCGTGCTGCCAGACTCCATCTGTGTCGCGCTGAGCAGGCTGCTTAAACATTCAACAGAGAGTAAGCGTTGTGTAATAGCAGATGCATGCACGGCTAGAGTTTCAGCAACCACAACTCTTATGAACTTACACAAGTCTTGTCATCCTGTAAAGAGATGATCACATGCATTCAAACTAGGCTTTTATCATTGTTCACATAACATGCCACTAGGGCTTCATCGTTGTTCATATAGCATGCCACTAGGGTTTGATCTTGGTTCACATAGCATGCTACAGACCAAGAAGCTAAAACTGGAAATACCACCTCCAGAACTTGCATAGAAAAGTAAGACCGGTCATATTTGATAAACAGCAACGCCCAGCGTGGAGAAATGGTGGCCCAAACCCAAACTAGATACAAAAGGTACAGCTGAAGATGACCTAAAAGAGCCGTGAGAAGGGTTTGCCCGGAAACACGGCCCTCCAATGCCCCAATCCAACCATCTTCTATTCCATCCGAAATAGACGGAAGTGCTATCACTGCTCCGATATTTTCTTTCCTTACTATCCCGCGTGTACTAGAGGCTCTTACAAAGCAATGGATTCTGAGAGACTGTAATCCTTAGAGGAGTAAATAGCTATTTCAAAGCATTTACACAAGAACTTATCCATTAAACACTACTCATTGTCGCCTGCAATTTCCAATATGATTTTTATGCACAAGAAGATGTTGCTTGCTTGCCTTAGCCGTGGAGTAAGGCGAAGGACGAGCAGTGGCCCGGCTATTAGCTCTGCGGATCGGTCCTGATGATCTGCCGCTGCCATAACCCCCGCCATTGGATGCCCCTCTTCGGAGGCCTGCTCCCCGGCCGCCGCCAACCTGTTTGTTATTCTTGATAATATCATCCAGTGACATGTCAAGCGAGCTCGACATCTTATTTCTGCACTATAAAGATATGTGACGCACAACGAACGGCTATGCACGAGAAGTCCGATTAGGGCAAAAGCTAGCTTGAGCTTCAGAATCCAAAAACGTGGATCTTCAGGATGGATGATGTATTTTATGAATAAAGCGGTTTTGATCTTTCCAATATGAGAGAGCAAAAAGGCGAGCGGCGATCAAATCCAAGGAAAAGAGGTGCAAAGGACGCTGATCGGAAGGAAAATAGCTCAGATCGAAGACGCAGGGGCGAGAGAATGGCAGTGGCAGGAACAAGGAGAATGGTTTAGCCGGCGAGGCAAGAGAAAAAAGCACAAAAGTATGAGAAACCCTCATCAATACCTATATACCTAATCTACTCCTTCTTACCTGGCTGGCCTGTATATTAGGTTTTAACATTTGGGGTGATCACTTGATGTTGTAAGGTCAGATATTTCTCAACTTTGCTTAAGCTATAATAGCATGGCCTTGGTGTAAGTTTAAGTATAGGGAAAGACCAACCTCAGGCCTTCTTGTACGTACGTCAAACCAGTGCTAAAACAAATTGCGCAACTAAGAAAACCCTCACAAACATCTATATCTACTCTTTCTTACTTCGTAAAACCACCTCGCTGCTTTGTATATTAGGTTTTAACATGTGGGATCTTGTGGGGTCAACGTATTTCTCAACTTTGCTTAATGTATTGCATGGCCCTACTCTCATTAAACCTATAGGGGAAGGCCTGCCTAGCCCATACGTAAACCCATCATAAAAGTAATTTGCTTAAAATAGAGACAAAAATAACTATTTCTAGGAAATTATGCTTTCCATCATAATAATGAATCTTTAAGATTTGTTTGCTCGGATCTATTTTTAAAAGTGGTTATTAAGCATTCTTCAAAATAGACTGAGCTTTTTTTTAGCAGTGTAGTGCTTTACGATTGAGAAAGCTTGATGCATTTCATCGTTATGTATCCATCATAATCAACGCTTCTTGATCGTTGAATGAGGAGATGAGCGTATTCCATAACCTTAGCATGCATGCATGGCCCCACCCTTATCCAACAATTAAAGAAGCTCGATGCATTTCATCTTTGTGTATCCAACATGTTGGACACTCCTCAAATGCTTATGTGAATGTCCTTCATATCTTTTACTCAGTTCAATGTGTGTTCCACAACAAACCTTGATCAAGCTTTTGTAACCTTGTTTGAGGTCCTCAAACAAAGACATCATTCAAGCTAAGAAAATTTGTTTGAGTTCATTATTGTTTCTTGACCTTGAACTAGGTGTTCCAACGTTTTTCAATCACATTATAGGCCCAATTTGAGGTATTGGCACCTTTGAGTAGAACTCAAACAATGTCCTAAACCCCAACTCTCAACAAGTCTTTCTTATATTTTTTTCATTCATGTTTATGCAACTGAACTGTGATGTTGCTTATTGATGACATTTGTATATTTTGTTCATGATGACATTCGTGATGCTCTAGTTTGAGCTCATTTTGGAGTTGTAATGTGTCATGTACTTCATAATTGTGGGTATCCAATTTAAACTCTTTTGGGCCCAAAAGATCTCTCAACCTTGATAAAAACAAATGTGATCCCTCTTTAAACCCCTCAAAGACAAGTCAAATAAGGAGTATTGGCCAAATAAGGCCCAACAAGTAATTAGAAGAGTTACAGATTTCACAAAGACAATTGAATTTGGTTAAGGTTTGAATTCGTCTAGTCATAAGTAGCCTATTCTATCATGGAAAGGTATCTTCTGGCTCATTTGCTTAGTGAGAGAACCTTCACTCGTCTTTGTCGATGTGAACCTTGGAGATGTGTGTGTCTTGGTCTCATGTGCCTTAATCCACATGAATCGTTTATAATCTCAGTAGGCGAGATTATTGCTTATGCCTCATTATTTCAGTCTAGGCCAAAAATGTAATCAATAACCTTGTGAAGGCCCAGTTACATTAGTGGAGCTAGTGCACGGATTAGGATGACTATAGGTATGTAGAGTATCAATAGTAGTGAAAAGTGCTTTTGGGGATTTACCTAGCTTATATGGGCACATGCATAGGTGGGACTGGGGCCTATATATCCTAGCAGGAACTCGCCATCCTACCATTCCGTAGTGTAGTTTTCATTACCAATTTTCTCTTTCGACACCTGCATCCTATTTTGTGGCTCGGGGGTGATGCTATTGGAGATTGATCGATGGCTTCTCATTGGTTGGGTGGTCTTGCTCCACAATGTTCTCTTTGTGTTTGTTTTATATTAAGCAGGATCTTGAGGAGCTTGTGGTATCAAAGCCAAGGCTTAAGGGAACCTGGAGTTCTAAAGCTTTTCATTGGATCTTAGGTAGTGGATCGATCGAATTTTTCTTCTTGATGGAGAAAGCTTCCAAGTGGATGATATCTCAAGTTTTTCACTGTGACAATTTTTCAAGGTTTTGCTTGTGTAGCTCAAAAATAATGGTAGATCTAAATTTCCAGCAAATTACTTTCGTTTGTGAATTCATTAATTGTTGAATTAATGATGCGTGCTGATAATTTACAAAATTTACGGTTCTAGACTATGATTTTGGTCAAGAATTACTTTTTTTTAAAGGTGTAGTAAGAACCATAATCCAACAAAATTAGATCATTAGATGGCTTTTGATAACTAATTTGAGTTATATGTGAGCAGTATGTAGATGCATGAGGTAGAAATCGGCTTTATATAATGTAAAAAAATTGGAAATATTGCCAAATATGATGAGTTTTGCAAGTTTTTTCATAGATTTGATTACATATTGATGTAAATCACCTTGTAGACCTTGAATGAGGGTTTATCAAAGTCTTTTGAAGCTTTCCAAGAGGTTAGAACAAAGATTTCGGACATTAGAGGATGTAGAAGGCTAAAAAGGATTGAAAATTGTCTTTATTAATCTTCTTGGGAGATTTAGTGCCACATATCCACAAGAGGATCATGGATGGTCCAGCCTGATTAGTATCCATCTTGACCTTCCCAACAAGCTATCAGACCTACAAATTGTTTGTCGAAGGCTTGTGCTCCATCTCATATCAATGAAGTGTATTGCTTGAAAGGAGAAAGTCTAGCATATAACAATTCCAACAATTTGTTTATTGACATTAATCAGTTATTAACATTCATCATAAATTTTTATGGTATTACAAATGAGCATGTCAATAACAAGTTGATAGTTGTTCTCAAGTTAGATGAGTCTGAAATTATAAAAGGACAAAAAATGGAAAGAGTCAGTCTCACGATGATGAATGGAGCACTTTCAAATTCAAAAGACTCAGAAGACCTCAATTTCAATGTTCAATCAAAAAATGATATCTGGTGGTTGGCAGCATTTCAAGTATAGCAGTTCCTTTGCATAATAAATAGGGATAATCATTTGAATATGGATTTCATATCTAAAATCTTCTCTGTGTTAATATTATGAGGCTAATCACGTTTTTGTATTCTCTTATAGGTGCTGAAAGATCATATCCTGTCACCATAAAAAATCACATGGAGGGAGTTCCACTCAATATTCCTGGAATTGGCACTTTCAATATTGAATGGCATTTAGCAGGAGATTTCAAGACATTAAAATGTATGTTCAATGTATCTCATGGTGCTAACTCTAAACACCCCTGTTTGTACTGCATGAAAACAACAAAAGACATGACAAGGAGTACAAGAATATCAAGAGATCAAGAAGATCCTAATTGGAAACCTGTACTACCGATTCCTCTACGAAATGTTCATATCTGTACATTGCATGCGGAGGTGCGTATTATAGAAAAAATAATATATCTTCACATCTTGTTTGCATGGAATTCCGAGTCATAATCCTCTGCGAAGGAAGCTATTTCTAGATTAGAGGATGTGTTGTCCAAAGCGGGCTTACATAAAGGCCACGTTATAATAAAAAAAGATGACAAGCTATCAAGTAAAACAGGAAATATTCCATGCAAGTCGAGCATTGGAGGATCTAAAGCTCGAAGATTTTTATCAAATTATTCTGGCAAACAATCTAAGGTTCAATACACGGTTTGGAAAGAAATTATTGCAGCAACTCAAGATTTCGAAGAAGAATGTTCTACTCGTATACACAAAGTAGAAGTTTGAAAAACGTTAGACAACATGGTGAAATACTTGAGAAAGGATAAATTTTCAAATACTGATGTTCAAATGATACAGAAAACAACCAATGAATTTGTGGATGCAGTTCAGAGTGCATGGGGTGTTGATCATATAACACATTATATGGTAAGATTTTGATTTTACACTACGATAGACAAATATGTGCAATTAAATTAGATACTTTTGGTACTGATTTAGATGATGTTTTTATGATATGCAGCACATATTACGACATCATTCGACATTCTTTGCAAGAAATAGTGGAAGTCTTAGCATATGGTCATCGCAAGGAATGGAAAAATCTCATTGGCAAGCAATGGAATTTACTGGTCCATATCCTAAAATTTTAACCGCAATAGTTTTCTTTACAAAAATTATTTTATACACCTTATTAAAATTATGTCCTCCAAAAAAACGAGACAGTGCCTTGATTGCCATAATCATACTGATGAAACTTTGAATGGGCATTATTCTTGAAGGACTTTAGATGGTGCCCGAGTGCATGATCTCTTGAAAATTCTCCCACAAAAGATCTCTGCCCTCCTCGACGAATTGCAAAATCATCAAGAAAAATTGTTTCCTGAAATGATAAAAAACAAAGTAAGCTCCAGTATATAATCTGACATAACAAATCTACTAGTACTTGATAAGAGACAAAAACTTACACATTCGGCTTTGTCTTCTCTAACTATTGTCTCTCCATCAATATTATGTCCACCTTTCGATGTCAATATTGTTGGTGAATAGTCAGTTGGCTGTGGAAAACCAAGTTGACTTTGAAACTCCTCCTCAGAAAGTAGATCATCTTCTTTGTTGCGCAGTTCCTCCACAACCATTTTCAAGCAATCTTTCCCTGAATAAAACTTATCATTATGTACATCGTCAACATCAGGGAGAAGATCATCAGCATCAAAAGAAATTATATTCGGAAATTCATCAAGCTCTTTGCTCAAAATGCAAAGAGTCTTAGCTTCAGTGAAATAAAAAAAATCCGATATTGTCAAAAAGGAATTATTATCTATATTATAAGTAGGCAAAGTGATCAAAGATTTATCAGAAGGAGAAAGGGTAGTGGGTGTTCTAGGGCCTATAAAAGTAGCCCTACTTTGAGTAGGATCAAAATCAAATCATCTAAATTAACTCTTGTGTCAATCAAAAAGATATATATCTACAATCTTTGACTTTTCAGACTTTGTACCACTAGAAGAAACTGCTTCAGAAGTGGAGGGCACAGAGTCCGAATTATCAAAAATATTTAACAAAAGGAAAAAAAAAAAAACAAACTGAAAATCAACAAATCTACATTTCTTATTATGAATTGGACACTCATCTACAGACTTGAAATCATTATGTAACTTGGTAAACATTCTGTCAAGCTTAGCTTTGTAGATATGCTTGTCGAGGGCCACCAGGTCCTGATAATGAATCATGTCTTTATTCTGAGACTTGAATAACAGAGTATTGAGCAGGGACTTAAATCTGAGATATATCTCAGAAAATGCCTCCACACCAAGGCCCTCAGTTATAGAAGGTAGAATAAAAAGAATAGAAGAAAAAAGAGATTTGAAATAGTCCAACCTATCAATAATACCAAATTTATTAAAAAAAAAGAAAACAAACTAGATTCAAAATTAGACATTTTAAACAAAAATAATAGAACTGAAGTTCCAAATATCGCTATCAGGCGCAAACCCCAGGTTAGACAAGCACGTCAAGGCAACGTGTGTTCGAGAGAGATATTGGAAGCTAGAGTATCGGATCCGAGCGCAAGAAGAACGAGCAGGAAAGAAAAGGGACACGAAACGCGCTTGAATGCGATACCGGAGGATGCAGTATCGGATCTAGGCGCATAATAGTCAACGAGACGGTGAAAATCCAAGCCCAAAAAGACATATTTATAAAAAAAAAATTGCACGTGTGGAGGAGTGGTGAAGGAACACGTGTCGACTTGTGATTGGCCAAATTAAATGCGTTGTACCTAGTATGATTGATCTGACATCTGTCATGTGCGAGAATGACACACGTCGATTAGGGATTCGCGCACATGTCTCAGCCCACGTGGCCTCATAATTGGGTCATCATTGTCAGTATCGACATTCTACATGGTCTAATCATCTAACAGCACGTGTCTTGGCCGTCTTTTCACACGTGCAAAAATTTTGTATATATAAGTCCTCGAAATTTTCAATTTTTTCACAAATTTTTTTGCTTTTAGCTTCCGATATCACTCTCAAGCGCGCTCTTTCATCTTTCAAGCTTCCGCCCTCTCTCACAGTGCGCTCGAGTCCGATACCGCCTGCTGTGAAATATCGCTTTCGAGCGCGCATCTCTTTTCTGCAAATAATCTTTGTAGATCTTGCGCTCAAAATTGATATTCAGTGCTGGTATTGATCTCAAGCGCCCTTTCATCGCAAATTTTTTGTTTTGATCCACTTTTGTTTTGTTCAAACTTCTTTTTGTTAGTTTTCTTCTTCCGAGAATGATGGCCAGGACCAAATCCATCGTCTGTGCCATCACCATTGTACAGTTGGTACTGGCCGTAGGCGTGGCAGGAAGTAGGTCTGGTTGAGGGAGATCAGAAAACTCTAGAGATCAACTGAATTGTTGATCCCTAGAGCTCCTTTTGGCCGATCTTTACGGAATGTCACTCTGTCACTTGGGCTGGATGTTTGTTTTGCCGTGACAGCCATGCAGGCCTTGCAAGGTGCTACAGAAGATTTTTTGTCCCAGTTTCTTGAGAATACTTGTTTTTTGGCAATGCATGGTAAGCGTGTCACCATCATGCCAAAGGATTTCGTCATTCTCAAAAGGCTTCGGGACAGATATTCTGGTCTGCATGTTGATAATGCCAGCACCTCCAAAGACCTGCCTCTGGATAGAACCAACGTGCCTATTACCTCTAGGACGAAGAGAAAGCAGGCTGTCCCCAAGAAGGCTAGATCTCGAAGGCCAGTTGGTTCCCTTCTTCCTAGATGTATCCCGACCAAGAGACCCCGTGTCTTCCTGAGCTCTGAGTCAGATGCTGGAGAATCTAACTCAGATTGAGAATCTTCACCTAGTCCTCCTCTTGTTATTCGTCCAGCTCCTCAGCAGGTTTCATCACCAAAAGTGTTGATTACCCAAGAGGAGCTAGATAGAATAACAGAGAAATTTGTAAATATTCTTTCCACTTCTGTTTTTGTTCCTGTACATAATGTTTTTGTGAGAATTCCATATGATCTAGCCTAGATTTTTTTTTATTTTGACCATTATAATCAATACGAGACATACCTAGCTAACAAAATTGATCTTTTCGACAACTTTTTTGATTTTTTTCTTCCAAATACACGTAGAAGCTTTAGATTAGGTCCCAAATTTTGTGCCGAGCTAAAAGATAAGACCTCACAAATTTCAGATGCAATAGTAAAGGCTGGAGTTTCTTTTTTGCAGAATAATATTAGTTTCGATGCCCATGGTATAGTTTTTGTAGTTAGTCCATTTTTCATGAGAGCGGTAAAGGCAAAAGAAGCCAATTTTGAGAAGGCTGTCTATTTTATGAAGTGCAGTCCTATGGCGAAATTCTATTTGATTCCATATGAAAATAAGTAAGAATTGCTCTTTTGTTTTTGTTGCTTTAAATTGTTGCATGCCTCATTGCTTTAATAAGAATGAAATTTTTTCATAAATATGAATTTAACGATATTTGTACCTTGGTTGTTGCAGTCAGCATTAGAGCCTCAACATTCTTTTTGTAAAGATAAATAAGAAGGAAGTATCAAATTTTCTCTGTGTAAAATTAAACTCAGCTGCAAATACACATAGAGAATTTGATTCTCTACTTCATGATGTCGTTCGAGAAATACCGACAACGGCAACTTCAATTGGAGATATAACCATTAAATCTCTCAAGGTATATTCAATTTATCTCTGATATGCATGTATTCCTTTTTTAATTCAAATGTATCGTCATAGCATAAATAAAATTTCTATCATAATTTTACTAATTTTTGTTCTATATATGCAGTGTGTACAACAAAATGACGTTTTTAGTTGTGCATGGTTCGTCTTGTACAATACGAAGCTATTTTTTGAATGGTATAATTTACAAACGGATGTAGATATTGAAAAGGTAATATTCTATTCATTTGTAGTTCATTTGATTCTTATTCATATTTTATTACTATCATTGTTTGTAATTTGCCAATTCTCGTGTTTTGTGATGACAGTTCACTCTTGAGCCGTATACTCTTGATGATGTATATAGATTTCGGCAAGAGTTGATCAGAACCTTTGCCCAGTACGGTGTAAGCGTTGCACCTGCAATCGAGGGCCCTTAAAAGAAAGCTGCTCCTGTCTTAACAGTCTTTCAGGTTGTTCAAGATGCAGATCTTATTTTATATGATAAAAAAGGAATAAAAGTCCTTCCTAATACAGAGGAAGGCAATTTTGTAGCAGATATTCCTCTTGTCTTAAAAGGCATTGAGGCCCTTCCCGAAACAGAGGAGGACAAGATTATAGAAGGAGCTGTTGCTTTATCAAGTCCTAATACTGATATAGAAAATATAGAAAAATTGATTGAATAGAGAACTATTTGTAAATAGAGAGACATAAAAAAAAAAAAGATACAATCATTTTACTTGTAAACAACCCGTTTATGGGTGATATCACAATAGATTCTTACAATCATCTTGTGTCCATAGTCTAATAATGGAATGCAATTTTTCTATAATGATAAAAAGACATTGGCATGTATTTGCTGATAGTGAATCTCAATGTTCTTCCATAAGTTGGATTGTTTCGCCAATATCTCTGCATTTGATCTCGAGCTCATGTTTTTTGCATACTTGTATAAAACTAATACAAAGTTAGTTAGATTTAGTACACATTTTGTATTAGAAAGATTTGATTGAAACTATTCATAAAAGATCGAGTATTTACAGTTACTTATGAGTTTACCATTGAAAATGAATCTGAAGTCTGAAAGTACATCATCTTGAAGAGCTCTGTGCCATCAACGATGTCCCACAGTTCTTTGACTAGTAGTATAACCTTCATCTTGAATTTTCAGAGATGGTAGTTATCTTCTCCATTGAGTTTGTCAACGAGAGATAAACTAGATGATGTATCCATTCTGGTTGAACGAGATCGTTGGTAGAAACAACGATTGTCGGAATACTGTTGGCTGCGCGTTTGCTAGAGAGACATCTTGGTAGAAACAAGACTGATAATCCGTAGTAGAATATAGATTATTGAAATGTCTGTTCCGATACCATGTCACAAAACGTGAGCGTAGGCATGTAGGATCGGAAATGCAAAAGTTAGCAATAGAAATATTCAAGATGAATCATTCATACAAATTGCGCAAATGAACAATACAGTAGTGAGACAAAAAATTGCACTCTGATTAATATCAACAGTGAGTACAATGGCTTGAAGTAATAACTTCAGCTTGTTGAGCATGATAACGCTGGCTACAAAAGGACTCTGATTATAATGTTAAAACAACACTTACATTGCTTGATTCAGCTAGTAGTATATATTTACAAGTGTCTTCAAAAAATATCTTTCAAGTATTGAATGCTATTTATGCCAGTCTTTGTATATGTACAAAGTGGGTAACTACCCTTGGGATATTTAACGATCCAGCTGTTTTAGGGTTTTAATAAGTTGCACATAATCGATTGCAACTGCCAACATTTCTTCTCTATCTAGTTGCACATAAATGGAGCATTTAAGAAAGGTCAATCTACTTGAGTTGGTTTCGAATAAAAAACACGGTAGTTTTTGTAGACGCCTCACAATCTAAGAGATTGCCAAAGTTTTTAAGAAAAACACGTCTTTAATTATGAGTAGGATTTAACAGCGCAATCATAGATCCTCAATGAATGATAAAAATCTAATGTGCTTCAAAATTCAGATACATCGTTACTTAGCATACTATTACTTAGTTGTTTCTATGGCCTTTGAAGACGCAAAGCTAGATATTCTTAGTTGCTTTGACTTGAATAAAAAGCATTTCTCACTTTTCACTATTTGGAATCAACTGCTGTAGAATCCCCATGCGATCATCAAGCAAAGGCTCAAAAATTGTTCACCGAAGTTGGTTTATCTCATTTTTGTTGATAACGATTGTAGGATCAAAGAATAATGAAATCGATGGTGGTTAGTATTGGTGTATGATGTGAAATGCTTGGTCTACGATTGATTACGATTGCAGTGGATGTGAAGGAAGTAGGACACGAGAGGTAATTATGATATAAAATGATGCCTCTACCAACAGTAAGAAAATAATGAACACAATAGTAACTGCGATTTCAGGAATGTGGATTGACTAGGGAACGGAATCAAAAGCTTGTTATCCCTTTTGGATTATCAGAGTAGGAGTCTGAGACTGTCGTAACAGTAGGATTGCGAAGCATTAGGCGTCTTGGATAGCCATGCGATTCTCTGTCTCTGATAACCGTGTTTGTGTGCAAGAGAGTGAGAGAGACAATTTCACTCAATCAAGAACGTAAAGATTGAATAGTAGCGAATCTATCTATATATAAAAGAGAATCGGAACACAATACAATAGCACTGATAAGCGTGTGCTCCTAATTACAGACTCAAAACAATAGCTACAGTTCTAAATCTCTCTTTCTCTGTGTATAAATCACTAACTCTAAGGAGCTAGTTACTTAAGACCTTTTTGGTCATTTGATCACTCTGTGTATACAGATTGTTCAACTCAACAACACCTTTCCCTCTTTCTCTTTGTTCAGATACATGTTTCTAACTGTTAGAGTCTTTTTTATTTACTGTAAATATAGTTTACAAGATGATTAACAGTTGTTTAAACAAGATCCGTAGATCCGTTATTGGAGCGTCGTGAAGAAGGAGAAGTACAGAGTAACGTATCTTCTGTAGTGCAAGGATGTAGGCCATGATGGCCGTAGTCTGATCAAAACTTGTACTTTCTGGTTTCACACGTGTGAAAACCTGTCAAAGTACAGAAATTAGGCTGAGAATAAAGTATACTAAGCTTAGAACCTAATCAATGCATAAAAACACAAGACAAATAGAGAGAATAGACTAGAATTGCTCCAAAACCAAGATTTAGCTTTCTTGTCAATTATGGCCAAATGAGCCACCATATATACACAAGAGCTGATGCTTACTCAGCTGATTTGGCACGTGTGATAGTGCCTACTCATCAAAGGATCCACCAATAATCATCAATATGGCACATGGACCAAGTTTCCTAACTTATAGCCACCTCCCTTGATTTTAGGCAATTTTTCTAATTTATAGGGACTTGCACAAATATCTACTACAAGTTGGATCTCACCTACTACTGATGTTTTCACACATGTGAGCAGTCCTGAGCACGTGTGAGATCACTCCTATCCATGTGAAATAGCTTTTCCTACCAATAAAATGATGCCAAGTGGCATATAGCTAGAAAACTAGATTTTGGCTATTTTAGCCACTAGATCTCAAATGAAATTGTATGTACAACCTGTATGACTCATCTAAATGATAAATGCATTTATTTCACATGTGGGAACAGGATCCACACATGTCTTATGATGATATGTACTACTCGTAATGGTATTCACAAGATATGATCAAGTTAGCTTTTGCCAATTTTAACACTCCTCCTCAAAACTAACTTGAAAAAAACATGATGATATTGAGATTGACTCCGTGGGCTGAATTGGTCTTCTAATATGGATCCTTGCTAGTTCAAAGGTGTGAAGATCAGCCAATGAGCTTGATGTCGATCCGAAATCACCATATCCATGATAGTGCCTCTTTGATGTTGACTTTTTTGATGAACTTGAGAGCTTTGCACCATCCTAGCACCTCTTTCATTGATTTGTTCCATCCTTGAAGCATATGGTTGATCCAAAAGCTCCTCCTCCTTGAAAATAGCTGCAACTACATGATAAAATAAAGATTCCTTCTTGACTCATGAGGATCACAAAGATCCAACATCATGTTACCAAGATCTCGAGGATTAGGCTCATCAACATTGGCAAGACTATGCATGCTATAATAACAAAGAGTTTGTATCATATCTTCATGCTTGGTTACCATGCTAATATCAGATCTAATGAGGCTAAATACTTCATTATGGAGATAAGTTTCCTTAGAGGATGATTCACTTTCTCTCATAAAGAGTTTACAATTTGCCTCAATACATGAAAAAAGACAAATTTTCACACTATGAGTGAACAACTCACTCATGCTCTTGCAAGACTCCAGAGCATACATTTGATGAAATAACCATTTGTTTTCTAATTGATCTAAAATCAATTTCATATCATTAAGAACATCAACTATGTTCTCAAGGGAGACACTATACTCAACTAGTATTGCTTTACTCCAACTTTGAAATGCAAAAGTCTCACTAAAGCAAATTGATTCACCAAATGACATAAGAGAAGCAACCATGAGATGTATACTACTTGAAATGTGCTCCTCTTTCCCTTGAAATGTGAGCCATATGAGCTCAACCATGTCTCTTGATATTCTTCTTGGAATCATAACTTGAGAAGGACTCTCCTCCTCAATCCTTGGCACACTTGAACCTCAAGATGACTCCTCAAGATCAACTTCTTGGTGCTCCTCCTTGATGGAAATCCGAGACCTCCATGTCTCAAAATGATCACAACAAACATGATCATATAATGTGTGCTTCATGTGATCATCAACATTACTTATGCTAGAAACATAAGTCCAAAAATCACCACAAATTGGCATGATTTTTCTAATATTGAAATCAAGAAGTATTTCTATCTCAATAAGGCTAACTACTTGCTTATGGATATAAGTGTCCACTTTGGATGCTTCACTTATTCTCATAAGAAGTTTACAACTTGCCTTTAGAATTGAAAATTTACAATCTTCAACATTATGAATGAACACATCATTCATGATCTTATTGAAACCAACAAAAAATACATTATGAAGACATTTCCATTTCCTTGACTTCATATTCAATGTAATTTTACAAGGAAAATGTGCTTTGCTATCTATTAAGGCATCACACTTAACTAGTATTGCCTTAATCCAGCTTTGAGATACAAAAATCTCTTCAAAGCAAAATAGTTCTTCATAAGATGTCATGAGAGCATAAATGGAACTATTTTCATTTTGTGATTGCTCCTCAATCTTTCTTGGTTTCTCTTGGATCATAACAATAAATTTGAACTTTTCTAAAGTTCTAAACAAAATGCTTTCGAAGGACATGAAATAAATCCAAGTGACATTTATCTCTGCATCTTGATCCAAACAATGCACTTCCAAATGAAAAACTTCTAAAGGTTTGAAATGTGTGATGATGGACTTTTGAAGACAAATTTTGTAAGTCCTTGTGAGACTCCAATTCTCATGCATCTTTCCACAAAGGAAACACCTTTCCTTGGATTTGTCCTTCTTTTCTTTGCACTTTGAAGTTGAAGCTCCATCCTTCACCTCGGCCCCCTTGCTTTGGTTCTCCTTGGATGGATTGGTCCTCATTTTGTAGCATCTTGAGACAAAATGATCTCTCTTGCCACGAAGGTTGCATTTAGGATCCTTACTTGCCTCCAATAGGTTGCCACCTATTGATGCCATGATGAGGAAGTAAAACCTAGTGATATGACTTTTCAAAATGTAATTTGTGACTCTCAAGGAACTAGATTTGAACACATTCAACAATCTAGAAGGATCTACACAAGATCTAGACCACAAATTTTGAATCATATCTCTTTCAACCTAGTCAATTGGAAACTAATCTTTGCTTTGATCACTAAGACAAAAGCACTCTATCAAATCACAAAAATCAGATCCAAACACTAGAATGGACATGGAATGGTTTGATAACAATCTATGTCAATAATTTTTCACCAAGCTTAAAAATTAGACATCTAGAGATTCACAAAGATCCCAATCATGTATAAACACTCAAATATGGACTCCTCCCTGTTCTAGACTCCCAATGGGATCACAACTTGACCCTCACACTCTCACAAAGAAAGTTGAATAGAACTTATTTGAGTTTCATACATATAATGTCAAAGTTTTGCTCAAAAAATTGAATTCATTCACTCCTATTGGACTCCACCAAGTACCAATGACTCTACCTCTTTAGAGTTGGAATGAAATTCAAATTTTCAGAAATGTGATGCTTCTCTCTCACTAAGATATGTGCTTACAAAGAGCTAATTCCACTTAGCAAGATTTGATCACAATGATTAAGACAATTTTTCCACCAAAGTCAAGAATTGAGTTACTAGTTCTTGCCCTCTACAAAGGAAGGATCTCTTGAAAATTTTGGATCAACCACAACACATATGCCTCACTCACATTTATGAATTTAATTAAAGTCAAAAACACACTCACACACTTGAGTAGGGATGAACAATGTGACTTGGATCTCAAATTTTTCTCCTAGTACTTGCCAACAATTCTTATCGCCTTGTATTGGTAGATTTTGCCTTTATGAGTGTTTGTGCTTTAGAAATTCACTAAGATTTCACTTGGAGGACTGATCCAAGAGTGTCTTCTAGCATTTAGATGCTTCTAGACTCAGCCCTTTCACTCTTGAACAAATCTAGAATGAAGGTATAATGGATTTCAATCTCTCCCCTTGCAAATCACTCCTTAATCTTTGGTTTATAGCACTCTTTCTCTCTCAACTTCAATGTACACTCAAAAAATCAGAGAATCAACTTTAATGTACTGTAAACAAGCTTTAATCCATCTATATGATTGTTCTAAACCAAGAACAAATCAATGGAATAGAAACAATGCAAGTGAAAGCTTGAAAAATGCACTAAATTGACTCAAAATTGGGTGTATGAAGCTCAAAATGCACCAAACTGAATTTTACTGTCCAAAACAGGTCTTGTACGGCCCCACACGTGTGGAAAGTACACCTGCAGCCCACATCAAGATTTGGTACAAATATGATGGTTCTAGCTATCCATTCAACCTTGCTACCTCAATATTAGCTTGTTTCCAAAAACCTGCAAATTTGGGTATAGTTTAGATCAGTGGGTTGGGCGCACAAACAAGGCATGAGTGCCTCTCATTATCTCTTGAAGAAACCTTCTCCTTGCTTCACCTAGGGTTTATGACTATGGCTTAGTTAGATTGGCTCCTCGATCTCCATCTCTGTGTGACTATCAACAGCCACCAGGCTACAGCTTGGCCTCACGAGGGCGCTCATACACATAGCTAGTGTGGCTCAAGAACTAAGCTTTTGTCAGTAAAAACCCTGGATTGGATTAATTTTTTTACCTTTCGGAACAATAACTCTAGATTCCTATGATTTATGTGGCAAATCACCACTCCTCTAAGGTCATTTCAACAGTAAAGAAGGATTTGCTTCAACCCATTTGTCAATCGGTGTTAAATTGAGTGCCATGAAAACCCCTTCTATGGAAGGACAAATTTATGTCAGCTGAAGCTTAGAATTTTGGCACGAATTCTCTCTTGTCAATGTGATGAAAAATCTTTTCCCTTTGGTCAGTTTTTATCCTCCACGACTTCCAAATGGTATTTCTCACTTCTACAAATCCCACTCAACTCAACACAAATTCACCTTAGATTCCTCAGGAATCTAACTCCCATCCTTGTCCAGTGATTCCATTCACTAGGCTTTGATACCAAGTTGACAACAACATTACTAATCGATGCAATTACCAGAACATTTTAACAAATTCTTCAATACAAGAAACACAATATTTTTCACAAATTCCAAATCTATATATTCACACTATGTTAATATCAAGTTCAAAAAGGACTAGCTAAATAGCAACTTAGAGGCACAAAAGATCGGCCCACAGTCTATAAAGCTGGAAAGAGAAAGTTGTCATAAAAAATGGCAAGTGTTTGTCATATTCTTACACGTTAATTATTTACATTTCAACTCACCTTAGCCGAGCTCTGATACCAATGTAAAAACCACCAAGAATACTACTATGATGAGGACATGATCAACACACATAGAGACTAGTGGGAGCCAAACCACCCATCCAATTGAGATGTATCCAAACACCTCACCCCCGAGCCATGGCAAGTGAATACCTGAAGAGAGGAGTGAAACGGGCAACCTAGAGCCAAAAACTTAGAATAAAGGAGTGCGTGTCCCTACTCGTATACATAAGGGTAAGAAGCATGTGCATGCATCCATGCAACCTCCCATGCAGTCCATCTAAACATAGGTCACATATCCCATGCTATCCTCATGTGAGCATATGACCATCACAAGCCAAGCACTACTCCACATGTCTCAATAGGAGTGTCTGGGTCCTCTCAAGGTTATTAGTTACAAACTGGCCTTGACATGGAATTAAATCAATGCATAACCAACAATCTCAAAGACTAGAGAGCAAGTCTACCATATCAGGACTATTCCAAATCCTCTAAGCTGGATATGGCCATAACAGATACCCTCTTGTACTTATGGCAAGAACTACTAACTCTTGAACCAAATTCATTAGTTAGGTATTGTAATGGCTATAACATAGTTGTCCAACTAGCCTTTTCTAAAGAAATGTCTAACTTGTTGATGTTGTATTGATGAATACTGTATTAGGATACCATACTAGATAATCTCCACATTGGTGTTTTAGAGTAGGAGCTTGCTTAGGGCTCATTTTTTCTAAATCGTTTTTCTAGTCTTGTTTGGCACAGTGGAAGCCTAAGGGATGTCGGCCAAGTTTTTCTCACCTTGTGCAATAGCTAGAACAAATTGCTTTGAAATTAGAGCTCTTTTACCCTATGTACACCAATTTGTATTGTGACCAAAAATAGGTCCAATCTATACAAATTTTCTAGTCTTATTATGGCCAAATATGTGGTATAGGTAGAAAGAGCTCTAATGGTTCTGCAAGTTGATGGTGAGTCCATAAATCAATATTAGATGATGATATAGCTCTTGGAGGTGGCCTAAGGATGATATTCTAGGTGGCGCTTGTTATTCTAGCCTTAGGTCGCGAACTAATGTCCCAAAGTGATTTTGACCAAGTACTATGTGATCAAAACGTAGTTGCTCAAGCTTGGGGATATTTGACCACATTCTCCTCTCTGTAGGCTTTCAATAGAATCAAATGGATTTATTATAGAGCTTCGGGAGTTCACTTATAACATGCTAAACCCTTGCTCCAAAAATTATATAGGCACTTGTTGCTCGCAACTCGCAGGACTCTCAACCTCAAGGCGCCCCACCTCTCCACCGTCACCTTCGTCGCACTCTACTTCTTGGGCAAGTTGGTGAATATTCTCGTGCAGCTCGAGCTTTAGCTCGTCTCACACCCGCTCCCTCTTCTGCTGATACTGTTGTTGCTCTCCAAGCTCTGCATCATGCTTCTGAAGGCATTCTTCCCTTGTTTGTGGAGGACTTTGTGTCTTATGTCGACTTGGTGCTTGATCGTGATTCTTTCTCTCGTGCCTTCCATCGTAGTCCTCATCTTGCTGTTGGTGGTCCCTCTGGTTTGGTCTATGAACACCTTCGTGATTGCTTTCCACATGAGGACTTTGCTAGTGGCTTCATTCAACTCTTTCAGGTCTACTCTTTTATCGCCTCTGGTCACATTCCTTCTTCTGTCGCACGTCTTTTGTCTGCGTCT
Organism: Diphasiastrum complanatum; assembly: GCA_029204225.1. Taxonomy (NCBI): domain Eukaryota; kingdom Viridiplantae; phylum Streptophyta; class Lycopodiopsida; order Lycopodiales; family Lycopodiaceae; genus Diphasiastrum; species Diphasiastrum complanatum. The sequence goes on along the minus strand of CM055102.1, from coordinate 28,858,038 downwards.
CGTTTGATCGCCATGTCTAAAGCCTTGGGTGGCGTCCGTCCCATCGCTATTGGCAAAGTCCTCCTTCGTCTTGTTAGTCGCTCTATCTATTTTCAGTTCCAACAGATTTTCGTCTCTTTTCTCTCCTCTCATCAGTTTGGCGTCCCTACTCCTGGCGGCTGTGAAGCTGTCAATCATGGTTTGCGTGCCACCCTTGATCTTCATCCTGACTAGGTTGTTCTCCAAGTGGATGTTTCCAATGCTTTTAACTATGTTTCTAGAGCTGCGATCTTTCAGGAGCTGCGCGCGGCTGGTGGTGAGTTGGCTCAGCTTATCCCGTTTGTGCTGTTGTTTTATGCTACTGAGACTCCTCTCTTTTACAGTCACCATGTGCGCTCTGGGGATCTTTCTACTATCCAGTCTGCAGCAGGTACTCGTCAAGGTGATCCTTTGGCTGGTCCTCTTTTCGCTCTGGCTCATTTCCGTGCACTTCGAGCTTCTGCAGAGGCCTTTCCCTCCTGCTTATTTCCTTTGGTTGTTGATGACACTCATATTGTTGGTCCTGCTCCTACGGTGCTCCTCACATTTCATCATTTCTCTGAGCAGCTAGCTTCTCTTGGTTTGTCTATTCAACCTCGCAAGTGTTCAGTGTGGTCTCCAGCAGGTATTCCCCCGGACTTTGTTCCTCCTCAAGGTCTCCTTGTTCTTCAGATGGCATTCGCATTTTGGGCGTTCCTTTCAGGTCTGCTTCCTTCAGCTCTGCTTTTCTTGGTGAGGCTCTCCAAGAGGATGTTGCTCATTCAGATCTGCTTCCCCGGTCGGGCGACACTCAAGTCGCGTTTGGCATCTTGGCGTCTTGCTTTATCCAGCGTCCTTCTTATCTGCTGCGGACTTTCCCCCCTACTTCGGACTTTTTGCATCTCCTCTCGTCCTTTGACAGCTCTCTTATGGATGTTTTTGGCCGCCTTTTGGGCCCTGGTTCTTTGGATGGTGTGGAGACCCTTTCAGCTCGGAACCAGGCTCGGTTACCCATTTCTTGTGGTGGTGTGGGTCTTCTCTCTACAATTTCTTCTGCTCCTGCAGCTTTTCTTTGGAGCTGGGCTCTTGTCGCCCCTGCTTTGTCTTCTCGGTTCCTTTTTGGCTTTCGCCCTCGGGCAAGAGCTCCTCTAGGAGAGAAGAAATGACCACAAGCATGGCAATGAACCCGTACAGGGGGTTGGGGTTGAAGGAGGTTCACAACCAAGCGAGGGGGCAACAATGCCATGGGAAGAGGTGGGCGAAGGAGGAACAGAGGGGGTTGTGGCAAGCGAGGAACCCAGCACAGCCTGACGCAAATGAGGAGGGGAGTCAGGAGGGGGAGATACAGTTGAAACAGGTCGTTTGAGACTGAGAGGACGAAGCAGGGAGATGTCCGAAGCCATGAGAACAACTGTACAAAGGGAACCCTGTGATGGACCACCTCACCAACTGAACCGAGATCTTTTTTACATTTTTTTTTTTTGAATTTTTCTTTCCACGGGACGCCGTTAACCTCGATGGAGCTGTCGGCCGTTGTAAACCTTTTGCAATAGATTCCGGAGAACTTGCCCAAATAAAAGCACCCACCAAAACTTTGAAAGACCACAATAGAAAAAGTTTTGAAAGCTCCACCGCTGCTCCTTTGCCCTAAACTGATAGTGAATCAGACAAACACGGGTATGGCAGAAAAGTGTGCTGATTTCTATTGAAGAGTTGGAGATTCCGGGAGCCCTATTGCCTCAAATCATCACCTATGAGCTGCATGCACCGAAAGATATGCATATTTGTTGCGTCTGCTGCAGGAATCTGTATTCATGAAAAAGGTTTCTTGAACTTGAACACTCCTCTGTGCTGACCTCCTGTCTGCTTGCGGCTGAATTGCTGCTGCTACAACGATTTCTGCCCACCACCATCTGCCGTGACCTGCCTGCAATGAGAAATCTGCCCACCAGTCCCTCCTCTGTGCGAGCTGTCCAGTGGTTGACCTGCAAACTTCTGACAGCTGCCTACACCTTTCCAACCAGTGATCGATCTGTCTACGCACCTACTCTTGACAACGATTTGCCTGCTGCCTACGGTAGTTCACTTGGTTTTTCCAATCCTTTTCTTCAAGCCTTTAGCTATGGCTGCAAATTCCTGTTTAATCCTGCTGCCAGCCAATCCACGGTCGCCCATTGTTGTCTGCAAATACCTTTGGCCTACTGGAGCGTCCAACTGCAATGCTTTACAACACCAAAAACCATCTTCTATAGTGAAAAATCAGGGATTTTGCACCTGTAAACCCTTGCCTCCAAGAAATCCAAATTTCTTGAGCTTTTGTCAATCTCTCTCTATGAAAGCTGGCTCCTTGAAGGAAAACGTTCTTTAATCGCTAGCCTTCATACTTTATCTGATTTACTGCAGTTTTTGCTTCATAATAGCATGCACGTTCCACTTGGAGCGCAATTTTTGTTTTTGTTTTCAAAAGAGGTTCTTCAGAAAGGAGGACCGGCGATATCCGACGAAGCCCAAGTGTATCCAAAGGCGACCTCCAGCAACCAGCAGAGCAAGCAAGCGGTGACTAACAAGGCCAATATCCTAGCAAAGTTTGATAGATTTCAAAAGGCTTTGAAATCGATTCGGAAAGCTCGATCTACAACTAAATTCGATATTGGATCGGTTCTCGGATTCTGTCCACAACAGTATAACAAAATCCAAATTGTAAGACATTTCCTCTCCTTGGAAATGGCTTACAATTTGGATGAAAGTTATAGGTTGGGATCCAACTTGGGGATATAAAAGACCTTATTTTTTTGGATTATTTATTTTATTATCTAAGCCTCGAGGCAACCATGTAGGACCCACGTTGTTGCTTTAATTTTAACTTGTTGCTTCCGCAGGTTTCGAGCTAGTTCAAGACAAAAGACATGCCTGCACTTGCCACAAAGACATGCCTGCACTTGCCACAAAGACATGCCTGCACATGCCACAAAGTAGGACAAGTCACAAGACATAGATAGCATCACTGCCAAAGGATGCGAATCCAGAGTTTTGTATGATCCTGATTCAGTGATTCTGATCAGTGATTCCTTCCATTCCCTCGGATTTTCGGAATTAAAGATTGGTGATGAGAAGTCTGTAGGTCCCACCTGTTGTTTGATGGCTGCAAAGTACATTTGATCATCATTGTCTTGACTCTTGATTGATTGAGTCTGGAGTCTTTTAAGTTTTTAACCATTTGCAAATTACCAATAACCATCCCCATGTGATCAAACAAGTCACATAAAGGATTTCATAGTCATCATTATAATACTTTTTTGCTTTCCTTTGTCGGAAAAGTAGAAATCTTGAGCAGCTAGACTTTGAGATCTTCAAAGGGAGAGGTCTTGGGATTTCACTCCACTGTGAACTTGGGAATATAACTGGGTAAAATGAAAAGACTTTTGAGCAAAGAAAGACACATCTAACTTGACTTTTGCCTCCAATAGCAACAGCAAACCTCCTTGTCACAAATTACAAAAGTAAAATACATAATGGGCAGCACTAGAAGCAAGTAACTTACAAGTAATTTGATGATCTACTTGGCAATAGATAATTATTGGCAAAACCATATGACAGAGGGAAGATTCGTATTCTGGAAGAATGTGCTTTCTTTCATCAAACCCATGAATGATAGCTGGTCGGAGGTCCTGCGCTTGAGACGTTTAAAAAAGAATGATATGGAAACTCGTGATGTAGATCATGCTTTTGTACAAGAAAGCTTCCTTTTGTAGCAAGCTGGTAGTTTTCAATATGGGTTCCTTCAGAAGAGTTGTGGCTGCGATGATTGTACAACACCTAGCATTCACGGCCCTATGCTTTGAGGATCGACAGCCTTTTTCTGGACATGATTGGAAAAAAAAAGAGCAATACGGTGGGCAATGTAAAGCATGGCTCGTGCAGTCTATACCCACTGACATGCCAGATCTGCCTCTTGTTCCTGGAGTTCTTGCCACAGGGGATGTACTGCAATGGCTAGCTGCAAATGCTACTGAAGGATTGGATATCTCCTCCCAGTATTGGCAGCTGTTAGCTCAACCAGACAATCCTGTTTCTGGTGACTATGGGTTTGGACAAGCAAAAATGAACCACTTTGGGGCTCCAGTGGGAAAGGCGGTATTTGATGCACTGGATGCAGCAGCCGCACGAGGGATACCAATCAGGCATGCCAGAAAACAAATTGAATCTCAAAAAAGCTCTTTCTGAGTAATGGTTTCGTGTAATTTTGATTGCAGTTATTAATTTTAGCTAGAGGCCGATTAACACCAACTATCTTTTTCAACCGATGTTTGGCTTCCTAAACATTACTAAATGTCTTTTGAGTTTTCCTTTATAATGTTGACAGGATCATCCAGCACTCAGGCTTCTTCCCTGATTTCAACACAGAGTCGGCTGCTATTGCTGCTGGAAGACCAAACGTACAAAACAGGACTCTGTTGCTGGGACAATGGTACGGTTCTGGCATTGTACACTCAAAAGTCTGGGTAGCAGACAAAAAACACATCTACATTGGGTCTGCAAATAACGATTGGAAATCGCTCACGCAGGCGAGTTCTTTTTGTCTTTTGCTATGTCAACAGCAACCAATTATGCGTGGCATGATGTTGAACATTTGCTTGTTTGGTAGCTCACAATCTTGAAATGTTATGAAGGAGTTAGTCAATGCGCCAGTTTGTAGACTTATCTTTCATTCTATCAATAGAAATCTATTGGTTATTATCTTCCTTTCTACATAAACAATTACTATCTCTTGAGAACATTTTGTATAGACCTCTCCCAAGCTTATAAGTCACGAAGGATAATTTTTTTGATTCTGAAGTTTTCCGTTGTGTAGATTTTACTTGATTCCTTATCTTGACAGTCCTTGACGATGCGTTAACAATCTGTTAGTTTGGCAGGTGAAGGAATTAGGTATTTTCTTAACGGATTGTCCAGAAGTCGGAGAGAAAGTGGAGATTTTTCTGGACAATCTATGGGCACTGTCATTCTTAAATGCAAGTTCATACATCACAAACATATTCGACGAACAATGGCAAATAAATCGACAAGTTCCTTGTTGGTCCTACTTTGTGAGCCCAGACAATCGCTGCACGTATGGCACACAACCTTGCTTCTCTTTAATATCTCTCCCAGATAACTTCAAATACCTTTTCTTTGCACATTCATAAGATTCAAGTGTGGCAAATCACTTATTGTCTGCAAATGCCTGATCTCTTTTATTGTCTGTTAGTTTCTAATATCCTTCTTGAGCCAGTAGGATCAATTAACTTAAACATCGCTATGTTAAGTGAAAGACCCTTGGTGTCTCTTTCAAACACTCATGAGCATCTTGCATCCCTCATCCATTTTACATGATAGAAGGTGCCATGGCATGATTGCCATTTCCATGCATTGCTTTCGTTCTTTCCGTATTGCCTTCTACAGCTGGCTAACTTCTAAATTTTATTCTTCATATGTTCATGAATTTGCAATGGACTTTCCTGCAGTCTGTTCTAGCTGTATGCTTCCTTATGTGCTCCAGCTCTTTGCTGTACTCATGAGCCTTTGTGCGTTCACATCTTTCTTCAGCAAGAGGATTTACACATGCTTGGGAACTTCGTCATGCTCACAAACTTTTTTACTGGTTTTTCAATTTAAAGGATAATTTCCCCGTTAAACCACTACACTGAGATTGTATATTATATTTTGCTCAATTGGGCCCATAAAGTTTTGGGTCTCTCTCTCTCTCTCTCTCTCTCTCTCTCTCTCTCTCTCTCTCTCTCTCTAACTAATTCTTCTTATCAGGGGTACATACATTGTAATTGATAATGTCTTACATACCTGTTTTGGTACAAAAGACATCAATAAAACAAACCACTTTTGCTTCTTCTTCTAGGCTTTGAGCAAGCCAGAGTGATGAAAATTTTATTTTCCTCAATTACTTGCAAGGAATTTGGGATTTTATCTGTTTAACACCCAAGTAAAAAGGCCGTTTTTGCATCAAGTACTTAATTGCGCTTTGAATTGCCTATCGGACCAGATCCCCTTCTTGATTTGAGGACAATGTAAAATAGAAACTCTTTACCAGCTTCATAATTCTAGGATTCTATGAATAATGACAAACCAAGTAAATGTTGTTTTTGCAACAAAGACTTGATTGCACTCAAAATTGCCAATAGGACCAGCCACTACAAGATCAAGCATTACCTTCTCTGATTGCACTTAAAATTGCCTATGGGACCAGCCACTACACAATCAAGCATTACCTTCTCTATTGAGTGTTGCAGCTTCTTTCCATCCTCTGAGCTCTCTGTCCCTGATTTATTTTTGAAGTAGTTACATTCGTATAGGTACACTTATAGGCTAAAGTTTTCTGAATAAGAGCAGGAATCTTTTTCAAATTTTGCAGCATTTATCAAGGACTAGTAGCAGGACTGCTAGTCGGTAGTAACCACAGGCTTCATGGCAGTGCAATTTTTGTGGATGGTTTAGAATTCTTTGGAGAAAAGCTAAAAAGCTTCACGTTCTCCAGCGAGAGTAGGGTAGCATGATGAATGTTTCCATCAAGTTTCCTACTATTTATGACGGACTTGAATCTGTTGTTTACCGTTACATGTATTTTTTATTGCATTTAGTTGATGTCCATGAAGGGAGGTTTAACTTGTCTTGAGCCAGTTCATCAACTTATGAACATTTCAGCCAGTCCTACTTTTGTGTGCTATAAAGTGATGTTCTCTTATCTCTCATCTGATGTTTTAGGTCACCTTTACCTGCCTATGTGGAGACACCTCAGATATCAGGTTACCCTTATCTTGCAGACCCATTCCTGTTCAATATACAGCTGCAGACACCTGGCGGCTCAAGTGGAGGCCCAACCCCTTCAACAACTTACATCTCATTTGCTCCACCAGAGGTTTAATTCTAAAACTTTTTCTACAACATAGAATTGGTGGATCAGTACTAGATAGACCCTTCATTGCAAGTCAATTTCCTGTCTACTACCAGTTTGCAGCTATAAGGTTTTCAACGAGCATACATGCAAGAATAGAAAAAACCTGTCCATAGATTGAAACCTTAACTAGTCTTAATAAAAGTGATAAAAGACAAGTTGCAGGTGAAGGCTATCTTCTTGTGTCAATAGTAATGCCCACAGCTGATATGTCCTCATTCGATACAAATGACAGTTCTAAGTAGTTTCAGTTGCTTACTTTAAAGATCACAAAACAACGGTGTGCCGTTTTCTGGCTCTATGCTCATAAGACGAAATTTTTCGATGATACAGATTTTGGCTTGTGATTATCAATCTGATGAACAAGGCTGGGTACAAACGATACGCTCTGTTCCAGTTAACGGAACAGTGAGAATGAGTACTATGGATTGGCTGGGCCAGTCACAATTCGTCAATCCGCCTGTCTACTGGAGTGTCTTAAGTTCTGCAATCTCGGAGGTATAGAACTGTCTTGATGTTGAAAGCTCTAATGCCTTTAAATATGATTTGCAGGTCTACATCAAATTTTGTCTCTTTTTGTGCTACGCAAGAAGAAGGTTGACTCAATTTGAATTCGTTTAGTTCAAGGAATGCAGGTTTACTACTCTTTAACAAAGAGCCTATTTAATCTAAGTTGTATTGGAACATCATTTCAAACTCCCCAGTGTTCTGGAATGTACATTCTGAATAGAATATGTATGTAGCAATGAACTGTCTTTACTATGTCCATTAAAACATCCTAGACCTTGATAGGTCATATTTAAATCCAATGTAATGGAATCTATATGGTATGTAGATTCTGATTTTGACATGAGTAGAGCAGTTCTGTTTCGAGCTTATATACCAGAATTACACTAAAAAGAGAGCTTTTTCCTACAAACTCTTATAATGGCAAAGAAACTGCTCATTCCGCACTTCTTGTCACCTTATTCCTGCTTTCTTCACTATGCAAATATAAATGCCTTAGGGGGAAGTTCTTGCTGCCGTTAGGCTAGGTCAATATCATTTCAAGAAAATTATCATCTTCAAATTTACGTTAATTGTTGTGCATGTGATACTTGTGCTTCCATCATCAATTTTTTGCATGTGATACTTGTACTTTATGCTTCCATCATCCATTTTAACATCCATTTCCTATGTTCAATATGTGGACTGTGGCTCTTTCTTGCTTGCACAACAAAGTACTCTATTTAGGTAGTGCTAACTGAAAATGTAAACTTGGGGTGTCACATCAACTCAGTTGGTGCTACTTATCACTCACTGAGTGTTGCTAACGGCAAGTGGGATCCTACTTAATGTCATTTCCAGATCACCTTATAGATCTGCCATAAACTCTTTTGAGCTTAGCTCCTGCAATGCTTTCTCTCAAACCTTTATCCTTCTTGTAGAGAATGTTTCACCGATAGGGTGTACTTTTAAAGGCCGTGGGATTTAGAAATCCACTTGATTAAATCTTCTCTACGGACATCCATTATGTGAAACTTATGAATGGTTTTGAAAGGCGCTTCAAAGAATAAACCTCTATATATCCATTCATTAAAGTAAATTGGTAATACTTGATACTGATTTATGATGATTATGCTGGTTAGCATTTAGTTTCATCCATGTAGATGCCACAAAGTTGAGGAGAGAAGATTCTATGAAGGTATATCTATGCATTGATCCTCTGAAAGCTGTCTTGTTCTTAGTTTAATGTAAAGCTCTATCAGCGCATTTACATCTTCCTCTATTACGTTCTGTTGTCATGTATGGGGGGGCCTTTTTTGATTCCTGAATCCTACATATATTGTGCTGTACTCCCTTTACGGATTTCTCCTTTCTCATTTATTTCCATCAGCCCTTTCTTACAAATAGGTGTGTTTTGAACAAATTTCTGTAGACACTTAATTTTATTAATTAATTGAGTAATGTTCAGTCTCTACATGTTTATCATTTTCTCAAAGTTGAAGTATACTGGTTCAGTTCTTAATTAGGCCTCTTCAAAACAGATGAGATTACCACTGCTACCCTTGCCAATTCTCTCTCCCTCTCTCTCCATGACAATAGAAAACTATCCATGAAGATACTTTTTACCTTGCAAAATTGTCCTTTGCACTATTGATCATTTGAAAATTTTCAGGTTGTATTTTCAAAACATGCAACTGTCAAACTTTTGGTGGCTCACTGGAATCATAGTCTTTCTGGAGGAGATGATTATCTGAGGTTTGTTGCCTCTACGAATACACTGTGCTCCTCATCAACATTTAACAAGTGTTCTGGGAAGGTAGAGGTCAAGCTCTATGAAGTCCCAGGCTTCGAGTCAACAGGACCAGCTATAAAAAAGAATGTGTCAACAGGAAATGCTTATCCAGATTTCACGAGAGTAAACCATGCCAAGTATGCTGTCAGTGATGTCCGGGCTCATATTGGCACAAGTAATTTGATTTGGGATTACTTCTATGTAACTTCTGGCATTAGCTTTGGATCTTATAATCCCGATATCATTACACAACTTCAAGCTGTCTTTGATGCTGACTGGAACTCTCCATATGCAGTTTCTGTGCCAGTTTCTTCTTCTTAGCTGGAGTGTTACATTATTTGACAACAGCTAGAAAAAGGAGAAAGAATGTAGCTCATTAAGCTTTCAAACAGATACACACTGTCTAGAAATGTCTCGATCAGATAACAGCCCGAGAAAGCACCTTGGGACTGCTAAAGCAATGCTTAATCTGTAAGATGCAGCAGCAGAAGCAAGTAGTGATGCAGATGACCTATCTCAAGATAATTGAAAGTTAGTATAACTACTCATTGAATCTATAACATGTGTGATGCACGGATGCAAAATGCTGAAAACCGAGCTCCTAAGAACTCATTTCCTTATGATTATTACTTTTATAAGCTAACAGAATGCTGCAGAGTGTTCAGTTGATTTGAAATATCACAAATTTTCACACTTTCAATGTACACTGCAAACTTGCAGATGCATAAAGGCTCTGGCTGAGTTATCTAATGATGTTATCATTTATGATTGCATTATAAATGGATGAATGAATCATGGGAGTCTATGGCTTCTTATTATTTTTGGTTGCTGATACATCTTCACCCCACTTCTGATTACAAAACTAAGTTGCTGCTATCAATACTGTAAGTGATCCAATTTCCAGGAGATTGAATCTTGGCATTGAGCTGTAAGGTTTGGCTTCCGTGGCTGCTCAACAAAATTTTTGAATGGTGCTAATTTTTTAAGTTTGTATCAGATAGTTGAGACAGTAGAGTGAATAATTGTTGCAGAGAGATGGAATTACTGCTATATCATCACTTTCAATGTCAGAGGCATAAGTCGAGTTGCAAATCCTCTATTTTGGTTAGGCTAAAAATATAAATATCAGAATAATAATAGAGGCATGAACTGATGACTTGCTACCTCACTTTTGAGAGGAATAGATCGTGTTGCATCCAAATATAGCACATCAGATACAGATTTTACATCCTTAGCATTCAGTCATTGTCAAAGCCTAAAGGAAAAAGATAAGAACGGTCTATTTATTGTCTGTTGGAAAAAGAAGTCCTCATCTTCTTCAACAACAATGATAGAATGTTACAGACCTTGTTTGCCATCCATAAACTCACAAAACAAAAGCTGCCTTTAGAATGTGCTTAACAGTGGCTCTTGATTGTTGCAATCTAAGCTTATTTCTATTCAGGTAATCTCTGGCTACCTTGATTTCAAACTCAGGCTTGAGTTTTTCAAATCAACAACATGCATCTATGTTAGCAACCTTCCCATGACACATTCATTGAGTGAGTAGATTGCTAAGTTGAAGGGTTCATGTTGTTAATGTTAAAATGTCACTTCTAACCTGTAAATCAAACATGTTGATCTCATGGTTAATGTTCACATTATGATCTCACACATGTAGAGCCTATTCCCACGTGTGAATGGAAGTCAAAAGAGTAGTTGTATATAGTTTGGATTTAAGATGGATCAATCTACACAAGTGTGAACTAGTTTTTTGACTAGAATCTATAAAATTGCCATTTGGCACTATTTCCTTGTATGTAGCTAGCACTTCCATGTGAATGAGTAAATGCTCCCACATGCTAGATGTTCACACGAGTGAAGCTTGTTGTGCTAGATAAGATGTACATATTCTCCTAGATCCTATTTTTTAGGAAAGATTCCTATTTTCAAGGAGACTAGTAGTTGGATTCTAACTAGTAGCATAAGTCAACTTTGTTGTATGGGACTAACTTGCTCCCATGGGTGGATCTAAATGATGTGGCACACTCCACACATGTAAGACCTGTTGAATCAGCATACAGGTCGTGCTTGTACTTGATCTATAAGTAGATCACCCATTTCAATGAGAAGTTGATGAGACATTGTGATTATATGCGTATTGCTTGTGATTTCACCAATTGTGATTTTATGCTTTGTAAGCTATCATTAAGTATTGTACTTTGTTCTCTGATAAAAGTCCATACAGGGACTGTATTCCACACGTGTGAGGCCGCCCTTGATGTTTCTTGAAGTTTACATGAGTTGATCTTGCTAAATAGTTAAAGATTTACATGTAGATCTTGATCTAATCAATAGTACTTGTTAGATCACTTGATTTGGCAATCAACACCTCTTGAAGATTGATTGTACTAATCAATCATTGTCCAAAAATCAGAAAATCAACATGGTATCAGAGCTTGGTATAAGAGGGATGTAAATGAAGCATTGATCATATCAAAATTATTGGAATTTTGTGTTTTTTGATCTAATCTTGAGTGGGCAAGCTTAAAGAGAGTGATAGCATCATTAGTTTTGGTTCAAATCGAGTTGTGGGTTGCAGGTGTACTATCCACACGTGTGAGGCCGTACATATCCTGTGTGAAGGAGCTCCATCTTTGTTTTTGTCCAAAATCTTGCATACTTGTCCAAATTTCAAGCTTTTTAGTGTATCGTCTAGATCTAGGTTCAATATATCAAATGCTAATGATCTAGTAGAGGTTTGAATCATTGAGAGAGTGAAGTTAATTCAAGCAAGAAAGTGCTAAAATCAACCTTTGAGGGAGTGAATTGCTAGGAATTTTGAGTGAATCTATTATACCAGCATCCAAGCTTAGGCTAGTTTGATTGGGCCGAGACTAGAAGCTTCTTAGTGAACTAGAAGTCTATCTTAGATTATTTATTTTCAAAAAATCTTTGTACATTTCATAATCAAATCATTCATTATGTCATCCATGGGTGGACTCTTGTTAGAATCTTGTGAGAGACTAACATCCACAAATTATTCCATATGGAAAGTGAGGATGGAATCACCAATGGTGATCTATGACCTCTATGATATAGTTCTTGGAGAGGATGTAGAACCTCAAGGAGGTCAAGAACAAGTAAAATACAAGAAGAAGGCTAGATTGGCCTTGCATTGTTTAAAAAGGAATGTCAACAATGATCTCTTGAAGGAGAGAGGCTTGGGATTCATTAAAAGGCGTTTATGAATCCAACAACACTTCTAGGATACTCATGCTAAGTAATCAAGTGCTCCAAAGCATGAAGGGAAGTGTAGAGAGTGCACAAGGATATGTGCTAAAGATTAAATCTTTAAACAAATAATTGGCTTCGATTGGAGATAAAATCCAAGATAATGAATTGGTACAAGTCATTTTGAATGGACTTGGTGATGAGTTCACCAATCTTGTTCAAAAATTTGCCATTCAAGACCAACTTCCAACAATTGACAAGTTACATAATGTACTTGTGGCCGAGGAGAGTAGGATGCTACATCTCAAAGCAAGGATGGGGTCCTATGTCACTACAAGGTGGTGATCAGAAAGCAAAATTCACATCCAAAGGCAAGAAAAAGTTCCAACCATTCAAGAAGCACCAAGGCAAGGAGGCCAAGGGCAAAGATGGTGGATCTACCTCCAAAGGAAAGCATACAGAAAGGACACTTTGCTTCCGAGTGCTTTAAAAAGAAGAATGCTCAAGGGAATGAAGATCATGGCAATCTTGCACATGAGGGGAGGAGGAAGAGGATGGTTTCAACACATCCTTGATGGTAGCATCAAATCCAACTTCAAGCAAAGACATATGGTGGTTTGATAGTGGGGCTAGTTCTCACAATCATTCAACAAGGACTTTTTCTCTACTTTACTTTCTTGTAATGATTCTAAGAAATCTATATTCACTGCTAGTAATCAAAAATGTAAAATAGACGGTATTGGATCTATTCCATTGTGCTTAGGATCATCTAAGAGGGTAGATCTAGATAATGTCTTGTATGTTCCATCTATTACAAAAAATTTGCTTAGTGTTGGGACAATTGATGGATAATGGACTAGATGTACATTTCAAGAATGGAGTTTGTTCCATCTTGAAAAATGATAAGTGCATAGCTAGTGGCATTAAGCAAGGAAGACTTTTTAAATTGGATTCTAATGTGGCCATTGAAAGTGTGAACATGGTTAGGGAGGAAATGACACAAGTGGAGTTATGGCATAAAAGATTATGTCATCCTAATCTTCAAGTAATGGAATCCATGGTCCCCAAGGAGCTTTCTCTCGCCCTCCCCAAATCATTCTCAAGATGTGGCAAGATATTTGAGGCTTGTGAACTTTCAAGGACTCACAAGGCATCATTGACAAGATCTACCTCTCCTTTAGATCTTATACATTCTAATGTACATTCTTTTCACATGAAAGTAATGTAGGTGCTTTAATGTATGTGACCTTCATAGATGATTGTACTAGATTTACTTGGATAGATCTATTTCCAAAGAAGAGTTTTGTATGATGTGAAGCTTTTGTTAAGTTTAAATTTCTTGTTGAGGAGCAACTTAGTTCTAACATCAAAGTACTAAGATGTGATAATGGAGGAGAATATATCTCCAATAGAATGAGAGATTTTTTTGCTAGTAATGGCATAAGAAGAGAGTTCACATGTTCCTACACCCCCCAACAAAATGGGGTGGCCGAGAGGAAAAATAGATCTCTATGTGAATGTGCTAAATCTTTGAGATTAGATGCATCTCTACCCATTTCTTTTTGGGGAGAAGCTACATGTGCTAACTTTTTGTGTAATAGGCTTCCAAGCAATGCCATTGGTGGGATCTCACCATATCTGCTTTGTATGGCAATAAGCCAAGTGTAAAAGATTTTAAAAAAATTGGATGTATTTGTTATGTCCATATTCTTTAAACAAGAAAGAAAGAGGACGCAACTTCTTTCAAAGGAATTTTTGCTGGCTATAGTGAACATAGCAAAGGATATAGGACTTTTTATCCTATCTCAAAGAAAGTAAAAGTGAGTAAGGATGTTTTGTTTGATGAATCTCAAAGTTCCAAGATGTATGAAAGTGCATCTAATTCACAATGTGTCCAAAATCATGCAAGGCCCGAGGAGGAGCTTCAATGTGATGAAGTTTTGGAGGATCTACCTCAAGATCCAAGAGGTCCAAGGAGATCTACAAGGCACAAGGCCGAGGCTTACCTACTTTGAGAAGGGAAAGCAAAGGGAAGATTCAAATCCTACTACTTCTTACTCTTTCTTAGCCACAATGCTTGAAGAGCCATCTAGTTTTGAAGATGCTAGTAAGTGACAATTTTGGAGAGATGCAATGCAAGTAGAGTTTGATGCTTTGCTAGATAATCAAACTTGGGATCTTGTATACCTTCCACATGGGAAGAAGCCACTTTCTTGTAAGATTTATAGATTACAGTACAATCAAGATGGATCTATAAACAAGTACACAGCTAGACTTGTTGCAAAAGGTTTTTTTCAAACTAAATGTATAGATTATGATGAAACTTTTGCACCTATAGCAAAGCTTGTACCTATAAGGCTGATCATTTGTATTGCTACTGGATTCAAATGGGATCTTTTCCAAATGGATGTGACAAATGCATTTCTTAATGGCTACTTGAGGAGGAGATCTACATGTTGCAACCCGAGGGCTTCATCAAAGATGGAGATAAAGATAAAGTTTTCCACTTGAAGAAAATCTTATATGGTCTTAAGAAAGAACCTAGAGCTTGGTACTCTAGGTTGCATACCTTCCTCTACTCTATGAATTTTATGATAAGTTCTTATGGACCTTCTTTGTATATCAAATGCAATGATGGAAAGGTCATCATCTTGGTTCTTTATGTTGATGATATCATATTGACATGAAATGATCATAAAGGCATAAGAAAGGAGCTTTTCTATTAATCTAACATCTGCATGAAGAGTGCAAACATGCACATTTTTTAAGGGGATAGGCAGCACAAGGCTTCCAGTTTGGATCTACATATTCTCTAGTAATTCATGTACTCCTAGTTACATATTCTGCCATTTTCATGCAGTACAAACAAGGGTGTTTTGATGTAGCACCGTGAGAGATATTATACATACATTTCAATGTTTTCAAATCACTGCTAAGTGCTATTTAACATTGAAGTCTCCAACTCCTGGAACGTTGAGAAGTCCTCCATCCATATGGTCCTTGATGATCCTAGGATAAGATGTCTTTGAGAATATCCATGATAATATATCGTGATCCTCTTTCAGCACCTATCCAAAGAATTAATCAGACTTAGTTTACAATGTATGATCTTCCATCAGTTTCATACACCTCCTCAATATGAAATGGAGTTCCAGTGATCTTATGCATACCTGTGTTTAATGTATCCCTCTCTTTCTTCAAGTCATATGTCCCAGGGATTGGGACTTTTCTAATCTGAACTTGGTTAAAAGCTTCTCTAATTAGTTTAAATATTATTGCATATGCTTCCCTGCTAATACCTGCAAAATCACAAGCACCCTGAACTATAGTCTTATCTAAAATTTTTTGAATGTTCACCATCAAAGACTCTGCTATTTTACACTTTACATTTGAAATCTTATTGCTCATCATGATACGCTCAGTGGATTTGCAAGTCTTCAATACGAATAGACTGTAAGACTGATTGCATTTGCTCTAGTTCTGATTTGATATTGATTGTTATCTTCTGTAATTATTCATTATTTTTTTTAAGTTGTTCATTTTCTTCTGGAGATGACAATTTTTATTCTGACAATAAGAGGATATCCAAATTAACTCACCTTCTAAAAAGTGAACTTTATTCATATAGAGTTGTTTTCCATGGTTCTGCAATCTTTCACAATATCCTAGTAATCCACTATGCCCATTGCATATCCATGTAGCTAAATGGGTTATTGAAGAGAATGTGGGATGTGTCAAAGTGCTTGGATCTTGTGGATATAATGTTCCATCTATCTACAAATCCAAGTGTTTCTTTCCTTCTGCCCTGTAACGAGGACGATCTTTAGCAGATATTTGAATTCCTTTGCCTCATCTTCCCTGCAAAGGTGCCAAATCAATAGGGATATCCACATGTAGATGATACAATGTCATCATCAAAAAAATAATAGAGTAATCAGTTGCATCAAAGTACTATGACCAGATTCTATGAAGCAAAACAAAATACTCATCTTTGATTATATTATATACTATGTACGATCAATCCAATCTCCATGCTTGTATACTTGATTCAAATTTGGAAATGACGCTCATTTTTTCATTCCAATAGGTAGTTGGTGCTCACATTTCCATTCTTGTGGAAGGAATGCATATGTAAACATTTTGCAATTTTTCCTGATTCGAATTTGGGGTTGGCGGTCATATTCTAGATCCAATGAAGATATTGCCCTTTTCGTAACCAATGGAGGGAATATTTTTGAATTTAGTCAAGTTATACTGCGAACTATTAACAGTTCTTAACTGTGACTATAGACGTTGTGGTTATATCATTGGGAGTTGGGGAGGCCTTGGGAGTGGTGTGGGCAAGCAAATAAACAATATTGTTTTTTTTTCTTTTGATATTTTTCTATATCCTACATGGCATTCCTTAAAGGGTCTTTTTGATATTGAGAACTCCTCTAATGTGAGATATATCTAAGCACTCTTTTGGCACTTTTCCAATGATGTACTAAAAGACCTTGCATATGTTGACTCAACTTACTTACACAATAAGTCAAATCTGGTCTAGTGACTGTCAAATAGATTAAAGAGCCTATAAGCTTTTTAAAGAGTGTGATGTCCTCAAAGAATGCTTCATCACCATCATTAGAAACTTTTACAACATGCTCCATAGGGGTGTCAATCCCTTTACAATCTTTCATTCCAAATCTTTCAAGAATGGAAGTAGCATACTTTGATTGACAAATAAAGGTAAAATGACTGCCTCTAGAAGCTTCTATTCCAAGTATAAACTTAAGAAGTCCTAGATCTACCATCTTGAATACACTAGACAACGCAATAGCAAAGGAAGCTATCTCTCGATTAGAAGATGTTTTATCAAAAGCAGGACTCCATAAAGGACATGTCAAAATTCAAAAAGATAAAAAGCTTTCAGGAAAGAATGGGAACATGCCAACTAAGTCAAGCATAGGAGGAGAAAAAGCATGTCGTTTCCTATCAAATCATACTGATAAGGCTTCTAATATTCAACACTCAGTCTGGACAGATATTATTGCTGCCACTCAGGACTTCGAGAAAGACGGCAAAACCAGAGTACTAAAAGTTGTTGATGTATGGAAAAATCTTGACAGTATGATTGCTATTTTAAGAAAAAAAAATACTCTGATATCGATAAGAAAGCTATCCAAAGGACTTGTGTCAAGTTTGTTAATGCAGTATCAAAAGCATGGGGAGGAGATCACATCACTCATCACATAATTAGTATAAAATTTTCAAAATGCTTTCAAATTTTTATATATATCTAGATCCAAACATAAGACTAACATTATGATTTTGACATATGCAGCACATACTAAGAGATCATACAACAGTTTTTGCAAATACATATGGAAGCTTGAGTGTATGGTCATCACAAGGGATGGAGAAGTCACATTGGCAAGCGCGAGCAGCATTTCATTGAAATACACAACATGGAGGAACCAATGAAAAATGAAACTACATTTGTCAATTTTTTCAGTGGTTCTACCGCAAAGTTCAGATTCGACATATAACAAAGTCCACATGATACAACAAGTTTAGAAAAGCACACAAGTTCATACAGGAAGAGAAAGTTAGATGTTTGTTGAGTAGAAGATCATCATTGTCATCAAATCATGACATGTTCAGAATTGCTTTGCAAATTCATTGAACAAGAGAGGAGAAATACTCAATATAAATGTATTGATTGTAGTATACCAAAATACAAAGTGTCAACTATTCATCATCAGATCTTGTGTCAGATTCTATGGCAGTATTGTCATGAAGAAATTCTTTGCTAGCGTATGCATCTAATAGATGTGCATTATCCTTATTTCCACTAAGCTCAATATAAGTGGAATACAATGAATAATGGGAGCTCCTTAAAGGAACATTCCCATCAATAAAGCTTAAAATGTTCAAAACATAAGATCTTCTGACAAAAATGATCTTATTTGTCTTAACAATTTTATGTCCTCCTAGGTAAAATGATAAAGCTTTAACTGCCATTATAAGATTCTCCCCGACTAGGCTCAGCTTGCAATGAGCAATATAGATCTCATTCTTCAGGAAATGCCTAAGATAGTGGCCCAGTCCACTGTCCCTCTGGAACGAGGATGCGTGTTGTCTGAAACCACCTCGTCTCGCAGCAAAATCATCTATTATGAGAGCATCCTGCAATAGGAAATGTGTTAGCAAAAACACATTCATTGATTGAAAACATTCTAATGCAAAGAAGTTTAAACACTTACACATTCTTCATCATCAATAGCAACTAGATTAGGATGATCAATATAATGACCACGTACTAAAGTGGAATCATTAGTGAAATGCATTAATGATGGACAAGGGAAGTCCATCTGGGATTGAAATGCCATGAATTCTTCATCAGATGCTCTGCCTCGCCCATCCTTAGCTATATTTGATAAAGTCTTAGTCAGGCATTCTTCACCGGTCATAAGTCTCTCCTCATCATCAAAATCAATACCAGCAACAAGGTCATCTATTTCAAGATCTACAAAGTCGGAGAATTCAAAAATTGTGCCAGATAATAAACATAGAACCTCATCTTCACAATAGTCAAAAAATTTACATAAATCAGCAGTAGTGAAATATACATCGTCATTAACATAATATACTGGAAAATTGAAAAGACATTTCGACTCCTCTATAGGGTTGGATTCATCATCAGATGTATTTTGGCCAATAAAAGAATCTCGGAGAACATCAGTATTTACATCAATAAAGTCACTTTCCTTATCAGGATTGTCGATAAGAAAGTGACTGATATCTTTAATAGTTGATTGAACAGAGGATGATGCAAAAGGAGGGTCAGCAATAGAAACTTCCTCATCATCTGGGATCTGAACTAACAGGAAAAGTACGAAACCACTCTGATATTCAACCAATTGACATTTCTTGTTGCAATACGAACACATTGACTACTTTCTATAAGATCAAACAATTTGGTGAACATTCTATCCAGCCTATGTCTGAAAGCTGGGAAGAAATAACAAGATCACTATAATGCATCTACTGGAGTGGACCTATGGAGAAAATAGGCTTACTAAGTATATCTCTAAATCTAACATAATGTTCATAAAATACGTCAGAATTTGGTTGTGCAGTCCTGAAAACATGTAGATATGGCCTGAATAGGCTGTGGAAGTAGTCTAGGTTTTCAGAATCCCAAATTCACTAAGAAATGAACTCAAGCCTGAATCTCGTGAGGATCCTGAGGAAGAGGCCATGGCAGTAACGTGAATATCACACTTGTGCGCGAGGGAGAACTGAAACAAAACTAACTATCAAGATGGCGCACAAGAGGGATATGTACGACAGGCAGATACCGAATATCACACTTGTGCGCAAGTAGGTATCGTTGCAAGCAAACAGACAACAATGCGTGCGCACAAGAGCGATATGCCACAAATTTTGAGAACAGAAAAGGTAAAAAATTATTCTGTTTTCGTGCCATTTATACTAAATTTTTGCACGTGTGGTCAACGGCCAAAGGACACGTGTCTACTTTCAATTGGACTACAGGCACTGGCACGTGTGAAGTGACACCTGGACACGTGTGAAATGACACATGGACACATGTCGTGTGTTCATTCGTTTGCTCGACAACACGTGTCGCTCTCGCATTTGCTTATACAAATCCCACACGTGTAATGTGACAGGGTGACACATGTCGCTATCGCATTTGTCCGTACAACTCCCACACGTGTGACAGGACGTTCTTTCACATGTGCGAACCGCGATATAAAATCACAAACTTTGATGAATTGTTTTCACTTTTATTTTCGCTCCGCATATCGCACTTGTGCACGTCCTTCACAATCAATATTCCTCCTATCGCCTTCCATGCGCATAGGTCCGATACATCTGCCTACGTGTCTCTCCATATCACACTTGTGCATCTTTCTTCAAAACTAATCGCTCTCTCTTATATTCGGCTCGCACAGGTCCGATATACCGTACATTCTGTCCATACATATCGGTCCTCTACGAGGTCTTTATCATCCCTCCCTGCTCATTCTAATCGTCACGCACAAGTCCGCTATCCCATAGTACACATCCATGGATAGGAGAAAGCAGACAAGGAGGGACTTCTTCTCTCCTGGCTCATCCTCAGCCCCTACAGCCATTACACCACCCACTAGACCTAGAACGCGCAACCGCAGTAGGTGGCTCTCTGAGATATGCAAGTATCAAAGATCAATAGCTCTATTGATCCCAAGAGCTCCATTCTACCGTGCTGTCCGAAACATAACAAGAAATGATCTCGGACAGCTAGTTAGATTCACACCCAGTGCTCTTCAGTGACTTCAGGAGGCTGTTGAAGATTACATTAGCCTTTTTTTTTAGGATTCTTTTTTGCTTGCAATCCACTCCAAGAGAGTCACCATAATGCCGAAGGATTTTCGCTCCTGATATGAATGAGGGATAGGTATTGTAGGTTACTCGTATCTCAGCCTGTTGTTCCTAGACCAGCTCCTCTGATATGACCGATCTTCCTATGAAGCATCCTAGGAAGCAGACAACCCCCAAGAGAGCTCCGAAGAAAGTAAGCAGGGTAGACACCACAGATTCTGTGAAGCCTAACCTGGAATCCATTGTAGATAACGTTGTTGTTGATAATGTTGTATATATAGCTACATCTGTTTTGGATACCCCTTTAATTCCTGTAGATACTACACATCCACCTCCTCCTCCTCCTCCAAATTTTTATACATATATAGATTCGAATGATTATCTTAAATTTGAGAAAGACATATCCGATGCTATAGATACAATAGGTACTCCTTTTTGTTTTAGACTAGATGAACTTAATTTTAGTATTAATTTTAGAGCTCTAGATTGCTTGGATCTCAAAGACAGACGGGCTTCTATCAGTGATCCTATGATAGAGTCCGAGATTACACTCTTGCAATATGACATTGCAAGAGATTCATCCAATGAGTTGCTAATGCTGAGTAGCTTTTTTTTTTAGGCCTTCAAGGAGAATAATGACACATTGTCACAGTGTCTGACAAGTGGATTCACACTAGCAACAAAGTATCTGCTCATCCCTTATCATACGAAGTAAGATATATTAAATGCTTCTTGCTGTTTTATGCATTAACATTGGCATTGTCAATGGCAATAGTTCTCAGAATTGCAGCTAAGAAAATTTCAATCTTATTTTGCAGTGACCACTGGAGTTTAAACCTGATCTCTATCAAGAGATCTATTGATAATATTATTAAAGGTTTTTGTGTCAAGATGAATTCGGCGAGAAATACGCATAAAAATGTAGATATATACCTTCCATATCTAAGTAAATATATTCCTACAGATATTCCCCATTTCGTGGACTGGCAGATTGTCAGTTTGGAGGTAACTCTGTCTTTCATAATAGCATTTTGAAATCAGTATTCTAATGTAATTGTTTCATTCTAATTCATTATGTTTCATAATTGATTTCTTGTGTGCTGAATTATTTTGCAGTCACCCTAGCAAAATGATTCATTCAACTGTGGGTGTTACACATTATACAATGCAAAGTTATTTTTTGAGTGGTTCAACCTTCAGCAAGATGTTGATATTTCTAAGATAATAAATTCTGTTTATTCTTATTTTGGAATCATGATTAGTTTTCTATTTTGTTGATGTTTTGGGCCATTACTAATACATGAATGTTCTATTTTGCAGTTTACACTTCCTGAGTACACATCAAGCCAGGTGTACAAATTTAGACAAGAAATTATCTTGAGTATATGTAGTTATACTAAATTAAGATCAGAACAAATATAGATAACATAGAACAAAAATACATGTATAGAATTCATAGAAAAATATACATTGATATATCAAATGCTGCTCCAGTTTATGAATTTGGGAGCACAAAATACATGTACTGATGTCCAACTTGGGCTTTCATTTATTGAATACACAGATTTTTACTAAAGTTTATTTGAAACTATTGTTCTCCCACAATGGTGATTGTTGCAGGTAGATCTTTGCAGCACGTTATTAGCTCTTGTCTTTTTCGCATCTGTGACAAGGCAAATATTAGTGAATGTGCAATTGTAAATGATGACATTTTCTATTATTTTGTTCTATTTTGAAATGGCAATAAACATAAAGTACTTACGAGTCTTCCGTTGATGATAAATGTGAAATATGTTGGTAGATTGGTTTGTAATAGCATGAGCTCTGCTCTGATAAAATCAAGCTTCCAATGCTCTTCCACCTCAACCATAGTCAAATATTCCTCATTGTAGATAATGCTTATCTCCATTCGGTTTGTGTGACCATTTAGTTTAAAGTCTTGATCCAGTGGTAGCCATGTACCTTCAATTTTCTTGTACCTCTGGTAGCTAAATGTGAGACTGAGCATTTGCTTTTCGATATGATAACGAAAGATCATTGAGGACTTTTTAATCCTACATTCTATGTCACTATTTGTTTTACTATCCCAGCCTTGATCCATGAGATCTGACAAAGTCTCATCTGATAATGAGTGGCATGGCGAATAGCTTGCAAATGTTTATGAGTGGTATCACATCAAGGGATAAATTGCCCACTTTTGAGGACCTTCATGGGATCTTGCTGTAGGAAGAGCAAAGGCGTGAACTGGTCAAGTCGAGACATACCACTCAAGAAGATCAGGCATTGGTGGCCAAATGTAAGCAAAAGGGCTAGAAATGCATTCCAAGAAAGGTAAAGGATGATGAGGATGAGAGAGAGTCGTCATCATTGCCAAATAAGAAGAAAGACAAGTACTACTACTACCACAAGCCAAGTCATTGGGATAGAGAGTGCTACAAAAAGAAAGCTGATATCAAGCAAGGGAAAGTGAAGTAGCAAGGCAATATTATTGAAGAAAATGGAGAAGATGATGAAACACGCCGAGTGAATATCCGTTGGCATGACCGATAAGGGTTGTTGTGTTGGTACTTGCTGCTGCGGTGGTGAAATTATTTGAACATCGGCAGCTACATTGTCTTCAACGAGCTCTTCTTGCTTGACCAGATCCTTTGGCTATTTAGGATCAACGTGCTGAGAGAATCTTATATACATTGTTTGAATAAATGCTTCATTAGACAATGGTTTGTCACCCTCAGCAGTTTGTGTAGGTGGTGTGAGAGGAGTGGCAGTGGTGGAAAAGGGTTGGAGAACTGATTTCTCAAAGGATGGAACAAGAGGGATGGAAGGAAATTGTAGGGTGGTGTTGAGACTAGAGACATGAGTGTGTAAGGAGTTAAAAATATTCATCCATTGGAGGGTGTTAGGCGAGATTTGGGCGTCATCTGGGTTAATCTGGGTGGATGGGATAGAGATGGCAGGAGGGATGGAAGAAGCGATCGTGATGGATGATGGAGCCGAAACTGGAACGATAGAAACATAACTGATGACAACAGTGGATGGTTGTGCGGAAATGGTAGTAGTGGAAGTAGAAGAGGTGGTATCAGGACGTGGTTGAGGGTTAATGCATTGTCTTGTGTTAGGAGGGCTAGCGGAGGTGGAGGCGGCGCCACACATATGTTTGCTGGTCGTTGTGTTAGTAATAGCTGTATGAGCAGAGGTGGATGTATTGTAAGGGGGATAAAGGTTAGTGTATGGAACAGTGGAGGAGAGGATGACAGATTAATTGAAACCCCGAACCTTCTATTCAAAGAATGCGCAGGCAAAGTTACAGAGCAGGGGGCCGACGACGATGCGATCGTGTGTGTTAGGCTTGATGGTGATGGAAAGCTCATAAAGAAGGAGGTTATGCCAGTCATATGGCACAACTGAGGAGCTTAGGAATTCAATAAAGGATTTCACGATTTGGCTCAAGAGAGTGGATTGAATGCGGTCATATACCCGTTGTTAGTTTTCATTGGGATGCTAGGGGAGAGACGGGTCACAAAGGGATTGATGAGGTTTTTGGCTTGGCGGTTGGAGATTGGTTGTCGATCACCAGAAACAATTTCGACGGTGACCATGGAGTTAGCATTTATGCATACCTTGTACGTGGTACCTGGTACATGATGTGGAAACGAGAACTCTTCCCATCCCACAATGCATAGGCGTGTAAGGCAAGGTTCATGTCAATGGTAGAGGTAAAAAGCACTTGGTAAATGCCCATTGCTTCAAGAGAAGGGGCCCAGCTACCTGAATCCATGGTGCGACCAAGGTGTCAGAGATGGCAGAGGCCAAATCTTGGTGGTCGTACGTATCTCCCATTGGATAACCTATTTGGTGCAAGTATCGTCAAAAGAAGACGAGGATGCCATGATGTTAGATGGGATTCAGTAATGACGGAGATGGAAAAAAGTGAAAAGACCTTTAAGAAAAAGATGTTAAAAATGGAGGCAAAGGCTTTAAAAACTAAAGAAGGTGAAATTTGTGAGAACAAAGATGGAAAAGTTGGTAAGGAGTGTGTAATAGGTGGTTGTGAGGCTGATGAAGACGTGTGACAATTTTTGTCGCAATAAAAAAATATCAAAAATTCAATGTAAATTTTGGCAGAGCTTCATTGAATGAAGTGCCAAATGACTCAAATTTTGTCCTTATATAGGCAAGAATTGAGTGCATATTAGGAAAGTACACTTTCCCCAGCTCATTTCCAACCAAATTTTTGCAAGGGCCTGTTTCTCATAATTATAAGGTCTCAAAGAAGTCTGCAAAGGTTCAGAAGGTGTTTTGGATGCCCTGTGAAGGTTCTCCGAAGGTTCTTCAGCTCTACGAAGGTTGAACTCTCGCACAACATGCTCTGTATAATAGA
The DNA here is from genome assembly GCA_029204225.1 of Diphasiastrum complanatum. Taxonomy (NCBI): domain Eukaryota; kingdom Viridiplantae; phylum Streptophyta; class Lycopodiopsida; order Lycopodiales; family Lycopodiaceae; genus Diphasiastrum; species Diphasiastrum complanatum. The sequence goes on along the minus strand of CM055102.1, from coordinate 28,832,853 downwards.
TTTTCATGATTTGACCATGTAGGTAGGTCAATTTCACTGTCTTGATTTCAAAAATGCTGTCTACGAAGGTTAGTTTGAAGGTTTTGATGCCCTACGAAGGTTCCTTAGATACAACTTCTCTAAACCTTCGCAAACACTCAATTTAGATTGATTCTTCATAGGTAATCTTTGCAGAGATTTTTGTGGGTCCAACTGGGGTAGATCTAAATATGGAAGCTATTGTGAAGGTTCTTTTGAAGATTTGGTTACCGATCCATCAGTTTAAGTGATTTTCACCCCTATTTTTGGTACTTTTTCTTGAGATATGTGTCTCAAATATGAATTTTTTGAGGCTAAGTAGTTTCTGATGATGATATGCTACTCTTTTGGTCCCATTTGGATCTAGATCCTATTTGAATCATGTTGGATCTTGCTTGATCTGCCTAGATCTTGCCCGATCTTTTTGAATCTTGATGGATTCTGCTTTATCTGACTAGATCTACTTAGATCTGACTTATTTTCATTAGATCTGGTTGTGGTGACTTCCGATAGGCTTGATAAAGGGTGTCCCATCAAATTGTTCAAGGTTACATAGCTCCATGGCTTAAGATTTTCTTGACACGATACGGGCCTTTGCCTGTGAACTTCAATTTTTCCTTGATTGCTTGGGTTTTATATATTAGGACTAGGCTGTAGATCAAAGATCCTTCTTGTGTAACTGACAATCGTGCCATGCCTTGCACCATGATTTCTCGGCTGTTATTGCATGTACTGCCAAGATGCGTGTCTCGCAAAGTTTGTGTAAGGCTTCATGGCATAGTTGTAGAAATTTGCATTCATCCAGGCGTTGTGTCATGACAACCCTTAATGATGGCACCAAAAACTCTGTTGGCATTACTGCATCCTGACCATAAACCAATTGGAATGGTGTGTGGTTGGTGCTTTTCTTATACACTGTCCTGAATGCCCAAAGGGCAACATGTAGCTTGTGCTCCCAATTAAATCTGCTAGCTTCAATGTTTTCGTGATCACGCTACACAAGATCTTATTGGATGACTCTGCCTGCCCATTACCGCGAGGATAATAAGGTGTGCTGATGGATCACGAAAGATTCCTCCAACAGGACTTTAATGGTCTCATTGACGAAATGGCTTCTGCGATCGCTGATGACTATCTCCACCAGGCATCCGAAGCGCACAATGATATTTTCGTATAGGAACTTGGCAGTTGCTTGAGGGTCAACTGTTCGCACTGCCTTGGCTTCTACCCACTTGGTGAGATAATCCGTAGCCATGATAATATATCGGGCTTGTGAACTTCTTGCACCAGGATGAATAGGACCAATATAGTCCAATCCCCATTTCTCGAATGGTGCTTGAGCTAGGACTGGATGTAGAAGATCATAGTTCAATCTTGTCGGTCTTCTGGCTCTCTAGCACACGTCGCATTTCCTCAAGTACTCATCCGTGTCCTTATGAATCATTGGCCACCAGCATCTTGACTACAAGACCTTGTGAACTGTCAGATGCGAAATGACCACCACCCATGTAGGGCTGCAGTCTCCTTCCTCTTGATTTGCGACACATGATCTATCATATAATGTTGCTTTCCCTTGCGCACACGAATCGAAAATCAAACTTAAACAACAAAAGTAACCAATGAGTGATTCTCCATGTGTTGCAAGTTTTATCAACAAGATAAAGCAAGGGTTGATGGTCCATATAAAAAGCAAAATGGGTGGCCATCAAATAACGTCAAAAATCTTTGAACGCATAAATCATAGCCAGTGCCTTCCACTTTGTGGTCGACTAGTTCATCTCTGAATCACTGAGTTGTCGGCTAGCAAACTGGCTGAGTTAAGACTGCTCTCACTACATACTTTGATGCGTCTATATGAACATGAAACTCTACGGACCAATTGGGTGGTCTTAATATTGGCGCTAAGACCAATGCATCCTTAAGCTTATGGAAATCTTGCAGGGCCTCCTCCGTCCAATGTGGTTTCGTTGTGAGCTTGTATATTAGTCGTGCTAACTCCGCAAAATCTAGAATGAAAATCCGGTAGTAGTCGGCATGACCCATAAACACGTAGACTCCACGAATCGTCTCTAGAGGTGGCAGATCAACAATGACCCTTGTCTTTGACAAGTCTTATGTCCATCACCACGAAGGTGATTACGAATTGCATTCCTGCTATTTTTACCGGAATGTCGTCAACTAGACCCTTTGGTTTTACACAGGATTGATATGCTAATTTCATGGCAAATTTTGCTGGTTTCAATCCTTGCAAACCCCATTTCTGATACAAGGTAGTGGAGATCAAATTTACACCTGATCCTCCATCTACCACTGTTGCTTTGTCTTCAAATCACTTGTGCTTGATTGGCAGGGTGATGTTCTGCTCTTCACTTTCCCATGCTGCCCATTGCTTGTTCCTTCGTAGCCTGCTCAGTATAAGGGCTCCATTGTGGTTGGTTCCGACTCTAAATTGAGCCAATCTGGTAGAATGCTTTTAGCTTGTGGTGCCATCCGCAAGAGTTCCCCAAAAGATATGTCCATGCGGCTAGTTAGAAATCTTGCGAGCACTCCTGATTGTGAACCTAACTCATGCTACACGAAATGGTACTTCATGATGGTGAAATGTTCACAATGGAGAGTCGACTAGTGGTGCTGGTACTTCTAATGGTAGAGGTGCTGCTAGTTGTTCCCTTGCTCGCGCTGCTTCCTCTGCCTGTGCATCTTGTATCCAATGGCATATCTTATGGTATTGTCTTCCTTCCTCCCTCACATTAGGATATGGTCCTGCAGCTATGGGTTGATCATCGGCCATTGATACTGATGATGTTGGTGATGTAGCCACTCCCTTCCCTTTTTGTGCTCGCGTAACGACTAGCACTTGAACTTGGGGGTTTTGCTTTCCCTGTGGCGTCCTTCCTAGAACTGCTGTCAGTTACACAAAAATTAAATTCAAGGGTGCGCTTGTTCCAAGTTAAATTGGGCAATTCTTGTAGCAATGCCCATATCCGCATCTCTCAAGGAATGGAAAAATTGCATTGGCAAGCCAGAGGAGCGTTTCATTGAGCTACAAATCATGGTGGACATAATGCAAAAAATAAATATCTAGTTCAACTTTTCAGTGGTTTTATAGAAGAGCACAATTTAGATATCAAGCTAAAAGCTCACCAAACCTTATGATCTTTAATAATGGCATTCAAATTCATAACAAAATATTGATCTTTGTAATATAACGATAATCTGTTACAGAACATTGTTTAATTTTTATCATCATCCTCTCCAAGATTCAGGCGGATGGTATTGTCATAAAGGAATAATCTCCTTTCATATGGATCCAAAAATTCTAAATTTTTTCTTTTGGTCATATCTATATAACCCGAATAAATGGCCATTGCAAAGTATCTTTTTGTAGTATCTTTAGGGATATAACCCAATATTTTAATGGCCAGATCCCTCTTAACAAAAACTATTTTGGAATTTCCTCTAGAGTAAGTATGGCCTCCTAAACTAACAGATAATGCCTTAATAGCCATAATGATAGTGGCAACATATGGATTTAAAGACCCATGATGTATACAGATCTCATTATTTTCAAAGTTTTTTTGAATAATGGGAAAGAGATGCATCCTTTCTCCCATATAATATATCTCGAAGGCCTCCATGTCTCATACCAAAGTTATCTAGTTCAATAGCATCTGGTAACAAGTAAAGGTAATATATTTAGAATGAAAGAAAACAATACCATCTCAAACTTAAACTTTTGATTGAAAGAAAATAGTACAACATCAAAACCAATATAATATCAGCTTACCAGATCATAATCATCGGATTCAACAACGTTTTTTCTACTAATGCAATGTCCTCCAATAGCTTCTACATTGCTCGAGGGGATATACTAAGTTCTTGGAGTATACTTTTTTTGGAATTCCAAAATTTCTTTCTCGTTTGGCAAACTTTTCTCATATGCTTTTGATTTTTCAATTATGGGCTTCAATGCCTTCTTGCCAGATTTCCAATTGCCATCTTTATGAAAATCTATCTCACTTTTGAGATCATTATAACTAAAATCAATAATGTCAAAAAATTCTAAGAATTGTTTTGCAAAAATAGAGAAGACTTCATCTTCTCTCATATTAAAAACATCTTCTATATCATAAAAAAAAATATAATTGTGATTATCTATAAAGTATACAGAAACATCAAGTATAGTTTTTATATTAATAGGAGTTGAAGTTGGAAAAGAATTAGATAGGATTATAGAACAAGAGATAGTTTGCTCACAAACTCTGAAGCCATAGATGCTTCAGCTTCAACACCTATATCAGTATCTAGATCATCTACTTCGATTGAAACAAGCTTATCGATATCAAAACATGACCGTGGTGATCACACAGGTCGAACAATTGGATCAGAACTATCCTACTACTGCACGAAGGCAATGGTCGACTGAATCCCTCAGTGTGTGCACTACTACAATAGTAGGCAAACACAAAATAGAGCTTAATTGCGATTATGAGGAACCAGAAGAGTAGACAGCAGACAAATCAATTAGAGAGTCAGATAGAGAGCGAAAGCATGCAACATTGACAAAATCTCAACGCAAAACCAGATAGTAATTTATTCAGATTGAATGTATATAAATACAAGTCAGATGATGCTGGTGAGCACAAAACAATAGCGGGCGAAACCGCATGCTCACAAAGCTAACTACAATCTGTAATAGCTATGAGCTTATTTTGACAATCAGTTTGAGAAGGAAGAATCAATATTTGACAGTATCTACTATGTCTGTCTCTGATAAGCTGTCGTCTCGCCGTCTATGGGTGCTTGAGAATATGTGGAATCAGCTTATCTTGTCTGGCATTATAATTGACATTTTATGACATATGTTAATTGATTACAATAATCAATTATATATAATTTACATTTGTCCATATGTATGTACAAGAAGATGGCATGGAGCTGTTACGCCGTCTAGAGTAGATTGTGGTTGTCGCTGTCATTGTCCAAGTAGTTGCATAGTACAGGAAGTGGATGTGAGAAGGCTTCAACTATTCGGAGTCGAGCATGTTGTTGTCGATAGTCAATGGAGTTAGAATAGTCGTATGATGGTTCCTAATGATGGTTGGTTGAGTTGATAAGTCGGACTCCTCGATAAGTTGACCAAGTCTTTTTCCAATAAGTCGACCAACTCCGACAAGTCAGACTGCCATTCTCTTGCATATTTCTATAGACTATGCGACAATGCATGTAAAACTACAACAATATGAATGGAACTAGATTAACATGGGATTTAGGAAAGTAGAAAAATAAATTCAACACCCCCGCTTAATCTGGATCCGTGAATGCCTTGATCTTTCGACTAAGCAGTGCACAAAATTTGTTGTGTGCATCAATGCTCAAAGCCTTGGTAAACACATCTGCTATCATGTTTTGCTATCGAATCTCAATGTGCTTATTCCTAGAGGGAAATCTAGGGTTGGCCGATAAGGAAATGGCACTCTGACAATAATATTTGACAATAAAGTTCTCAACCAAATTGTTTTTTTAATAGCTTGAGAAACAACAATGTATTCTGCTTCTATAGAGGAAAGAGCAGTAGAGGTTTTTTTATGACTATTCCAAGAGATAGGATTGATGTTGAAGAAGAATGTAAATCCAGATGTGGATTTACAAATATCTACATCTCCTCCCTAGCTTGCATTTAAATATCCACTTAGGTGATGAAGGTTGTCATTGTTGACTTCTCCATTGCAGATGCACAGGTCCGTTGTATCTCGAATGTACCTCATGACTCTAATAAGATATGTTCGAACATGATGTATACAAAAAATTGTACGACATTATAGAAAATTGCGTTTTTCAAATTCTACGAATCTTCAATTTTGATGGTTGTACTTATGTCTTTGCATTTTATATGCTCTTCCTACCTTGCTCTTATGAGAAATTATTTATGTTCAATTAATTAATGATGTATAGCCTATCTTGCAAAATGGAATCACTAGCAAACAAAAAAACCAAAATTTTCATATGGCATAACATACCTTAACACCATTCAATCGAAATTGATAATACTGAGGTAGATCAAACTGCAACATGTCTAGTTCTAATCGAATGTGATTGAGACTCCAATATTCCTCAGACTCAATCATCGCAAGAATGTCATTTCTTTTTATTATTATTTGAAGTTGCTCTTGATGATTTACTGCATAATCTTGATCTAGTGGCTTCCACTCATTTTTGCATTTTATCCACCTTCTATAATATAACAGCAAAGTGATCATTTGTTTTTCTATGTGATATCCAAATGTCATTGATAATTTACAAACTCGGCACTCGACTTGCTCATTTTGTTTTGTATCCCAATGATCATCCAACATCTCAACGAACATTTCATCACTTAAGTCCTTACAAATAAACATTGTTTTTGTTCGACGTACATTGCATTATGAAAAAAAATCAACAAAAATACTAAAAGGTAGATACCAATCAATATATTATTCTTTGAACAAGTGCTATATTTTGATATGCTCTGAATATCCATGTATAATCTCAATCGAAAACTTTCTGATATTCTTGAATATGGAGAAATCCATTCCTCGCTTGTAAAATTTGGTAGAGGGTATGCCTCTAATCTACCCACAAAACTTTTTTTATTAGAAATATACATGGTAGACCATCCCTTATATTGAAGTAAACCATTATTAGAATGTATGACATCTCTTATTCTTGCAAGAGATTGAACCGATTTCCATTTAAAGATGTCGGATGGGTATAAATCTACAAAATCAACAAATATGATAGTTAGTTATGTTTAAAGAAAGAAAATTCATTCAAATATGCACGTAAATCTCATGACTTACAATTGCATTTTTTTTTTCTATCATTCGGATTCAAATCTTGAATGTTTAGTTTGTTGTAAAGGTACACGTGCATGTTGTGAAGGTACATGTGCTGAACTAGAACTTCCGTGATAGATTGACTAGGAGATGAACTTTAAAATCCATTATCCTTCTCTTCCAAGAGCTTCTATATATGTTATCTGATCGCTTTCTTTTTCGGAACATGCCTTTGGAATATGGACGCATCAAAATCCATTGAGACTTGCAATATATTTTGGGCTTCCATTGACCCATTGAATTTCTTTCGTTGAAAATATTGATAGCGTCAATGGTTCCTCTTGGTTCTTTACTATATGTCACCATCTTTTTCTGTGGACACTGAGCTCAAACATATAAAGAGAATGAAGAAAATGGGAAGTATATTTGAGAATGACAAGAATGTTCCTACAATGGTTACTTTACTATAGTTTGTGAGTATCAATTCCAAATTGACCTCAAGTTCCCAAATGCGGGCAACAAAAATGTTTTCAGGCATCAACTATCGATCACATTAGTTTGTACTACCTGGCAAGATTTTTGAAAACGATTAAATTTTGGCCAGGAAAGAAAAAAATTCAGTCTGTCAAGCATTGTTATAGTTTCTCATAGGTGGATGTACTTTATTGAACCACATGGACATTGAAAGCATGCGAAGTAAAAAAAAAACATCTTCACAAAGGGCCCATTTTGAGTTCCAGTATCTCCTAATGATATTGTTCAAATGGTGCCAAGACAAAAGCAAGCTTAGAGTTTTTGAGATTCAGACCAAAGGTTGCAAGTGTCTCATGACCATTACCTTATGGGCATAGAAGGTTTGGATAGATCAACATTGATGACCTACTAACGATGAACAAAGTGAATATGTTAAAAATCTTCATTGATTGATGTTCACTTTCTTAAAATAAACAACATCATCCAATATTTCTTCAACTTGAATCTTGAGTTGAGTGACCTCCTAGCACTTGTGCATTCAACACAATACATTCATTTGTTAATAATGATGGATTTTAATGGTTTAGACTTCTAACAAGACCAATCAAGAATAACCAAATTAATCAAGACTAGTTTCAAACTCAAGCTATATTAAGTGCATCTAAATGAACAATGACCTAGTAACAATGAACAAAGAGAATATTATCTAAATCTTCAATAATTGATGCTCACTTTCTTTAAATAAACAACATCATCCAATATTTCTTTGACTTGAATCTTGAGTTGAGTGACCTCCTAGCACTTGTGCATTCAACACAATACATTTATTTGATAATAATGATGGATCTTAATGGTTTAGACTTCTAACAAGACCAATCAAGTACTAGAGTTTCCAAAATAACAAATCAATTAGACTAGCTTCGGATTTAGGTTATATTAAGTGCATCTAAATTGACTACGTGGCAATTGCTCCTAGAATTACTATGATCAAGCAATCAAAGCAACCTTAAATGTTTGTAGGATAGCAAATCACTTCATATCATTCCATTAACTATGTAGATCATCAAAATCACTCAAACATAGATGCTTCAACTCGGCCTTAGAAGAACAATGTGTACTCAAACATTCAAATTGCATCTCATCAATTAATGTACAAAAATATCCTCATAAAAATACAAATAGATTAGCTCAGATATGAGATCTAGGGTTGTCCATGGTTATGTCCATGGTTAGGTATAGACCTAACCCTGTCATTTAATCCCTAATCTAGGAATCGTTCCCATTTGGTAGGTGGATAAGGCGAAACATGTGCCTAGTCACTAAATTTTCTCAAATTAAGCCTATAGTGTGGGACATTGATTTATGGGCTCAATTCAGAACCTCCTAAGCATGTAAATGAATATAAATCATCTTTTATATTTAATTAGCTCCTAACTATGTACAAAGATGTGGGACATGTGCTCAATGATTCATTATGTGAATCAACAGTTCTTCTCGTACTAAGTTGAATCTCATTGTGGCACTTGGCAACAATAGGATAAAATTAACTTGTCTCATGACAGTCTAAACCTTGTGCCCATTCCGAAATGGAACGCGTTCTGAACGTGTTCAGTTAAAGCAATATGCTGGAGATCTATCTTGGAGTCTGCAGTCATCTACGCTGGATGGTTGAGAGATAGATATGTGCTATTGAGATAGCTATCTAGTAGATCAAACTTTGACATACTTACTCGTATGGACCGGAGGCTACTGTATTCTGTATTATGCCGGCAACTTGCGGAAGAGAGCAAGAAAACTCACCTTGGGACTTCTACGTGGGCTTGAACTACAAGGAATGGAAAAGAACTTAAGAGAGCAAGATGACTTGGAATTGAAAAGTTCTTCTAATACACTGATAAGCACTGATGTACTAGAAGTACATGACATTCCTTTGATGGATATCTCATCGGAGATCATGCAATATGTTTTATAATCTAGATGATGATGGCTCCATCATCAAAGATAGTAAGGGCAATATCGTGATCAATAGGATGCACAACCTTGCTCTCAAACATTGTGGCCACACTTATTTACTCCTTGGAAGCAACAAGATCAAGGAAACAAAAATAAGGTAATTGAGATTTTGAATAATGATATTCCTCAATCAAATAGATTCAATACGATATGGGCATTGACGAGTACAGTGTACGCATATTCATTATAAGCACCAATCGTTACAAAGATAAGTGAAAAATGACAAAAAGAGACCGAGGTGGGCTTCAAAGAAAGATTGGCCAAAGGTGGTACACGAGGCCAAGCATCCGAATCCCAATCGCTTCAAACAACAACGGGAAGCCAAATCAGGAATTAATCTCTTGGGCCAATCTCACTTTGGCTCAGGTGGAAAAGCCAATTTACAAGGCCAATTTGTAAGTTTTGCTTTTTTAGTTTAATTTTATTATAGTAAATAGTTATGTTTTTAATTACTAATCATTTTTCATATCTAAATGATTGCAATCATGTTTGTATAGCAAGAAGACTTTGGGCGAATATACATGAATGCAGAGTACAAGATTGGGTATCAACAAGGTTACAATGCTTTGCTTGACCATCTTGCTCAACAAGGCATTCATCCTATGGTAAATTCTTGCTACGTTAATCTCATTAGATTCTATTATTTAGTAATCACTTTTATTACTTTTTCTTGCTTGTTAATGAGCTTCATTTACTTTACTTATTTGCTATTGACCTTTGTTATCTTCTACTATGTGTAGAGAAGTTCAGCGTCTTATGTAGAGGAGGGGAAGAAGCCGGTGAAACGGAAGTGGAAGAAGAGATGTCAGAAAGTGAGAGTGATGAAGGGCAAGCTTCCTCACAAAAATTGGATTCGGACGATGACAATTAAGAAGTCTTTGCTTGTTTCATGTTTACGTTTTAGCTTTGATGTAGCAAGTAGGAAAGAAGGAAGTTTGTTTCAAGCCCTTTCTTACAAATAAAACTCCATGTACTTTTTTAAAGGATCAGATTGTGTGTGTGTGTGTGTGTGTGTGTGTGTGTGTGTGTGTTTTGTTTCACCATCTATGTTGTACATTTTAATTATTGTCTATAATTGCATTGTTTGTTTTAACTTTTACTCATTTATATTTCATCTATTGTTCACCATCTATGATTGCATTATGATCTTGTTTTTGTTATAAGAATGTTCATTGTTTTAAAGTAACTCACATATAGTTCTTTTTTCCTTTAATGTCAATGTTTGTGTAATCTAGTATCAAGAACAAAACATGTACTATGAAATTAACATTGAAATATAACAAACCATCTATCTAAATGAAATCACAAAATCTCCACGTAAAGATTGACCACATACCTCATTTGATTATGTCTCTATGCATTTGTATAAATCTAATTAAATGTACAGCTTAAAGTAAGTTGATACATATCAAGCAAACATGAAGCATTAGATTATTCAATTGATCAACAAGCACTCCGAATAATATGATCATTGTAATCAATAAGCAGACACACTAGATGTTATCACATCGATTGGATTTAGACTAAGAGTTAGAATAAGCTATCGACTGATCTTCGCATCATCGAAGCTGTTACAGAAAAGCAAGTTTCAAGTATGAGGTTATTACTGCAATTAAGTCTTGTGCTCGTCATTTCACTTGACTTGTTTACTTTCTGAATTCATTGGCTTATTGCGTTTAGATTTATGTCAGTGTAAATGTTATACCGCTCTAATTTATTGTTCTATCTAATATTGCCCTCTTATAGAACTGTCTAAACTTTCTGCAGCTTTTGCATTTAAAAGTCTACATACTTTGTGTTTGTCTACGTAATTGACCCCATTGATTCTGATGACTTCAAAGCCAAAATCAAGTAGAAACAGTCGAGTCGTTTGACTCACCATCATGTTTTGATTCAATAGGCATAACACATGCAGCGAGGAGAATATCACACGACTTCTCCCAACATGGTATCAAAGCTTCTATAATATATCTAATCTTGATATCTTACTTCAACATTGCTTGAAATTAAAAGCTTCCTTTATAATCTAATTCTATCAACCGATAGAATAATTGTCTTCTTGTTCTGATAAATAGCACTAGATTTTATTTTTGATTCATTGATAATTATCACTATCACTTAGACTAAGTTCCACATGGATTCTCAAGGGAAGAAGACTGTGTTGGATTCTTCTCCTTCTTACTAATCGACTAATCGGTTTTAATCCTCATCCATTGTTTATCCAGTTCTGCGGATTTTCCCGTGTCTTTACACAGTCTGCAGATTTACAAGTGTTTTTACACAGTCTGCAAAAATACACGGAGTTTGACAACAGTGTCACATTTTCTCTCTCTACAATCCAAACTGTGTCGCCTGTCAGAAATTACGTGTAAAAATGCAATGTTACCTTTTTCACATTTTTTGCCTATCAAGAATTACGAGTAAAAATGCAGAGTCATATTTTTTGCATTTTTCATAGTGTCTCAAATGTTAAGGAAATGACTCTGGCAAAGTGTGGGGCTACCCCAATATTAAGGAAATGAGATTTTATGACTGTCACCTTGCAAAAAGCTGACACTGTTGTTTATGGCAATTTTAGTTCATTTCTGCAGAGTGACAGTTTTAGTTCATTTATGCAGACAGACTGTTTACGGCCAATTTTCACCGCTTATCAACAATCGATTTCTGAGAAGGAACTGGATGAATTCCAACGGACTGGCAATCACATTTGACGACCTAATTACTTAGTATAAATCAGCTGTTCATACATCTCTTTTCAAGCTCGGAAGCAACAAATCAACATTGTGAATTGTGAAGGAGTTGGGTGTTATAACACGATGCTTCTTGCGCTCTTATCAAGCAGATCATTCACAATCAGAAATTGTTGTTAGCTCTCTATCAAGCTTTCAAGCTTTAACTTTCTTGAGCATTCTAGCTCAATCTTTTAGAGATTTATTTTAGAGTTGCTATTGTGCTACCGCTTATTCGCAGAGCTGCTTATTATCAGACTTATTCTCAGATACTTAGAGACAACTCAGAGTGCGCGGTTTCTATCCGCTATTGTTTTGCGCCCATTAGCATGTGATTTTGTTTTTCTGAATCAATACTATCTTCTTATTGCATTCAGTTTATGTCAGAATGCATGCATCTCTGTATTGCTTTGGTAACTGATACAAATTGTATGAGAATTCAATACTTTATGTTTGGCTACATAATCACTTAGTATCTAGTGATTTTAAAGTTAGTTACTAAAGATTGAACGTGACTTTCATCACTACTGCTTTGTTTAATTTTTGATAGGCGTAGTCATGCATTGGAAGTAGGAAGTTTCCGCATTACATTATCTATCCTATTTCTGACATGGTATCAGAGCATTGATTTTTCTTCAAGGCCTAATACTATTTCGATATCAGAGCAAAATCTCTAATATTTGATATCTTTCACGATATCAAATTGATATCATATTCTTGAGTTCCTTTCATTGTTTTAGTACTAGAAAATCGATTTCATGTTGTTGGCATTACTACATCTTAGCGTTATCGATACAATCGACAGACTAAGTTCCAGATGGATTCTCAAAGTAAAGCTGGTCTTATTGCAGACAAGTTAAATGGATCCAATTATCATTTCTGAAAATTTAAGATGAAGACCTTGCTAATCGCCAACGAGTTATGGGATGTTGTTACAGGTACAGAAGTAAAACCTAAAGACGACATAGAAGACTCAAAGTAGAAATCAAAGGATGGTAAAGCTTTCGTGCTTATTATCCTCAATATATCAGATATACAAATTGGACACATAGCTGAAGCTAAATATTCAAAACACGTTTGGGACATCCTGAACTCACTATATGACATGAGGGACATAACTACTAAGTTACATATACGAAGGAAATTCTTCACATTCAAGATGTCTAATGGTGATTCTCTTCAGAGTCATATTAACTAGTTTGAGAATCTCTTGCAACAGATGGCCGTTGTTGGATCAGTCATAGACGATCAAGACGCAATTATGACATTGCTTTCAAGCTTGCCCTCTACATATGAGAACTGGGTGATGATCATATCGACACATTCAGATTTAACTCTTACTAGAGTTATAGGCTATGTTGCTACAAGAAGACAATAGAAGAAGTCAAGACACTTTGTCTTCTTCTTCCTCTCAGGCTCTATATGTCAACAAAGGCTCTAAGCGACAGAAGCAGAAAAGCTGCAAGAAGGCTGCAACGAATCAGAAGCTGAATCAATGTCAAGTACAATCATCAAATCCACAGTCGAAGAAGAAGATGTTTTGCTGGTATTGCAAGCGCAATAACCATGAGATCAAAGATTGCCGAATTTTCCAAGCGAAGAATGCAACCAAGCAACCTAATCAACAAGCAAAAATAGTTTCATCATCTCCCCAAGTCAAAGTGGACGAAGGTGTATTTATGGTCAAAGACCAAAGCGCATTTTTGGATGATTTACGGTTTCTTTATTCTGAAGCAACTCAACACATGACCAATCAACGTGAGATTTTCAACTCCTACATGTCTTACAGCACAAAGAAATTTGTTCATCTTGGTAACAATAGTACTTACACTATTGAAGGTGAAGGTATTGTAAGATTGTGATTCCAGCATGATCAATTCAAACTACTATCAAAGGTCGTATATGTTCCTAAACTCTCTACAATTCTGTTATCAGTAAGTAGAATTACAGATTTAGATTATAAGGTAGAATTTGAATCTGATCAATGCAAAATTATTGATAGGAGTAATCAGATCCTTGCACTCGACAAGAGGCAAAGTTACTTATATAGATTGGCACATTGTTATTCTGAGTCTAGTCAAGCCTTGAAAACCTCTGTTCTAGTCAATAAAGCATTACTATGGCATCATCGCTTAGAACACTTGAATTATGTATATGTTTTGAACATGTCCAAACAATCCATGGTTCTTGATCTTGACTATCCTTCTGGTAAGGTCGATCTCCCTGTCTGTCATAGCTACATCTTTGGAAAGCAGGCTAGGATTCCTTTTAGATCAAACCATAGGCATGCAACAAAAGGTCTATTAAATGTTGTTTATATAGATATATGTGGACATATGCAAACTCCTTCATTGCTAGATGCAAAGTATTTCATTACTTTTATTGACGAATTCTCCAAAAGAATAGCTGTTTATTTCACTAAATAGAAATCAGAGGCTTTCATCAAATTTAGACAATTCAAAGAGCATGCTGAGAATCAAACTGGCAAATGAATCAAAGCACTGAGGTCAAATAAGGGGGAGAATACATATCATCGAATTCAAGGAGTATTGCCTTAACAACAACATTGAGAAACAATACATTCCCTCCTATTTGCCTCAATCAAATGGTCTTGTTGAGAGAAATAACAAAACCTTAGTTGAATCGACAAAGTGCATATTATCACATGTCACACTTCCGAAGTTCTTTTTGGTTGAAACTGTTTCAACAACAACCTATATTCAGAATAGATGTCCTACTAAAGGTCTCTTAGACAAAACACCATTCGAAGACAGCGATTTAGACGAAGATGTTGCTGCTACCTAGCAACAAGTCTCAGGAGCGGTTCATCAGTCGAATCCTCCCAGAATATCAAGCCAAGAGCGCACACAACCCACAAGGTATACTCCTGAGTCTGTCTGTCTCTTAATCTAGGAATTGACGACAGTTGAAGAGGCACTTAGCCACCCAAACTCTGATCTCTGGAGAAAAGCCATGGACAGAGAGTATTCCTCTCTGATCAAGAATCAGACATGGTCATTAGTCGAAGCTCCTATTGGCTGCAATATTATTGATTGCAAATGGATCTTTAAGATCAAACATAATGCCAACGGAGCAATTGATCGAAGGAAGGATAGACTAGTAGCACAAGGATTCACCCAGATCCCGAATGTTGACTACAGTGAGACTTTTATCCCAGTCCTCAAACATTCATCGATCCAAATGCTCTTGTCTTATGTTGTAGCTGCCGACCTCGAAGTACATCAACTTGATGTACAAACAACCTATTTGAACGGAGTCATACAAGAAGATATCTACATGATGTAGCCTGAAGGATACGTTCTGAAAGGCATGAAGAATCATGTTTGTAAACTCCACAAAGCACTATACGGCTTGAAACAGTCTACCAGAACTTGGTTTCAGAGGATCAACACATTCCTCATTGAACAAGAATTCAAACCAAGCATTGCTAATTGCAATGTTTATTCAAGGTCAGTGCAGCAATCCTTCATTATCATCACCTTGTACGTTGATGATACATTGCTCTTCAGCAACAATACCAAAATGGTCAAGGATGCTTATTCGAGTCATGAGATATATTCGATCTACCATGGACTAGTGCATCTGCTATGGAGATGTCAGCAACGACAATCTTCATCAGCTCAGTGGCTATTCTGATGCAAGCTGGGGAGGAGATGCAGACAGTCGTAAGTCCACATCTGGATTTACATTCTTCTTCAACGACAGTCCTATTTCATGGAGTAGTCGTAAGCAATCCTCTATCACACTTTCTTCTACTGAAGCAAAATATATTGCTGCTTCTCAATCTATTAAGGAAGCGTTTTGGTTGAGAAATTTGTTGTCAAATGTCAATCTGTATCAGAACAGCCCTACAATTTTATTTTGTGATAATCAAAGTGCTATTGCCTTATCGACCAACCCTAGATTTCATTCTAGGAGTAAGCACATTGAGATCAGATATCACTATATCAGGGGCAAGGTTCTCGATAGAGAGGTAAGCTTAACGTACTACAGAATGCAGGACACGATTGCAGATATCTTCACGAAAGCACTCAGTGTTAATGCACACAACAGATTTTGTGCATTGCTCAGTCTAAAGATCAAGGCATTCATGGATCCAGATTAAGGGGGGATGTTGGATCTATTCCCTCTAGCTCTCCTAAATCTCATTTTAATCTACCTCCATTCATGCTGCATATTTACTAACGTTGTCATGTAGTCTGCATATTTACATGCAAATTCGCACAGACGAAGAAAAGGCGAAAGAATCGCAACACTGTGTTTCTACACAGTTTTTTGTCAACTAAAAAAACCGAATTGGGTAGTCCTTTTTGAATTCTCCTGGTTGGGTGAGCACTGCTCCAATGGCATACTTGGATGCATCGATATGCACATGGAATTCTTTAGAATAATTGGGAGCCCGGAGGATGGGTGCATTGGTAAGGGCTTCCTTGAGTTGATTAAAGGTGACGCGTTGTTCATCCATCCATTTGGGAACTACAACTACTTTGTAGATTAAGCGTGCTTTGTTAGCGAAATAAAAAATAAAGCACTGATAGTAGTTGGCATGGCCAAGGAAGGAGTAAACTTCACGTATCGTATGCGGTTCCGATAGATTTTGAATGATAAGGATCTGTTCATGGTCAGTGGCAATGCCATTTCGTGAGATAATGTCCTAACACAATACCATGGGCTATCCAAATCTGGCATTTTTCAAGATTAAGAGAGATGTCGAAGCGTTGACATTGGATAAAAAAAAATTCGAGCACAGACAGATGGTGTATTTCTTCGGAATGTGCTCCTAAATTGTCCAAGTAAACTTATAAGGTATCGCCCATCTGATGAGTCTTATGACAAGGGATGATAATTGGAAAAGCACTTATGTAGGTTTTTTGGCAAAGGGTTAGTTTTGCTTCAAAAAAACTACTTTTCGACACTTCTCCGCAAGTTTATAGAAGGATTTTTCAATACCAACTATAACTCACTTGGGAGGAGTCTATCGAAGACAAAGTCACTCACCAAAGAGGCTTGGGCTAAATTTATTATAATATTTTTTATAGAAAAGGGCCTTCGACAGTCGTGGGAGGAGTTATCAAATATAGGGTCACTTCCCAACGAGGCTAATGGCCCAATTCGTATTTTTATTTTTTATAGAAAAATAAAGCCTTGTAGATTTCTCTGTGTCCTGGTCTCAACGAGATGGAACTTCAGAAGCCTCTACAAAAGTTTGTTTTTTTTTTTTTTTGTTGACAACAAACCCTTGTAGATTTCTCTGTACCCTGGTCTTAGTGAGACTAAGATGGAACTTCAGAGGCCTTTACAAAAGTTTGTTATTTGTTGTTTTTTTTTTTTGACAACAAACCCTTGCAGATTTCTCTGTGTCCTGGTCTTAGTGAGACTAAGATGGAACTTCAGAGGCCTTTACAAAAGTTTGTTGTTTGTGTTTTTATTTTTTATTTTTAACGATGTTGTAAAAAATGAAAAGTAACCGATAGGACATGAGAAGGCTCGGAGGAAAAAAAAACTTGTTTGAGAAAGAAACGTAAAAGAGAGTTAAAGAATCGGATAGAAAAAGAAAAGCTTAAAAAATACTTAGGTAGCTTATGAGAAGGGAGGGGAAACTTAAAAAAAATAAAATGATTAGAAAACAAAAAAGATTACTTTGAAAAAAGGGAGGAGGGGAGGAAGCTTGAAAAAAGTGAACTAAAGTCATAATAGTGGGCAATTTGGAAAAAACCTTAATAAAAAGTTAACTACACAATATATGGCCTACAAATAAAAATTACTACTTAAAAAACAAAACTAATCCCTTGAGGGCTTGGGTTTTTTCTAATGGAAATGGAAGATTCCGGAGAATGGGAAAAAGAGGAGGTGGGGGGGAGGAAGCAGAAAAGAGTGGAGAGAGGAGTGAAGAAAGAGTTTGAAAGGCAGCTATGCGATGAGCAATGTTGGCACTCCCCGACAATGGCACCAATTGTAGTCGTTGTAGTATAGGGGTCCGTTCACTGGGAGCCGCCCGTGCACACCTACATAGCAAGAGAGAGAGACGGGAGATAGAGAAAGGAGATAGAGAGAGGTAGAGAGAGGAGAGAAGAGAGAGAGAGAAGAGAGAGAGTAGAGAGTTCCCCAAGGATGGTTGGGGCTATGGGGGCTCGAGCGCCTACCCATAGTTGTGCACCATTCACCCTTGGAGAGAGAGGGAGAGAGAGCCTAAGTTGAGAAAGGCCTTGGGGGCTCGAGCGCCTACCCAAAGCTATTCTATCCCAACGTAGGAGAGAGAGAGAGAGAGAGAGAGAGAGAGAGAGAGAGAGAGAGAGAGAGAGAGAGAGAGAGAGAGCCTAAGTTGAGAAAGGCCCTGGGGGCTCGAGCGCCTACCCAAAGCTATTCTATCCCAACGTAGGAGAGGAGAGAGAGAGAGAGAGAGAGAGAGAGAGAGAGAGAGAGAGAGAGAGAGAGAGAGAGAGCTTTATTAAGAAGAATAGAAGATGTGTACAATGGAAAATGGCCTCCTTATATAGTTGAGAAGGGAGGGCTATCTTGGCTCTCATTGGCCTATTTACAATGGCATCCTAGCCCTTCAAACTAATTGAACTTCAATCTAATGGTTCATTAGGAAAAGGGCCAAACTCACATGATTCATGTGAGTTTGAGAGATTCCCTTTTAACTTAGAACCTTATGAACTTGACTTTGGGCTTTTTAATTAATTTATTCTAACTAAGGCCCCAAGTCTTTTATTCAAGTTCTACCTAACCATTTTGCGTGCTCCTTGGGTTGGGCTTACACACGCAGGATGCCAGTGCCCTCACACTTTATTATTCTAACTGTACAATTAACTGTGGCGGGGCCCACTAGGTAAGGCTTGGCCAACAGTACTTTAAGTGGTGAGACCCACTTATTTATTTTTGTATAGGAAATACCCACAACATGGAGCTCAAATTGATCCTCACGATTTCTCTGCTATCTCTGCGAATTCTGATCAGACACATTTTTGCACTGTCAGACGTTTTTTCTCTTTTGGCATAGTAAAATCACTTACAAGAATTTGCGGGCCCTCAGAACGTTGCCTCAAAATTGGCGACCATCATTACCAAATCGTGGACACTAAGGACAATTTCTGGGTGAAGTTGCGAATTCCTGCCAAAAAAAAGTCTATATAAAGTCCTCCACCTTCTCTCCATGAGTTCATTTTAGATTGTTCTCGAGTTCATGCCAATTTTTTTCAAAATTTTCAAAATTCTCAGAGCAATCTAAAATCACTACTATCATGGCTTCCCGCGATTCATCGCTTAGCTTGCATCGATGTAAACCCCCTTGTCCTTATTCAAGGGATATCGTCATGATCTATCTTAAGAATTACGCCGAGCAACTCACCCTGGCCAAGGATATCCTCACCAACCTTGGCTTTGATCTACACTTTTCCAGGACCAGTAGAGCGAGAGCCTCATCCGAACAGCCTACTCAACCTATTCGGATGAGTTCCAAACTTTCCGGATTACATCCAAGAGTGGCAGCTATTCTATTATCAACGTCTCTCCTGGGGATCTCCAGAGAGACAATCCATGGAAAGGGCACCAGCTATGATGCCAAGTACTTCACAAAATTTCTGACAGACGACGGCAAAACCATTGCCCAAACCAATGACAGGATCGCAATTCGCCTCATCACGGATTCCCATCTACGGGCCGCCTTAGAGATCCTCGTCACCATGGTCGCAATGCATACCACCAAGATGGATCGCATACCACCGAGCGACCTCTTTTCTCTTACCCTCACCATGGACGATCCCACTCAAAATTACAAGTGGGCTGAGAAGGTAGCAGAGAAGCTGTGCGGAGCTCTGAAAGCTCGCAAAGCAACTACCAAATGTAGGTATCTCCTCCACATGTAGGTCACCAAACAATTGGGGTCTAGGGCGACTGCTGCCATCAAGGAGCTGGATGATGTTTATCCAAGCACAAAAAAACGAGCCACCCCCCAACCGACAGCAAAACCGGTCTCACCAGCCCCACCTACTAAGAAGCAAAAAGGGAAGGCAATTAGCACAGAAGCCGATGTCCCACATGACATTCTATCCAGCGACATCGATGTGGAATATGCTGAATTCGGAGGGAGTCTTAAACCATCTCAGGTCCCAAAGGAGGTTCTAAAGCAGCAGGCGGCCTTACTTCACCAGGCCCAGCAACGCCACAAGCAGTAGCAGCAGCAGGCAGGCAGCTTCGGAATGGTAGACACTTTTGGCTCTGATCCTATGGGCGTGATTCCATCCACACAGGCAATCTCCTCTCCATCACTTGCTCTCACACTCCCACCACCACCCCCACCATTTACTGCCACCTCCACACCCTCACTAACTTTCAACACGGGCTTCACTTCCACACTTTCACAAAAGCCCTCACCTGTACAAATCTCCACCCTACTTGACTCCACAGTCAACATAGATGATTTTGCATTACAATTACTAACTGCACTTCCATATGGACCAGATGGTGGAGATGGAACAGGATTCCAACAGCCTCCTCCTACAACTCAAGGCTCCGCATTTCAAGGCCAACCTCTGGGGCAAGGAGCTCAAACACCAACCAATCTGTCAGGCTCTGGGGGTACCAGCTCCCAACATTATCTTTTCCCTTCCACCGCTTCTAACCCTCTCGACACCACTGACCCCATCTTCATTCCATGACAATTTTCTCCTGAGCCACAAAGAATTGCAGAAGCTAACCCCTCGCCTCCTCTCTCTTATGAACCCGATCCACAAACCCAACACGAGATTGCCTCTGAAGCACCAACCATCCGGCACAAAATCATGCCCATAGAACCAAGCAAGGAGTTGCACACCTCTCAGGAGTTTGCAAAGAAGTATCCAACAACGAAAGAGCGAGGTGACTACATACTGCCAGATTTGGACCTGTGTCAGACACATAAAGCAGTAGTCAAACTCATGGATCCACAACCTCTCTGGCATCATCAGCTCTTCCTGCAAAGTAAGACCCTAGTGGCACAGTATCTCGAAGCTCCCTCCTACATGTGCACCAATCCTTATTACCATCCAGTAGTGAGGCGAGAACCGTTTCCTACCACCAAGGTCAAGAACAAAATCTTTTGGCCTAAGCTCACAAGCATGGATACCGGCAACTTAGCCAAAGACATGGTCACCAACTGCCGAGTATTCTACCAGAAGCACCATGGCAATCTTGATCGCGACCTCCTCTTGAGTCCTTTTCATCGGTTTTATTGTGGCATGTTCATTACTGCTTATTTGCTTAGTATTAGCCGCAATCTCATTTTATTACCCTTTGGGTGTTAATCTAGGATTTAGTTTAATCACCTTGCTAGTTGGGTAAGCCTTAGTAAGGTTTTGTATTTTGTCATCTTAGTTAATTTCATTTCTATTTCGAGCACTAGTTGGGTAAGCCTAAGTGCTTCATCATTGTTTTATTTTCGCACTCCGTCTAAAGAGTGTTTCACAAGCCAAGTCGCTTTTCAAACGTGAAATGCTTCTCACCTCACACTCCTGAGTACCCGCTCCCTGAAAGGGGCAAAAGAGATTTGACGTCCACTGAGCATGTTCTCCACTGCAATCACTCTGTTTTGTGGTACCGTACTTGTAGGTACAGTCTGGGTGCCCTTCGTTTGGAGATTATAGCCTTTCGTTTGGGTCAAAACGGATAAAGGACTAGAAAATAAGGACTTTTTGAATTTTTGAACTGTTTCTTCACCTTGAAGAAACTTCACCTTTCACATGTGAAGGGACCCAACTCCAATTTCAGTTGAAAATTTTTTAATGAAGTTGAAGTGTATTGTGCACTTTGGGCCTGTCACGTGAAATTTAGAGTGGATCTTTACAAATCCAATGTCTCTTCATCATCCAACGGTCCAGACAAGTTCGAACTCCCACCATAGATCCTTTCTCATCGTGATCTGAGGGCCTCCAACGAATTGGTGCACTGGACTTCTTCCTTGAGGCCGCTATACACCCAATTACACTACAGTTTCACTGTTTCTGGGATGTCATCACAAGTGATGAGAGAAGACCGCCAAATGAAGTGGACATTAAAGTGTTCGACAGGAAGGTGAGGAGAGCTTTGACCTTCATCAACTTGTCGGTGAAAGACCACATTATTACCCACATAAGTGATGCCATTACACCTAGACAGGCATGAGATGTGCTGAAGGAGCAGTTTGAGACATCAAATCCATTAAGGATTATGTTTCTGAAGTCAAAACTGAATAGTGCCCGAATGGAACAAGGAGAGCACATTCAGACTTATATGACCATAATCAAGACAATGAGGGATGAACTGTGTAAAGAGCACTAGGGACAATCCCCTAAGATGAGGATAGGAAAACACAAGAGAGACTGTGGAGCAAAACCACCCAACCAATCCTAGATCCCTCCTGGAGAATCCTCCTGGATCTAGCCCCCAAGCCATGCCAATGTAACAGCAAGAGGAGAAGAGCTCATCAGGTAACCTAGACCAAGTCATCGACGAAATAACCTTAGCTTGATGAGGAAATTGGAAATGGTGAAAGGATTGCCTATGATGGAAGACCACTTGAAGATAATGTGTCAATCATCTGTGTATGGGCAGCAACATCGAGAGAAATTCAATAAAGGTGGTGTTGCAAGGGAAAAGAACATCTTGGACTTGATCCACACAGATCTATGCAGGCCTATGAGGACTATGTCCATGGATGGAGCTTTTTATTTCATGACTTTCATAGATGATATGTCACGTAAGATGTGGATTTACTTCTTAAAGAAGAAATCGAATGCTTTTGCCACTTTCAAGAGCTTCAAAGCATGGGTCAAAAATCAAACAGGTAGGAAGATCAAAGTTCTAAGATCGGATAGTGGAGGTGAGTATAAGTCTACTGACGTCAATGATCTTTGTGTTCAATGTGGGATCAAAAGACAATTTATGCAAGCTCATACTCCTGAACTCAATGGTGTAGCTGAGCGCAAGAATCGTACGATTGTGAAAAGTGCCAGATCTATGCTAGTTGAGATGAAGCTACCATAAGATTTTTGGTCAGAAGCATGCAGTACCGCAGTCTATCTTCAAAATTGAAGTCCTACCATTGTCGTACCAAAGATAACACCTGAGGAGGCATTCATGAAGAAGAAGCCAAAGGTGAACCACTTGCGATTCTTTGGATGTAAGGCCTTTGTACACATTTCTAAGGAAGAAAGACGTAAGCTTGATGTAAAAGCTATAAAGTGCATATTCCTAGGATATGATGATCGTGTGAAGGGCTACAGATGATTTGATCCAGTGGAGAACAAAACACATGTTAGCTGTGATGTTATCTTTGATGAATCCAAGATGTATGAAGGTGAGGATGCTGAGAAGACGGACACATCCAGTGGGAAAGATGGTACAATGAGGATTCCTCCTGATGAATATCCATTTATTGACTTTCCTAGTGATGAGGATACACCAACTACAGAGAACTCAACAACAGCAGAGCAGTGATTCTAGGCGACGAGAGCAAACACGATGTAAAAGACATCGGGACTCTATAACTACAAACAACACCGTCGGGACAAGCTAAGTTTCTAGGAGCACTATGTGTACCCTCACTGAGAAGAGACATGTTATGAGTCTTGAAGATGGCAGATCTCGGAATTCGAGTCATGTTTGATGGCAATACATGCCGGATGGTCGCACAAAGTTCAAATAAGTTGCTGACTATCGGATCCAGAGAAGGTAACCTGTATCAAGCCAATATTATTAGCAGTTCTAATAGCATATTGAATGCATCAGAAAACGAAGATCAACATGGCATAGAAGAATGTATCATTTGAACATGAGAAGCCTCTACGAGATGAGCAGAAAATACATTGTGACAGGTCTGAAGATATCTAGACCACACACCAACTTCTATGAAGCCTGTCAAAAGGGCAAACAGGATCGAAGTCCATTTATACATGAAGGAAAGAGAGCCAAGGAAATCCTTGAGCTCGTCCATTCAGATGACTATGGGTCGATGAAAGTCGATTCGCTATCGGGTACAAGATACTTCTTGGCATTTATCAGACTGAACCTGATTTTCAGCTCTCTTCCTTAAACTCAAATGTGATAGGAGTGAAGAAATACAAATGTAACACCGTCTGGAGTATCCAAAAGATGTTATGCATGTCCCGCTACTCTGTACTTAATTCACACTCAAGCACACCAACAAATCGCCAGGTTTGACTCACAAAGTAGCATGTACACACAATGCTCATATAGAGATTCTATCAAACTCTCGACCAACTGACTCGTCCCCAATACGACTTGAACACAAGTGGATCACATGAGCGTCATCATGGGTCAACTGAAGAAATCTCACTGCCACCATGAGACTTAAATCCTCCATCTAGCTAGGCTAACATCCTATCCGACACTTACAAGCACAGACCTGTGAAGCTGACATACATGAGCGACTGAGGCTCAACCTGAGAAAATCTTACTGCCACCATAAGACTATACCCTCACCAAATAGATAGCTAGCAAACATAACGACAAGTCAATGAGCATACCAAATGATTACTTTGTTTCTAACGTAGCAAATGCACAACCACATACAACTCTGACTCAGATCTAGACCCTCGTGACAAGGTAACATGCAAGCCCACACACACTCATGCAAACCAACGCGAATGATAAAGCATCAAATACATGACCAAGCCTGCCCATAAGTGGTATCCTGTTGTACCAACACCTATGCCACCTGTAGATCCGCTGCTACACCACTGGTCACCAAATCAGGTCCTCAACCATGGCCTGCACCTGTACCAAGATGCCCTCACATCCACGCATATCACATAGATGTCCTCATACATCATCCAAGATGAACCATCTCGAACCAATGAGCGCTCCAAGCCTCATCTCTGATGTGTCTCCCAAACAAAGCCATGCTCCAAGCCACTTTGCCTTGAGATCCTGTCCAATAAGCCCTGAAAGCTGATCCCCATCCATTCTCCATGCTCCAAGCACAAGAGTCTACCAAGGGCTCACTGAATGAATGTACACAAACCTCACCATAGCTACACCTGAGTAGCTCGCCCATCTCCCAAAGATACTGATGATGATTTGCCTCTCCTAAATCTCATGCAGGCTCAACTTCCCATGCTTGACGTTGTCGACTTTGATTTGACCAGTACATAGGCCTCCCACCAAGAAGCCTATCTCACCACAGCTTTGTGACACCAACCTAGAGACAAGTCGAACTTCAAAGCATCACCTGTTCCACTTGGATCCTAGCATTTGCTCGCTCTCCCTGGCTATTTGCCACCCGACACCATGCCAACACAAGCTTGTCCCTGAGTCACCACTCATGGGATCCCGAGACCATTGTCTCTCTGATCGTACTGAGGTATATGGCTCTGAGTGACTCCCTGTAGGCTTCCCCATGATCTCACCACCTGAGAATCTGCACCATGGAAATTCCAACACATGTGCCAAGCCTAGACTCCTGCAAGTACAACCAAATGCATGAAAGCTATAGATAGCTTATCCACGCCCGTGATGGTAGATGCCTCCCCATCGATGCCAATGCCAATGACTGGCCCCCTGCTGTAATGCCAACATGTACTCCCACATGAGCACACCATGAAGTCCTCGCCATCAGTGTCACCCTCTAGTAGATCGCTAGCAAAACACTCACCACAGTGTTTGCCCTCCGATCACACCCAACCGTGTGATCTGCATCAGCTCTCCATTCTACAGCTGGCTCTTAAAGCTTCATGCTTTGTCCATTTGCATCTGCAGCTTCCTGATTCCATCATGAATCACCCTTGTAAGTCCTATCCATGCCAACGACTCAAGTCCAATATGAAATAGCTGCCCCCTGATGATCATCTCATGTCACCACCATCAAGTCCCTCACATGACTGTGCATGCCAATCTTGTGAGATCTTCCATGGCCCAAACCAAATGATTTGCACCCTACTATCACTAGAATCTGCATCCTTGATGCAATCATGATATGGCAAATTGACTTGATTTACCCAGAATAGGCAATTGAAGTGTAACTCTTCGATGACAAACTGATATACTGCTCCGCAGCTACAATGACTTGATCAAAATCGACTTACCAACTGTAAAACCACAAAATCATCACACTCACCATTCTCCAAGGGTCTCCAAAGTGTGATTATTGACCCATTCTTCATCCTCTGCATGTCCCACACACAGCTCGTCCAAGTCCAATGCAAGTCCGTTATCTTGCCCAATGGCTTTCAACTGGCACCACCTTGCACTTCCATCACCCATGACCGCCAAAATGTGTATACCTCCAAAATAGCCCAGATTTCCCTTCGAACGAGAAATTTTCAAGCTATAGATGCGTTTGTTAATGCGGTTATCACCTGACTCAACACTGTCACTGTCGATCATACCTATGAGAGCGTTTCTCCAAAATGCCACATGGCGTTGGTTGGTTCGAAACCCAAGAGTTGAACCTGATCACGAGAATTTTTTGCCCATAACTAGCATACCATGCCTATCTCTCACCTATGAATGCTTGCCCTCAATGATGAGTAGTCACGCTGCCAAACTGCACTTTTGTCGCCAAAACTAGCTTTCTCCACACAATTTTGCTACCATTCACTCCCATATCGCATTTATTGCTTCCAAACACCCTGTTACCCTGTTAGAAGTAAGCAATAATGATCTAGAAGTGATTATGCCTCACTGTACCACCCTGTAGCAGGTTTCACCAGCCAAAAATTGCCCCGAATTTGGCCCTACGGTACTCAAATGGTGAATGTAGCCCATCATTAGGTCACACACACTCCACTTGATAGAATGGTAATGAAAACTCCCGAAAATGCCTTTCTCCCTATCTATGACGTCGCTCTGTCCACTGGATCTGAACAGCCAGTTTCAGGGGTCATTTTGGCCCAAGGATGGCCAAAATAGGTGCCTTCTAGCCAACGTTATCCCTTTCCAAAGGAATTGCTTGCAAAATGAACTGAAACCTCATCCTGAAGTTTTTTTAGTGAAGAAATGTCCTTCCGGCATGTCGGGTCCAATCTCCATTTCAATATGAAGATTTTTAATGAGGTTGAAGGCCCAATTGCCCT
This sequence comes from Diphasiastrum complanatum, assembly GCA_029204225.1. NCBI lineage: Eukaryota > Viridiplantae > Streptophyta > Lycopodiopsida > Lycopodiales > Lycopodiaceae > Diphasiastrum > Diphasiastrum complanatum. The sequence goes on along the minus strand of CM055102.1, from coordinate 28,805,733 downwards.
TCAACCTTTCATAGCCCCTTTACTTGCCATCCAATGGCCAATTTCGATCCAATGGCTCACACTGCTTTTCAAAAGCACGATCTCTACCATTGATCTTCATAGGGACTCATCCTACGATCCTAGGTGCTTTTGTGCGCTGATCCACGTGCTTGCAAGCATGGCTCACTCCGAAACGCTATCTGTTCATTGGTTTTGGGGCGCGCGACCAGTCCTTACGGCCTCCACTGCCTCTCTCTTCTCTTCTTCTTCACCAAGCTTTCATAGCTATGGTGGCTGCCATCATGGATATGATCCATGTTCTCTTACCTTTCCATGGCTGTCCACGGTCGGTTGCAGCTAGCTTCATCCTACCAGGGCGCCCTCTGTAAGCATCTTACAGTTTAGAAAAAGATCATCTATGAAGAAAGATCCAGCACTTTTCTTCTTGAAACCCTTGCTGTCCATTCTTCACCATTTCAGTCATTCTAGCACCATAATTGATGGTTCTTTTTGCCTTTTGACACTGTTGTTGGCTGCGCCCTTCTGCTACTCCTAGATTTGTGCTTTTACAGCACCAAATTCTACTTTGTATGAAGAGAGATCAATGGCTTTCCATCTGTAAACCCTAGCCGTTGAGAAAGGAGAGACATTCTTGGGCTTTTCTCAATCTCTTCTTGAGATTTTTCTTGCAGCTACCTGCCTCACAGAGGTCACCCTACCTCTCCCTTCCGAAGCAATTTATGGCTCTGAAATTGGTGCAGTATTGACTCCAAATAGGCTGATTATCTCTCCAAACCGTCAACACCCCATGAAACTGGAAATTTCTGAAATTTCCACTGATTTTCACCCAATCACACCCTATAAACTGCCCTGGCTGTGTAACACTATTCTTTACAGCTCCCTTGCAAATCCAATTGCTTCAACCGGCTGCCTACACAGTCAATTACTTAGCCATCATCGATGATTTCCCCGAAATCACCGGAACTACAAGTTTTTCCGTGAATTCTCCCCGAAATTCACCTATGACGATTGTTTTGATCTTCCCCGAAGCTCAGATCGAAACTTTGCTATCTCCTGCCATCCGGACTGCCGATACCCTGTATGGAGTACTCTCTCCTGAGACTCTCTAAGTGCTATTTCTCCTGGTGAAAGACGCTATCCCATAGCTCCACCGGATTGTGCATACCTGCTACACCCTATAGCTCTGATACCAAGTTGAAATTTTGATAGAAATTGATAGGCCCAACATGGGCTAAAAGACTGACTCAGGATATGCCCCTGAGTATAGCAACTGCCGTCAACAATATAGTGTACATGCTAATTTTTCTACATGTCAATACTCAGCTAACCCGTAGCCAGCTACGAAACAAGTGCCCGACTAATAAGTCAATGATGGGTCACGTCCCGATCACAACCAAATACAATAAATCTGATTATACACTAATTACACATTTAAATCTGATACAACTGAATCAGACTGAACCTGATTTTCAACTCATTGTCCATTGAAATCAGACATAAGAAAATAAGACAGAGAAAAATAAGACAAGCTTGCCATGTAGTTTAGAAAAATAAGGCAAGGGCATGTGGCTTTGAGAAAATCACTTGTTTATAAGGTTGGATTTTGGCCTAGATTTGTGGCCTATTTCAAAATATACATTTAAAATAGAGCAATAGCCCACCTTGTCTTTTCCATGACCAACTTGCAATGCATGTAATTATGACCAACATGCACCACAATGTTCACAAAAGGTAAAAATAGGTTTCAAACTCTAGCAAGAGCTACTTGGTTGTGGTATTGGCCATTGATATGGACACAACACATGTAAATTGCCCCATGGTCGTAAGTGGCGGTCTCACGTTTCCCCAATTAGCTTGCATCACAATTTTCACAAAATGTAATGAAGTGATCTTTGAGATTAATATAACCTTCTACTCCAAATAAAAGAATACTTCAAATATTGAAAAATGATCAAAGAATTAGAGATTCCTCTAAAATGATTTTAATATTGATGTTTGGTGCTCAAACTCACCACTCAAAGAGATATATGGCTGGATCATACTACATCAAAGCTAAAACTAGGTTTAATAATTCCAACAATAGTTAATTACATGCAATAATTGACACCACCACTTAATGCCCACTACCAGTGTAGGTTGTCCTACATGCCATAATGATCTCTCTTCCAATTGCCATTATGCAAAGCATTATTATAACGTGGTTTGGATCAATGGCAAGTCTCCACATGGCTACAGCTACAACCCCTAGTAGAGATGTAAAAACAACTTGCTAAACCTCAATATGCAATACAAGAGGCTAAAAAATCAAAATTCAAAATCTAAGATGACCGAAAATAAAATAGTGCTCATGGAAAACTTAAAATTATGAACTGGCCTATTGTTGAAATTTACATACAACACTAACGTTAGATTTGTAGTTTTTTCACTTGTTGAATCTCAAGTAATACTAGTTATAGATTTTAAAATTAGAAGTTTCATTCTAGTCTTATTATCTAATTCATTCAAATGTAGTGGTTAAATGCTAGTAAATGCAGCAAGCAAGCAACCTGGGGATGGCCAGGGAGAAGCCACGTAGTCTGTAGAAGCCAGTCACGTCTCGGTTCGTTGGGTTTTCAATAATGAAGCACAACGAATCAGACTATCATGACTCTTCATTACTCTTCCTTCCGTTCATCTAAAGAAGACTGGACCGATCACTGAAGTCTGAAGTAGACATCAGATGTATCTTATGTACGTGTATATATATATATATAGATATATATATATGAATGTGACAGAACCATTGATGATCATGAGAGTCGTATCATGCATGGACACACCCACCTGATAGATATTTAATGTTCTTCATCCTGATTCCTAGCTCCAGTGTGCTTGGGGATAGAAGGCTCGCCTCCAGTGCACTGTTGCACAATGCGTACACATTACGTAGTGAATCGTGATGCAGCCCAAATCTAGAATCCTCAAGGCTCGCCTGTTCGCAACCTCAAACTTGAGATATAATAAGTTGAGACTCATATGTGCCTTGTTGTTTAGCATACAGCCTTGGAATGTGTCAAAAGGCTTTACTTCGATTGATCTAATTAATATTGCTTGTTGATCTAAGCATGCTTCAGGTGACGTGGACGATGGCTGCTGTTGACACAGAACGAAACTTACGCCAGCAAGACTGCATTGCGGCAGACGGATCAGTTAGCTTGTAGATAGTCCTGATGAAAGTGGAGTGAAAGTGGTGCGCAAAGAAAACATTCAGCCAATGAGAGAGGATTCCGCATCCACGAAGAAAGGGATGGCATCTGCATTATCGACTTTACCAAAACAAGCAGGCAATGTTAAGGGAATGTCAAAAAATTTCTTCTTGAGCTCAAGGGGTGATATTTTTTGGGGTGAATGTGATTTCAGACGTTGGAGTAGCAACTTACAGTAAATTTTTTTCCCTATTATACATGAATCGTATCCTCGTCTTAGTATGACCTCGTATTATTAGCTAGATTCAATGAGCTTGTTCAACCGGCTAATCTGTGTGGAACTTGTGAAAATAGAGCATGCTTGCTGCAGCCTTCCATAAACTTATACTAGAGCTACTCTGAGCGGTCGACTGGACTCGGGATATTGGTCCTGTTTCTGATCGGCGGTATGACCCACAAGAGCATAAAGAGACGGCTTATGTAACGTCCTGCGAGAGATTCGGTCTTTGTTTTCATTTACTACAGCCAGATGCCAACGGATCTTCTACTTGCCATTTATGAAAGATTGCAACAGAGACGACTCTTAGTTTTTGAGGTAGCTTCGATCATTTCAGTTTTGAGGTACAGCCTTTGGGGATAGCTGCAAACAATATGAAGATCCAGATAGCTAAAAATAGTTGAACTCGACTGAAGAGCTCTTTAGCACCTTAGTTTGATCTCCCTCATTGTACATAAATTGGTATTGTCGTGTCTTTTGTCATGAACTGACGAACAATCTTTCCAGGCGTCGTGAGGTGGTGTATCTTTTCTTGAATTAATGGGCTCACTCAAGTAAATTATATTATGTGTGATTCCACGGGTTGATGATAGAAACAAGCATGAAGTGAGGAACAAGGATTATGAGGAATCAGGCCGAAAGTCAAATTGGGACCAAAATTGTTTTCCATATATCACAGTGGCACGAGTCATGATCATAAAGTCTTGTGTCTATGTCGTCTCCTTGCAAATGACCATTAATTCACAATGATTTTACAGATAGGGTTAACGATGATTCTTGGCTGTACAATGGAGTTAATATTGTTGTTCTATAATTAATCTATCAAACATATATCTTTTGGAAATACTCGAGCATGCCAATTTGAAAGCATAGTTGTGTTGAGTCACAACCTATTACATATGTCTAAGATGTAGCTTTTCTGATATCATGTTAATGATGCATAATATGCAAAGGAGTATTGTGGGTTTTCCTAAACCATGCAAGATGTTTCATACATCGTATGCATGTCACCCTCGTGTTTATTGGCACCACAAGGGGTGTACTGTGTCGGAAATCAGTGGGAATGAGCGAAAGCTGATGAGCGAGCTTGGTGTAGGATCGGAAGCGCCACAGTTAGCACCACAAGGGGTGGACTGTGTCGGAAATCAGTGAGAATAAGCACAATGAAACGATACATTAGTAGGACTAAAATTGCACTCTGATTAATATCAACAATGAGTGCAATGGCATGAAGTTATAACTTCAGCTTGTTAAGCATGATAACGCTGATACAGATTAACGATTAATCAAACTCTGAATTCTCAGAAGATGTTTTCTGATGAAGATTGACCTATTTAATATCTTACAAATATCTACAACAACTTTTTCTACAATTATTACTATCGCCTCATTACTATAAATGCTTTGTGCAATGTAGGCGGACTGTCAATGCGAAGTCAGATTTTAGACCGACAGTATCGAAGTTTACAAAGTATCGAAAAATATACAATGACTCAAAAATTATAATGACTAGGAAAAATATGGATTTTCCGAGTCGATCTCGTATAAAGGAATTATGATTTTGGGGATAAAAAAATATAGGATTTTTTGAGTCGATACGGTATCAAAAAATTCTAGAAAGTTCGATCCTTAATTTTTTGATCTTCTACTTAGAAAGTCTAGCCTTCTTTTTATGGGTTTCGTACAGCTTTCAGGATGCTCATTAATGAATGGATTTGAGGCTGAGCATCGAATTCCAACACTCCCCCTTAATGTGGATCCTGGAAAGCTTTTGATTTTTTTTCAACATGTTGTTGAATCTGAGATGGTGCTCCTTTGACAGAGCGTTTGTGAAGTAATCTGCTGTCATCAGATTTGTTCTGCTGGGTTGATTTTTGTACTCCATGACAGTAGTTGGCTGGGCCCATATTAGGCCTTTTGTTCTCCAGTGCTAACTTGCATTTTAGATCTTTCATCAAATTCAGATTGTTACCGAATAGTAGAGTATCATCTACACAAAGAGTGGTGTTGATGAAGAAATCCGATACAGACTTGAAGTAAATATTCGAGTATGCCGAGTTTGGATAGAAACCATTCTTGTTTAGAAATGCAAATTTGGTGTCCTCTTATGCCTTGCATTGGTCAACATCAATAGTTGACTTTGCCTCTGAAATAGTGTTGAGTTACTGCACAAAGTAGCAGGTTGGATCATCCATGAATCAGGATGGAGGCTGTCTGGATCGATTCGATCTTTTGAGTTGAAATTTGATCCTCTGATGTGATTCGATCCGTTGAGATTCTAACTCATTTTTTGAGTCAATATCAATTTTTGACCATTCGACCCTTGAATCAAAATTTTGTTGTTCGATACTTAGGTCGGAATTTGCTGCAGCTTTCTCTTTGTGTTCGAATAATTGGTCTTCCAGAAAGATGACATCTCTGCTCATGAATGCTTTGTGTCTAGGTTGTAGAGCTTGTATTCCTTGTAATCTGGAGAGAAGCCAATAAAAATCGATCTGCTACTGTTTGATCCTTGGATTTCAATCCTTGGGTCAGCATTATCTGTAGATCAGCAGAGATCCGATTGAAAGCTTTGCATCCAAACACTCTAATATTTTTGAGTGATGGCTTCGATCATGTCCACACTTGATAAGGTGTCTTGCCATTCAGGGCCGTTGGAATGGATCGGTTTTGTAGATAGGCTGCTATAGTAACAGCTTCTGCCCAGAATTTCTTTGGAAGAGAGGCATGGGCCAGCATGCTCTTTGCACTTACAATGAGTGTCTGATTCTTCCTTTGAGCTACACCATTGGACTGAGGTGAGTAGCTTGCTGTGGATTGTTGTAGGTGTATTATCTTGGCCTTGCAGAAAGCTTTGAACTTGGTGGAGGTAAATACTCCCCCTCCATCAGAACGTAGAGCTGTGATTCTTCTCTAGGTCAAATTTTCTACTAATGTTCTGAAATGCTTAAAGAACTTGAAGGTATCGGATTTTTCTTTCAGAAAATAAGTTGTAGTCCTCCGAGAGAAGTCATCAATAAAAGTCAGTAAATAGATAGCTTCCCCTATGGAAATGGTTTGCATAGGGCCACAAATGTCCACGTGTACAAGATCTAGCAAATATCTAGAATTATGGACTGTATCGGAAATGGAAGGACTTCTAGAATGCTTGCTGATTATACAGCTTTTACATGGATTATCGGATTTGCTAATGGTGGGCAGATCTTGTACTAAATTCCATTTTGACATTTGTTGAATACAATTGGAATTGAGGTGGCTCTGAAATGCCAAAGCATATTAGCTGATTCAGAAGTGGATGTATAAAGAGCTTGACAAATAGAAGAATTGTAGTGGGATAAAAGCATGTTTTGGTTTTACAAAAAAAAAAAAATTTCCTTAGTACCTTTGGTAGTATATGTCAATCTTTGTGGAATTTATTACTCCTAATTTATCCAATACAATACTTATGGTAGTACATTTCTCACTTTTTGGAGCAAGTGATAGGTCCCACGAGTTAATGCAATCAAGGCATCCTTGACAATCATCAGCATACTAATCACATGGGCCTACCAATCATGGGCCTACTTTATCTAATTTGAATTTGGATAATAAATGCTTTGCCCTCCAAATGATCAATTCAGTGCTATCCTTGCTTTCTGCTATCAATGGACATATCGTTGCTTTTTGCTATGATCAGTTTATGTTACTATCTTGCTTTCTGCTATCAGTTCTTCTGCTATCTTGCTTTCTGATATCATCAGAGAATCTTAGAGCCCGAAGAGGGCCTTTGAAAAAAATGCTTTTTTATTTTATTTTTCTTATTTTTGTTGCCATGTGGACCAATTGAAACTTTGAAATCCGGGTTCTACGTAACGTAGAATTTTCCAAATATAAATAGAATAAAAACTATTAAAATATATTGTTGTTTCGTTGGATAGCATGTGGAAATGCTATTGGTTGATGAGGCCTGCCCTTCCAGCTCATCACTGCCTGAAGAGACCCAAAAATATTGAAAATGAATATGACAAATATTTGATATGAGAAAATCGATGTTCCATTAATGTATATGCATTGTCAAATCATGGTTAACAGGGTTAACCAGAGTTAATTTGTGGCACCAAATAGATCAGTGCTTCAAATTTATGCCAACACATTTTCTCAGATTCATGGCTTTTTGTCTACGCAAATTTTTAGATTCATAGTTCAGTGTTTCAGATTTTTGCATGCACATTACGAATGGCGCCATCAAGGAATATTGCATTCCAATATTACACTATGGACACAACCTGATTGTAAGAATCTATATTGATATCAATAAAAAAAACCCATAAACAGGTTGTTTACATGTAAAATGATTGTATATTTTTTTTTTTTGATGTATCTCTATTTACAAATAGATCTCTATGCAATCTATTTTTCTATATTTTCTTTATCAGTATTAGAAACTGATAAGGGAACAGCTCCTTCTATAATCTCGCCTTCCTCTGTTTTGGGAAGGGCCTCTATGCCTTTTAAGTCAAGAGGACTCTCTGCTATAATATCGCCTTCCTCTATATTAGGAAGGACTTCTATTTCTTTTTTATCATATATAACAACCTGAAAGGCTGTTAAGGCAGGAGCAAATTGCTTTTGAGGGCCCTTGATCTCAGGTGCAATGCTTACACCGTTCTGAGCATAGGTTCTGATCAACTCTTGTCGAAATCTATATACATCGTCAGGAGTATACGGCTCAAAAGTGAACTGTCATCACAAAACACAAGAATCAGCAAATTACAAACAACGATAATAAAGAAATATGAGTCAGAATGAAAGGAACTGCGAATGAACAGAATATTACCTTTTCAATATCTACATCCACTTGTAAATTATACAACTCAAAAAATAGCTTCGTATTGTACCAGACGAACCATGCACAACTAAAAGCGTCCTTTTGTTGTACACATTGCATATATTGAACGAAAATTAGTAATATTATGACAGAGAATTTATTTATGCTATGATGATAGATTTGAACTAAAAAAAGAATACATGCATATCAGAGATAAATTGAATATACCTTGATAGATCTAATGGTTATCTCTCCAATTGAGGTTGTCGTTATCGGTATTTTCCGAACGACATCATGAAGTAGAGAATCAAATCCTCTATGTGTATTTGCAACTGAGTTTAATTTTACACATAGAAAATTTGATACTCCCTCATTATTTATCTTTACAAAAATAATGTTCAGGCTCCAATGCCGACTACAACAACCAAAATACAAATATTGATAAATCCATACTTATTAAAGCAATCCTTACTTATTAAAGCAATGCCGCATGCAACAATCCAAACTAAAGCAAGAAAAACAAAAGAGCAATCCTTACTTATTTTCATATGGAATCAAATAAAATTTTGCCACAGGACTGCATTCGATAAAATATATAGCCTTCTCAAAATCGGCTTCTTTTGCCTTTATCACTCCCAGGAAAATTGAACTAACAACAAAAACTATACCATGGGAATTGGAACTAATATTATGCTGCAAAAAGGATCCTCCGGCTTCTACTATTACATCTAAAATTTTTGGTGTTTTATCTTTCAGCTCGGCACAAAATTTGGGACCTAATCTAAAGCTTTTACGTGAATTTGGAAGAAAAAAATCAAAATAATTGCCGAGAAGATCAATTGCCTCGTATTGGTTATAATGGTCAGAATCAAAATAAACTTGGGCAGGATCATATGGAATTCTAACAAAAAGATTATATACAGGAGCAGAAAGAGAAATAGATACAATATTTATAGATTTCTCTGTTATTTTGTCGAGCTCCTCTTGGATAATCAACAGTTTTGGTGAAGAAACCTACTGCGGAGCTGGATGAATAACATGAGGAGGAAGGGGTGATGATTCTTGATCTGAATCAGATTCTCCAGCATCTGACTCAGAGCTCAGGACGATCCGGGGTCTCTTGGCCGGGATAACTCTAGGAGGAAGGGAAGCAGCTGGCCTTCGAGATCCAGCTTTCTTGGGGATAGGTTGCTTCCTTTTCCTCCTAGAGGTAGTCGGCAAGTTGGTTCTATCCAGAGGCATAGGTCTCTGGAGGTGCTAGCGTTATCAACATGCAGACCAAAAAAATGGTCCCGAAGTCTTCTAAGAATGACAAAATATTTTGGCATGATGGTGACACACTTACCATGCATTGTCAAAAGACAGATATCCTCAAAAAACTGGGACAAAAAATCCTCTATAGCACCCTGTAAGGCCAGCATGGCTGTCACGACAAAATGAACATTTAGCCCAAGTGACAGAGTGACATTCTTGACAGATCAGCTGAAAGGAGCTCTAGGGATCAATAGTTCAGTTGATCTCTGGAGTTTTCTAATCTCCCTTAGCCAGACCTGCTTCCTGCCACGTCTACGACCAGTAGTAGGGAGAACACGGGCATGGGATGGTTGTATAGTGGTTATGGCACGGGTAGTGGATTTGGTCTTGGCCATCATTCTCAAAAAAAAAAAAAATTAAAAAAAAAAAGTTTGAACAAAAGCGTAGGGAATGAAAACAAAAAAAATTTGCGATAAGAGGGCGCTTGAGATCGATACCAGAACTGAATATCGGTTTCGAGCGCAAGATATACACAGCATATTTTTAGAAAGGAGATGCGCGCTCGAAAACGATATTGGAATAACAGCGCTATCGATCTCGAGTGCACTGTGAGAAGGCGGACGATTAAGCGGTGAGAGGACGTGCTTGAGAGCGATATTGAGAGGGAAAACCGAAAATTCTGCGTAGAAAAATGGTCGAAGACACATGTCGTCATCTAATTGGTCCACGTGGAATATCCGTACTAACAATGATGACTAAATTATGAAGCCACGTGGGTTGGGACACGTGCACGAATCCTTTTTCGACGCGTGTCATTCTCCCACGTGACAGATGTCAGATCAATCATTGTCTGTACGACGTATTCATTTTGACCAATCATACGTCAACACGTGTTTCTTTATAACTCCTCCACACATGCAAATTTTTTTTATAAATAGGTCATTTTTGGCTCGTATTTTCATGCAAATTTTCGATTTCTTGGCCGGATATCGATTTAAGCGCTCCATTTGCACTGATTACCCTCTGTTGACTTACTTGCGCCTGGAACCGATACTGCCTCGTCCGGTATCGCATTCAAGCGAGCCTTACATCTCATTTCTTTTATGCTCTTTGTTCACGCGCTCGGATCCGATACCCTAATTTCTAGTATCTCTTTCGAGCGCACATTGCCTTGAGGTTCTTGTCTGACTTGCAATTTGCGCCTGAGAGCGATATTTGAAATTTTACATCTGTAGTTTTTGTTTAAAATGTCTAATTTTGATTCTAGTTTGCTTTCTTTTTTTCATGAATTTGATGTTAGTGATAATTTGGAGTATTTCAAATCTCTTTTTTTCCTTTTCTTTTTATTCTTCCTTCTATTACAAGGGCCCTGTTGTGGAGGCATTTTCTGAGATATATCTCAAATTTAAGTCTTTGCTCAGTACTCCATTATTCAGGTCTCAAAATAAGGACATGATTCATTATCAAGACCTGGTGGCACTCGACAAGCATAGCTATAAAGCTAAGCTTGACAAAATGTTCACCAAGTTAATAATGATTTCAAGTCTGTAGATGAGTGCCCAATTCACAATAAAAAATGTAGATTTGTTGATTTTCAGTCTGCATTTGCTTTTTTTCTTTTCTTAAATATTTCTAACGATTCAGAAGTTGGCCCTTCCACTTCTACAGCTGCTTCTTCCAATGGTACAAAGTCTGAAAAGTCAAAGATTGTAGATATAGATACTTTTTTTTATTGATATGAGAGTAGATGATTCTTCAGATTTTGATTCTGCTCGAAATAGGGCATCGTTTATAGCCCTAGAACACCCACTACCCTTTCTCCTTCGGGTAAATGTTTGATCACTTTGCCTACTTATAATATAGATAATAATTCTTTTTTGACAATTTCGCATATATCGGATTTTTTTGATTTCACTGAAGCTGAGACTCTTTGCATTTTGAGCAAAGAGCTTGATGAATTTTCGGATACAATTGATTTTGATGCTGATGATCTTCTCCCTGGTGTTGACGATGTACATAATGATAAGTTTTATTCAGGGAAAGATTGCTTGAAAATGGTTGTGGAGGAAATGCGCAAAAAAGAAGATGATCTACCTTCTGAGGAGGAGTTTCTCAGAATCCAAAGTCAACATGGTTTTCCACAACCAACTATCTATTCACCAACAATATTGACATCAAAAGGTGGACATTATATTGATGGAGAGACAAAAATCAGGGAAGACAAAGCCGAATGCGTAAGTATTTGTATCTTATCATGTACTAGTAGATTCGTTATGTCAGATTATATACTGGAGTTTACTTTGTTTTTTATCATTTTAGGAAACAATTTTCCTTGATGATTTCGCAATTCGTCGAGGAGGGCAGAGATCTTTTGCTGGAGAATTTTCAAGAGATCATGCACTGGGGCACTATCTGAAGTTTTTCAAGAATAATGAGATAAGTGTTGCCCATTCAAAGTTTCATCAACATGGTGAGACTATGATTATGGCAATCAAAGCACTGTCTCATTTTCTTGGAGGACATAATTTTAATAAGGTGCATAAAATAATTTCTGTAAAGAAAACCATTGCGGTTAAAATTTTAGGATATGGACCAGTGAAATCCATGCTTAGATCATCTCATTTTGCATTGTATGTTGCTTACGTTGATCTGAGTAAGCATGAAAACTATGAGCTGTTGGATCCATACGAAAGAAACTGTTTTTTGCATGATTCTAAGTTGCAACTTTCATTAGAGAAAGTATCAGAAGCAGAGTATATACTGCTGAATTGTTGTCCCTTTATTACTTTTGATTCATCTAACTTGAGACCTAATATCAATTTTTCAATACTTTCATTTGTAATTCCATAAAACTTTACAATAAATCTCAAAAATGATCTACAAACAGATTGTTGGTGGAATCATACGACAAAGTGCCATGTTTTGAGTTATAAATTTCATTGATATGGTAAGGAATACCAATGATGTTTTGCAAACCCCTGTTTAACACATCCCTCTCTAATTTGATTTAAAATGGCTGAGGAATAGGAAATTTTTCTATATGTACCTGTCCAAATGCCTCTTTGATAATTTTGCACAATAATCCAATAGACCATTGTCCTTCACACAAAAACAGTATGAGTTGTGTGACTGATTTAAAATTTAGATGTTGCATTGAGCTTGGATCAATTAGATATAAACTTCCATCAACCTATAGATCACAATGTTTCTTCCATCCTCTGATGGATGATTTGGTGAGCTAGTAAGGTGGATCCTTTCAGATTTTTTTTGGACAATGGATCATATTTTGTAGGAAGATCAATATAGAGATGATACTTAGACATCTTGATAATCGATAGATTAATCTAGTAGAAAACCGAATTGCTATATATCTTGCAAGCTATTGAAACTCATCTTAATTGAAAAAAAATTTCAAGTACAAAACTTTGAAATGACCTTGGCACTCTTTTTGATCCAACGCACTCCATGTTTCTTGCTTTATATGCAAAATCAAAGTTTTGCAATTCTGAACAAAATTCTTTTTCAATAGATGTGTGTTGAAATTGCAAAAGTTTGAAATAACCTTGCCGCTCCTTTTGATCCAACACACTCCATATTTTTAGACTTGCAAAAATATAGATTCATGTTGGTGCTCATTGTGATCCAATCTATTCAAAGTTTCTTGGATGATATTCAGATCGATAAGACTCTTTTCCTTTGATGTGAAAGCTATGAGTAGATGGAAAGAAACTTTGATGTGCAATATGATTTGCATTTACATGAGAAGTCATGTTAGTTAATGGTAGAAAACAGAATCTTGAAGTATGGACCCCACGCGTTGCGGCTACCTAACTTCCAATTAGCTACACACATTACTAGTGAGGTCAAGTCATTGGAGTTGTGCAGTCAGACCAAAAACTCGGCCGAAGTTTTTAAATTCGACGGTTTTCTCTCTCTTATGTGGCATTTCTTAGATAGCCCTTTTGGGCCTTGGAACTCCTCTAATGATAGATCAATCAGACAACAAAGAATGGAGATGGTCCATCGCACTTCTGGTGAAGGAGAGGAACTCCAAGATATTAAGGCCCTTCTTTGCAAATATTGCGACTGTCAACCCGTCATTAGTAGGCCTTATCGGTCTAATCCGCACTACATCCAACTGATTCAATAAGAATTGAAAAAACTTCTCGATGTAGGATTCATCTATAAAATGGAACAAATTTTGAAGGTTTCGGGCATCTCATGAACTGGGGCTCAACGAGATTCCTCCTTCAACAGGTTGATCTTACTTAAGCCTAGAACTGGATCAGTCAAGTTTAGGCCTTTGCGCCATGTTGTAACGACTTAAAGTTGTTTAGTTCTAAGCCTAAGTTTAGAAGATTGGAACTTAAACTAGTCTGAATAAGTTCAACTTAAGTGATTTCAGGGTTTGTTCCATGGTACCAGTTTAATTAAGTTAAGCCTATGAGATAGAGGACTTGCTTGACGTCGTCTGGCTACCTTGTGACGAATCAATAACCTTGTATATCAACGATGAGAGTGTTTTACGCTCTCAAGAGTTTGATGCTGACTCCGACATGGCCGATATTATAGATGTAGCTATTCTGCGCTTCATGGACGCCATTTTCCCACAACTACTCCTTGAGAAGGTCCGAGAGATAGAGCCTAAGGCTAGCATTGCTGCAGTCAAACTGGACCAAAGTAAACTAGATCGTGTCAAATGACCGATATATGAATGGGAGATACATGATACCGAATCTATCTACATGATAGATGATGCAATCTTAATCGAAGTCCCTCAAGCGTCCAAGCCACAGAAAAACACCGTTCACAAGGTGCATGCGAAACCAACTAGGAAGGAAGCTATCCACGAGAAAATGAAAAAGATTATAGAGGTGGAGCCTCCTTGCGATCTCACGATAGCTCGAGAAACCTCGGGCGAAGCACAATCCTCTAGGTCCACAAGCCACACAGCTAGAACCCCTAAAGATCCACCTAAGGCTAGGACTAAGAAGCCCTACGCCACTGATAAAATTGATGTGCCCAACCATCTCAAGGACTTCACCATTGAAGATATAACTATCCACCTGCCTCAAGCTCAATGGGAGCCAAAGGGGAATGAGCCATATGATGGCCCCGCTCAAACCATAAAGTTAAATTTTCAAGAGCCTGATGAGACAGAGAAAAAGTTTGTCCATATTGGAGCACACCTCAACACTGAACAACGTCTAGCCTTAGAGAAGCTCCTTAGAAAATATCGTCATAACTTTGCATGGAACTACAAGGACGTGAAGGGGATAGATCCCTTGATGGCCGTCTTCGGGGAACATCAGGGAATGGTTACATGGGTTCACCATTTCCAACACTCCCTCTTAAACGTTGCAACCTTTGTTGTGTTTCTTCAGCCCCATTGCACTTCTTTGTTTTTCGAACAATGGTTTGTCAAGCGGCTTCATTAGCGAGAGAGGTCGGTATATCCCTTAGGTTGTAGACTGATCAAAGTGAGTGTCTTCCAAGGCATATATCAAGGGAGGTCGGTATATCCCTCGACGTATAAACTGATCAAACTAGAGTGCTTTCTGAGGGTGTTTCCGAGGGACATATAGAGCAATTTCTCGAGGATTATTCTGAGGGAGCCTATATCCAGAATTGCAATGCATGGGATTGGAATTGCGAATACCTACGTGCAATGATGATTAAGTTCTCTAAAATTTGTGGTGAGAGTGAGAGTCAGACCACATGAATGTAGTGAAGTTAAAATGTATTTTGAAGCCATACCTCAGAAGCAGCATCCCAATCGATTTCACTCCTTGTCTCTCCAATAATTTGAGTAATGATCGCATATTGTTGGAATATGCATACTTATACTCCTATTTCGTGGGAGACCGCTTTAAGATAGATTTGTGCATGAACTGACAAAATTGTGATTATAACACAAATAATTTAGGGTAGTGAAAGAAGATTAGCAAAATAGAATTTGAATTAGGGTAACATCAAATTCACCATATGGTGGGAGACTTACAAAATGGGCATGAAAAGAACCTTGGCCGTCGCTACCCAAGTGAGAAGGCCCTCTAGTCTCTAGTTGCTTCTTGGCTGCCTCTTGTTGTTGCTTGAAGCGATCTAAATTTTCTCGAAATTCTTTCCTCCCAAACTTCCAATCTTCCTTGTGCACGTGGGACGGCCTATATCTGCCATCTTTCACTGCATCTCAGATCTCCGATTTGCGGTGGCTCATCATGCCTTCACCATCCATTTTTTATCAAATTGCATATCAAAGGAAGAGATTGGGAACTCTCTATACAACTGGACTACGACATAATTCTCGTCTTTATCATCTTGTCTGCACCAGTCCTTGAAAATGTCCACATGCATGAGTTGCCTCATGCGAGAGATGACACGGGTACCACGGTCATCCTCAACTATGCGCCTCTCCATGTCTATGTCATAAGATGACAAGATGTTAGCTGAATCAGATGGAGAGGTGGCAAAGGGAGTATCAAGAGGAGTAGCATTGAGCCAAGGAGATGTAGGTGGAACGGGGAAGTGCTTGCAACATGAGAAGTTTGGCGAGGAGTTTGAAGGGGAGAAGGTTGGGGAGGAGTCTTCAAGTAGAAATTGTAGAGTCTACATGTTTTCCACCAAAGAAGTTGCCAATGGTGGAAATGTGATCTTTCAAGAGTGGAATATTTGTAAACTTGAAGAAGCACCTTTGGATCAACACCTTATTCAAATCATTGATGGTCTGGACTCAAGTGGAGGAGCAAGCTCAAGACCTGAGGACTCCAACAAGAACCTTGAGTAACAAGATGGAGCCATCAAGGCTCACACAGTAACATATCGCGTGGATTCCGACGTGGGCGTCCCCATTAGATTTTTGAAAATTTTATAATCCATCGTACTTCGACGAGTCAGAATCTGACAATCAAACAAAAACTCCCAAAATGGAGGTTCGGTGATCGGGAAATTGTGGCGGCAACCAATTTTCAAAGTGGACGTCGGAATACGACATGTCGGAATCCGATAGCCAGGACATGGATATGGCGTGGAACATTTTCTAAAAAAAAAGAAATTACTTGTCATCCAACGCGGACATCATAATTCAATGGACGTCGGATTCCGGCGTCCATGTCAGCAATCCAAATCTGACGTTCGGACCTCTGATATCCGGGCCCTGACCGACACGGACGTCCAGGCCCTAACCGACACGGATGTCGAATTTCGACGTGTTTTGGACTCGTCGATTTCCAATGTCTGTGGATTTTTTGAGAGTTCGCGCGATCCCGCATCTTTCCTCTCACTTTTTGTTGTGTAGGTTGGAGCGATTGAGGGCGAGCTTGGAGCAATTCTTGCGTTTGGAGCTTTGATATTGAAGATCATTTGATGCTTTTGATGCTTAGAGGTTGGTGCTTGAAGATTAAATTGAAAGGTTTTGGAGTTTTTTCTTTTGAAAGATTTTGAAGATTTTGCTATTTTTTCAAAGATAAAGTTTGTTTTTGTGATAGAAAGTGAAGAGGAGAAAGATAATGAGGAGAGGAAAGATAAATGTTTGAATAGATAGTGTTAAGTGTTAAATATTTGAATATATATTGTTGAGTGTTTGAATAGATAGTGCTAAGTGTTTAAATAGATAGTGTTAAGTGTTTGGATATAGATAAGAGTAAAGTAAATGAAGATAGTTTTTTATGGTAATTGAATCTTAGATCTGTAAATTGAGAGAGAGAGAGAGAGAGAGAGAGAGAGAGAGAGAGAGAGAGAGAGAGAGAGAGAGAGAGAGAGAGAGAGAGAGAGAGAGAGAGAGAGAGAGAGAGAGAGAGAGAGAGAGAGAGAGAGTGTGTGTGTGTGTTTTGAATTTTGAAAGTGTGTGTGTGCTAGTCGAAGGAGCCAGATGCATGATGGCACAGGCTCAATTGCCAAGTCAATTCTGGGTTGAGGCAATAGCTGCAGCTGTACACCTGCAGAACAGATCCACAATGACAGCGCTGGATAACAAGACACCATACGAAATGTGGACAGGCAAAAAGCATGATCTGTCATACGTACGAGTGTTTGGATGTGTAGCATACAAGCACATTCCAAAAAAAAAAAAAAAACGCAAGCTCGATGAGAAATATGAGCAAACAATCATGGTCGGCTATTCGAACGGAACACAAGTGTACAGGCTCTACGATCCAACCACGAAAAAGGTTGTTTCAAGCAGAGATGTGAAGTTCGATGAGTCTACATTCTCTGGATAAAAGACGAAAGAGACTATGAGATCTTCACACTGTTGCCCATTCAAGAGGAAGATCGAGGATAGACATCAAATCAGAATGCAGAGCCCCAGACTCCAGAGCAGCAAGAAGCAGAGGATTGACCCCACAAACAAGAAATATTTGAGCAGCAATAAAATGAACCTCGAAGGTCAACAAGACAAAGAAGACCTCCAGACCGCTACTGTAACAATCTTCAGTGGAGCGAAGACACATACTGCAGCTTCACTGAAGAGCCAACAACATACCAAGAAGCTATCCAGAGTCCAGAGGGAGAATTCTGGAAGCAGACAATGTCAGAGGAGATCGAGTCGATGAGGCAAAACGAGGCATGGACATTAGAGCCACTGCCAAAAAATAGAAAAATAGTTGACTGCAAGTGGGTGTATAAGAAAAAGATGAAATTAGATGGCACCATTGGCCGCTACAAAGCAAGTCTTGTCGCGAAGGGCTACACAGAGATATGTTGTTGATTATTTCGACACATATTCGCCCATGGTCAAGATGACAAGCATAAGGCTACTCCTTGCATACGTCACACAACACAATCTGAAAACAGCCTTTCTCCACGGAGATTTACAGGAGGAAATCTTTATGAAGCAGCCTGAAGGCTATGAAGACCCCGACAATCGACAATATGTCTGTTGGTTGCAGAGATGCATCTATGGTCTAAAATAGGCATCACAGCCTGGTATAAAAAGCTTGATGGTCTTCTGAAGTCTCGAGACTTCGATCCTACTCAACCATATAACAACGTCTCCTTTAAAAGAGTAGGAAAGGATTTTGTGATACTGACCATTTTCGTGGATGATTCGTTGATGATAGAAAATTCCTTGATGCTGATTAAACACACAAAGAGTCAGATTTCTGAAAGCTACGAAATCACGGATCTTGGAGAAGCAACAAAATGCCTCGAGCTGAAGATCAGAAGAGATCGAATAAAGGGCGAAATGCACTTGAGTCAGTCAGAATATGCCAGAAAAGTGCTAAAGCAGTACCACATGATGGACTGCAAAGAGAAGGCCACACCAATGATAGCTGGAGCCAAGCTCACGAAGCAGGATTGCCCAAAAACGGAAGAGGAAGAATAGAAGATGGCAGGTATAGCCTACCAGAACTTAATCGGTAGTCTGATGTACCTGACAATTTGTACCAGGCCCGATTTAGCTTTCTCTATTTATGCTTGAGCCGATTCTCTTCCAATCCTAGCCTGGCACATTGAAAAATGGCAAAACGAATCCTACAGTATCTAAAGGGTACCCAGAATATGGGATTAACCTACAGAGCTGAAGACAAAAAAAAGGGATTTGAGCTGCACCACTACAGTGATGCAAGTTGGGCAAGCTGCAAAGATGACAGCAAGTCCATTACTGGAGGATGTACAATAGCGTGCGGAGCTGCAATCAGCTGGATATGCAAAAAGCAAGCCTTGGTGGCTCAATCCTCTTGCGAAGCTGAATATGTCTCAACTTCAAAGGTGGCAAATGAGGTAGTGTGGCTGCAGATGATGTTGGAGGCAATCGGGATACCACAAGAAGGGCCAAGCATAATGATGATGGACTCTCAGAGTGCCATCTATATGTCCCAGGGTCCTGTCTTCCATTCCAAGACTAAATACATACCTCTGAAATACCATCACATTCGAGATTTGATCTCAAAAGGAGAGCTCCAAGTCCAACAATAAACTCAGAAGACATGATTGCAAATCTGCTCATGAAGCCACTCGACAAGCCACTCTTTGCCAAGCAAAGGAAGGCAATTGGATTAAACGTGCAAAGCTACAAGGTTCAAGAGGGAGTGTCAGAAATTGTGGACTCTTGCAACTTTGCCGCAACACGAACATGAGGCGAAGGTCGAACGAGAACAATTCGTGACAGTCAACATCCCTTGACTCAAATGACAAACGATTCGCAAATCATTTGTGAATTGTAAACACACCTCTAGGACCGCAAACCGCAAAGGGAAGCAAAACGAAAGACTATGAAAGAAACGAAAAGAACGAAAGCAAACGGGAGATTACGAAACAAACGAAGGGGAATCTTTCGCGCTGCCAGCTGGCAGCTCAATGGGCTTGGAGTCATAGACCTCACGCCCAGATGAAACGGGTGGCAACGACGGGGACTAACTGATTAGTTGATTAGCGTTAACTAGTCTTGTGATTCTGCAATAAGCCATCTTGTAAACTCCACATTGTGGAGGTATAAACTATCCTCTCTGGATCATAAACGAAGTAGGAAAAAGAAGAGAATAGACAGAAATATTTGTAAGAGACAGAGAGAGAGAGATAGCGAGTAGAGCAGAAAAGGAAAATACTAAAGTTGTGCATGAAAGTCTGCCAACGATCAGAACACAGCGAAGGAGCAGAGTGTCATTCTGCCAACGAGCGAGACACTGACAATATCGCTCTAAAAATTATACTGATAATACAGTCGCTCTATTTTCGTGCATCTCCTTGTCTCGTGTCGTCTGTCTTGATTGCTAGAAACAAATGTGTTCAGTGATGTGCAGTTGAGTGTCTAGGTTCCTATAATAGCTTCCGCGCAAAAGAAAAATTCAAAGACACGAAATCATTTCGCGAATACGAAAACGAAAAAGAAACCAAAGATAGTTTTGCTTTCGCAACACTGAATAGAGTTTTCCGTCTTTTGCGACAAAAAGATGGTCTAGCAAGAATCTAAATTTCATGATATCATCACTTGTGCTTTTCCTATCTTTAGCAAAAAAAATTCTTGCTTACATCTTGAATCTCAAACCAACCCAACAACATCTCCCTCGCTTCTTGTGAGGTGTGAGCTCGACTCACATGTGGACCAACTGCGAATTCCCCAAATTCAATGCTTGTTCCAAGATCTTTTATCACTAGTTCTAATCAAGCTATCACCATTAAATCAATCAATGAATCCAATGTTGACAAGCATACAATGCCTACCAGATTATCCTGGTGCTCTTAACTAAGAGACTAATATTGCAGGAAACTAATAATAGGTTTTGATCTAAAATATGAGCCATCATCCCTATAATAGCTTAGTCTCTAGAAGCTAGGATCATACCACATTACATTCCACATTAAGGAGGTTGGTGACAAGCAATGGAAATAGGCAATAACTAGTGTTGGGCGAGTATAAAAAAAAATTGTATCAACCGAGTCCAAGTGTTGCAATTTTTTCACAAATTCAATCGGGTATCTATATGAGGAGGTATACATTTTAGACTAGTACAAATTGGGCTGGTATCACAAGGGTGATACAACCAATTATCCACCCGAGTATTAATACGTACAAATTGTGAGAGATTTCAACAAGTTTAGTCATATTTTGGTAAATTGTTAATATGAGGCCAAAACTCGTTTTAGACTTAGAGATAGACTTTTTGAAGTTATATTAGTTTAAAATACATTCATAAACACTTTTTGAAAGTGTGGGAAAGTTGGTAGTCGAGTTTGAGAGAGATTCAAATTCGAACTTTGGGTATTGAAGGGTTTACATTTTGGAGGGAAAGCCAAGTGGCCAAATAGGGTTTGGACCTGCTATATATTGTTGTAGCTCGTGGAGAAAGGCATGTTCTCTCTTCTCTCTCTCATTTCATCATCATACATGGTCCTCTTTGGGTTCTACTACTCATTTGGTGCACTCTCATGATGTTATCTTGCAATTCTATGTGTAGAATGATCATTTATTGCTATTTTTGGTTTCACACATGTGAAATACAGTAGGGCACTATAATTGTACAGACATAAATCATATTTTATGTTTTGGTTCACGTTTGATCAGTATCTCTTAGAGTTTGCATCTCATTTTGTATGTAGATGCTGATTTTTCTACATTGGCAGGATTGTTGGTTTGCTCCTTATTGTAACCAAAGATCAAGGACATGGATTGGATATTGAATGATCTGGAATCCATCACATGGTATCAGAGCTCTTGTGTTTCAGGTTATGAAAGGATCATCCATCTTTATCAAGGATTTGGAGGAGTTACCAATGCTAGAGCATGCTAGATTGATCTCTACTCAAAAATCAGCATTTTTGCATGTGTAGAATTGATCTTTTGTAGGTCAAAACTCAATATAGGGTTATATACTTGATCAATTCCAATTTCAAACTTGGTTTACTGGATTTAGATGATTTTTGGTGCATTAAGAAGGTCCCATTAGAGGCTACAAGAAGATACATCGAGTTTTTAGAAATTGCATGTAAAATTTGAGATATTCAATTTTTTGTGATTTTGTCAAAATCCTAATTTTGATTGGATCTCTAGTTTGTGAGGTTACTGAACTTCATTTGAGTGTGTTTCAATCTTAGGAAGTGGCAAAAATCATTAGATTGAGGATAGATCATAGGTTGATCAAGATTTCACTATTCTATGTGTTGATTTTCTAGTTAGAAGTGCTAGAAGAGGTTTGAGAGTTCCATATCTTTGTGATTTCTTCTTGAGTTCATTTGTTGACATTCAAGAGAGTGCTTTGTGCATTGGAACAGGTTGAAAGAAGAAGATCAGGTCAGTTCAATATGGCTACAAGTGGAGGCTTTATGTTGGAGAGCAATGATAAGCTTACCTCAATCAACTATTCTACTTGGAAGGTGAGGATGGAGTCCTTATTGGAGATGAATAAATTGATGGAGATTGTTGCAGGTGTGGAGGAGAGACCTCAAGCACCTCAAGATCAAGTGAGGTATGACAAGAGAGGAAAGAAAGCCCTACACATGATTAAGATAAATGCTACCAATGAACTTCTCAAGGAGATTGGTAAGTGCACATCATCTTTGGAGGCTTGGGAAGCCTTGAAGAAGCTTTATGAATCCAAGTCTACATCAAGAGTGCTTACTCTTAGGAGGCAAATCTTTCAAAGTTTGCAAAAGAAGGAAGAGATTAGTCATGCTTTTGTTTTGAGGGTTAAAGCATTCAATGATAAGTTAGCATGTATTGATGAAATCATTAAGGAGATAGAACTTGTTCAAGTTATACTTAATGGCTTGTAGGATAATCATGCTAATCTTGTTCAAAGTTTTGCTATTCAAAAGACTTTGCCAAGGAGCTAGTTCACACATGACTAGTCACAAGGAGTTCTTTACTTCTTTGGTCACTTATGATGGAGCCAAGAAAGTGATACACATGGCCAATGGTGGTGAGTGTGTGATTGAAGTTCCTATTTGTCATTCTACTAATAGGAAAGCAAGACTTGATGGTGTTCTTTACATTCCTTCACTTTCAAAGAATTTGCCAAGTGTTGGTCAAATGATAGAGAAAGGATAGATGGTAAAGTTTGGTGGTGATGCTTGTTTTATTACAAAGGAAGAAATCTTGCAATTGGTTGCTAGGGGCAATAGACAAGGTAGACTTTTCAAGCTTGATGCTTTTGTTATGGCTAACAAAAAGGATGGAATGGAAAAGGAGATTGGTCTCAACTTTCCAAAGTTTCCTTTTAGCATCAATAAGATTGGTAGATCTTATGCAAAGTCTAACAAGCTTCCTTATGCTAGATCTAGATCAAGATCTAATATGCTTCTTGGAGATGTTCATCTTTATGCTAACTTGGCTAGTCTTCAGGATAATGATGGTGTTTCAATGGTTCGTCATGGCAAGTGCAAGCATGCAAAAGGTAAGGAAAGAGCTAATAGTTAGAATTAAAGTAGAATCATTGTGTTACTATACTGTGGATCCTATTAGTGAATAAGGATCAATTGGCCTCACCACGAGGCGAGTCGACCGGACACGCATCCCATCATTGGCAACCTAGGCCATGCATGGGTTGTCTGAGTGAAGAACTATATGTACAGTGTATTTTCATTTTGAGAAATACAGTTGCTATGTGAGCTTGCTGTGGAGAGTGTTTTCTGTCTGTGTTACTGTGTAGCATGATCTGTGTTCTTGTTCGAGGCAAATTCTAAGTTGGTATCAGAGCCGTGCAGGGAGTGTACACAGTACAGCGTCGCCGTTGAAGAGAGCTTCGGGAGAAGAGTCTTCTGAGAGTTCCGGGTTTACGGCGGGTTCGAGACAAAAAGTGAGCCATTGGTGCACAACTTCTAGCATACAGAGGCTTGCCAAGATCGAAGCTGTAAGAGGATTCGGAGACAAGAGTTGTCGGCTGAATCCGATTTTTTAGCCAAACGAAATTTTGAAATTTCATAGGAAGGCTGCTTGGTGTTTGCGATTGGTGTGCATTCAATTGGATACCGATTGACAAACAGTTTGAAGTAGTGGATTTCTTGCTGTAGGGCGACCTTAGAGAAAGAGGATTTGCCTATTGAAGAGCTGTATAAAGGCTTGGTACCAACTGCCAAGAACGGTGCAGAAACCCTAGCTTAGGGTTTAGGTGTAAAATCGTAGATCTTCCACTATAGAAGACCTTTTTCAACTATGAAAGCTTGCTGGAAGGCGTCCTGATGCAAGAAGAAGATTCCTAAGAGGCCATGGAAGGCCATGCTGCAGATAGAGCGCTGGACCAGCTTATTCTTGGGTGGCAGCCATAGCTTCAAGCAAGAAGGAAGAAAGCTTGGAGGAGAAGAGCTCGTAGACAGGTCACGCGCCCTCACTCTTGCCAATCCCTGGTGTATTTGAGTGGCCAGCGGTTGGAGGGGCTTCTATTAGCATGCCAGATCATGCATCACCGTTAGATCAAAAGAACCAACCATTGACAGTGGAGATCGCGTTGATGAAAAGCTATGAAGGCTGTTGGATGGGAAGAAGCCATTAGATTGGCTTGAAAGGGACCTGAAGGCCATTGAAAAAAATTGGCCATTCAATTTCAATAAAAATTTTCACTTTGAAATAAAAGTTGGGTCCCCAGTTTATGAAAGGTGAAATTTCTTCATTTTGAAGAAATAGTTCAAAAACTTAAAAAGCCCTTATTTTTATCTTCTTTATCCGTTTTGACCCAAACGAAGGACTACGGACTCCAAACAAAGGGCACCCAAACTATACCTGCAAGTACGGTACCGCAAAATAGAGTGATTGCAACGGAGAAAGTGTTCGGAGTGCGCCAAAACTGATTTCACCATTCCATTGGGCACGTAGTTGGGAGTTGGTGACAAAGTGCATTTTGGAAGGTGACGCCGATTTGGCTTTCAATTTGGAGGGAAAGCGGCGAGTGGGGCATTACTGATCAAAAGTTAAAAGTAGAATTTGCCCATGATCGTTGCTTTGTGAAGGATGTGAACCAAAAGTTCAAAGTCATTGCGGATGGTATAAGGGAGCCCAACACTAAATTGTACAGGTTGAATGCTACAATCAAGGGGGAACATGGACTTATCTTGTCCATTTAATCGCAAACTAAAATGTGGCATAAGAGGCTTGGTCATTTGAACTTAGGAAGCCTCAATTTGATGAGGAGATTAGAAATGGTGAGAGGATTGCCTACGATGGAAGACCACTTGAAGTCATGTGCGAGTCATGTGTGTATGGGAAGCAGCATCAAGAGAAGTTCAATAAAGGTGGTGTTGCAAGGGCAACGAACATCCTGGATTTGATCCACACATATCTATGCAGGCCTATGAGGACTATGTCCTTAGGTAAAGCCTTCTATTTCATGACCTTCATTGAGATATGTCACGTAAGACGTGGATCTACTTCTTGAAGAAGAAATCGGATGTGTTTGACACTTTCAAGAGCTTCAAAGCATTGGTCGAAAATCAGACAAGTAGGAAGATCAAAGCTCTAAGATCAAATAGTGGAGGTGAGTATAAGTCTAATGACTTCAATGATCTTTGTGATCAATGTGGGATCAAAAGACAATTTACACAAGCTCATACTCCTGCACTCAATGGTGTAGCTAAGCGCAAGAATCGTACGATTGTGGAAAGTGCCAGATCTATTCCAGTTGAGATGAAACTACCAAAAGATTTTTGGTCAGAAGCATGCAGAACGGCAGTCTGTCTTCAAAATAGAAGTCCAACCATTGCCATACCAAAGATAACACCTGACGAGGCATTCACGAAGAAGAAGCCAAAGGTAAATCATTTTCGAATCTTTGAATGTAAGGCCTTTGTACACATTCCTAAGGAAGAGAGACGTAAGCTTGATGTGAAAGCTATCAAGTGTATATTCCTAGGATATGATGATCGTGTGAAGGGCTATAGATGTTTTGATCCATTGGAGAACAAAGTACATGTCAGTCGTGATGTTATCTTTGATGAATCTAAGATGTATGAAGACGAGGATGTTGAGAAGACGGACACATCCAGTGAAAAAGATGGTACAGTGAGGATTCCTCTTGATGATGATCCATTTATTGACTTTCCTAGTGATGGACACGAGGATACACCTCAAGATACTACTACTCAACCTCAAGAGACAGGTTGGAGAGGTAGAGATAAAACTTTTGGTGCAAGAAGGATTGAAGTTGCAGGTGACAAACACAAGGAGAAAGATGTACCATGGGATACATTTTCACCAGAAAGCCGATCACTTGACATGAAGCTCCCTAAGTGGTTTGAGAGATTGATGGAGAGCCACGACATGGTGGAAAAAGATGTTGCTAGGTGCATGCATGAAGGAGATGGTTCTTCTACATTTTTTTGTGACTAAGAAAGTCATTTTTGCAGCAAGTGGAGTCACATGTCTTCATAAAGAGAGTAGATCAAAGGGTTCTATCATGAGACTTGGTGAGGGAGATAGTCACAAGTCAATAAGAAGAGAAGTATGTGAATTGTTTAAAGTAGGATGTACTTTGAATTATGTCATTGTGAATGGAGATCATTTTAAAGTTGGATCAAAGTAGCATGGTTAAAACTATGCCAAAACTAGTTGAAGAGGGAGTGAGAGATTTCAACAAGTTTAGTCATATTTTGGTAAATTGTTAGTATGAGGCCAAAACTCATTTTAGACTTAGAGATAAACTTTTCGAAGTTATATTAGTTTAAAATACATTCAATAAACACTTTTTGAAAGTGTGGAAAAGCTGGTAGTCGAGTTTGAGAGAGATTCAAATTCGAACTTTGAGTACATTGAAGGGTTTACATTTTGGAGGGAAAGCCAAGTGGCCAAATAGGGTTTGGACCTGCTGTATATTGTTGTAGCTCGTGGAAAAAGGCATCTTCTCTCTTCTCTCTCTCATTTCATCATTATACATGGTCCTCTTTGGGTTCTACTACTCATTGGTGCACTCTCATGATGTTATCTTGCAATTCTATGTGCAGAATGATCATTTATTGCTATTTTTGGTTCCACACGCGTGAAATACAGTAGGGTACTGTAATTGTATGGACAGCAATCATATTTTATGTTTTGGTTCATGTTTGATAAGTATCTCTTAGATTTTGCATCCCATTTTGTATGTAGAAGCTAATTTTTCTACATTGGCAGGATTGTTGGTTTGCTCCTTATTGTAACCAAAGATCAGGGACATGGATTGGATCTTGAATGATCTGAAATTCTTCACACAAATTGCTAGAAATCCTTTTTTTTAAAAGGTAATATGTAATTTGAGATATAAAAAATAACTGAAATATCAAAAAAAAAAATTACTACAATTATATTACTATTGATAAAAGGGAAAAAAAATTCTAAAATCTACCAAGTTCTCGGATATCAATATGAGTATTAAGATACTTAATATTAGGACATCTGACTCTAGACCCCAATATCATAGAATCATATACCAATCGGGTATGTTCTATAATACCATTGTTGATACCAATCGGCGGGTACCAATATACGCACACAACATTAGAAACAACGTTAAGACCAAAACTTATACAGAAAACTAAAAAGCAATACATCAAGATAAACAATAGGCGATATGTTGCCACATGCTCTTCTTGTATTAAAATCTGCAAAAACAATTCAAATAGAGCAATTTTTAAATTATTGAAAACTACAGAGCTATTCTGAGTCTGTAGCTTAATTTGTCGAGCAACACATGCTTATTCACTAGTTTTTTGCACACACACACACACAATGCTCACTATGGCTCATCCAACCCCATCCTAAATTTGGTGCATTA
This sequence comes from Diphasiastrum complanatum, assembly GCA_029204225.1. Lineage (NCBI taxonomy): Eukaryota > Viridiplantae > Streptophyta > Lycopodiopsida > Lycopodiales > Lycopodiaceae > Diphasiastrum > Diphasiastrum complanatum. The sequence continues at coordinate 28,778,040 of CM055102.1, read as the reverse complement.
ACTTAACGTACAAGTCTTAAAGTCCTCCGAATTATTTTATTCACTGGTTTGACAATCTAGATAATGTGTCGTAATGTCCACCTATAAAATCACAAACTTGCATGTCCACATGAGTTGCATATGGGGATAGTTATGATATAGTCTCAAAAAATGCAATAGTCCAACATGTTTAATATTGCAAAAGTTATAGGAAGTTGTGCAAGGTCTAGAAAATCTGATGGTCACAAAAATCTCAAATAAGTACTGTACACTCTCTCTCTCTTTCTCTCTTTCTCTCTCTCTCTCTCTCTCTCTCTCTCTCTCTCGTGTTAAGGCTCTCGTAAGGGATCAGCTGCCTGGTAGCTGAAAATTCCCATGTTATATCAGGGGAGATAAGTGGACTCAATCAAGTGCATTAGCAAGACACATTAATAATAATAATCAACTGGTAAGATGTATATTATAAACAGCTTCTTATTATCGTTACTAGTGGGTATGTGGTATTAGAATTACATTAAATTGCGGTGATATAATCTGCTGCTACTAAATCATGACAAAGAAGTCCTGATAATTTGATTATGCTTCCACTGAAAACTTATATACGAGTTCCTAAGATAAAGCACAAGACGATGAAAATTATAATTAGAAACAATATAATATGATCATACGGGTGCAGGAATAGCTCCGCACACAGGAAGATGAATATGCAAACAGGCGGTGTTGAGAGAAAAGAGTTGCATCGTCGTTGTGTGTATAAAAACCAAGAACAATGCTTTGAGCAAAGACAAACCAAGGTGTACCAAGTGTACGAGACCGTTGCAGGCTGTGCAGCTCTTATAATTGCAATGTATACGGCTCAACACACTATTTTCTCCGTTAGTGCAGAATCTGGATCAGAGTTGAATTTTCTCTCACTAATATGATAATATCTACATTGGTTTTAGCGAATTTCAAGCGATATTCTTGACATTTCTAGTCAATAAAGCTTCGCTCTCAAATGCTCTGAGTAGATTGAAAAACAAGTTTAGAAAAAACAAACCATATTCTATTTGGATCGACTCTAAGAGCTAAATCGTTATCAAACTGAATAGTCCATTCGCATGGCCAAATCCGAGAAGCCGAAGATGTGATTTTATCTCGTTTTAGCTGCTGCACCTTGCTATATTTTAGCTGGATCTCCGTTTAGGACGTATGGTTGCAAAGCAATTTGTATCTCATATTGAGCGATGACCAAAAACTAAGAAAGATCTTGAGATGAAACATGCAGTATGTACTACCAGCAGTAAGCGCCAATTACGCATAGCCCCCAACAGGTTTTTACCAAATATATATAGCAATTTAGACGAACCCAGAATTTACTGGATCCAAGATCATGACATTCTCATCGAGAGCACGACAGTCTTTCTCGGAGACGAAGCGTAGGATAAGTAAAGCACATAAGAAGTGCAGACTGCAGACTCCGAAATTTTTCCAGGATTGTACGATGTGATTAGACTGAAATTAGGATGAGAGGAAGCTGACAGCGATCAATCTATCCCGCTGAAAGGTGGCAAATAGCCCAGAGGATTATTCTCATTCGACACTTTTGCTTCCTGCAATAACGGGTAGTGCTGAGAAAACAATATAGTTGATGACACTGGTAGAGTCGCAGCTCTAAGTTGGCATTGCTCTGAAGGAATGTATATCAGCCCATCCGGATTGTTGGTTGCCAGTTGCTGTATTTCTGCACCAGGTCCTCTCAAATAGATCGAGCTATAATCTTCTTTCATGAAGAAAGTATCTGGATCTCTCATATCAGAAGACAGTTGCCTACAAAAGGAAACCCCACAAGACATCGGTAGGTTTGAAGTTCTTGGAGTCGGAATTTCTAAATTTGAAGATGTAAAGGGGAAGGGAAAGTTCGTATTTGGATTAAGTACAGCAGATATGGTATTGGAACGAGAGGTCGCAGCAATGTTCCTTGGTGATGCCGCTGTAGAAAAGTCACTCATCCGACTCTCAGGGAGACCAGATAAAAATACAGGACGCAATGTGGAGGTCAATTGGCTGCAAGTGTCGTTTGTCAGAGGAGCCATGCTCGATAATCCAGTCTCGCCACTCAAGCGCAATGGAACAGTACCGTGCTTTACGGAAGCCTGCTGCCGTTCCTTGCACACACAAAATGAAACCTGATGTCAGTTAGAGAACACCTGGCTACAAAAGGAATACAGACCTTACCTCCTGCCAATGAAGCTCAAACGATATAAATATAGCAATCAAATACTTTCATGGCTGTAAATGAGGCAGCGGATAGATCACGTGCCTCAGTTAGAATTCTTGCTCATGCCAGTAGATGCTTGACTATTTAGATAGAGTTAAGTATTGAAGACGTTTCCTTCAACAGCAAACTCTTGCTGAAAAGGCTACACTGAAACCAGAGAATGCTGTGACAAAACCTCGGATCCGTGTTTCACGTTTACTCCCGAGATTCTAGAGATCTCATGAATGCATGTAAACATTATCTTCGATATGCAGTTACAGTTCGAGTGTCAAGATGCCAACAAGTTGCATCTCAAGGAGCCTTACTCAAAGAATAATATACTTAAAACTAGAAATCGCTGTTTATACATGTTTATCAACATAAACCTCTGAGCCTTCCACGAGTACTCACGAAATTCTAGAGATCTATAGAATATCTGCATTTTATCTTTGAATTGCCGCGGGAATTCAAAGAACAGAACTGCATAAGGCACATAGTCGCATAAGCTAATCGGAATAGGTTTTGAAGACACTAAGCGGTTTCAGATAAATTGAACGCTCAATAAAAGTACACTTCTTCTGACTTGTTTGAGCTAAAGCCTGCTGATCCTAAAGATTGCGTTAAATGGATTGCATTTTTTTATCATTTGTTGAGTTCAAATAGTACACGAGTCTTTTGGCAGAAGCATATTGTAAGAGGAATGTTGTGGCTAACCTGGGAACGATAAGTAGTGCCATCAGGCTCAACTATCCAGCCTGCCTCGTTGGCAAGCGCTTTGAGTACGTCGTTGATATCAGCTCGTGGAGGCAAGTTATAGCCTCCATGCTTTCTCAGTCCAGAGAAAATTTTGGTTGTGATAGCCCGTCGCTGGCGCTCCCGTAACTTGGTTTTTTCCTTCTCAATCTCTGTAAGCTTCACTGGGTGTTTGGACGAGGCTGCTGATTTACTATCTGGTCGCCACTCACCGTCCTGCATGCTCACTCTCACAAGATTCACAAGCTCGAACCACTGTCCAGACGGTCCCATAAACCTGTCTGCCGTCTGATATGTGTCACAAACCTGTCTAGAAATCACTTTGAAATCGCTGAATTGTTCACTGTCACCATAGTTCAGATTATTAAATTCTGAGAAGCAATTAAGCTGTTGAAAGCTCAATTACCAGGTGAGCATTACATTACGAAAGGGAGATAAGTATAATCAACAACGATCAACAGATCAGAAATACCAGGCAGGTATTGCAGCATGGATCAGATCATAAGGCCAGGTATCGCAGCACGATCAGCTTGATTTTGCTCATCTTTTCGCTTCAACTATAGGGTGGAACCAATCAGAAATCCTGGATATTTCAGCATGATGAGCTTGATTTTGTTGAAAGCCAGGGAAAAAGATGAGAAATGCGAGGTATTGTAGAGAGATCAGCTTGATTTTGCAGTCTCCTTTGCTTCAACTATAGGGGAACAGATCAGAAATGCCAGGTATATCAGGATTTTTCAGTTTACTTTGCTTCAACTATAGGGGAACATATCGGAAATGCCGGGTATTTCAGCATGCTTGATTTTGCGGTTTACTTTGCTCCAACTATAGGGGAACAGATCATAAATGCCGGGTATTTCAGCGTGATGAGCTAGATTTTGCTTGAAAGCTAGGCAAAAAGGGGATCAATGCGAGGTACTGCAGCATGATCACCTTGATTTCGCTTCCTGTTTTGCTTCAACTACAGGGGAACAGACCAGAAATGCTGGGTATCTCAGCATTATGAGCTTGATTCTGCTCGAAATGCTTGAAATTCAGGGAGGAAATTAGAGATCAGGTATTGGCAGCAGGATTTTGCTTGATGGGCATCGGCAGCAGAATTTTGCTTGATGGCAGGAGAAGGAGATATAAGCGTAGGCAGGCAGCAGGAGTGGGGGCTGGGGGCTATATGGCGCTGGAAAAACAATAAGATGGATCAGCCGCCAGAAGCCAGAGCTTCGAAATTAAGTCATAGCCTTTATTTAGGGCACCTTAAACACTGGGAGTATCCAGCTGGATGGCTTGCGACTGCCTAACTCTCCTGAGCCGCCCTTCCTCTACCTGCCCCACATTAAAGCCATAAGATTCCCTGTCCTCTGTCCAATCCAGCAATTCAACAGCCTCCACGTGCTATCATCGACACGTGGTAGAGAGCGAGTGGTGGACCACGGCCAGATAGAATGCCAAAACAGATTGCGACGTGGCAATAAACCGTTCGATCTCGCCTCGACGCTCAGATATTGCCACACTTTACCGCTGAGTATCGTCCAAGTGGCATAGTGCAACCTGGCAGAATCTAAGTGATATATCCCCATGGCCCCATTGCTCGTCGGAACTGGCCGCCGGCGATCCGCTCGTTAATACTGTAACCCAGATCCCGAGGCGGGATTCCGGCCGGCGGCTGCCAGGCCGCGAAAGTTCCCAGTAGATACGTTTTAGCTTACAAAACACGAAACGCAGCTTAGGGCTAGGATTAGGGCTGAGAGCTGTGACTGGCTGATTGCGATGCACGATACGTTTAACGCCAGACCAGTCGGATATTTGCCACTGGGCAAACCGAACACCTGGACCAGTTTAGACCGCCGATTGTAAACACGTGGCACCTCATGATGGATCCAACGGTCAAGAATTGAGATGGTTGGAAATGAATGCGAGTGATTGCGAAGGTTTGAAATTTGAGGCGAAGAGTAGAGAGGGGGGATATGAATATCGTGTGAAGGTTGAAGTATCGTACGCGCAGACCCGTGAAGGGTAATAAATAGTAATAGTGATAATAGTAATAATAATATTTATTTATAATAAGGAAGCATCACGCGTGCTGGGTGCCTGAGTTTTAGACAGTGCGGCCACCGGCGACGCTCGAGCCAAGCCCCCCAAATGCCCTTATTCTAAGCCTGGGGGGGCTGCGCTGTACGGTAACTACTAACTGCCGTCATCCAGTTGGGGAAGGCCATATTCCCTTTAACCTTTCTAGTTGACGGGTGATTTCAGCTCAATTTTTAATTGACGTGCAACCGTCAGAATTTTTTTCTCTTAAGGTACCTCATAGACTTCCTCCTTTATGCCACAAATAATAAAAATATTCTTGATTTTTTTTTAAATGATGGGAAAAGATGATCATTCAAGAAGATTAAAGTATTTAAAATAGCACAGTAGAACGGCAAAAATGAATTAAGCTTACCCAATAGTTATGCAAAATATTAAAATAGTGAGTTAATTACTCAAAACCAACTGCCTGATGTAAATCACTAACTAAAATAGATCCAGTAATATAATAGGTAATGCAGAAAGCTTTGAAGCAGCCGCTCCTACAAACTGAGACCGCCAAAAAATTAAAATCGCCTGTGAACGTTGTAATGCAATAGAAATACGCTAACGGTAGAAAGAAACAATGACGGAAGGTAAGCTAATGCTTTGTCCTTGGTGTTTCACCATAAGCTTCACACAAAAAGATAAAAAATCATTAAATTTCTTGTGCAAACAACCATATGTTTCCAAAGTAAAGGGGATGAAATCTTCACCGGGTGCACGACATTATAATCTCGCTCCTTTTTTAGAGCTGTGTGAGATGCAGCGGCCCCTTGCGTGGTGGAAGAACGACGAACGAGGTCCTGACGAGAGGGATCATCAATGACAACATCTCCTAAAGTACAAATTTTATCACGCGAGACAACAAGGTCAACTCGTCATCGAGAAGATTGCGAAGAAGGCCCTAATAAAATGTGTGTCTGATCTCGAACAACATGAAAACCACTATCATGAGCAATAGCAGCAAGGGCATCACGAATGGAATCATGTGAAATAATACATTCTCCACCTGAGGGGCACTGCATAAGATGAGTATCCAAGAAATCCAACACATGCCCACATGAACACTTAGAGAGACCAATTAACATTGGATGCGGAAGTCCCAATATGGTTCGAAGAGTAGTTATAAACAAATCATTGTTGAGTCGCAAGAGTAGAAGAACTGGACGTGCAACCAACCAAGCCCCTACGCCTGGACAAGAAAGAAGACGAGCTCAAACTGCATCAGAAGGTGAATCATTGATAAGTTGACTGAAGAAATAAGTGTGAAGATGCTCCATAATAGTCTTCTGAAAAACCATTCACTAATTTGTCACCAAATATATGAAGAGAGGCACAAATGGTTGTACAAGCGGTGGAAGTAAACCTTGAGCAGTGTGAAGAGCTTGTTGAAAAGCCAAATTGCCAGTCTCCATGAGCCACCGTATCAAGAAGGACGGGCTGGTTACCCTGCTGAAACTTGGAAACTAGCGCAGAGGCAACAAGACCCCAACTTCCGAGAAAAGCAACTGGTGTGATAAAAGCAGAAGATACTAGGCCAACTCCACCAGAGGAGACAGGAAGAGAATTTGGCGCTTAGAAAACTGACCTTCACAAGTGTCAAAGATTTCTGGCCCCAAACTTGCGACCAAATATGCCCAATATAGTATCATCAAAATCAAGAAGTAAGAATAATATGTCAACAGGCGAAGGAGAAACGCAACGTAGAAGATAGCTAGGACGTTGAGCAAGCACTGAGTGAGAATTCCAAATGCAACCTAAGAATTACCAAGCTTTGACAACAAATCAGAATGACGAGAAAATCCATCCAAAGCTTCCCGCATAAATGAAGTGACATATTTTGAAGAACCAATGAGAACACCCAATGCCTTAATCCCAAACCAAGGAGTATTGAAACCTTCAGGTTAGGAGATATCTACTGGAAGACCTTTTGGGCACCAAACACTTAGACATGTTCACTGTAAGCCCAATATTAGAAGAAAGTTCAACTGAGAAATGCGAAAAAGCAGGGACAACTTACTAGTAGGCCCGACAATATGAGTATCATCCGCAATAGAGGGGAATAAACAGGAGGAAAAAGCTGAAGTTGTAGCACGTAATGCGCGATAATCTGCCAAAGCAAAGAGAGGACCACCTAAGGGATCTCCTTGTCGAGTTCCTTCAACAGAAGAAATGACGGTAACATCACCAGTACGAGAAGCCTGACTAAAGTATAAAGGAGAACTTTAAGAATAGAAGCTTTGCACAAAAGGAATAAGCATGGCTAGTGTATCCTGAGCACCACAAAGTTCTTGAAAGATAGCCACCCGAGAAACTGAGTTGAAAGCATTAGCAGCATCAACTTGTAAAACAATCCAATCATGATGAATATCCAAAATAGCGCGTAAAGCATGAACGACCGTCTCACAACTGCCAAGAGTAGCAAACCCAAATTGAAATGGAAAAGATGAGCATGAAATGCTTCTCGAAACTGAAAACAAAGTGCCCTTGCCACCAACCTGTATAAACATTCGCCTACTACAATTGGACGCACACCACCAGAAGCTTTATCCAATGCTAAAAGACGAGCAGCACCAAGAACATGAGCAACTGAAGAAGGGACTTGTCGAGATGCAATGAAGTTGCACACCTTGAAGAGAAGACCAAAGTCACTAGCAGAATCATCTGGAGAAAACAATCACGTAGATGCTCAAAAACCATTCCTAAAGGCCCACCAACTGAGAGGCGAGGACTACGAAGAAAAGCTTTCATAAATGAACTTCTTCAAGCTGAAGATCATTGTCAGGCTGAAAGTCTTCCACAAATAAAGGAAGAGTATCACTGGCAAGGGGATGAAGTCGTTCCAATTCCTGAATAGTAGTAGAAGAAGGAGTTGCCAAAATTGAGGGAGCAAGAGCATGTGCAGCCCGAGAAAATTCACCAGCTTGTCCAATCAAAACACAACGACATAGACGACTATGAATAGGAATGGATCTGCAGTCTGATACTGAAATAAACTCTCGTTTTGCTGCAAGTGCATTGCAACGAAGGAAAAGTCCCTCTTGTAAATTTTGCCAATCACTTGACATGAAACGCCGAATTCTGTTACGAGTTTCCGGATGGCCTACTTCACCACCTCTAGGAGGAAGAGGCAAACACCAAAGGGGAAAGAGCAAAAAGGTATGCCAAGCAGCGATATTAGAAAGGTTGGTAGCTAAATGGGTCAAAGGTAGCCTAAGAGCTCTTTGTAAATCAAGGCGAAGGGTCATTGAAATGCTGGCATAAAAGCGGGGATGAGGAAATCCAAGATAAAAGGATCCCAAAATATCAAGATTGTGAGCAGGATGTGGGGTTGAGGGTGATCCTAGAAGGGAAGCTCCATTAGAGGAGTTCTAAATCCAAAAAAGACCCTTTATAAAGATTCTTTTTATATTTTTTCTTAAATTTTCCTTACACATGGACCAATCAAAACACTCAAATTTGCAATCTACGTAACGTAACTTTTTGAGTCCACATTTTGATTCCACACTAAAAATGGCAGAACTTCTTAGTGGTAAGTCCAAATTTAGCGAAGTTTGGTACATTGGAAAGTGCCCAACAAGGGCTTTCAATGATATGTTACATGACATACTTTTGAGCTATGATTAAAAAGTTATGGCAATTCAAAAGTATTAGTGCTATAATATTTTAATAATATAAAAAACATCTTGCACGAATTCTTAAAGGGTCTTTTTGGAGCTCAAAACTCCCCTAATGGTTGTTGGAAGGCGGTACAGGCTTTCTGATGCCTGAAAAGGCTTGCACCTTGCATATATAAATGTCCACAACCTGGACAAGGTATATGAGAGTGTGTAGATAAAGGAACCTCCGATGATGAAGGCGGCGAAGAAGAATCATAAGAACGAATATGTGGGGGACGAGACGGTGCAGGTGAAGGAAGAGATGTAACATTAAGGGGTGATTCATGATGAGGACGACTAGAGGGAGGTGGGGATGGAAGGGATAGTGAAGCAAGTCTCTTCTTGTGTTGATTTGCACTTTGATCCATACTCAAGAAACTTTTGGAATTGACTTGTAGTTGAAATTTTTAGTTGTCCTAGAAACAGGCTTTGACAGAAGCTATGGAGCTATATCTTCAATGTAGCACACGTATAACCGTTGATCTAGAGTATTAATAAGTTCATTTGATATGTAGAGGTTAGAAATTCAAATGTCATCCACGCATGCAAAACCCTGTTCTGAACACTTTCTCCACCGGTGCTGCTACTACTGATCGGATGATCAAACAAGAGTCACAAGAATTCGTTGGATTGTTGCATTGAATTTGTGTACAAATCTGAAGCCCAACTTACTAAGAGCAATTGATTTTTTAGTCCATAACTGATCGTAGAAGATACTTATGAAACAATTGAGTGTAAGCAGACGTTGCATGCGGATGTGGAGCTCCAAATTGAATTGAATATGCTAACTGATAGCTATTGTGGTAGCCTAGTCGTTATAGATTTCCACAAAATCAGTGAATTAAGTAGTATAAAAGGTTTTATCATTCCCCAAGAGAGAGAGAAATCTCCTCTTTCAAATCGATAAGTGTACAAAGGTGATGATCAAATGGTGAATGTAATATCCAAAGCAGAATACTACAATGAAAAATTTGGTTATCCAAATATATTGAGTAAATTGGCGTCCAGAAACACCAATAATGAAATGATTTGGTCAAGGTGAAAAGGTATAGAAGGGTTATACGTTATCTTCCAGGTTCTTAGGACAACAGTAAGCGAATTATCCTGACATCAGGCAAAAAGATCCTTCACAATGGAATCTATTCGGCTTTTGATTCCTCTCAATAAGCACAAGGAATTAGTTCTTATCACAGAAAGCAAACAAAGCAGAATGTCAATTAAGTTCTTTATTTGAATACATAGCTCATTCAGAATTAAAAGAGGTTCTAATTAGAGTTATGCTTAAGGCGTCGGCTAATTCCTTGCACACATTAGTTAGAACTGTCGCTCCGGAATGTCACTTGTAAATCCACATTAGAGAATCTGGAATTCAGTACAAGTGAAGAGTGAATGCCGCAAACAAATGTCTATCAAAATCAGTTACAAAATAACTCAGAGTGTGTTCACTCAATTGATAAGAAGTGTAATTATAACAAATAGCATAGGAAAGAAATGCACAAGCTATGGTGACTAACTCTCTTCTCTCTATTGATAGATGAATCTATGCGTATGTACAATGGCTCTGAGTGTCGCCCTTATAGAGATGAACAAACCATCGATCACCAACCGTTAAGGTGCCGGTTGGGATCAGGTAATGTGTCGCTCTAGAATGTTGCTCAAACGCGAGTTCTTAATTACAATGAATTTAGATGATGTGAATAGGCCTTTACATGAATTTAGGCACTATAGCATATTTCACGTACAAAAATTGAAAATTTTACAATATAAAATACTTAATTTGGATAATGTGGGATCATAGGCCTCCACATATCCCCTTCCTCAGCTGTGCAGCGGCTCACAAACAGTTTGCTCACATTTTGCGTTGTTTCTTTCTAGTGGCTGGCTTTCTGTGAAAGATTGCCTTTGCTTGGGCTTCATTCTCTGCATTGACTTGTTCAATTGTCATTCCTTTGGTAGTGAGGAAGTAATTGTTCCTCTGCATATAATCTTCTTTGAAAATGATAAGTTGGGATAACCACCCATTCCTCGATTGCCCAATGGTCCAAGGGGGTTATCAATCAATGTATTATTTACAAGGTGAGCGTACCAACTGTTCTCAATCAGGATTTCAGACATCTCAGAAGAAGGAATAGTTAGTGATAGGGCTGCATATGAATATTCTGAATTTTTTTATTTTATGTACAGCTGTAGGATGGATAAGAGTGCATAGGAAATGAGAGAAGTGACATTTACATGGATGTATGTGTAATATGGTCTGGTTATTGGATTAGTGGGTTGAAGTAAGTTGTTTGCTTTTACTTATTCCAAGTATCGAGAATAGTTAGTTTCCCAATCTGTGTAGATTGCCCACAGATCAAGGAAAAGAAGTTGACTTGAAAATCTGGGAGAGATGGGTGTAGGACTAGGAACAACTTTTTTAACATCAAAAATATTTATTGTTTCTAGCTTATTCACATACTCGTCCAAAGCAGGAAAAATATTATTTTTGAATGTCTTTAGATATTATAGGACATATATATACAAACATCCTATAATGACATGAATGTAGTTAGTCTGCACATTGAACTTATTTTGAACAATGGCTAAGGCCAAAACACCTTTTTAGTGCATTGTTAGTTTGGCCCAAGAACTGTCTAGGTTGGCAAAAGTCCAAGGACTTTCCCATTGCTCTTTCGTGTAACCAAAAAGTTTAGGTAAAAAGAGATAATCCATTCTCCATTGGAGTTCTGGACTATCTAATGGAGGTAAAAAAAACTGGCTGGTTCTTGCTGGAATGTCTAAAATTTTGACTTTACTAGTGAGTAAACTACCTTGTTTTTCCTCTTGACACTACCGCCTAGTGTAACTTCACTCTGTTGTGGAATCACTACTACTGGCAATGCTGCAACAATGGATAGTACTTCTTCGGCAGTTGGCTTGTCAACAATATCTGCATCGGTTTGCACTAATTGATTTTTCTATATTTGCCTAAACAATGCATCGATTTGGATGGCCTTTTTTATTGTATCTACAGCTGGTGCATCCGTCTGCATCAATTGATCCTAGTGCTAGGCTGGTTCTTCTTCAAAAGTTTGGATCTGACTTGAATTGAATTTCACCTCTTCCAGCATGTCTTTCAACTTCTCATACTCTACCATCTGCGGTTGTAAATACTGTAGCTGGAAGGTCTGGATAATCTTCTCTTGAATCCCCTTCCATGCCACTGGATCAATCTTGTATCTCCCATGGGAAACACAGGCTCCAAGCGTGACTTCAAAACTGATTTGCCATAAGATGGCTTTCTCAATCTACTTCTTGCATATCAGATTCCCATGCTTCAGCATCTCTGTGAAACTCTGCATTTGAAGAATAGAATTCTGCAGCTGCTTCTGGCTAGCTTCGGCGTCCTTCAGTTGATTTTTCAGCTCCTTATTGGTGCTTTGGAGGGCCGCGCGAGCATGTCTTTCTTCTTGGCATCAAGTCTACCTTGGGCTTCCTCTAGGATTGTTTCTTTCTTTGTCAGCTCAATTTGAACTTCTTGTTCTTCTATAGCAGCTCTGACTTGGTTGCTTCCAACTTTTCATCCTTCTGAATAAGGTCAACTCGTATAGTATCATACTTGCTTCCCAGCTTCCTTGAAACCTTTTCCAGATTGACAGAACAGTGACAATGTTTATTTGTAGTGATTTAACAGATGATATGTTATCAAGCCTCCTAGATGAGCAATGGGATAAAAAGAGTAATGGCAATATCGAGTGCATTGTTAATAGATCGTCAATGAAATTTAGATTTCTTATAGAAAAACAAATGCTTTCTTTAACATTTTATTATAGAAGATGATCCAAAGTTGGCAATGAGTGGAAAACATTGGATCAGGATTTTACAGTGAATCATCAAGATCAAATAGAAATCCAAGTGAAGCAAAATGATTCTACTATTACAACAATTGAGGTGGAGGAACATTGGACACTCGATCACATTCGATCGGAGCTTGCCTTCTTGTAATATGATATTCCTGAACACTTTTTTTTTTCGAGTCAATGAGAGATTGGTAGGTGTATGTGTGTTTTCTTTAATACATTTTGAAATGACTTTCAATGATTTTATTTAGACTTATTTTAGTGTTTTCCGTATTTTGTAATTGCATTTAAAATAATCTCAATCTTGATATTGTTTAACAAGTTTATTTGATGTACATGTAAGACCAGGATAAGAAAATTGCATACAGTGCAAGGATTTAAATAGACGCGTAGACATTGTAGAAACCGCATAAACATTGGGATGGTAGACGTGCAAGAATGTACCTTTCAAAAAAAGCAATACAAAACTGTCTTAAGTGACTTCAAGATTTTATCGAACATATAGTATTCAATATTTTAGAAAATGTACATTGTTCTTAAAATCGAAATAAAATATTTGTGGCTTTCAATAATAGCCCACTTTTTGTTTGCCTATCTGTTCTATGCATCGTCATGTCATGATATCTTTCTATATATTTGTATTTTATATCAGCAAGTGTCAGAACTTATATTTCAATATTTACATTCCAATCATAAGTGCCTGAGGCAGATCCTCAAGCACTGCAACTTCACTATCCACCTCTGGGGCAGCTTCCTCCGCGACACTTTCATGCTTGTAGGGCCTTGCAGACAATAGTAGGATTTGCAACATTTTATGTCGGAAATGATGAATAGCATTTGTTGATATTTCATGACATTGGAACTGCAATTTAAAACATTGAGTGTATGTATTAGCCAATGTCTAAAAAAATATAATTACACAAAGTTAACATAATATCATCATCAGGATACTGGAAGTTGGGAAATTTACCTCACGTATATTAGCATTTGGAGTTTGCATCATATACCAATCCAAGAATGATTTAACATTCCAGATGGAAAACCATCTGCAGCTGAAAGCATCGTCTTGTTGCAAAGACTGAAAGATTACAACGAAAAATTGTTAAATTATAATTCAATATAATTTAAAACTTTATGCCATCATGTAAATAAAAAAACGTGAAAAGATCATTTTATCTTTGCATCAACAATCTTCATGTTGGTATTTACAATCAGCCCATCTGGCTTGGGCAATAGCTCCACCATCCTCTTGTACATAAAATTAAAAATAAAAAGGGTGGCATTCAAGGAATTCATTTTCATGCACACAAGTGTGAAGCTTCCAGTAGAATCCACTTTTAAAGATATTACGTGCATGCTCCAATGTTTGCTGCCAAGCAATGAATGACTAGAATCTATAAGAGTTTCCAAAAAACAAATCTTACAAAAAAAATTTATCTTACTTTGCACAGTATGGAATGATGAATATTGATGCCTCCTTGCTTGTGTGCCTAAAGAGCCTTTTGGCTTTCCTGTCTTTATGCAACAGATGCCCAAAAAATAGAGATAGAACACAAATCTCCTTGGTGATTTTATATGTGTATTTATGTACATAATATACACACCCGGCTTCAACGATCTGAAATATGGGAGGTCTTCTCCTTTAACTCCTTACAATGCTGGTCTTTGATATGCATTTTAAAATTAATATCATCTATACAAAACAAAAACTCTCCTCCGAGATCGTCTATTGTTTTGGCTATATACATATCAAAATCAATGTATCTTTCAGAATCAAGGAATGTGTCCTTTGAATCATTGGGGAGTGTGATATGCAACTCTTTATCAGTTGCATCAACATCAGATACAATCTTGTCCACCACTATATTTAGATCCTCCGCCTGTTGAGAAGGATAACTTGCACTTTCAATATCAGGGGCTACGGGAGGGCGCTTAACCCATGGAATTGCCGAGGTAGTTGCCACATCTCTTTTAAAGGGAGGAGGCGAGGGTGGAGAGCTGGGAGAACTAGGCTTGGGCTTTGCCCGCTTGGGTTGTGCTTGCTTTCTCTTTTTTCAAGGTGGGACTGGCCCCCTTTCAAGAGAAACTTGCCTCTGTGTGAAGCTTGACTTAAAAATGCTATCATAGGTGTTCCGAGGCCTCATGACAAGAAGCATGTTCACCCCAAGCGCCTTTAACTGCATCCACAAACTCAATTGCTGATTTCTCAATTAGTAGCACATCAGTATCAGACATTTTATTTTTTTTGAGAAATTTGACCATGTTGTCAAGCTTTGTCCAGACTTCAACTTTTTTAATCATTGTTGTTCCTTTTTTCTCAAAATCCTTTGTGGCATTGAGTACATCTATCCAAATTGAGTACTGGATTTTAGTTGGTTTTCCGGAATGATTTGATAAGAAACGACGGGCTTTGCATGGGATTCTCATATGCTTGGTTTGCATGGGGTGTTTCTCGTCCTTTTGTATTTTAACGTGTCCTATATGAAAATCCGCTTTTGATAGAACTTCCTCCGATCGAGCTATTGCATTTTTGGCTAATGACTCTGGCTTAGTATCCCAAGCAAACCAAATATGAAAATTCTTACCTCTCCATGTAGTGTACAAATGTGGACATTTTAAAGCAGAATCGATAGTACTAGTTTCTAGTTCGGGTCTTCTATATCCCTTGAAACTCTCATGCTCTTCGACATGTCTTCTGTAGTTTTCATGCAATAGAGGCATAGATGTTTTGAATTTGCTCCATGTGAGATGTTGAACATGCACTTCAATGACTTCAAGTCTCCAGTCTGGGTTCGCCCTCTAGGCAGTGTACTGGTTTTAGTTGGATCTGTCAATGACGAAGGAGGCGGCCACTACTACGATTGTAGAGGCAAAAACATTCAGAACTTTGGGGTCATTTTTCCAGGTTCATGGTCTAGGTTCGCCCTCTAGACAATATTTTCAGTAGGTAATGATGTCCTAAATATGAGCTAGGCAAACTTAGATGGCAATATTTGCACCTCTAGGGAATGTAAACAGGTTTTGGAGATTTTTCCTTAGTAAAATCTTCAAATTTTTTGGATCAGGTTCGCCCCTTTGATATATTATAGTTTAATGTCTGCCTGATCTATGGTCATATAGGCGAATCTAGATGTCAAGTGGGCCTCAAAACACCCCTTTGGGAATTTAAAACATGTTTAGCAGCTTGGTTGTAAGTTTCCACAAGCACTTTCATGGTAGATTTGAAACAGATTGGAGACTGTTTTTATCACTGTTTTGTGGGAAAATATTAGTTTAATGATAGGCTCACACATCCATATGCTCAAAGATAGTTATCATTGTATGAAATAATTACAGTTAAATAGTTTGTAGCACTAATTGGAGTCATTAGAGCCACTTTATTCACTATTGGGTCTAGCCTCTCAATTTGGAGAATATGAACCTTGCATGCAATGAAAAGTCATTACACTTAGATGTGAAATATGATGAATGCTTGTACTAAAAAATGAATGAGGGCTAGAAACTTAAATATTACATAGCTTTGTAACAGCCACCCAATTGAGCTACTCTTCATGCAAATAGATGAGAGCTCCCATATTGTGGTGATACTCATATTCATCTTTTTCCTAGACTTGCTACATGCCACCAATATTTGCATAAATATTAAAGATTATAATTAGCATGCATACTCAATGAGGAAGAAAAATAACATTATAAAAAACACATGAAAATGATGATTTTTTCTTTTTTATTTTATTTCTTATTCTTCAAGTTTATTTAGAGAACTAGAAGAAATTTGGTCTGGTTTATTCAAGACAACATAGTTTGCCTAAGCTATAGGGTTATGTTGACATTGATTGGGCAAGTAGTATTAATGATAGGCATGAATAAAAAGTTACACCTTTAGCATTGGTAATGGTTGTTTCCATTGGTCGAGTAAAAGGCAAGGTTTTTATCTCTTTCAACACCAGAAGCTTAGAACAAAAAATTGAGATCAACAACCCAAGTAGTATGGCTAGCATAGCTACTCAACATGATTGGTTTGAGACAAACACAAAGGAAAACCATTTTAAATCATAGCCAAAGTGGTATACAACTAGCAAAAGATCCTGTATTTCATACCAAAACAAAACATATTGAAGCAAAGTATCATTCCATATGTGAAAAAGTGCACTCACAAGATGTGGATGTGACTAATTGTAACACTGTGACATAGCTAATTGGTATATTTACCAAATACTTGAGCAAAGATAAGTTTGAGTTCTTAGAGCTAAACTTGGCATAAGAGCTATAATTTGAAACTTAAGAGGTAATTTGTGAGAGAAAACCTTGATGTTTTATTTGACCACAATATTGTATTTTGATATAGTTTGAAGTTCATAAGCTAGTATGGAGGTATGTTTCATGAATGATGTAACTAGTTAACAAACATTAATTATCAATGGAGAGAGTTAAAAATGTAATGGTTGATTGTATCTTTTATGGGTTCTCTCTCTAAACCACTAGAATGATGGGCTAGTAACTACTCAGAGCCCGTAATAACTTATATTGATGACTTTTAGCATAATACTATTTTTGGTGATGCTTGTGTGGAGAGTTGCTCCTGCTTTTCCCTATTAGCGATTCTCTTGATCAGTAGATCTGTGGGGTTGCAGATTCTGTTATCAAAGTTGTGACTCTAAAGTCCAAAAGTGTGGACCATAAAAAAATGTTTAGCCTTGAAGTGAAATGCTTTTCAATCATTTATATCTAAGAAAGTACTTTAAGTGACCTTTCCACCTAATAAAATGGGTGTAAAAGTTCTTTGCAATGTGACACATTGTCCATCTAAATCAAACATAAATAAATAAGACATAGAATTAAGTCAAGGGCATGTGAATTTAACACAACTCCTTGTTTATAAGTTTGGAACTTTGCTTAGATTTGTTGCCTATTTTAAATATGCATGTATTCTGATTACTAAGTAATACGCATGAAATGATTTATTTTTTGCATTGGATGCGTTTAAAGTAAAGCAATAGCCCAATCTCATTATTTCCATGACCAACTTGCAATTGTGTGTAATTATGACTCACTCGCATCACAATGTCCACGAAAAGTAAGTATAGGTTTCAAAATCTAGCTAGAGCTACTTGCTTGTGGTAATTGTTGGATTATTCTCCTACTAATCGACTAATCGACATTTTAATCTTCATCCAACTTTTATCCAGACCTGCAGATTTCTTTGTGTTTTTACACAGTCTGCATAACTACTCAGAAACGGCTCACAGTGTCGGCATTTTCGGCATTTTTGTCTTTCGGCAATTTCTCTCACTTCGGCTTTTTCGCAAAATGCCAGATGCCTCAAATGTTAAGGAAATACCTTTGGCGAAGACCTTCGCATGTTTCTCATGACAGTTTTCGTTCATTTCTGTAGCTTGACAGTTTACGTTCAAATCTGCAGACAGACTGTTTGGCTAAAAGCATGGTTTGGTGGTACAACATGGACTTTCAAGGTCACTACCTTTTTTGGGTAGAAATGCACTTTTGTATTATTATACACTATTTTCAACTACTACTTTTGACTTGCAATAGCTTTTTAAACGTACCTCGGAAGTATGCCATGTAACATATCATTGGAAAGCGCTCGGCGCTTTCTAACATACCAAACTCCGCTGAAATTGGACTTACCACTAAAACGTTATGTCATTTTTAATGTGGACTCAAAAAAATTATGATTAATAAAATTCCCATACTCTTGAGTTGCCATAACTTTTTAACCGTAGCTCGGAAGTATGTCATGTAACATATCATTGAAAGCGCTCGTCAAAGCGCTTTCTAACGCACTAAACTCCGCTGAAATTTACCACTAAAAAGTTATGTCATTTTTAATGTGGACCCAAAACAATGATGAGTAATAAAATCCCCAAAAAGTGAAATGTACTACCAAAAGGTACAATGAAAAATGAGTTTTTTTTTTGTACCACCAAACCATGGTTTTAGTTGTTTACGACCAAAGCCATCGACTTGCATTGATTTATCAGCAAATAATTTTTGAGAAGTCCTAACTGGATGGATGCCAGCACATCACAGCCAACTAGATGACGCATTTGACGACCTAATTGCTTAGTATAAATAGCTGTTCATATTCCTAGATCTCAAGCATGAAAATCAATTATCAAGTATTGAATAGTTAGCGTTCTCTCTCTCAAGCCTATGATCTTGGACACTCTTGAGCATTCTAGCTCACTTTTATTTGTCTGATAATTCAATGCTTTAACATTTGGCTATGTAGTCATTGTAGTACTAATGATTTCAAAGTTAGTTACTATAAGATCAAATGTGATTTTTATCACCAATTGTTTTGTTCGAAATTGATAGGCGTAGTCAGTCATGCATAGAGAAAGAAGAAGATAGTTTATTCCGTTGTGCACGATAAGTTCTGATTCTTGTCATTCGAATTCTTTTTATTCGATTCTATTTGACCTAAGTTTTCACACACTTCTTTCCAAATCAATTTGTTTCAATATCAAAGAATTGATTTTCACAGCACGATATCTCTCTTAACGTCGCCACAGACTAAAATTCCAGATGGATTCTCAAAATAAAGTCTGTCTTATTGCAGACAAGCTTAATGGATCCAATTATCATTTATGGAAATTTAAAATGAAGACCTTGCTAATTGCCCACGATTTGTGGGATGTTGTTACAGGTATTGAAGTGAAGCTTAAAGACGACATAGACGACTCGAAATGAAAGTCAAATGATGGTAAAGTTTTCACGCTTATTATTTTCAATATATCAGATACTCAGATTGGCCACGTAGCTGAAGCCAAAACTTCGAAAGAAGTTTGGGACATCATGAGCTCACTATATGATGTGAGAGACGTAACTACCAAGTTACATCTTTGAAGGAAATATTTCACACTCAAGATGTCTAATAATGATTCTCTTCAGAATCATATTAACCAGTTTAAGAATCTCTTGCAACAGATGGTCGTTGTCGAATCAGTCATAGACAATCAAGATGCAATTATGATATTGCCATATGAGAACTGGGTGATGATCATCACGACACTCAGATTTAACTCTTACTAGAGTTATCACTATGTTGCTGCAAGAAGATAATCGAAGAAGTCAAGACACTTCATCAACCACAATAACATATCGCATGGATTCTGACGTGGGTGACATTGGAATTTTAGAGTCTCACATGTTCGCAATGTCGTGGCAATACTAAAGTGTCATGAGAGTCCATCGATATACATTTTATTGAGTCGATTTGAGAAAACTTTTGAGTTATCATTTCTAATCGTGGTGTTGCTTCCACGATAGATGACCTTAAACCATTTTATGTCAAAAATAAAGTATTTGTCGTTAGTCTTGTAATCGACTTATATGTTGCAATGTGCCGATATAGTCTATGTCGTCCGAAATGACATTAGGGTCCCTCGCACTAGAACGACTCTCTTGTTGAAAGTTGGCCATTATCATATGTATGTCGCTTGTTGTCAACTCTCTCAACACGATAATGGTGTCCATATTGTGAGAAATTGGCAAAAATTTAGCTTGGTATTTTTTATGATAGAAGTTTGTAAGTGAATCTCACATGTGTGGAGGATGTTCCCACGTGTGGAGAATTGTAAAGTAAATCAAAATGTTTGATATAGGGGTCTCATAGAATTTCATAGTCAAGCATTTAGGTGTAGGATGTTGATAGGGTCAAATTTGGCATAGATGGCAAATTATCCATTTCCACTTGTAATGCCAATATTGAGCCAAAATAGAGCCAAACTTGTGCCAATTAGAGTGTAGACAAGTGTCATGCTTTTGTTTGATGAAGCTTAAGAGGTCCAATAGGATTTAGAGGTGGAACCTTGTGAGGTCCAATAGAAAATTGAGGTGTGCTTGAATATAGTCCAATAGAATTTAGAGGTGCATGGA
Source organism: Diphasiastrum complanatum (assembly GCA_029204225.1). Lineage (NCBI taxonomy): Eukaryota > Viridiplantae > Streptophyta > Lycopodiopsida > Lycopodiales > Lycopodiaceae > Diphasiastrum > Diphasiastrum complanatum. The sequence continues at coordinate 28,757,602 of CM055102.1, read as the reverse complement.
TCAATGGTCCAATAGGATTAAGAGGTGGAAAAAGTGTGATCCAATCATAGTTAAGCATAGTGGTAGCTCATGAATCTATTAGTATCATTGTACTCCTCCTTTTGGATCTAATTGATTTTGAGATTGAGTGGATTTTGAGTGTCATTGAATTTCTAGCTTTCTCTCTCTACCCAAGAGCTCTTGATGGTTTTTCTCTCTCTACCCGAGGAGAGCAGCTTGTTTTTACTTAGAATATTTTTGGAACACTTCCCACACGTGTGAGTGAGAGTTGAAAGTGATTGAATGCATGTAGTAGTGTGTTTTTGCCATAGAATCAAAGATAGATCTTGAATCTCAATCTAGTCTTGATCTTGGTGCATCTACACACCTTAGGAGATCACAAGTACATGTAGTGGACAATCCACACGTGTGAAATTCAACATGGTATCAGAGCCTACCTAAGGTTACCATGCATTTTGATCCATTTGAGTGAAAACTATTCATCAATCTTGAGCTAGAAATTGTCAAGGCCCATTTTCCTAGCTATCTTGTTCAATTTTGGATCAAAAGAGATCAAAAGGACATTGATTGGGTCTGACCTGGTACTGTACGGAATCAGGTGCTCAGACATGTGTGAGGAACATCCAATTTCATTTTGGGAGTTCTCTTTCATGTTTGATCCAAAAATCTTGCTAGATAGCTTGTTTTGAAGCTATTTTTGTCTAGTTTATGATGCAATCAGTTTCATTCCATTTGGTTGATCCAATCAAAAGTTATAAGCTTTTGAAGAGGGTTAGGTAGGGCACCTAGACCTGGGTGGACACATTTGGTTTGGTCAAAAGGTTGCTTGTTTGATCCAAAATCACAGTTGAATGCTTACCAATCTCATCTATATGTGATCTAGGCACTGTTTTGAGATCTTAGCCATTTTGTTTCATGCAATATCATTGTATTTGAGTCAAATTTGGTTTCTTAGTGTATTTCACACGTGCTAAGAGTGTTAGATCCTAACTTTGCCTATACTCCATCATTTGATGTGAAATAGATCTTGTTTTAGAGAGATTTGAGTAGCTAGTGAGAATCAATTCACAAATTGTTGTAAGATCTTTCATAGGAGGAGATAGTACTCTATTATTGGATCCTATTGAAAGTGTGTAACAACATTTATTGTTCATCACTTTTATTTATCTCCACTTTACATGACTTCAATGAGTTCATACTTGTTGCAACCAAGTGAGAGATTGTCTACTTCCAATTATTCAATATGGAAGTTGAGGATGGAGTCCATCTTGATACTCCAAGATGTGATGGACATTGTACTTGGGATTGAGGAGGAGCCTCAAGTCCTTCAAGAAGTACAAAAATACAAGAAGAGAGCTAGGATGGCTCTCCACTACATTAAGATGAATGTCTCTAATGAGATATTGAGGGAGATTGGTGATTGTTCTACATCCAAGGAAGCTTGGGACTGTCTCAAGTCCATCTATGAGGCTAAGAACACCTCTAGGCTCCTCACTCTTAGAAATCAAATATTCCAAAGTAGTCAAAAGAGTGATGAGAGTGCATCTAATTATGTTTTGAGAGTCAAGGATATTCATAGGGAGCTTGCATGTATTGGTGACTCAATCAATCAAAGTGAGCTAGTCCAAGTCATTCTCAATGGCTTGAGAGATGAATATGACAACCTTGTCCAATCCTATGCTATTAAGGAGGAGCTACCAAGTTTGGAGGCCCTTCAAAGTGTGCTTATTTTTGAAGAATCAAGACAAGAGTACAAACTCTTGAGGATGGACAAGCTATCACTCAAACATGATGATGGCAAAGTTCTATTTGCCAAGCACAAAGAGAGGAGTAAGAAGCAGCACCATCACTTCTCTAATGACAAAGCTAAAGACCAAGATGGAGAGGAGGAGGATACCTCTCATGCTTCTAATTCAAATCTCAAGAAGAAGATGATCAAGTGCTTTTATTGTGGCAAGAAAGGCCATTATGCCACCAATTGCTTCAAGAAGAAGAATCAACTCAATCAAGCCAACATCACCAATGAGAAAGAAGACTATATTGCAAGTGATGGAGAAGGCTCTCTTATGGCATCAAGCTTCTCCTCTTCCACCTTCAACAAGGATGACTCATGGTATATTGATAGTGGAGCATCTTCACATATGTGTGGCTCCAAGCACTTTTTTTCATCTATTATGCCTTATGATGGAGTCAAGAAGACCATATACTTTGCAAGTAAGCATGAGTGCAATATTGAAGGAGTAGGGATTATTCCCTCATCTTCTAAAGATCTCTTTCTCAACAATGTTCTTTTTGTCCCAAAGCTTACAAAGAACATCTTAAGTGTTGGCCAACTTCTTGATAGTGGCTTTGATGTCAATTTCAATATTGACAATTGTGTGATTAAGAAGGATGGTGAGATCCTTGCATATGGATCAAGATTTGAAGGCATCTACAAATTTGATCCAAGTGAGAGTGCAAACTCTCTTGATGTTTCTAATATTTCCAATATTTCAAAGGAAGAGGATTACACAAGATGCAGGTATCTTCTCTCTTCAAGTATTATGGTGTATGATTATTCCTTATTATTCAAAGCATATGTTGAGAAGAAATTCTCATTGAAGATCAAAGCTTTGAGGAGTATTGGAGCTCTTGAAGGAATAGCACCATATGAAGTTTTATTCAAGATGAAGCCTAAGGTTGATCACCTTAGTGAACTTGGTAGTGCTTGCTTTGCATATATTCCCTTGGAAACAAGAAGAAGGATGATCCAAGCTCATGGATCATGATTGGATACTCATCCATCAAGGAGGCCTTTAGTGTCTTTACACTCTCTATTTCAAATGTGAGGGTGAATAGAGATGTCATATTGCATGAAGATTCAATCTTGGAAGTGGCCGAGATCAAGGCTTATCAAGAAGCATCACAAGTTATCCTTTTTGAAGGTATTCAAGTTATGATGGGGCCAATGTGTGAGGAGGAGTTTCTTCTTCATATGATTTCAAGAAGATCTTCAAGATGCATGGCCGAGTCTTTATGGCTCACCTTACATGGCAAAGAGGGGCATCTTTCATGTTGTATCTACTACAACACATTCATATATGCTTCTCTTCCTTTGCTTGAAATGCTATCTTGCTTCATTGAATTTTTTGGATCTCAAAGTTCAAGAAAAGCTATATTAGTTTTGTATGATGCTTATGGTATAGACATGTTTCTTGTCATTATTGACTTAGATGTGTTTCCAATACTTTTTGAAAGCAAGATATTGTATTGTCAAAAGTATGCTCTTGGTTCTAGTAAGAACAAGATTGAGCTTGGTACTCACTTTTTTGATAATCATGTTTTCACATGTTTTGAGGCAAATTGTAAACTCCTCTTGAGATTAAGTGAAGCATCCAAAGTGGACACTTACATCCTTGAGAGAGTAACTAGCCTAAAAAAGATCAAGATAGTCTTTGATATCAAGATTAGATCCATCATGGATATAGTTCATTGTATGTGGACTAGTCAAGCTAGAAAGCATAATCTTGATAATCATCATTGTTTCACATCTTATGATCTTGATCTCCATGATCCTTATGAGGCTTGGAAGCCTCAGATTTCTCTATTTATGGTGCATCCATCATGCAAGTGGAACTTTCAAGGCAAAGATCATCATCAAGCATGGAGGAAGCCCATGATAATAGTGGCATATTGGTGGAGCACTCTTCAAAGGCATTGGCAAGAGATCTCTACCAAAGAGATCTTATCATGGATATGGTGAGGGTGTTGCTATGATGGATCCCTTGGCTGATCTTCACTTCTTATGCATACCAAAGGATCCACTCAAAAAGATTTACAAACTTCTCAAGTGATCTAGTACCTTTCCAAGCTATTTTTTGAGGAGGAGTGTGAGAAATTGGCAAAAATTTAGCTTGGTATTTTTTATGATAGAAGTTTGTAAGTGAATCTCACATGTGTGGAGGATGTTCCCACGTGTGGAGAATTGTAAAGTAAATCAAAATGTTTGATATAGGGGTCTCATAGAATTTCATAGTCAAGCATTTAGGTGTAGGATGTTGATAGGGTCAAATTTGGCATAGATGGCAAATTATCCATTTCCACTTGTAATGCCAATATTGAGCCAAAATAGAGCCAAACTTGTGCCAATTAGAGTGTAGAAAAGTGTCATGCTTTTGTTTGATGAAGCTTAAGAGGTCCAATAGGATTTAGAGGTGGAACCTTGTGAGGTCCAATAGAAAATTGAGGTGTGCTTGAATATAGTCCAATAGAATTTAGAGGTGTATGGATCAATGGCCCAATAGGATTAAGAGGTGGAAAAGTGTGATCCAATCATAGTTAAGCATAGTGGTAGCTCATGAATCTATTAGTATCATTGTACTCCTCCTTTTGGATCTAATTGATTTTGAGATTGAGTGGATTTTGAGTGTCATTGAATTTCTAGCTTTCTCTCTCTACCCGAGAGCTCTTGATGGTTTTTCTCTCTCTACCCGAGGAGAGCAGCTTGTTTTTACTTAGAATACTTTTGGAACACTTCCCACACGTGTGAGTGAGAGTTGGAAGTGATTGAATGCATGTAGTAGTGTGTTTTTGCCATAGAATCAAAGATAAATCTTGAATCTCAATCTAGTCTTGATCTTGGTGCATCTACACACCTTAGGAGATCACAAGTACATGTAGTGGACAATCCACACGTGTGAAATTCAACACATATGCCCACATGGCAGTGTATGATGTATACTAAAACACAAAAAAAAAAAAAAAAAACGTGTGTAATTGAAAATACTATTTATATATTGACTCGTAGTACAATAACAAAACTTCACAAAAATAATACTACATAACCTTCCATCCACATCCAAGAACAAATTCTCATTCTAATTCAGTCACTTCTTCTCTATTTTTGGATGCTTTTAGCATCGTATCAAAAACCCATTCACGAGAGCATTTTGAAGATAAAGGTTCCAAAGGTTCGTCGTTCTCCAACGCTCTCCTTTTTCTTCGATTGATATTTCTTCTTCGTTTCAATGTTATGTTTCTTTCCTTTTTGGCTTCTTCATACCTTGAAATCCACTTTTCCATTTGTCCACAATTATATAATATGAACGTGTCAATTTTCTCTTTAAATTGAGGTGAAAGTCTCTTTTGCACACCATTTCCTTGTGGTACTTCACCCTTAACACGTTCATCTTCTTCTTCACACCACATTTTTGGACTTGCAAGATGCAATTGTGAGATTATTTCGGTGATATAAAACAAAGATTCCTATACAAGCCAACTTTTTGCAATGCTACCTTCTGGCCTTGCCTTTTGTCTCACAAAGCTCTTCAAAACTTTCATAAAGTGCTCAACGTAGAACATCCATCTCGTATGCACAAGTCCTGCAATTGATACCATGAAACAAATTCCATAAGTGACTTATATAGATTGACGAATATTATAATAAAAAACAATCATATAAAGTTAACAAACCTCAACGTCTTCCAAATTCGATGGTTGACCTTCTTCTTTTCGTCCAAACTTTCACAAATGATTTTCAACAATGCGTCTTCCACGCATCTTTTGTCCATCACACTTGACGCATGTGTACCATATTTTATTTTGAAAATAATTTTTCTACGAGAAACAAAAATCAAGTACATGTCACTTTGGCACAATAGTTTAACTTATAATAACAAAGTCTTTATGAACAAGAAAACATGCATGTTTATTACTTACCCTATTAAATTGAGTAGTGTCTTCATCGCGAGACTGATCTGAATGTAATCCATCTCGTTGTGATAAACTGCATATATGCACAAGTACAAAACACTAATAACATAAAATTAATCAATTTTTCAAAAACAGTACATTGGTTTTTATCTTTCGATATTTAGATAGCACGATTCTTATCTTCTGATATTTAGATAGCATGGTTTTTATCTTCCAATTATTGTATGATTCTCATGTTTTAATTTTTGGATAGTACTATTCTTATATGTTGTCGTTTATATAATTCTCTTGCATCTTGGTGCAGGCTCTAAACGCATATCTATCTCTTCTTTTGTTATCACATATATGAAAGTCCCACTCCAATATGCATTAAAGTTCTGTAGTCGATTTTTTCTTTTCTATTTCATTTCAATATATTAGGGTTTATTGTAATGTATTGTATGTTTATGAATGTAGTAATCATGTCGGGGTCAAGCAGTGGTGAAAGCTCAGGAGACTATGTTTCAACTTTTTATGCATCATTAACTCCTAAGCAGAAAGCACAACTGCAAGGTATGCTTAGCCAAGATGAGGGTGGTTCCTCACAAGAGGTCGCGGCTCTCGCCCCTACTGAAGAGTCATCCACAAATCTTTATTACGACGTGGATCCTCAAGGTAACATAATTGCCAACAGAAAAGGGAGGGTGGTTTTGGACCCGCTCTATTATTTATGCCAACTCCATTTTGACGACAGATTGTTTAATAAATGGTCCGAACAATCTGCCGCCGATAAACGACAGATTGTTGGTACCCTTCGTGACGAATTCCAACAAAAAGAAAAATTTGATGAGAATAAAATTCATAAGCATATGAGCTTATGGATTAGGCATCGTTGTGATATGGCACAACGAGCTTATAGAGACGGGAATCCAAGCCCTCCTGGTGTTCAAGAAGTGATTGGAACCATGTAAAAGCGGATGAACGAACACTAGATCAATACAAGATTCGTCATCCACCAAATGTAAGTACTAGTTTTTGTATTCATACTAATGTGGTTTGTATTCCGACATCAATTTTATTTACTTTAATATGATCGAGCATTAAATATTAATGTAGTTTCTTTGCTTGTGTTCATGCAGACTGGACGTCAGGACGACGACGACGATGAGTAGATTAGGTTTATAAGTTTTAGTTGGATTTTTAGTTGATGTTAGATCTAGAGACACTCATGCAAAATTAAAACACCAATTTTGTAATACATTGATTGATATTATGAATATTTTATTATTGCAAATATCGTGCTATATTGCCATTGTTTTTATATGTGCAATGTTCTTTTTTTCAAAAATTGCAATGTTGAATTTCGAGATGTGGATTGACGTAATAACTAACTAAGAATTCAAAATCATGTGCAATGTCGAATTTCAAAACAAGAATCAATATCATATATAGAAATTTAAATGAAATTTATGTTGTGCATAAAGCAATGCAATAAAGTATTGTCATTCATAATGCACATGAAGTAATGCAATAAGAAATAGGAATAAAAAGTAATTTATGTGCATTAAGTAATTTAGGAATGAAAAGTACCTCATGCTTAGCTTATTACTTGATTCAAATGTTGGATGCAACTCAAAAATATTGTTTCAAAAACAATTTATGAACATCGCTTCTCCAAGAACATTCCAAGAACAGCCCGATAAAAATGTGCACGCTATTTTTTACGCATTATTTATTTTTTAACCTAATCAGGGACCTCGCAATCCGACATCCAAACGCGTTGGACACACGTCGGATAGATGTCGGACCTTTTTTTTTAAGACTCTGTTAACAGACGTCGGATCCCGACGTGTTTTTGGGACTCCGGAATCCAACATTCAAGTAGACATCGAATGGACGTCGGACATCGGACGATTTTTGGGAGCGTTCTGTAGCAACAGACGTCGGAATCCGACATCTAATTTTGTTGTCGAATTCCGACATCCATGTCAGATCGGAAACGACGTCTTTGAACGTCAGATTCCGACATCCACGTCGGACGTCAGAATCTGACATCCACGTCGGACCCGGCCACCATCCATCAGGACTTGATGTTCAGGATTCATGCAAGTTATGGATGTCGGACTCCGACGTGTTTTATGGATGTCGGATTCCGACGACCTCATTGCGACGTGTTTTTCCGACATCCGAGATGAATTTAAAAAAAAATTAAGCTCATGATTCACGTCGCAAATCGTGGCGGGTGTTGTAGTGAACCTCTTCGTCTCATACTCTATATGTCAACAAGGGCTCAAAACGACATAAGCAGAAAGGCTCCAAACAGTCTGCATCGAATCAAAAACAAACTAAAGGTCAAGAACAATCATCGAATTCACATTCGTCGAAGAAGAAGATGTTTTGCAGGTATTGCAAGCGCAATAACCATGAGATCTAGAATTGCCGAATTCTCAAAGCAAAGAATGCAACCAAGCAACCTGATCAACAAGCAAATACAATTACAGCATCTCCTAAAGTCGAAATGGACGAAGGCGCTTTTATGGTCAAAGACAAATATGCGAATTCAAATAATTCGTAGTTCTGGATTCTCAAGCTATTCAACACATGACCAATCATCATGAGATTTTTCATTCCTATACGCCTTACAGTACAAAGAAGTATGTTCATCTTGGTGATGATAGCACTCATCTATTGAAGGTGAAGGTACTGTAAGATTAAGGTTCCAGCATGATCAATTCAAACTACTGTCAAAAGTCTTGTATGTTCCTAAACTCTCTACAAATCTGTTATCAGTAAGTAGAATTACAGATTTAGGTCATAAGGTGGACTTTGAGTCTGAACAATGCAGAATTATTGATAGGAGTATTAAGATTCTTGCACTCGGCAAGAGGCATGAATACTTATATAGATTGGCACATTGTTATTCTGATTCTAGTCAAGTCTTGAAAACCTCTATTCTTGTCAGTAAAGCATTATCATGGCATCATCGCTTAGGACACTTGAATTATGCATCTGTTTTGAACATGTCCAAAGAATCTCTTGCACTTGATCTCGACTATCCTTCTGGCAAAGTCAATCTCCCTATCTGCCATAGCTGCATCCTTGGAAAGCAGACTAGGTTTCCTTTTAGATCAAGTCATAGGCATGCAGCAAAAGGTCTGTTAGATGTTGTTCATTCAGATATATGTGGACCTATGCAAACTCCTTCATTGATAGATGCAAAGTATTTCATTACTTTTATTGACGAATTTTTCGGAAGAACAGTTGTTTACTTCATTAAGCAGAAATCAGAGGCTTTCATCAAGTTCAGACAATTTAAAGAGCATGCAGAAAATCAAACTGGCAAACAAATTAAAGCACCGAGATCCGACAATGGGGGAGAATACATCTCCACCAAATTCAAGGAGTATTGTCTTAACAACGACATTTTTTTCGCCTTGTCAACCAACCCTAGATTTCATTCTAGGAGTAAGTACATTGAACTCAAGTATCACCATGTCAGAAGCAAAGTTCTCGACAAAGAAGTCAAATTGTAGTACTGTCGAACGCAAGATATGACAGCAGATATTTTTACCAAAGCATTACCATGATGTACATAAGTGAACCAATTAGATTTCTATATGAAACTGCCTGCATTTCTTTCTTCTCAGTATCAGTTGTCGGACATAGATCCTTACTCATGCGTGTACCGAGATCTAATGGCATGCTGACAGATGCACAATTCTCCATCCTGAATTTGCAAAGAACTTCAACAACATATCAAGTTTGACCAATCCATAGTTGTCGCTTGGAGCGGTCTCTTTGAATCTGCAATCCCAGAAAGTAATGCAACTCTCCCAAATCCTTCATTTGACAAAATTGCAGACTATGCAATAACATGAGTAAAAATGTAGAAACCGAATAACTGAATGAATGTAGATTAAGGATCGGATTATAAAAATACTAATTCAACACTCCCTCTAAATCTGAATCCATGAAAGCTTTGATCTTCAAACTTAGCATTGCACAAAATTTGTTGCGTGTATCCACGCTCAACGCCTTTGTAAAAATGTCTATTGTCATGTATTGTGTTCGATAGTACTCCAAGCTTACCTCTGTATTGAGAACTTTGATTCTGACATCATGATACTTAATATCAATGTGCTTATTCCTGGAATGAAATCGAGGGTTTGCTGATAAAGCAATATAGCACTTTGATTATCACAAAAGACAATTTTCGGAGCATACTATTTCCAACAAACGTCTGATAGTAAGTTTCTCAACCACACTACTTCCTTTGAGAGAGCGATATACTCTGATTCAGTAGACAATAGAGCTATTGAGGTTTGCTTGTGACTATTACATGAGATTGGACCAGCATTGAGGAAGAATGTAATTCCAAATGTGGATCTACGAGTGTCTACGTACATCTTCTGCCCAACTTGCATCCAAATAACCACTGAGTATGTTTTGTTTGTCATTGTCGACTGCTCCATAATAGACGCATTGGTCCATAGTAGCTCAAATGTATCTCATAACTCGTATATGAGCTTTCCAATGTGTAATACCAAGATTAGCCATATACTGACTTAAAAAACTAACTGCAAAAGCTATGTCTCGTTTGATACATCATCACATAGAGAACCTATTATTGAATGATATAGATACTCACGCGTCTACTTCTCTTCTTTTGTCTGAGGATACTGGTCCTTCAACAATTTGAGTCCTGGGTTCATTGACGAGTGAGCTAGCTTACAGTTCATCAAATTATATTTGATTAGCATATTGCAAAGGTACCTCTGTTGAGTGATATAGATCAACCTTTGCTCTCTGTCTCTTTGGATTTGAATATTGAGGCAATAATGAGCTTTGCCCAGATTTGTCATGTCGAATTCTGAGGACATCATTTGTTTCGCATCTTTTTTTTTAGTTCGAACATTGTCATTGAATATTAGTGTGTCGTCCACGTACATGTAATAAAAATGTTGCACTGACTTAAAGTAGACATTCGAATCTGAAGTGCTTGGGTTTATAATATTTGCATGTTTGCATGTTTGATAGTGCAACGCTTTGCTTGAAAAGAGAGACTATCAGATCAAGTTTTTCTATGCAACTATTATTCTTGTTGTTCTTCCCTTCAAAGGTAATACTATGTGTTTGAATTGGTCAAGGTAGTTCATCAGAAACTTAACTTCAAATAGTGAGCCTTTCCCTTAACTTAAAAGGTGGGTGTGCTATGTTGTTGTGACGTGCATGAACAAAAACCATGCATAAATTTGCCTTTTGGGTAGGTGGGTGAAGTCGTGCACATAAAAACACCATGCATATATTTGCCTCTTTGGAAGGTCAATGGCAATACTTTAAGGTTATAAATAAAAATAAAATCTATATAATTTCTCTTTTTTGGTGAGTGGCAATCATGTGTGCGTGCGCACGTGTGTGTGTGTGTGTGTGTGTGTGTGTGTGTGTGTGTGTGTGTGTGTGAGAGAGAGAGAGAGAGTGAGTGAGAGAGAGAGAGAGAGAGAGAGAGAGAGAGATTTCTCTCCAAGGGATAAGAACGGAATAAACTTAAGTCTCCTTGGGATCAAAGGTCTTTCACAGTTTTTTAGGCTCATGATTTTATTTTTCACTAGTGTGTGTGTGTGCGCGCGCGCGCGAGAGAGAGAGAGAGAGAGAGAGAGAGAGAGAGAGAGAGAGAGAGAGAGAGAGAGAGAGTCTCTCTTCAAGCAGGAAGCATTGCATCAGCTTGAGCCTACTTGGATCGTTGGCCTTTAGCAAGTTTTTAGGCTGATGGTGTGAATTTCACTGTGAGTTTCTATTTCACTTATGAGATGACTGTGAACTATCAAATAGGAAAATTTGTGCTTAAGCTTAAGCAAACACTAGATTCAATTCAAAACTCGTCACAGGCTTACTAATGTGTGACCAGTCAGAATGATCTCTGTATACTTACGTTCTTATTTTGATTGTATGGAAGACTTTGTAAGGGAGAGTATCAAGAAGGTCATGCATTGCCATTTGATAATCACTAAATTTCTTTGCAATTTTTTTAATATGAAGGAGCCATCTTCTCACCTATCAATGGAAACATTGCATGCAACGATCTCTCTTTCTCACACATGCCCTTCTCTCAGAAATTGTGCTCATCCTCGACTATGTAATAAAAAATACCCATGTTTACTTCGATCCTCATGACAACCATTATGAGATTGCATTGATACTGCAAGCAAAGGTGACATGGACCTGTTCACATATCATTATTCAACTATGCTATCCCAACCAAGCATCACCTATTTCACCAATCTTCTCTTGCCTGATGCTTGCACATACTATTTCAATGGTATCCTTGGATGCAGACAAAGTTTGAGGAAGAGGGAGAATCATTTTCTGCTAAAGTGGGTCTTTCGAGGATCAATTCATTCTGTTTAAAGAGCAGGTCGAGCAAGGATCATACTTTTAGCTGAGTTTAGCTCAGATACACCAATATCAAGTTCTTGCATGCCTCATCTCTACCCTGATCTCTATGCCCTGGCCACAGAATGGCATGGAAACAAGACCTTGATCATGGATAGCAGAATAGAAACATCTTGCAACTTGCAGAAATTCCGTGCCACCATCCAGCAGGACAGAAAATGGAGAATTACTCCCATATCATGTCTCAAATACACCCAAAAGCAAACCCAGATGGCCAGTACAGAAAATGGAGGGTTACTCCCATATCATGTCTCAAATACACCCAAGAGCAAACCTGGACGCCTTACACGTATGCCTAAGTCCGAAGTGCATTGCGCTCTCTCATGCTCTCTCTCTCTCTCTCTCTCTCTCTCTCTCTCTCTCTCTCTCTCGCGCGCGCGCGCCCTGCTCACGCACTGCCCCAGCGATGGCGCGCTAGCGCGCTGCTGCTGATGCTGCGTGACTAGGCGCTGCTGCTGTCCAGCTGCCCGATGTGCCTTGATCCATCGCGGCCCCTGATCCATCGAGGGTCCTTCCTGCAAGGAGGCGGCCATATGTTGCAGATCTACGCCATCAGACAAAGCATTGCCAAGGCGCTGGTGGCCTTTTTCAGAAGTATGTGGATGAACAGTCAAAGAAAGAAATGAAGGATATTTCGGTGAGGTATGATCGGACTTTGCTTGTGGCAGATCCAAGGCGTTGTTAACCGAAGAAGTTCGGAGGTAGAGGTGCTCGTGCTTGCTTTCAGAAGTCTTACCGGTCGTCGGTGCTCTCGGCCTGTTCCTGTGCTCCTGGCCTGCTCCAGCCATGGATACAGAATGGGTCACCACCCATCGAAAAGGCAACAAACAATCATTGCCCTCACCATCACCGTCATCGCCATCTTCTACTCCCCTCAATGATCTTTGCGGCACCTGCAGTGCTCCAACCCTTTCAGGATTGATGACATTCATAAGTAATATGCAGGCGGATTTGCTTGCACTCAAAGAACGGGTAAATCTGCTTGAAACGGAAAATTACCACTCTCAAGACGCAAATGGCAACCTTAAGCACTGCTCCGCAGGTGAACCCTGATCAAGTCAAATCACTGGAGGAGAAAATTCAGACCTCAACAAAAAGTTGGGCCAACATGCTCAAAAATACCGAAATAAAAAGCAATAAGATGGTTTCACAGGCGATGGAAGAACAAGCCAAACGAGAATACAAATCTCAAAACGTCCGTGTCAAAGGTCTTTCCGAAACCGACCCCCTGCTTGCAGCCAAAGAACTTATGGCTATGAGGAAGCAGCTCGTATGAGGAAGAGGAAGGCGCCGTGGAAGCAGCTTGGCAAAGTAAGTTCAACTCTTCGATTGTCTTCATCCGTTTCAAATACAATGATTATCGTAATGAAGTCCTTAAGTGCCGTGGACGGCTTAAAGGCAGTAACGTTTTCATTTATGAGGATGTAACTGCCTTACAGTGGAAGGAACGGAAGCAGCTCATTGAGGAAGCAAATGCGATAAGAAAAAGGGATTTTCCGAGATGGTCGACATTTTCTGGTCACCCCGTCCGGAACTGATTACTCAGTGACGCCTCCTACGTGAGAGCCTTTTAGTCGAGAGAGAATTTTCGCCTTTCACTGATGCTTGTTAGAGATTGTTCAGAGTTAAGTTGAGAGTTAGAGCATTGAAGAGATATTTTTCTCTTCTTATTTAGTTTGGTTTTAGTTATGTTGTTTTGACGGCATTGCTCCGTCTTTGTGCCATCCATTTTGATGTACTTGTTAATCTTATATGCCTTTTGGCATGGAAAAGACGTTAATAAAGCTTCTTCTTCTTCTTCTTCTTCTTCTTCTTTCTCTCTCTCTCTCTCTCTCTCTCTCTCTCTCTCTCTCTCTCTCTCTCTCTCCACCCACATAGCAATTGCTTATAATGTTCCATTTTGTACGTGACAAATCGAATGACGACAAATGTGCAGAATCATCCTGCAAAAAATTGGTCACATCTAGGTGCAAAATCACTGTTCCTGCTGAATTTGCCAGATCAATTTTCGACAGACAGCCAGGAAACAAAACATTGAACACAATTTCATATAAAATTTTGATGTAAATTGTTTCAAAATTTCCGTTTGTTAGATCACACCCTAGCTAGGGCAAAGGTGAGCACAAAAATTGATGTTACCATACATCGCATCCGCACTCATGTATGACGAACACTTAAGAGCCTTGAACCTTGCATATGAGCCTTTCATAAGCCAGCTGCCTTTTCAAGCTTTTGTATCTGATTTAGAAAAATCCAAGTCATCTGCAAAATTGTGTTAACAAAAGCGTAAGTATTATATCAAGTAACGGACTTTTGATAGTAAATAGGTATGTTTAAAACAGGTAAATCTTCATAAAAGGCACTTAAGGTCTTAGTTAGAGAGCATAATAACCTGGTAGAGGGACAGATAGAGCAAAACATAAGAATCATATGTGACTCAAACAAAATAGGAGGAGTGATTCAATCCTAGCACCAAAAAGGACACATAATATTCTTGTACCACTGACTAAAGAATATACTCACCATTACATGAGGTGCAATTCGAACACAGTAGGTACCAAAGCCAGAATAAAGCTTCAGTGGTCCCCCTGTCTTGATTGTTTTCATTGCACAGTCTAATGATCCCGAATAGGGAAATTTGCCATCGAGGCCAGGTTGCATTTTCTGTATTTGCGTCTTTACGTAATCAAAGGGAAGACTGCACGCAGATGCAAAGAAACCTGAAACAGCACTGGCACCTGCAGAATCACCACATGGTTGTATAATTAATGCAAATTGCCAGTGCCTAATGAATCACATTATAACAGGGAGAAGCACTCATTCTGAACCTGCAAAGAATTCACTAAAATTCAGGACAAGGGAATAAGAATGACTCAAGATGCTGAAGCTATTGTTGAAACACTTGTGAAATTCAATAATATGGAAAGTTCCAAAATGCAGGATAAAGTTTGTGATAGTTTTCAAAGATTGCTGAAATTTCAACTCATAAATATTCCTAAGTATCCTTTTTGGAATATACTCTTAATTTAGTCTGAAACAGTATGCAATGTTTGTCACTGTGTAGCCTTAAAGCTTAGCAGCATATAAGAAATTACAAAGAGTTTATGCTTTTTAGATGCCTGCTAAATACAAAACTTGAGAGAGAGAGAGAGAGAGAGAGAGAGAGAGAGAGAGAGAGAGAGATTGTCTTTTGAGTACCCAAGGGTACATAAGACTGAAAATACATGTCAGGTGCATTTCAATGTGTGGGATTGTGAGACGACCTGAATGAGAACAAAGCGAACTGAACTTATACTAGGGTAAAAAGATGAGATCGATAAACAATGCCTCCTAGATAAGTATATCTCACAAAATCGTCCATGGGAAGTCATCTGAAGAATGTGTTGATAGTGGCTGAGTGTGAAACTGTAAGTCGGGCTAGGCATATATGTCAAAATGCTTGAGAGGCTCTTGCATAGACATATGACTCTTTAAGCTGGTGGTCTGTATTTTGTCATTGTTGTCTTTGAACGCAGTGTCTAGGTGTCTGACTCTGCATCTATCCGAGGGCAGGGAATAGAGAGTACACATCTGACAAATCATGTCTGCTCAAGGGATCCCAAAGAACGACCTATCTCCACTTGAAGCTTATGTGAGGAAACTATGACCTACCTTCCCTAAGGTGAACCAAAGGCTATGCGACAGCAAGCCGGAGTCCAGGTACCATTGTAAGATAAGGTCCCAATTAGTCCTAACTCCAGGAAATAAATCTGATAAAAGTTTGGCTTGACCCCCATTGGGCCCAACCAAACTCCATAAACACAAGACCTATGACTGAGTATCCGGTTTTAAGAGTGGGTCCCCTTTGAAAGGTGTGATAAGGAGATGACCAATGAGTCCGGTAGACCTATAGCTGAGATTAATAAGACCCAGCAATGCCCCTGATCATGAAGCTCTTTGGATGATATAACTGCTAGCCATGATGTGTGCTTCTACTCACATCAGTTTCTCCGAATGCAACTATAGCTCTAGAGTCTATACAAACAAACGATCAACCTGAAAATAGACTTCTTCTATATTGGAGCATAACAACCTTAGCTAGGATAATCTAGTGTGGCAGTCAGAGCTTGCCCCGTCTTATCCAGGACAACACAGAAACCTAAAGATGTACGAAGCTACCCCAATCAAATATTGTGAGCCCCCTGCACCATGCATGTGTCACATACATAACCATGGGAGTAACCAGAGTGTCAAGAAGACAACACGTACTCTTCACGTCCCCTCCATGTTGACAAGGGAAAACTATTCTTGCCCTAACCTACTCATAGCTGTCTCACACTAAAAACGGGACTCTCAAATATCTATAGGAAGAGACTATCTCCATTTCGTGACCATCCAGTGTGAAAGTCTGTCTCTGCACAAATGTCTCTGCACAAAAGACACAGATGTATTGATGGCCATAACTTTGGTATCTTTTACAACCTCCAGTCCTCTTACTCGGCAAAAGGAATATAGGGTGTTGATGTTATGTCCTGAAGTAACTCAAGTTAATTAGCCATTGGCTTTAGGTTAAGGGTAGCCCGATAAGGATTAGAGAATTCATAGCAGATAGCTACAGTTAAGCTATGTTGACTATAAGTTGGGTAAATTACTAGCATTAAGTGTATAAATGCGCATAGTGATTCTAGTTAGAGATTTATGTTCTCCATTGTAAGCAATGTGAACTCAATAAAGTGGAACACCTGAGAACAGGAGGACTATTGCATCCACTTGAGATTCAGTTCTTAGTTAATCGTCTAACCAGATTAGCTACCTTTATCCCTCTATTGTTGAAAGCTAAAGCTTCTGATTTAGAATAGATATTTGTAGAGCATTTGTTGACTTTATGGATTACCATCAAGTGTGGTGGTAAATAATCATCGAGGTCAACATGGCTCACTTCTGGTCAGCTGTATTCAAAAAGTTAGAAACATCAATCAGCTAGTTCTTCAGATCTTACAAGATCTGGTGGTCAGATTGAGAGGACAAATCAGACTATAGCGGATATGTTTTGTGCATAAGTTTCTAATAAGCAATCTAAATGGGAAAAGTATATTTCGATGATTGAGTTTGCTTCTTATAGTGATAAACATATTGCCACAAGTTTCAATCCCTTCATGCTTATGTCTGAATTGAAATTCCAATCAAGAGCACCTAATGTTGAAAGGAGTTACAATTCAAAAAGGAGCAAACTTTTTGAAAGATATGCAAGACATGTTAGCTTATGAGAATGTTCAAAGAGCTCACAAGTCTCACTTCAGCTGACTGGGCCAATATTTCATGCTTGCAGATCCTCATGCTATCATTTATGATACGGGCTAAGCCCTCCATCCCACATCAGATCATTCTAGTAGAGTTTACAGCTTGATGCTATCTTTCGAGTTATCATGTATATTCAAAGAGTCAAGCTATTCTCTTTGGATGAGCATAGATACACATAGGTAGCACTCACCTCATCTCAGCATCTTCATAGCCAGGGGTTTTGATTATCATGGTTCTCTCAGGCCTCTCACTTACTTGACACACTTGGCATTTCTATCACAGATCTCCCATCGGATACCCATGACTACATCATCAGATGATTCCTATACTGTTAGAAATAATAAATGATAATGTTAGTTTTAGTTAAGTTGGACCCAATTTTGGTCTAGTAGTAACTCGTGGGTTCAAGTAAAGTCTAATTATGTTAAGGGACCCTATCTTGACTTTTGGAGGTGCCCTATAATTAGTAGTGGACAAGCTTAGGGTTTGGAACGTTCTAGAACTTAGGGTTTGGAAGAGTCTAGGCCCTTGGAAGGCCTATTTATATGTTTCATTATTCATTTGTAATTCATTCCCTTTCTAGCATTGCTACTACTTTCTCTCTCCTTGAGGGCGCCTAACCCTCTCCCTCTTCTTCTTGTATATGGAGATTGAATGTTAGAAGGATCTTGACACTTTGATTTCCTACATGGTATCAGAGCCATGGATCTTCTATGCTTGATTTAAGGCGCCCTACCAAAAGAGATCGTCTTCACTTAGGGATCACAAAAATTCAGCACCTTTGCTGATTTTTTGGAGTGAAGATCCGTTCAATTTTGACTCTTTTCCGTTTTGCAGGAGGGCGCCACATATCAAAGGAGATAATAGGATTTTGGGCGCCCAAAAATCAGTTGGTTGTTTGCTGATTTTTCAGGTTGCAAGAAGGCGGCATTAATTATCTTCTTCGGGGCTGCTTTTAGGTCGCCCACATCCGTGTAGGTTTATCCTACTTCCGTTGGTCCGCTGCTGCCCTATTTTTCAGATTTGCTCCTTTGCAGGAGGGCGCCCATCTACAAGCAATTTTTATCTTCTGATTTGGTTGAAAAATCAGCACCCTTGCTGATTTACAAAGTGAAGATCCGCTTCCGTTTGCTTGTTTCCAGGTGTGGAAGAAGGCGCTAATTTTTTGTGATGATCCGATCACATTCCGAGGCTGAAAATTGGACAGCATATTACCATTTGTAGGGTGTTTGCAAACAGCCCTATCCGTGTGTGTATTGTTCACATTTTTTGACAAGAAAGAAGGGTTTTGGAGAAAGCTTTGTTGGAGGCTAACCTAATTCTTTGCTTGCTGGTTCTTTGAGTTTGTGGTGCGATTTCAGGCTGACATTTTCAGCACACAAGGCTTGTAGGAGGGCAAGTTCCTACATCCATCTACATGTGTGGTTTTGACACATTCCGGTGCTGATTTTTCATATTTGATACCTGCTGGTTTTTGTGTCTTTTAGGGCACATTTAGGATTTGAAAAGCAAATCTTTTGTTGGCTGAAACGGAGTCATATGGTTCTTTGTTTAATGAAGATAGGTTGGATGGCACTAATTACTCCTTTTGCTGCTTCATGATTAGAAATCTGCTCATTACAAAAGGATAGTGGGACATTGTTTGTGGTGAAGAAGAAAGACCGAAGGCCTTTGCACCTCTTACACCTGGGGCGACATCTTCAACCATAGCATCTTCCGAAGAGCAAAAGAAGTGGGATCGACGACATAAAGACCTCAATCCAAGGATCCTATTCTAAGCATGCCAATCACAAGCAACAGAAAGGAACCTGATAGTGGACAAACCAACCCAACCAAACCTAGATCGAACGGATCTATCCCCCAAACTATGGATCAATCGCTCAGAGAGGAATGAGGCATCACACCAGCAGCATCCTGCCACCGGTCATGCTATCAAGCATACACTAGTGAGAGCCCAATAGTTATACTTATACCCTCAAGGTCCAATTTCTCCCCTTTAAATTTTCAACCCAAATATCAACTATAACCCATAAAGGATTTCTGTGATATCTAAATATCCTATCGTTTCTGAATCATAAAATAGGTCCATCATCGATATAACAGATTCCTCCTTGAATCTTTGACCAATGTTTCTCCTTGATAATTCTCTCTACTTCTCCCCCTTTTTAACATAAAACGCCACGAATTTCCAAGGGGTGCAAATCATTTCCGCCACGAAGGCCCTCCACTTCCTGATCAAAGTGTCAGAAAAAATAATACAAGTATATGAAGTTCTCGAGAATTTATAAAAAATTCCAACTTCAACTCAAACAAACATTCTTTCGCCCCTTTTCACAATCTTTACGGTCACCATAAGGCTCACAGTGACAGATTTCGAAATGGGGAAGAATGAACCGGCTTTTTCTTGTCCTTAACAAACAGTGTTGGTACGCCCACGACTTCAAGCACATCAAGAAACAACTTTTTCGTTCCATTTCAGTTTCCATCTTAGGCTTCTGGGTCCTTTTTGGCCGTGCATGATTTTGAAAAAATGATACCTTGGCCAAAAAATCCAAGAATTCACATTTTCGGTTACCCATTGCAGTTAATCAAAGCGAATCTAATTTGTCAATTGTGAAAAAAGCCTTGCGGAATTTCTCCAGGAATTCAGCCCAATCACACATCTATGGGTTGCGTCCTCCACCACGAGGAGGCCTTACCCAAAGCAAAAAACCGACGAAATTCACTTTTTTATTCTGGGACGTTGCTTGGCCAACAAATTATCCAGTCATCAACAACTTCGGGGCTTTCAATTGCCGGAAAAATTTCCGGTTGTTAGCCCAAGCTGTAAATCATAATGGCTAATTGTTGAATAGATTTTGCATTAAGTTTTTTTTTTCTTTTTTATTGCAAAGATGAAATTCCAACCCACCGCAGCTCAGAATTTGCACCCAGAAATTGGGCCTTGGAGGGTATAAGTATACCTATTGGGCTCTCACTAGTGTATGCTTGATAGCATGACCGGTGGCAGGATGTTGCTGATGTGATGCCTCATTCCTCTCTGAGCGATTGATCCATAGCTTGGGGACTAGATCCGTTCGATCTAGGTTTGGTTGGGTTGGTTTGTCCACCATCAGGTTCCTTTCTGTTGCTTGTGATTGGCATGCTTAGAACAGGATCCTTGGATTGAGGACTTTATAGACGAGATGCACAAGCATTATCCATCATAGCATTATCGGTAAAAAGATCTATACTTGCTCATGTTAGGTCTTGCAAAATTCTAAGAGTGCTTGGGAAACTCTTGCAAAGACTTTTCAAGTAAAGAATACTTCAAGAGTTGTTTATCTACGAAATCAACTTACTCTCTTGAAAATGCATGAAGATGATGTCATGACTAATCATTTGTCAATCAAGGATCTTAGAGAAGAGCTTCTTAATATTGATGAGATCATTGATGAATCTCAATTTGTCTCCATTACGCTCAATTCTCTTCCTACGACTTATCTTCCTTTCATATCATCTTTGAGCCTAAGAGGATCAAAAATATCTTTTGATGAGCTTGTTGGACTACTTCTACAAGAAGAGCAAACTCGAATCAATTTTGCGGTTGAAGAGCCACAAGATCAAGCTTTTTTCTCAAAGGGAAAGTCAAAAGTTATTTCTTCTTCTACATCCTCTAAAGAAGATGAAGATAACTTTTCAAAGTTAAAAAGGAAGATGATTGTTTCTATTGTCACGAAGAGGGACATACCATCAAATATTGTAGGAAAAGAATAGAGAAAGCAAAGCATGAGGCATCTATTGAAGATCATGAAGAACCTAATACGACCACCTTAGCATCTTTGGAGCCACAAGTGGAGGAGCAAGCAAATCTTATCGATAAAGATTATGCTTTTATGGTTTCTAAGAAACCAAGTTTCAAGTGGTTCATGGATAGTGGAGCCACTAATCATATGTCCTATCAACGTGAAGTTTTCACAAGCTTGAAGGCAATTAATGATTGACGCCAAGTTCAATGTGCAGGAGACACATCACATTTGATCAAAGGTATTGGTAATATTGCTCTTGTTTTGCCTAATGGAGATCAAAAGTATGTCAAGGATGTACTTTATGTCAAGAAAAATCTACTTTCTATTTTTCTAATCATCAAGCAAGGGTTGCTTGTTGAATTTAAGGAAGATGTTTTTTAAAAGGTCCTTCTAAACCTTTGATGCTTATTGCTACGGGCACCGCAAGAAATAATTTGTTTGTGTTGGACACATATAAGAAGGAAGCTTCATCTTGTTTTCTAGAATCCACTTTGATGGTAGAAGAACAAAGGGATGAATTGTTTGGAAATTCAAGCTTGTTGGAAAATGTTGATATGGCTGAGAAATCATGTTATGAATCACCCCAAGTTGATGCATTTTTTGAGAGCATTAGTGAAAAGGTTCATGAACAAACTTTTCAAGATAATGTTATGGAAAAAGCTGGAAAAATTGAGCATTCTTTGGAAATGAAAATTCGCTCGGCATCACTCGACAGTGATGACCCCCTAAAGTGAGAAATGCATGGTTACAATTTTAGACCACGGTGTGTATTGAATTTCAACGATGCAACAAACAGAAAAAAACTAACTGGAATTTCATTCCATCCATTTTTTGCATATAAAAACTGAAAAATTGAAAAAAAAATTACGTTCGATTAAATCATTACAATTACGCCTAGATATGCAAAGCATGTCTACGTGCATCATTACATGGCTAGCATCAGTTTTCAGTTCTCGTCAATCTTACGCATCCTTTTATGCTTCAAGAACAGCCTACGGAAGATTTTTGGACAGCAAGGTCCAATTTTGGAACACTTTGGACAACCAAGAGGTGAAAATCATGTGGCTATGGACAGTCAACTTTGCAGGGCAGCAAGGTTGTTGGTTCACTTTTTCCATTGTCTCAAACTCATTCTTCAAGTGTCTTTGATGATCAAGAGTGGGGATGAGACTTGAAAAATCTCTTTTACTACTTGAAGCTGAAGTTTTTTGGCGGCATTAAGCTTGGACAGCAAGCTACATCTTTTCTTTTTCGGCTACATTGAGTTTTGGGCAGCATGCAACACTTTGCATTTTTGTTGCAATTTTTCATACTCATGTCATGTTATGTTTTTACATTATCATTTAAGGAGGGTGTTAGAAATATTAAATGATAATGTTAGTTTTAGTAAGTTGGACCCAATTTTGGTCACCCTATCTTGACTTTTGGAGGTGCCCTATAATTAGTAGTGGACAAGCTTAGGGTTTGGAACGTTCTAGAACTTAGGGTTTGGAAGAGTCTTTCTCTCTCCTTGAGGGCGCCTAACCCTCTCCCTCTTCTTCTTGTATATGGAGATTGAATGTCAGAAGGATCTTGACACTTTGATTTCCTACATATATGGAGTATATCTTGATAGAGCATGGCAAGGCTAGTTACATAGTTGCAGCGAAACGCGTTTCTAGGCAAACGCGCCAGCCGTGGAGGCGGCAAATTTTTTTACAGTGGGCAATAGGAGTCGGATCTTCGCGTGTGAATAGTCGACAGTCATGATTCAGTACGGTTCTTTATGGTTTCGGTTCGGTTTTCTGGTTTATGGTTGGAGAGAGAGAGAGAGAGAGAGAGAGAGAGGGTATGGTTGAAAAACGATTCAATATGGTTGAAAAATGATTCAGTACAATTTAGTACGATGTAGTATGGTTCAACATGGTTCCTTATGGTTTTTGTTCAATTTGTTGTGATCTGAGAGAGAGAGACAGAGAGAGAGAGAGAGAGAGAGAGAGAGAGAATCCTATTGTGAACTCGTTGGGACATTCTAATTTTTTTTAATAGTTTTTTATATTTTAAGAAGTTAAAGCGTAAACTTGGGAGTTAATGCACCTAAACCAAACCATCCTGTACCCAAAACATTTGGCAAACTATACACATGTAATGCTCTTGATTAGAGCTTTCATCTGATACCCATATTGCCCACAAAACTATCAAAAAAAAAAAACACGTTTCTGAGAAACGTGACCAGAATCCAAAAACACGTTTTTGGACCGCATTTCCAGAAACGCAGTGCAACTATGGCTAGTTAGGGGCCAAACTCGACTATTATCGGCTCATTTTATGGAGAGGGATATGGTACGGTTCCCAGTGCCACCATGCTATCTAGCTTTCTCTTAGACAAAATTCTGGCAGTAAAAGCTTAAAGTTGAGCTAGTCTATAATGAGAAACACACAATGATGTCGGTGCATACAAAAAAGCATAGCTTCTGGTTGATTTCATCTTAGATCGCTCTTTTACTGTATTCAACTTATTTCTCTACTTCATTAGCATCCATCATGCAATTTCGACAACTTTCAAGGGTGTATATTTTGAAAAGGCTATCATAAATTTGCGATGCCTAATAACTATCAAAATAAGATGTCGACACAACAGTCTAGTCAAGCGGATAATCTTTAAACTTGAGATTATTGAAGATCTGAGTCAACCCCAATCCTTGAAGATCTTGAGTCAACCCGAATTACTGAATATGGGGAATTTGAGTAGCATGAGTAAATAAACAAAGGAATGCTTTCATGCTGTACTGCACAAAAGAATATAGACTATGACACTTACCAATGACAGTAGGGATCTCCGTAAAGTTCAACGAATCCCTGAAAAATTCAACACTTTGATCATAAGATGCAAGCATTCCCATATTCAAAGCCATTGCTCGCACTACCGTAGGCCCAGCTCCTTTCCACAAAGCCAATACACCTTCATCTGCAGCAATGCGATATAGAGCATGAAATGCATTTTGGTAATTGCGGCGCTGAGCAACAGGCAATGTAGCATCAGCCTGCATACGGATGAGTGCTAAATCAGCTGGGCTTCCCACTGATGCACCAATCGCTCCTGCAGTTAATCCACAGAAAGCCTTTTGATACAGGGGAAGAGGCTTTCCATCATTTGCAGCTGTTGCCTTCGCAGTTAAAACCCTGCAATAAAATGAAGTCAAATATACAAGCCTGCTGGACTCAAGCTTGAAGGCAGCATGCAGCCAAATCTAATACAGGTTGCAAACTCTTGCAAGGCCTGAATACAAAAACCTTGATATCACCTCACCTTGAAAAATATTTGGGTATAATCAGCCCAACCTGTGTCCTTAGATCCAACGAATGAAACAAGTATTTTTTTTCATTTTGCAATAAAAAAACAACCGCTAATAATGTCTGTGCTCAAGAAGAAGCTGTCAAAATGAAGCAAAAGCATGTATATTCCCAACTCAACACTCATGAGTCTAGACTTTGCTCTAGGTCTGCCAATGTGGTGCAACAGTCCACTGCAACTCGTGCGGAACTTTGCATTCCCATTTTTTGGGGAGGAGCTACATCACCAATGGCCTTAAATCTGCCATTTCGGCTTTTCTGTTAGTAAGTAAATTCTCAAAAGATAATGCAAAAATGGAGACCTTCATATGGTAAAAGTACTCCGCTCAAAACTAGACCTTTTTAGGATTGTGCCATTATTGATAATGCTTCTACGTCTACCAGCTTTAACCCGCCCCAAAAAAACTACCTTCAGCTATATTATGCTGATATAAAAAATAAAGCTCCTACCCAATTCACGAAATCGCACTAAAATTTTCATTAAAATCAGATTCAACTTAAATCCTCCAGATTGGAAGTTCCTGATTTAGCAGCCAGAACCTGGAAGAGAAAGAAAGAAAGAAGAGAGTCACCCTTTTGGGCATCAAAGACTAGATCGTGTTTACAAATTGGTTTCCTGTCAACATGATACAATAAGAAATCCGCAAACAGATTTGAATTGAGGTATATATGCTAACCTAAAAGTACCCAAGCGTGCTGTTGTATAGGTTGCTTGCCTCAAAAGTCCTGCAGATAACCCCTGTAAAGCACACAACAGTCGTCTTGTCAAAACATTACAAGATGTTTACATTAAAACATAAATGTATCATCCTTTGATGACAAGTCAATAAAAGATCCTTCTATTGTGATTGCATCATCATGACTTATAGCCTCAAATATCATGACTGCTTTGTAGGAAAAGCACACTGAAGAAACGTCACAACAAGATGAGTGAGTTTGACTTGATTGTTCAAACCTTGTAAAGTGCTCCAAAACCCTCATTCTGAACGACCTGTCTGGCTACTTGAGTTGCCGTTCCCTGGCCTAGCTGGATTCGCACCTGCATCCACCCGCAAGATAAGTCTTCATCGCATTCTCAGTGCATGTTATTGTCAATCAGCATTCTAGCTTTGAGTATTCATACTCATTGTTGGAACTTGAAGCAGATTCTTATAAAAACAAATTACTTGTTAAGCTGTGAAGGACAAATGAAAATGGTCAACATAAAAAAAAGGATTGTCATCTAGTGTGCACAAGGGCTCAAAATTCAAACATGTTGAAAGAGAAGATCAGGTTAGTGCTACATGGCCACATCAAGTGGAGTCATGTTGGAAGCCAATGATAGGCTTACCTCAAGTAACTATTCATTGTGGAAAGTGAGGATGGAATCACTTCTTGAGATGAATGATGTTTTGGAGATTTTTGTAGGTTTGGAGGAGAGGCCAGCAACACAACAAGAACAATTGAGGTATGACAAGAGGTCCAAAAGGGCTCTACACATGATAAAGATGAATGTTAACAATGAGCTTCTTAAGGAAGTTGGTAAGTGTACTTCATCAAGTGAGGCTTGGGAAGCTTTGAAAAAGCTTTATGAGTCCAAGTCTACTTCTAGAGTGTTGACTCTAAGAAGACAAATCTTTTCTTGTTTGCAAAAGAGTGAAAAAAGTCCCAACACTTTTGTTTTGAGAGTGAAAGCATTGAACGATGAGTTAGCTTGCACTAATGAGAACATAAAAGAAGGAGAGCTTGTTCAAGTGATTCTTAATGGTTTGTTGGATGCACATTCTAACATTGTTCAAAGTTTAGCTATTCAAAAGACTTTTCCAAGTTTGATGGATCTTCAAGAGATCTTGATCAATGAAGAATATAGGCTTCAAGCAAGAGGTGGATCTACATCGACACTTCAAGAGGAGGCTATGTTCACAAAGGGCAAATTCAAGGGCAAAAGCAAAAGTAAGCGGTCTAAAGGGCAAGATCAAGGGGAGGCTTCTTCAAATGGCAAAAAGAAGGATAGTTCAAACCTCAAGTGCTTCTATTGTGGCATCAAAGGACACTTTGCAAGTGAGTGCTACAATAAGAAGAGAGATCAAGGAGACAAGCAAGGTAATCTTACTCTTGATGAGGATGGCTTGGATGTTCAAGATGCAAATGATGTCTTCATGTATGCTTGCCAATGATGGAGATCTAGATCCATGGTGGATTGATAGTGGAGCAAGTTCACACGTGACTTTTCACAAAGAGTACTTCACTTCTTTGTTGGCATATGGAGATGACAAGAGGGTGATCTACACGGCCAATGATGGTGAGTGTGCAATTAAAGGGATTGGCACAATTCCTATTTCTCTCTCTACAAATAGGAATGTTCATTTGGAGGATCTCTTGTTTATTCCATCTATTACCAAGAATTTGCTTAGTTTGGGTCAATTGCTAAGTACAGGCCTCAAGGTTGAGTTTGATGGAGATGCTCGTATGATCAAAAGGAAGGATGTCTTGATTGGAAAAGGTAAAAAGGCAAAGGAAATTGTTCAAACTAGATTCTTGTGTTATTGCTAACCAAGCTGGATGTGTTGCAAGAGAGCAAATACCTATTCAAGAGGTTTGGCATAAAAGGATGGGACACCTCAACTTCAAGACATTGGAGGTAATGGCTAGAAAGAAGGTTGTGATACGTCTTCCAAGTTTCTTAAGTGGCATCAACCGTGTTTGTGAGTATTGTGCTTTGTCTAAGTCACATAGACTACCTTATGCTAGGTCTACATCTGGATCTACAAAGCCTTTTCAAACTGTACATTTGGATATTCATGGAATTACTACAATGAGCAATAGTGGAGCTAAGATGTATGTAACTTTCATTGATGATTTTAGTAGATTTTGTTGGATCTATCTACTAAAGAGCAAGATGAAGTGTATGATGTCTTTGTTAAGTTCAAGAATGCAAGGGAGAACTAATTTTCCACAAGGATCAAGTGCTTAAGGAGTGACAATGGTGGTGAGTACATATCTACCAAGTTCAAGGTCTGTTGTGATGAGCTTGGGATCAAGAGGGAGTATACAACACCAAGGACCCCACAACAAAATGGAGTGGCTGAAAGGAAGAATAGGACTTTATGTGAAAGTGCTAAAGCCATGAGATTAAGTGCTACTCTTGATAAACCGTTTTGGGATCAAGCTTTGTTGTGTGCCAATTTCTTGTGCAATAGGTGGTTGAGTGCTATTTTGGATGGAAGGACACCTTTTGAGATGCTATTCTAGAGGAGGCCGAGTGTCAATATAAGGGAAGCTCCCTCAAGATCCTGCTTACAAGACAAAACACAATAGAAAACACAATATGAAGCAACCACCCAACCAAATAGAAGCAATCAATCAACTCTAGAAGCTTCACCCCCAAGCCAAGGAATAAGAAGCATGAAGGTAGAGTGAAATCCTGGCAATGAATCAATGACCACAATGAGGAGTAGGGTGAGTTTGGCCTCAATATATAGAGCCAAAGGCAACATGGGCACATAGCCATGCATAGCCCTAAGTTCCCTATACATAGATTCACCTAGAATAGAGTCCTAAGCATGGACCAACTATTCATAGAATTGCTATTGATAACTCTACACATGCATACATTGTCTCATACCTTGTCTAAACTCCATTTAGTGTGTTCTGGGCCTCACAAGGATATTAGTTACTTTCAGGTCACATCCAATATGACGTGGCATAACTAACAGCTTGATTTACTGGAGTACCGTGTATCCAAGACTAGGAGTATACTAAATCCTACTTACTGGCCATGGACATAACATTCTTCCCTCCTTAAACTGCTTCTACCCTTAGAAGCTCTCTAAACAAGAAAGAATAACAGGAACAGTTCTTTTAACTTTCAATGTCCACCTACAAAATCATTATCCTTAGTCTAACTTTCACATCAAACAAGTACTCACAGATAATCTCTGCACTGCAGTACAACTCAGGTTTGAAAAGTACACTAAGCGATAAATTTTTCATATGGGTTACATTCACCACAAGTTAGTAACATCACCTTCATGTAAAGCACTTACCCCAAAATGGACCGATGGTAATCAGAACTTATGATGGATCATATGCTATTATGCGTTCATAACGCAGAGATGCAATAACATGTTATTACAGATTAAAATTGCTTCAAGGACATCATTGTTAGTTGCATTTGAAAGCTTTACGAAACATTTCCAACCGGGATGCAGGGAAATGCCACATCATTACAAATGCAAACCAGTGCAAGATAACTAAAATAGTTCATGTGGAAGAGAGGAAGATATTTAGGGAGAAAGTGATATACATGACAAGAGAAATTTTATCAAAATCGAGTCATGAGAATTTCTGGTCAAAATTTGGTAAGCTTATGTTATGATTTTTGTTGTGGAGAGGGACATTTCCCCATATGGGAAATCATTTCCCCAAAGTGTTTTCTCATAAGATTTTACCCAAAATGTTTCCCCAGGGTGTTTCCACTGGCTGGGGAACATTGAGTAGTGGGAAACGTGTTTCCCCACAAAAATGGCTGGGAAAACACGTTTCCACGTAAGTATTTTTTTCAAGGGGATTCCTAATGTCAACTAGACGACTGAATACAAGCCAAGATGTGACCTGCTGGTTATTGATTCTGCCCTCATGCTGTGGTCTAGGGTTCAATTCCACACAGGTGCAAATGCACATACAAGAATAAATATTACCTATAAATGTCCAGAGACTTTAATTGCAGGGCTCATATAGCTAATTCACAAACAGAGCTTTGAATGCTAGAAAAACGATGCACAACAAATGCACATAATCCAAAATACGGATACAATGTGAGGTATAATTGATTGGGGGTTCAATATCAAATATTTCTTCCAATATAAACACTACGAATTCAGTGAAAGAAGTGCATTCATACAATGTAGCTCTGAACAACTCCAAGAAAGACAATGTCTGCATTGCCAGTAAAAGAACATGCTGCCAACCCAAATGAGTAGGAATCGTGATAATGGAGAAGGGGCTCTGCCATAGCCTGCTGTCTCCTAAATGCACTGCCCATGGTTTCCACCATATTGGCCTCAAACAAATGATGACATGAACAACCAAGGTCCAGAAAACTCATTTGAGAAGGTTGAGTATTTGCGCTTAAATAGACATAAACACAAACTAAATGCCCCTCCATATAGAGGTGCACCGGATGATGCAATATCAAAAAAGAAAACTAAAAAAACCTCCATAGTTTCCCAAGGGCATATTGATCCTGGCAATTCAACTGAAAGCTGACCAGGCAGTTTCTCTAAACGAGATCTGGCTTTGACAAACTATATTATTTTGGAAAAGGTGAAGAGACAACCAAGACTCTAAGAGCGAAAAACACTTTTCTTACAAGTGAATAGATACTTGTAACAAACTCAAGGAAACAAAATGTTCAACCTGAGAGAGCTCGTCAAGATAAGTTACTGCATATTATCATGCATAGAGGTATCTATATGGACCATGGGTCGACGTACCATTTGTCATTAGGGCCATATACATTGTGCCCTTAAGTCCAACTTATTCAACATTTATAAAAAGTCACTCATGAGTCATATGGTCATTATTGGGCCTCCTGCTCTCACACAGTATAGATAGGCATTTGACTGATTGTTGAAAGTTTAAAGAGTAGCTTCTAAGCATCACAGTAACTCATGATCAGTTTAGCTTAGTTTAAGTGTACAGTCAGCCTCAGGTTAGCATATTGCTGTCAGTCAATCAGCAAAGGATCAGTATTCTTGAGACTTGAATCTATGTATTTTCCAGTTCTCTCTTTTGTATTTTGTGGATGTTTTCTATATTATGTGTTGTTATACCTGCAATAGGTATCAAAAACTTTCCATTTAGGGAGAAAATGTATCCCACCTACATGCTTCAGAGTGTGTTTCTCAAGGGTGACTAGCTAACATGGACACCAAGAATTTCAATAGCTTTTGTATTATTTTGTAGAGGAGACCATGATTTTCTTTTTCACTCCAGTTTACTCTACAATGCTCAGATTGTTAATCAGATTTTCTCTCTATTAGGCACCCAAAAATACATACAAATTTCCATATAAGTTGCAAAAGTAGGGTATCAGAATTCGAAACTTAGTAAAACCTCATCACTTTTATACTTATTCACCTCCCTTTTTGGGGTTTTTGTAGACCAACAAATTCCTTATAGTAAGGCATTTCTTTAAAAAAATCCTGAAGCTGATATGTACCAATTCACTTTCTGACTTCCATGAATATTTCCGTGTCTCCCATCCGTAGTTACCAGGGAATGCGGGAACGTGAGTTTTCAAGCGTGCCACGCGTTCCCAGACCCCACAGCTTGGGAACGCTCTCGGGAGTGCCAGTTTGGGAACGTGACCGAGGGAACATGGGAACGTGTGTTCCCAAACAGTTTTTGGTCACAATTTTACATTTTTTTTAAAATGGAATGCCAGGTTGGGAACAGGCATTCCCGAAGTTGATCACAACGGCGTTGAAGCTCCTCACGGTTCTCCTGCTCATTGAAGGCTGACACCAAAGGTCCGAACTCCGAACTGCACTCCTGCTCGTTGATGGTTAAAGATCCGAACTACTCTCTTCTCATCGAGCCCCACATGGGCCCTGCCACCTGCGCTGTGCATTGTGCAATCCTATTCACTCAGGAGTCATTCTATTCACCTGTGCTGGCTCGCTGGAGGTGGCTAGCAGAATTGCATCTGGGCGCATAGCGCAACCACTGAGACTTGAGCATTCAGGAATCTGCAAAACCCAAGCCTTCAAACAAGAGGGAAACAATAGCAAGTTAATCCACAGTACGTAAAGCCAAACAGCTGCCAGCAACTCATCTCTTCATTGCATCACTTGGACTCACCGCCCCATCAGTCGCACACAAGTATTATTCTGTTAAAAGGGTTTTTCCCTGTCCCATATACCTTTTATATTTGCAATCCACCCTTCCAAACAGTTCCTCTCGGTGCTGCTTGCTACCTGCTCAGTGCTGCCTCAAGACTCAAGTTGCTTATCGATGGCAGAAGCTCAGCCTCAAACTAGAACCTCCAGGAAAAAACAAGATGAAGCCTCAAAGTGGTGGAATGAAGTCCACTGTGGATAGCTCATTTCCAAGTGAGGGAGGATTTAGAAGGTGGAAGTGCAAATTTTGTGGGGAGCTCAATTAGGACTATTCCAAGTCCTTAACCGAATATGGCCATAACACCTGGTGTCACTCAAAAGAAGGGCATTTCAATATGAAAAAGTGTTCCTCCAGAAAAACTAGCTGAGGTTCAAGCCTTTGCAGCACATTTGGATGCAAAAAGAAGTCAAGGTCCAAGATCAGTGGATCCCGCTATGAGGACTACAGTGACAAGATCCCCCACAACATTGCTAACTCACAAACCATGCATACTCCCATCCCTTCCTCGGGTGCCTCGGGGAGTGGTCCATTTCATGATTCTTCATCTTCTTCTCCATTTCTTTCTGGACCTATGAGGCAAGCTAGTCTTGCAGCTGCATGGCATCTCCATACTTCATGCAGGCAGTTAGGGAGATTGCAAATGAGAACAAAATTGCTAGAGGATGAAAAGTTAAACATCCATGCAGCATTAGGGAGGGATGGCAAAAGCATGGCGTGACACTCATTGCTGATGGATGGAGTGATACTAGAGCCCGATCTATTCAGGGCATTGTTGCATACTCGCGAGGGAGATCATATTTTGTGACGTCCATAGACAACTCGGAGATTGGGAAGAGTGTAGAGAGCTTGGCAAATATGTGGAGTGAGGCCATTGACCATATCGGGGTGGCAGATGTGGAACAGTTTATTGCTGATGGGGAGAATGCTAACAGAGCAGCAGGACCTATTATTGAAGCTCGTTATCCCGATATTTCTTTTAGCCCATGCATTGCCCATTGCCTCAACAATTTGTTAAAGGACATTGGAAAATTACCTTGCTACCAGCCTTTGATTGACATGGGGAAGGATGTCGTCACTTTATCACTCAAATTCACTATATTTATGCTGTCTTTCGTAGGATTGCCTCCAAGGACCTTCTAAAGTACTCTGAGGCACGCTTTGCTTACAATTTTATTATATTGGAGCGTCTCCAAGAAGAGAAAATTTCTTTGAGGCAGCTTGTCGTTTGTGATTCATGGATGTGAAGAGCAAGGGGGAAAAATTTCTCTCAAGGACAAAGGATGGTTCCCACGAGTCTAGTGGACAGAGATATAGAGCGGATATCACCCGTTGATCTTTTATGATGCGACGTGCAATATGTTATTTGGTTGCTAGTAGCTAGTTAGTTACTCCTTACCAGTAGTGTCTAGATTTTGGATTGTGCATTGTGCAATGTGAAGGTCTATGAGCCTCCTATTTTGATGTTTAAACTTTACTATAACATGTATGACACTGACCTTTGATATATCATTCTGGAGACTGGAAGGCCATTTAACTGTGGGAGTCTCCTATTTTCTAGTGATTGATAATTGATTGCATGTAACAATTAAGTTTTAATTTGATATATGATTCATAAAGTAGATTTGGACTTGGAGATTGATCATTGGAGTTTCAGTACTTCTCAATTTAGTAATTCACATAAATTATCATCAATTTTAAAACCTTTAAGTTTTCATTCAAAAAGTTAATATTTTGTATAAATTTCATTTTTTAACATTAATATATATACAAGAACGTTTTTGAGTATTACGTTCCCATTTTCTCAAGGACGTTTTTGTTCATGTTCCCATTCCCGTTCCCTGGTTTATATTCCTTGTGATAACGTGGCGTTCCCGTTCCCGTTCCCACTTTCTCGAGGACATTTTCGTTCCCGTTCTACGTTCCGTTCTCATTCCCGTTTCCGTTCCCTGGTAACTATGCTCCCATCTCTTTTGTACTTTTTTGTTTCCTTTCCTGAGATTTATACATCATTGTCTTTCTACAGTAAGAATTTCCTATTGCACTTAAGAGCTTGTCAATGTGGCATCTAGAAATTGGGGGATCCAGATTCCAGAATTTAGCATTTTATGTCACTTCATCTCTAACGTGTTTTCCCCCAATCCACGTTTTCCCATATGTAGGGAAAATGTGTTGCCCTTAAAGGTCAAATTTGACCTATTTCTTAACAATTTCTAAGAATCTTTTTTACTTTATTGCAACATAATTTGTCTCCCTTGCAACATACATCACTTTCTTCTCTTGATTTCCTCCTCTCTTCCACATGCAATACTATAGTTAACTTGTGTTGGTTTTCTTTTGAAATGATGTAGCGTTTCCCCATTTTCCGTTGCTCAATAATCATTTCTCATTTCCCAAGGGCTATGTGATTCCCGGGAAAACATTTCCCAAAACCATGGTCTATAGCATAGTTGCAGCGGATAACGATCAGCTGCAAAAACGTTCCAAAATGTTACAGCCCGCTACCTAGATAGCCAAAAAAAAGTCTCTTTTGGAAAAAAGACGAACAGCTAAATTTTGTTTATTTAAGAGTTTAGTTATCGTTAAATGAACTCAAAAATCATCAATCAACGCAACAAAAGAACAATTGTAAAAGGGAAAGCTCCTCAAGACTCTGCTTACAAGAGAAACACAAAAGGACAACGGTGGAGCAAAAGCACCCAACCAATGAGAAGCCCCTGACTAATTTCCAGTAGCATCACCCCCCAGCCATGGGATAGGATGCAGGTGTAGAGAGAGGAAACTGGTAACGAAACCCACACAATGGAATGGTAGTAGGGCAAGTTCCCACTAGGATATATAGCCTCAACCTCTCCTATGCATGTGCCCATGCAAACAAGAATATTCCCAAAAGTGCTTTTCATTACTATTGATACTCTACACATGCCTATAGCCGTCCTAACCCATACACTAGCTCCACTTTAGTAATTGGGCCCTCACAAGGTTGATTACATTTCTGGCCTACTCTGGAGTAACAAGGCGTAGCTGATAATCTCGCGCACTGGTGTACCGTGTATCCAAGTCTAGGATTAGGCCGAATCCTACATGCATGACGTGAACGTAACATTCTTACCCCTCTTGAACTCTCTCCCACGAATCATCATCCTCAGTTCGACCCTTCCACCTAATCGAGCACTCAAAGTTAGAACGATTCCTCAATTATTTATCTCTGGTCATGAGTACTTTCTCAAGTTCCAAACGTACACTAAGCGATAAATCTTCCAAATGGGATAAATCCTCATTAGATCCAACTGTATCACCTTCATGTAAACTTAATTTTAACCAGCTTACATGAAATACTAGGTGTGTAATAGATTTTCCTTGAAGAGCTAGTTCATAAGCTAAAGTTTTTTCGTACAACTCTAAACGGTCCACAATATCGGGTAGACAATTTATAATGCTTGCCTGTACATAATGTCCCAGAATATTTTGGAATCCTAAAATATACCCAGTCATCGCTCTCTTAAGATCGGCATATTGCTTAGCTTTGTCCTGAGCACTACGGATAGTATCATTTGCTACTTGCAGCATTTCTTGCATAGCAGGCAATCTGCAACCTTCTTGATCTTAATAGATTTCGTCTCCACGTTAACTAGAAATCTAGGTTGAAAACCATACATAAGCATAAAAGGACTGTAACCTATAGCAGAATGCTTTCTACTATTGTATGCGAACTCAATCAGAGGAATGTAATCTTCCCAATGAGATTGCTTGTGAGAAACATATGTTTGCAGTATCACTTGCGTCAATTCTTTCGACATTAAGGTTGATTTGGATCTACAATCTATAAGACGAGAGCCGAAACAATCAAGACCTTAAGTTTCTCAAAACTCTGATTTAGTTCCTCATTCCATACAACAGGCGGACTAGGTTGATGCTGCTTTTTCTTTTGTTAACAATTCCTTTTGTCAGATTATTGAGTTGTGCTACCACTTTGGCATAATCAAAGAAAATTGTAGATCCTAAAAATGATTTAACTTGCTTGACAATCAATCAATAACTATCTTGATTTAATTGCCAATCAACACCAACAAATATCCTCGTCAATCTTGATCCCATAAGCAGTGATCTTATGACGAAGATAAACCAGCTCATGCTTAAAGAATTCACATTTAGATTCCTTAGCGTGGAGTAACTCCTGTCGGCCAATCACTCGACATCACTATATTCATGCTATCTTTCGTAAGATTGCCTCCAAGGACCTTCTAAAGTACTCTGAGACACGCTTTGCTTACAATTTTATTATGTTGGAGCGTCTCCAAGAAGAGAAAAGTTCTTTGAGGCAGCTTGTCGTTTGTCATGAGTGGATTGGTTGGGCAAAATGTTGCAGCGCCGCAAGTATGTACAATGTCCATTGTAGATTCATTTGTATTTCAATCTTCATCAAACAAACATTTCTGCAAGATTTTACCCATTTTTTAATTTCACTCATGACTCTTGTTTTGTTGTTGTGAATGCTAGGTAAAAGGTGTGCAAGTGTATGTTTTGACGAAAGTTTTTGGGAATCCATTACACATGTACTTGATATTGTCAATCCTATCATTCGCATGTTGAGACTTGTGGATAGTGATGAACCTTGTATTGGCAAGGTTTATGAGGGGTGTCGGACAAAATGGTGGAGCGCATATTTGGGGAAGAAGAAAGATTTGATAGAATCAATAAGGGAGATTCATAAACGGGTAGAAGTGGGGAACAAGCGTTGGAAAGAATTAACAGAAGTGGATTAAGAAACTGAAAGCAAAGATAGAGCCATTGAGAAAGGATCCTTTGGACTTAGAAAAAGATCCTGAGAAGTTTGAGAAGTTGAGGGCATTTTGCCAAAATAGGTGGGATAGCTACCACTCGCCCTTGCAGCTGCAACTTTTTTGTTGGACCCAGAATTTCAAGGAAAGGGACAAGAGAAAGACAAAGAGGTGATGCGTGGTTGGGACAAGACATTAACAAAGTCGGCACCAGATGCTACACAGAGGCGGACAATCAGAAATCAACTTGCTGATTATAGGGCAAAGTTGGGTCTCTTTGGGTATGCAGATGCACAGCGTGACAGATTTCTCATAGATGATGCATTGTGGTGAGAGGATTGGGGAGCTGACACTCCCGATTTACAGATATTAGCCGTTCATATTTTGAGTCAAGGGGCCAGTTCCTCTCCCGTTGAACGCTTGTGGAGCTTATTCAGCCACATAGCATCGAAGAAGAGGAATCGTATTGGCACGGAAAAGGCAAATGATTTGATTTATGTTCATGCAAACCTACGCTTGTTGAGTAGCATGGATGTGAAGAGCAAAGGGCAAACAATTCTTGGTGTTGGTGGTCGGCTATCAAGCTCAGAGGATGGTTCCCACGAGTCTAGTGGACAGAGAGATATAGAGGACCAAGTGCCTAGTGATATACCAGATGCTCTCAATTTTGATGATCCGGAGTCCATCTTGCAGATTTCACCCATTGATCT
The DNA here is from genome assembly GCA_029204225.1 of Diphasiastrum complanatum. Taxonomy (NCBI): domain Eukaryota; kingdom Viridiplantae; phylum Streptophyta; class Lycopodiopsida; order Lycopodiales; family Lycopodiaceae; genus Diphasiastrum; species Diphasiastrum complanatum. The sequence continues at coordinate 28,720,711 of CM055102.1, read as the reverse complement.
TTTATGATGCCACATGCATTATGTTATTTAGTTGCTAGTAGCTAGTTAGTTACTCCTTACTAGTAGTTTCTAGATTTTGGATTGTGCATTGTGCATTGTGCAATGTGAAGGCCTATGAGCCTCCTATTTTGATATTTAAACTTTACTATAACATGTATGACACTGACCCTTGATATATCATTCTGGAAACTGGAAGGCCATTTAACTGTTTGAGTTTCCTATTTTGTAGTGATTGATAATTGATCGCATGTCACAATTAAGTTTTAATTTGTTGTATGATTCATAAAGTAGATTTGGACTTGGAGATTGATCATTGTAGTAGTAAGTACTTCGCAATTTAGTAATTCACATAAATTACCATTAATTTTAGAACCTTTAAGTTTTCATTCAAAAAGTTAATATTTTGTATAAAATTTCATTTTTTAACATTAATCTATAATAATATCAGACATGAGGGTCCGGGCCGGAATGCCCACGTCCGCGTCCGCGTCCGACGCCCGGACCCGGACGCGTCCGACCCTCGGATGCGGGGTCGGACGCGTCCTTTTTTATTTTATTTTTTTTTAATTTTTTTTGGCTGGACGCGTCCAGCGTCCGGGGCCCAGAACGCGTCTGAGCCCTGGACGCGTTTTTTTTTTAAAAAAAAAAAAACAAAAGCGCGGGCACTGCGGACTGTTCCACAGAAGCCCGAGAGCAGAGAAAGAGGGCGGGAGAGAGAGAGAGAGAGAGAGAGAGAGAGAGAGAGAGAGTGAGTGAGGGAGAGGCATAGAGTGAGAGAGAGAGAGAGAGAGAGAGAGAGAGAGAGAGAGATGGTGTTTGTGTGTGTGTGTGATGAGTTGTGTGTGTGTGTGTGTGTGATGATTGTGTGTGGTAATTTATGTGTGTGTGTGTGTGGATATTGTTGATTTGTGTGCATACAAATGTGTGTGTGGTGATCTGTGTGTGAGAGAGAGAGAGAGGAAGAGACAAAGAGTGTGAGGGACAGAGAGAGAGGATTTGTGTGTGTGCGCGCATGTACGAGACATGGTGTGTGTGTGTGTGAGTTTAGGATTTAGGGTTTGGGGTTTTCTTGTGATGACGTGGCATTCCCGTTCCCGTTCCCTGGTAACTATGAAACAATTTCCATGAACACATTACACTAAAGTAGGGAAAAAGCAAACATGCATCAAAACAATTTGCATTTTTGGCAAATTTTACTCACAAAATAGCAAAACTTCAGAAGGCCATAACTTAAGCTATAGTGCACCAAATTGTTCACTGTAAAGCATAGTACAGAGGGAGGGCATGTTTCCGAGATGACTGCCACGTCACCCGCCCACCTCAGCTTCAGACGTGTGAGTTCAGAGAATGCAAAAAATCTGTAGGAGGGTGCACTTTTTCTAGGAGGTATGTAGCAAAAACACCGAATCACCATGCATGCACCCCAAGAGGCTTTACCAACAGTCTCTAACAACCTATTAGACTTCTGTGACGCCTTCAATCAAGTGATACAAAACAAGCTGGATTGACTCCACCAGTGACCTTCTTGTGGATTTGTCGCAATAAATCCTCCAGAAAGCATGAAAAAAGGCAATTCGGCCCTTTTTGGTTCTCCTACAGTCCTAAACTCTGAATTCTCTGCTCTAACCTCTTGGACAGCTTCAAAAGACGTTGATTAACCCTCATGCAAGGTCTGCAAGGCAATTTATAGCAGTATGCAATCAAATCTATGATAAAACTTGCAAAATTTATGAATTTTGACAATTTTCCAGGTTTTTTCATTCACATAAAGCCAAATTATACCTCATGCATCCTCATACTGATCACATGCAACTCAAATTAATCAATTCCAGCCATCAATTGTTCTAATTTTGCTAGATCATAGTTCTTATGATGCAAGGCATGAGCCATAGGAGAAGTGCAATGAGGTATATGCATATTTAGATTAGTCGCAGCTTGTTGTATAGAAAGTTAAGACACTGGTCTGTTAGGTTGATCTTCTAGTTCCCATGGCTTGGTCAGAGGCACATGCATGTTGAGTTACTGCCCCTGGTTCATTCGACTGATCTTTTGATTCCTACAATTCAAGCAGAGGCCCATATTCCTTCTATGCTTCTTGTACACAAACATTATTGAATTACTTTGCAAAAGCTTCTCACACATGTTCTTTGATATTCGAAATACCATGGATACTTCATCATTATTTCAATCATGGTTCGTCACTTAGGGTTATTATGGTTGCATGATGCATCAAGCTTGGACTTATATGTTTGCACATGTCCTTCCTCAAATCTAAACCTATCTAAGCCTAGGATCTTCTTTCTCTCTCATGGAGACTTCCCAAGACGACTTAGAACATCAGTTACTCAGCTTTTCCCCCATGACATTGTTGTTAGATTATTGGGCCTCTCTTTTGGTGTGCCTTTGATGCAAAGGCAGAGATTGTCAGAATTTGAGATACAAATTCTAGATGGAGATACTAGTCCTACTAGCACTCACACAAAACCAAGCGTAGAGAGAAAACGGATCATAGGAAAATTGAGCAATTGCTCTAGCTCATTGAATTGAATGGAATAGTTGTGGTGGGGCGCTAGCCTTCTTATATAGTTTCTCTGATGATTGATAAAAGCTAATGAGCCTAAAGTAAATAGCAAAATAGCAAAAGCTATCTACTAATAATACTACCTATATATATATATGGTAAGAACTAAAATAGATCCTAATCTATTTGTAGTGCACCCACCCACCTACTTGCATAGACTTTTAAAAAACGAATTTAATAAAAATAGAATGGCCCCTAAAACTAGCACACAGGCATGGCCAAACTATCATTAAGGGGTATCAAATAAACATTGATTCCTAACACTCCCCCTTAATGTTTACTTTGTTATCTATTACTCCTAGAAGTTCTCTTAACTTCTGAAATTTTTCTTTGCCAAGACCTTTGGTAAAGATATCTGCAACTTGCTCTTTCGTAGGGCAATAGATAAGCTCCACTTCATTACTTTGAATTTTCTCTCTGATAAAGTGTTGTTGTACTTCAATATGCTTTGTCCGGCTGTGAAAAACTGGATTTTTCGCCATTTTAATACAACTCTGATTATCACATTGAAGTACCGTATGTAAATCTTGCACCACATGTAGATCATGTAGAATCCTTCGCAACCATATTGCTTCACATCACTCGTAGTAGCTCGATATTCTACCTCTGTAGATGATAAAGCAATAGTATGTTGCTTCTTTGAACTCCAAGAGATAGCACCAAGAACCAAGACTAACTGTAGTAGATCTTCGATCTTCCGCATCTCCAGCCCAATCAGCATCCACATATCCTTGTAACTTCAAATCATCCTGTCTACCATAGATAATACCAAATCTCAAAGTGCCATGGATATATCTGAGTATTCGCTTAGCAGCTTTCCAATGAATCTGCTTAGGTTTAGCCATAAACTGACTAACCATACTCATAGCATAAGCAATATTTGGTCTTGTAGTAGTTAGATATATCAAGCTTCCAACTAGCTTTCTATATAACGTCTCATCTACATCCTGATCTTCTTCAACTTTAGTAAGCTTACATCCACTATCATATGGTGTTGAAATAGGCTTGCACTCTGACATATTGAACTTTTCAAGAATTTCATGAGCATACTTAGATTGACAAATGAATAGTCCCTGTGCTACTCTCCATACCTCAATCCCAAGAAAATATTGTAGTGAACCAAGATCTTTCATATCAAATTCTGATGAGAGATCTTTCTTGATTCCCTGAATCATACTATGATCTGATCCTGTAATAATAAGATCATACACATACATCACTACAATAATAATATGATTATTCCTGACCAAAACATAAAGTGTATGCTCCGAACTACTTCTTTGAAAGCCAAGCTCTTACTTTGTGTCAATCCTCGTGTACCACGCCCTGGGTGCCTGCTTAAGTCCATATAATGCCTTGTCCAACCTGCAAACCTTATCTTCATGTCCTGCTACTATGTATCCCTCTGGCTGCTCTATGTAGACTTCTTCCTCTAGAAATCCATTCAGGAATGCACTCTTTACATCCATTTGTTGAATATCCATCCAAACTGAGCTGCCAATGATAAAACAGTCCTCATAGTAGTAGACTTAGCAACTGGTGCAAAAGTTTCCTCATAGTCAATCCCTTCCTGTTGAGCATAACCTTTTGCCACCAATCTTGCCTTATGTTTATCTATAGAACCATCTGATTTGTACTTAGTCCTATAAACCCAGCATCCAATGGCCTTTTTACCTGTAGGTAGCTGAACAAGTCTCCAAGTCTTGTTCTTCATGATTGAGTCGTACTCCTCATCCATAGCTTTCCTCCAAATATCCTCTTTTTCAGCCTCTCTGAAAGTAGATGGATCCTTGGTCTCTATTATTGTGGCCATATATGCAAAATGTACATCCCCATCTTCATGATGATCCTCTTGTCGAACCTCCTATCGATCTTGATCTTCATGTTGCTTTTCAAGTCTAGCTGATCTCCTAGTTCCATGTGTACTGGACTCTCCCTGTTCCATAATAACACTATCCTTGATAGTTTCATAGTACCACCTAGGCAATCTTCTAGCTTTTGACGTAGGATGCTTCCTGCTTGGTGAAGTAGGAGGTGAATAAGTATCCCATGTACTTGACCTCTCCTTCCTCTTTCCTATCTCAACTAAAGACACTTTAGGTTCTTGAATTGGCGGCGATACATGTGTCAATTCAGATTCTTGTAATAACTCGTCTCATAATATAGGGATTCCACCATCTTGATCCTTATCAAAATATATCTCTATATCTTTATGAGTTGCCTCCTCATCAAAGATTACATCCCTACTTATGATTATTTTCTTACCCTCCAAGTCATATAACATGTATCCCTTCTCTTGATTATCATAACCAAGAAATAAACACTTGGTTGCCTTAGAATCCAATTTGTTCCTTGAATCCTTAGGTATGTGAGAATAAGCAATACTTCGAAACACTCTCAAATGACTTACATCTGGCTTCCGACCCATGTAAGCTTCCTCTAGAGTTTGATTCTCTACAACCTTTGTAGGACTTCGATTCAAAAGATAAACCACCGTCTTAACTGCTTCGAAGATTTTTACTCTTGAGCATACTCCTCACAGTTTCGACTACCGGTTCTTTCTTTCCGCAACTCCATTTTGTTGAGGCGTGTCCGTATTTGCAAATTGTCTCTTTATACCATGATCCTTGCAAAACACCTAAAATTCCGTAGAAAGATACTCTCCCCCTTTGTCGGAGCGAAGTATCTTAATTGGTCTATCTGTTTCTTTCTCCATCTGTGTCTTAAACCATGTGAAATATTTAAAAGCTTCACCCTTATTCTTCAGAAGATAGATCCATGTCTTCCTAGAATAGTCATCCACAAACACCATAAAGTAACTTGCTCCCCCATAAGATTGAGTCTTCATAGGACCACACAAATCTGTATGAACAAGTTCTAGAACATTTTTCGCCTTGAATGTACTAGGCAAAAATTTCTTTATATCATGCTTGCCTAAGACACAACCTTCACAAACCTTGTGATCATAAACGACTTGAGGTAAACTTGTAACCATGTTAAATTTCCTCAAGACTTGTAGACTTTTGTAATTCAGATGTCCATAACTTACTCAATGATTCAGTATCTGCAACACTTGCATGATGATCCACCACCTGAGCTTGAAGTTTATACAACCGCCCTGCAAGTATGCCCTCAGCTACTACTTCATCATTTTTCTTCTTGATGAGACACCTTTGTTCATCAAACTGCACCACCATGTGTTGCTTTGCAACAGCTAATACTAAGAGCAAGTTTTTCTTGATTCTTGGTACATAAAGCACATCCTTTATGTTTCCAATCTTCCCTGAAGGTAGTTGTACTTGTACTTTTCCAACTCCCTTTATATCATATGTGTAGTTGTCTCCCAACTTCACATTTGAACCATCATCTAATTTTTGAAAATTAGATAGCGAGTCTCGCCTAGGTGTCATGTGCTTTGAAGCTCCTGAATCAATAAACCAAAAGTCATCTTCCTTTAAGAAGCTACCGCCAGAAGATGTCGATGCCGAAAACAACTCATAGTCTTCAAGATCTCAGTCTGATAAAAACTGTAATAAACTTGTAGAAAGCATAGTGAAGCATGAGACAACCATATCGCCCCTAATCACACTTTATATATTTGTGGTGCGTGTCTACATTCATCCTATATTGTTGATGTATTCTCTATAAATGACCTTGTGTCCAAAGTTCAAATTATGAAATCCCAGGTGTATGATAGAGATGTTGCCAATGTAGGACGTGTGGCATCATGAAGCACTCATAAACATTGTAATGCCCTAATGGGGGTTTGGACCATTAGGGGGTGCCTTGGACATAGGGACTGGACCTAACCTGGATAGTAGTCAAGTAGGACCATAGGTGACCACCTACATGCAGTATTAGCATGTGTGTTGCATTCTAGTATGGGATAGAATGTACATGCATTGTGCTATTGCATGGGTCTTAGCTACTATGGGTTAGGAGTACCTACATGCAGTGGATATGCGTTAATAAGGTGTATGGATTTGCATTACTTATTAGCTTACGAAGGATTTAGAATCGGTTTGGATGTGGTCTTGCATGTGTAAAGGCCTACACCCGCACATTCAAATATTTCTAAATCTGGTGCAACTAAACGAATCAAGAAGTTTACCTCTGAGTGAGTTGGATGAGTCTACAATGCATCATCATTTGTTGATATTGTAGCTAAGATGTATTGAACTATTGATTGTAAGTCACAGCCATTATAAGTCATTTTGTGACTCATGTAGTGGGTGGTTTGCATAGGATACATAGGAACTTTTGGTTCTAATTATTTTCAGTTTGAAAATAAATTTATTTCGTAAACTCATATGGATTTGAGTAACCAAAAGCCAAGGCTTCACGTAATGAAGTTCGATAAATCTTAAGTTATTCTAGAGCAGAACTTAAGTGTATTGGGTCTAGATGTATTCTCTAGATGGAACCTTACTTTGGGAATGACACTTTGTGCCATGTCTAGAGTGAAGAATTGGGAGATTACAGTTCTTTATAGGCATCGTAAGGTGAGTTGATTCGCATAAATCCAGAACTTTCCTAGTGGAAAGAATTTTTGTGGAGCAACTCATATGTCTTTTAAGAATAGTAGCATTCACGTTCTCTTACTTTAAAGTACAGAATAAGAATCCGGTGAATTGTGATTGACGAATCATAGTTCAGATTCCAGTCTATATTTGACTTTCAAGAGAGGACAACGTGAGTGGTGAAGAGAACAGATGCTTGGAGCACATGTCTCTTGATGGCAATCTCATTGGGAAAGGTATCTTCCATTGATTGAGTTTGCTTATAATAGTAGTAAGCATGCGGCTACTGGATATAGCCTGTTCATGCTTATGTATGGATTTCAACCTAGATCTCTGATACCGGTTGAAATTGAGTCAATCAAAGTTCAGAAAGTGGCTGATTTCTTGCAAGAAATGTAAGAGATGCTATAGTTAGCATGTGAAAATGTACAAAGTGCCCAGGATCGGGTCAGACATTTTGCTAGTTTGAAAAGAACGCCTCGGGAGTTTCAAGTTGGAGATTGGGTATATCTTAGAATTCCGAAGGATTCTAAGGTAATGCGTACTGGGAAGCATTACAAATTGTCTGCTCGTTACAGTGGACCATATAAAATCTTGAAAAAGATTAACCAATTAGATTTACTATACGAGATCAAGGCTCATCCAGTGTTCCATGTTAGCCTTCTGAAGATGAGTTTACATGAGGGGGATCGCCTTGGTTCTGGTAAAGGTCTTGATTCATTCGAAGACTTATTTGAAAGAATTCCTTTGGAGCCCGAAAAGGTACTTGATACGAGAACCAAACAATTGCGAAATCGGGAGGTTATTAAGCATCTGGTTCATTGCAAAGGACATTCTGACGATGAGGATTCATGGGAACTAGATGGTAAACTGAAGAGGAGTTTCCCTAACTTTAAGTTCTGGGGTCAAAACTAAAATAAGGGAGAAAGTATGTCATAGCCCAAATGACGGTTTGGACCATTGGGGGTGCCTTGGACATAGGGACCGGACCTAACCTAGATAGTAGTCGAGTAGGACCATGGGGTCAGGTGACCACCTGCATGCAGTATTAGCATGTCTGTTGCATTCTAGTATGGGATAGAATGTACATGAACTGTGCTATTGCATGGGTCTTAGCTACTATGGGTTAGGAGTACCTACATGCAGTGGATATGCATGGGAGATTGGCATGGTCTGTTAGAGTGCTTACATGTGAATTCGGTGCATGGGCAGGTGGGGTAGGCTCTACGCTCTATATATACCCTCACTCGTGTCCATGAGGATCATAGAGAGTCTTGCAGCCGTTATGTTGTTAGACTGTGAAGCGCTTCTCTTCTAATTTGCCAATCTCCTGGAATGCTCGGGGGCTAGACCCGTATTTGGTCTAGGATTGGTTGGGACGGTTTCATCTACTGCATTCTCCCTTTGTGTTCATGGAGCTCTATCTCGATTTGGAGTCCTAGGGGACGTTATAGTAACCATGTGCTAAACATAAAGGGAAGAGAAACACACTGCCAATATGTCTCGACATAAATCAAAAACCTTGCTTAAACGAAAATATCTTGCTCTTGTTAAGATTCTAATTTATCATAATGTCAACTATATCAATGACTAAGCTATTTACTTGGGCCCAAACTCAGGGCACGAATGTTCATCCCAATTTCTTCCAAATGGAGAAACATATTGCCACATATACGAAAGAATAAAATCTATATCCATCAATAAGCTATGCACTTGGGCCCAAATTTAGGGCAAAACCCAAAGTTCGACCCAAATCTAGGGCACTCCAAGTAGTAGTGCTGTTTTATTTTTGGTTTGCTGATAATTTAAGGGGCATAGGACTTCTAGACTACCCTTTGGACACTATTGTGGAGGTTTCACCTTTCAAACATGCTCCTAAAATATCTCTACTTGAGTTTATTAAAAGCTTGACCGTCATATGAAACTAAACCCTTTCAGGTTCATCTTTCAAATCAAAGGCAAAGCTATAAACTGCCTAATGTTTGCTTTATGCCTTTAACTACAAGGCAAAGAAACCTTGCATGTTGTAAACCCCAAGCTTATCTCATGTATAAACTTGTGAATTGAGTACTTGTTAGCGTTGTGATTTTTGATCTTGCAGCAAGTTACTGTTGATGTTATTGCAATACGAAGTACTTAGAGTAATTTATAGATCTGTTGCAATTTTTCGAAACTGAATAATTATCGGCATCCAATACCGCAGCAATTGGCATACTTCAAATACTCACGAACGTCCGAGAACTCAGAGTATGAAGGCAAGTTGCAACTATGTTAGATGACAATAAGAGATCGTAAAGGTAAACTTTCCAGAATCTTCAAACTGCTGCATGTGACTCTAATCTCGAGTGCCTTTAGGGAAAAAAAACAACGCGTGTGAATGATTTAACTCTTTCTAGAATAGTCCAGATTTTACAATACTGATTGAGATACATCATTTGCAATGATACGTATTAAGTCTTCAGCTTTTGGCATTAAAAATCTTCAAAAACCTTCTCTTAAGAACGTTCGGATTTATCGATTCCTTCATATAAAATTGATTTGACGGTATCAAGCCAAAGACCTCCACTCAAAGACTTCATACAAGGTGACAAGCGATCTGCTACACACTGCACGGCCAACTCATTGTCTAACCAACAAAAAATATAGCTTTCTTTCACTTACCTTGATCATATCTACTGGCTGGATGACACAGGTGGCACCCATTCCAGCCAGGCCTCCATTCATGAAAGGCTTCACCGTGTTCCAGAGCTGAGCTTTGGACTCCTCCTTCACTGCCACACTAGTCGCCATGCCACCTCTCCAAGGTCGCTGGAGCTTCAAACCTTCGCTCCAGAATGCAAATGGATCGTGCCAGATTTGCTTCTTCGGAGTACCCGCTCACCTCCCTGCTCTTTGCTTAGGGCCAGTGCCCATTAAGGAACACTCGGTCGGATGGGGCCCCTTCTGAAAGGTGTCCCTCGCCCTTGAGCATCTATCTTGTGTCAAATCAAGAGTCCAAAGATTTGTGATCCGAAGAATCACTCCTTCCAAAATTTGAAAGTCCTATTTTGGAATTGTGGGGGTCGTGCAACCTTATGAATTAGTGGGGGCATATAGACCTTAGGTTTTAGATTGTGATCAGCATTCATGGTTGAATTTGGGCTAGTCTCCAAGACTCTCTGTCTACTTGGACTAATCCTTGGATGGTTTTAAACTAGCATCAACTGCACATTTTTTGGCCTTGCCTTGCAAAGGCAAATACTATGTGTTGAGGTCGGTCAATGGAGTTTGGAAAGAAGTCAACATTAAAAGCTAAATCCGAACACTTAAGGTCTAGACCTTGGTGGAGGGCTAAAATAGTGTGCATGCATGAAAATTTTGCTTTTTGGGCATGTCTTAAAGTATATGTTCAACTATCAAACATGCATAAAGCATAACATGATACTTAGCAAACAGGCGGGGCTAAAATATCGTGCATGTTTTCCCTTGTACGAAGTTAGCCATGGGGCGAGCATGCGGACCCATGAAAGCAGTTTTCTGTATTTTCTTCAATACAGAGCTTTTCGTCAACCGGAGCACAACAGAGAGTCGCGCGTTCAAGGAAAGCCTATGAGCATGTTCAGTGAAGCAAATATCAATTTCGATATAAGAGTATGCAGAGATATTGTGACTGCTGAGAGCCAAAACAGCTCGATTATCAAGGACTTGGGGAGCAATAACAAAGTTTTCTAGGCAGCGTGGTGCGCTACAATATTCATCAGTATTGCGTCTTGTCTGCAATTCTATGACCAGTTTCTAGATCAGGCTGCTGCAGCTTTACGGATTACATGAAAAAAAAAAAAAAAAACATGCATAGGGGGAAAAAAACAAACAAACTCATTAATTTGGCTATTGCATGATTTATTCCACATTGTTCTAGTTTCTTATTCTTATTGTGCTCTCACATGCTTGAATAAAAAAAATGAGAAGAGACTATTTTGGTAATTTCTTTGACTATATTTTTATGGCAATCTTACTTCTACGATTATAAAAAAATTAACTACTTCTGTGGTAGTGATTGTGAATGTGGTGTTTTGAGATTTTTAAATTTTTGACATGAGAAATGACCATTTAGTAAAAATGGATGAAAATTATTTAGTCAATTTCTAAATTTACAAATAATCATAATTATTTTTATATTTGAGTACTTATCCTTTCACAAACTCAAAATCAATAGTCACAAAACTATGCATAACTTTTAAAATAGTAGATTCACGATATTGCAATCAATTGTGAAAAGTAACGACAAATTTTATTATTAAGTATTTGTAGTATTATAGCTAATATAAAACTTTCAAAATTAATATTCATGATAGTAGTAGTAAATTTTGCAATGTGATTATAGATGGTTCTCTTGGGTTCTACTATCCATTGTTGCACTATACTTGTGATTGCTTGCAATTCTATGTGTAGAATGATCATTATTTGCTATTTTTAGATCCACACGTGTGAAATACAATCACTTGCTGGTTTTGTACGGACAGAACTTCTTTTATGTTTTGATTCAGTTTTGATCAAGTTCTATTAGAGTTTGCATCTCATTCATAGAGTAGATGCTGATTTTTTTACATTGGCAGGATTGTTGATTTGTTCTCTTTCTAACCCAAGATTAGTTTATGAATTTGTATCATCAATGATCTTAATTCTTTTACATGGTATCAGAGCTTGTGTTTCAAGATATGAAGGAGGAAACCATATCTATCAATGATTTGGTGAAGATATCAAGGCTAGAGCATGCTAGATTGGATTCTTCTTGCATATGTAGATTGGATCTTTGGTAGATCAAAACCCTATATAGAGTCATAAACTTGTTCAATTTTGATTTCTCATTTCATTTACTGGATTTGGCCAATTTTTAGATCATTAGAAATGCCTAAGTGGTGGCTAATAGATTGCATATCAAGTTTTCAGCATTTGCATGTAGAATTTGAAATAATCAATTTATTGTGATTTTGTCAAAACCCAAATTTTGATTGGATATCTAGAGAGTGAGGTTACTGAACTTTATTTGAGTGTGTTTCAATCTTAGAAAGTGGCAAGATTCATTATATTGAGAATAGACATAGGTTGATCAAGATATCATGATTCTATGTGTTGATTTGCTTGGTATAAGTGCTAGAAGAGAATTGAGTAGTTTCAAATCTTTGTGATTTCTCTTTGAAAACATTTGTTGCTGTTAAAAGGAGTGCTTTAATGAAACATTGGGTGAAATATTACCTATTTCAGAAGATTAAAGTAAAAATAATAATGAAATAATTATAATTATAGTTTGAAATTACTCAACCAACTCTGACAGATAATTCATAAGCTTCCAAGTACAAATATCCTTAGAATCCAAATTCTAAGATATAATAATTCATTCAACTAGAATTTCTAGGATATTATTCTTGGATTCATTATGATTCGTTATCCAATTGAGCTCTCTGGGATACAATCACTAATAAACTGGGTCTATTCCTTAACTAAAAAATATTCTACCCCAAGAATACTATATATCTGATGCACATAATTTTAACTAATGAACCAAATGATTCAATGTTCACCGACTAGGTTAAGTGCACCAAATAACTCTAGTAACCAGGAATACACAGTAGATTCATACAAGATTGATGGTGCACATATGTGAATAATCTCACTATGACCCAGCACATAAACACATTTTTATCTGGCAGATTTCTCCAGAACCCACATATGCTACTCACCTATCTCACTGAGATTTTGTAACTCAGCTACAAAAGATTTTCTATTTCTCATGAGTAATAACATATTCGAGAAATCTTTGTAGGGTCGAACATCTTGCATGGTATAGCCCTCCTGCCTGTCATCAAGGGTTAGAACACTCATTAGGTGCCTAACTATGGATAGATGCTACTTTTAGTTAGTTCTCTACTTTCTCCCTTAACTCTACTCACCACTAACACTATCCACCGTTAACTCTACTCCACTACACTAGCATTCATCATGATTTTGTGTGAAAGAGAAGAGAAGAATAGAAGAGATAGAGAGGAGAGGAGAGAAAGAGAGAGATAGAGTGGAGAGGGAGTTTAGCTCAAAAGCTCAAGATGCATGCTAATGGAGAAACCATAACTATTAAAACAACAACATAGAAATGCAAACAATTAGAAACACACAATAAAAGCATTAGCATGAGTGCTTAGCAAATGAGGATGTTTGGTTCTCCAATTTGGTCGAGTTTTCTCCTTCTCATTAAGCATGGAAAATAGAGTACATGAGGTGTCTTTTTATAAATGGGGAAGGCCCTTGTCCCAAAATACTATTGGCTCATATGTACACTAATCCTATCCATTCATCTTGGACCCAACTTGATCCAAAGGTCTTAAAAAGGTACATTGGATTTCACATGATTCATGTGAGTCTCCATTTGGACCCAACTCTAAAATAATAGACTTCTAAGTTTAAAATGACTTTGGGCCTCAGGTTTTATTATAATTACAAAGGGCCCCAAGTCTATTATTCTATTTACAGCTCAACTTGCGTGCTCATTGGGCCATGGGCTTATACGCGCAGGATGTCATGCCCTCGCAACATATTTTATTAGCCAATATTATTTATTTACAATATGTTGGGAATACCCCCAATAGGACCCACGGCCTGAAGTAGTGTCGGTCCCTCGGCACTCTGTGGGTTTAGTACAGAGTCTTCTTGGCCCACCTCTGGTGGATCAGGTAGCCAGTGACATCTTCCATGAAGTTTATTCGGTCCAGCTTCTTCAAGTCCTTGGGCATGTGAAGGGACTTGTGGACTTCTGTTAGCCAGCCTTGGTCGACCCACGCTTGGAATCTGCGCATCCAAGGATCGCCAAGGAATGCGGCTCGGTAGTAAACTCGAGTTACTGGAAGCTGATCTTCCACTTTTTCTGAGGCTAACGCCTTATTTGGATCAAAGAATATTGGGGGGAGAAAATTGTCCCACTTGGTTTCGATTCTCATTAGATGCTCTAAGTCCCGGATGTAAGTGGCTGCTGCGCAGATTGTTGGGTCAGGACAGTTGAAATACTTATTAGAAAATTGGGTGAGAGCCCTTCGGGCATCTATATCCATATCCCAACCATGCTCTGAAGGAATTCTCGGCCAATTACAGTTCTGGATGGTGATCTTGTCTAGAGGAGTGCCACATTCCGCCCATTTGGATCGTCGTGTGCATGGCAGAAAATCCGCGTTCGCCCTTAGTTGTTGTGGACTAGTCACATAGGCCCTGATGGCTGCAGGGTCCCGTTTGAATAGCTGCTACCGCCACTCAGGTTGTGGTTGGAGGGCGGGTAGTGCTTGCAGCTCATTGCCTTTTATGGTTTGTGCCGAAAAGGATATCTGTCAGCCGCCTCTTGAGGACTCGTGGGAATATTTGGATAGGAATTCATTGATTTGCTCCTCCACGGACTTGGGACGTCGGAAAGCCCGGTTGGCAGATATGGTGCGTGAGCCTCTTGATGAGAAGGCTTGTCCTTCCTCATGGCTATGGCTGGGACCCGTGTCTTGGCCTTGGTCCCGTGTCTCAGCTCCAGTATCACGAGGTCCTTGGTCTTGTCCACCTGACCCCTGATCTTGACTTATTGTCCCTGATCCCTGCTGGCCTTGGTCTTGGCTCGTACTTGCCAATGTAGCATCAAAAAGAGGTGGCGGTGGAATCACCACTGGGGTTGGTTGAGTCTTTTTTTCCATAAATTGTTGAAAAGCCTTGAGGGCTTGTTTGGCCTGGGCGAGCTCTTGAGTTGTGCTGGCTCGGTATTTGTCGAACTCCGCCTGGTGGCTGTTAAAAGTTTGACTATATACCTGCACCTGATGCCTGAAAAGATTCATCTCTGCTTGAGAGAGTGCCTTGAGTCAGGTGCAGGTTGAGCTAACCAGGCAAGTTTTTCGCTTTGCAGGGCTTGCAACTCCGCCCCCAGGCGCATATTTTCGGCTTCATAGATCTGGAGTTGCGCCTGGAGGGGGCAAGCCATTGGGACGCTTCAGACTGAAGCTCCCACACCTTTGTGGAGGCATCTGTCAGCGCTTTGGAGAGGCTCTGGATATATTGATTAAGGCCATCCTCCTTCTGATGCAACTTTGCGATCTCTCGGTGCCCGTCTTGTTCGTGTTGTTGAGCAATCATGAGCTCTTGTTGCAGCTTCATGATTTCTGCTCGCAGCTGGGTGTTGTTCATTGCCAAGTGGAGTACCTGGCTGTCCAATGATGCCCTGCTACTACATCCTGGATGAATGTCCCCAAGGCTTGGTACGCCATCATTAAGTCCGTTGGAGCAGCCGGTACATTGGCACTTGCAAGGGCTTGTGTGGTAGTGGCCCCAACGACCTGTACAATGTCGTCGTCGTTGTCTTCGATGAGGTTCTCTGGTGACCTTTTGTCATCTAGGGTGGCGGGATCTGCCTGATCCGATAATGGAATATAAATTGTTTGTACAAATGCGTCATCAGGCAACGGTTGGTTGCCCTCGACAGCCTTTGATGGAGAAATGAGGGGTGTGGGAGAAACATGAATGGAAACATGGATGGGGACAGTTTGTCCAAACGAGAGAATGGGTGGAACAAAGGGAAACTGGAGGGTGGTGTGGAGTATGGAAGACAAAGATGGGGCGGAAGTGGTCTGGCGTGGCAGTGAAAAGTTGATGACCTGCATCCACGCCAGAGTGTCTGGAGACAACTGGGAATCAACAAGATTGAACTGGAGAGGGAGAGCAGTGGAAACAGGAGTAATGGAGGATGCGATAGTAATGGAAGGGGTGGTGGAAGATGGAACACAGAGAGAAGTCCACTGATCATCTAGTTGTCCTATAATCCATATATGATATTATCTCTTGTTCCCTAACATTGGAAAATCCATTTATTCGGATGACTGGCATGCCTATCAGATGGATACCACTACTCCACACCTGATCCTATGATCTAAACAGAAGAATTAACGTGGTTAAATATTACATTCTAATCTTTTCTGGTTAATGATTAGCTTTGAAACCCTATTCATGCATCAAAACTGATGGGCAATGGAGATAGAAGACTCGAATGGAGAAGAGAGCAGGAATATTGCGGAACAACTCTCCCATTATAATCAGCTGCTAGATGCAAAAACAGTCTAATAGACAACTTATGCTAAATGTAATCACAGCTTTAAATGTTCTAATTGCCCAATAGGATCTTAAAAATTAAATTCGTACTAAAAGTACAATCCACCGAAGAGATTAGAAATGGTTTGTGTGTGGTATTACTAAAAATCGAATTCAATGTGAAGTATGGTTCTGACGTCTGTGTTCTGATCAGAGTGAGTAAACAAGCGCGATCAAACAACGATATAATACATTCAATCACAACAAGCATTCAACTATGTTATATAGAGATAGAAAAATTGTTGCTGCTATATTACACTGAAGCACAATTCAAATAGCAATTACAACCAAAATTGATGGCGTAACTGGGAGGCTCAAATAATACGTCTCATGGACGGAGCAACCCATAATTTGTGCTTGAATGATCTATCTATGGATTTCATCTGTGTATTAACTACATTGAATGCTTGTCACCTAATTAGAAAAGCTATTGTACTTGGAAGTATATGGCTTTTGTGACAACTATACATAGTATATATGGTCAACAAATTAGGATCGTTGACGTGGACGAGGACGTCGCAAAATCTCTCACTTCGCATTTTACGTGAAGTGGTTTTCTCTCACTTCGCAAATTTTGGGAAGTGGTTGGGAACGTTCCTCATTCAAAACAGACAACCTTCAGCATTTTTCTCTCCTTTTGGGAAAATGCGAAAAAAGGTGAAGGTGTTAAAAAAGTTAAACTGTTGAACTGTGAACAAGTTGACTTCTTCAAAAAAAAATTGGAAGAAGTTGAAGGTAAGTGTCGCAGTTTTCGGAAAGTGCAAAAAATGCGAATTGCGACATTAGTGTATTTCTCCAGACTGTTCAAAAAATAATGTAAATCTGCAGACTTGTTATAAATGCAAGTTTTTGGAAGTCCTTGAAGATGGCCAAGTCTTCAATGACTTCAAGTTATTAAACTTAACATCTGAACTTAAAATTATGATGGGATTGGTTACCCTTTGTTGGAGATTAGCCGGAAGTCCGTTGTAGACGTCCTTCAAATAAATTGGTTGTCTAAGTTATGATTCCAAAGAGGCAACTGTGGGCTTAATTTCCAACAGTCCCCCTTAAGGTCACAGTTGGTGCCTTGGTACCTTCGTCAGGTTCAACATGTTGAAGAACTTCTTGCTTGATCTTGGGAAGCGCTTTGGTGAAAATGTCTGCGACCATTTCTGTTGTGGAGCAGTATTGAAGGATCACTTGCCTTGAGAAAACTTTCTCCCGAATGAAATGATACTGGATTTCTATGTGCTTGGATTTTCCATGAAATATGGGATTCAGTGACACTGAAATACAGCTCAAGTTGTCACACAAAATGGTGGCAGTATTGAACTGAGTGTGATGTAAGTCATGAAGTAATAACCTAATCCATACAACTTCTTTTGAAGCTTGACATGCTGTGATGTACTCTGCCTCTGTCGAAGAAAGCGCTACTGATTTTTGCTTCCTTGAGTTCCACAAAATCGGTCCCCCTGTCAGATAGAAACAGAACCCGGAGGTAGATTTTCGGGTAGAGACTGTTCCTCCCCAATCTAAGTCGGAATAGTCTCACAGGACGAGTGGGTTGTTAGCATTTCCATCATAACATAAAATGTGATCTAAACTTCCCTGAATATATCTCATCACTCTCTTTGACGCTTTCCAATGAGAGATCCTAGGATTAGACATGAATTGACTTAACGTGCTAACAATGTATGCTAAATCTGGTCTAGTACACAACATTGCATACATTAAAGATCCTATTAGTGAATGATAAGGGTATTTCGCTATGTCGAGTACTTCACTATCAGAATCAGCACAAGTAGGTTTAGTCAATACTATACTTATGTCCATTGGAGTATCAATGGATTTGCAATCAGACATATGAAATTTTTCTAAAATGCCTTTTAGATATGTCTGCTGGCTATGATAGATCTTCTTCTGAAGCCTAATTCTAGTAATGTGAATTCCTAGCAAAGAATTGACAGCTCCTAAATCAGTCATGTCAAATTCCTTTGATAGATCACTCTTAGTAGTGTGCAGTAGAGAAGTGTCATTATACGAAATAAATGCATCATCTACGTAAAGAGCTACGTGAACTGAATTGGTGCCTATATGCTTTGAATAAACATTGTAGTCAGCTGAATTGTTTGCAAATCCCAATTGAATGAGATAAGAGTCGACTCTATCGACCCATGCTCTTGCGGCCTGTTTCAGACTGTAGATTGCTTCGTCCAGCTTGCACACTTTGTGCTCTTGGCCTTTGACTTCGAATCCTTCCGGTTGAAAGGTGTACAGTTCCTCTTCAACATTGTCGTTGAGAAATGTTGTCTTGACATCCATTTGGTGCATTTTGAGGTCTTCCGCGGCTGCTAACGCAATCAGAGTCCTGATTGACTGCATTTTGATGACAGGACTAAAAATTTCTTGATAATCCACTCCTTGGACTTGAGTGAATCCTTTAGCCACCAGCCGTGCTTTCCATTTGACAATGGAACCATCAAAGTTGATCTTCTTCTTGAAGATCCACTTGTTGTCGATAACTCTCCTGTGAGTGGGAAAGTCGACCAGTGTCCAGGTCTGATTTGTCAAAAGTGAGTTGTACTCGCTTTCCATAGCTTCTTGCCACTTCACAACATCCTTGGAGTTAATTGCTTCGGCTAGGCTCTCTGGTTCTTCTGATGAAGTCTAGAATGATTGAGGTGCATACCTCTCAGGAACTGTCCGAGTCCATGAGGATCTGTGGACGTTTGGTTGACCAGGATGGGATGATGCTTCTTTTTTAATTTCTCCAGATCTGCTCAAGCTAGTTTGGTCTAGTCTGATGACAGGTATTGTCGGCTGCTCGGCTTCTGTAGTTGTAGCTGTAGGTTTTGTAGAAGGAACGTCAACGTTGGAAGAATCCATGCTATGTAAAATAGGATGAAATGATATCAATGGTTGTTTGAATTCATAGTATGTATGTTCTTGAGATATTACAACCCTAGAGGCAAATACCACATTGGTGGATGGATTATAAACTTTATAAGCTTTATGTTCATCAGGATAGCCAATGAAAATACATTTATTTGTCCTATGATCTAGCTTCTTCCTAAGTTATTTAGGAATGTGAACAAAACATATACAACCAAAGATTTTTAAATGGCTGACACTAGGCTTGTGCCCATGCCAAACTTCATAAGGAGTTTTGTTGTTGACGGCTTTGGTGCTGGATCTGTTTTGCATGTAACAGGCTGTGGTAGTAGCTTATGCCCAGAACTTCGCAGGTAGGTGTGCTTGATGTAGCATGAATCTGGTTGCTGCTGTTGTAAGCCATTAACACCTTTGAATTCCGCCGCGTTGGAGGAGTCTAGCTGCTGCTGTTGTTGTTGCTTCTTTGCCTCGTTGTAGATCCGAATATGACACTCTTTGATGTCGTGATTGGCTCTCTTGCAATATTTGCATAAAGGCTTATTGCGCGATCCACCATGCCCACCTTGAGTGTGAGGCTTCTTCTGTTGTTGCTGCACTTGATTCTTGCCCTTGGAATAGTCTTTCTTCTTGGTGTATAGAGCCATGGATTTGTCTTTGATGGATAGGTTGCTAGTCTTTCTCCGCATTTCTTCTTGAAGAAGATGACCGATCACCTTTTGAAGAGTGAGGTCGGGTTATGTGGAGATCATCACCACAAAGTGTTCATACGACTTTGGAAGAGAAGAAAGCAAGGTCATGATGACATCATCATATTGAATAGACCATCTTACAGCTGATCCAATAAAGACTTGAAGTTGTTGATGTGAGAAGTGATGGCAGTAGAATCAAACATGCTAAGAGTAAAGAACTTTCTTCTAAGGTGTAATCTAGTGGTTACATCATGAGTCTCATAGAGATTTGATAACAAATCTAATGCATCCTTAGAGGTTTTGCATGTGGTAACGTGGGATATTTGGGAGTCGGCCAGATTGAGTGTGATACATGTTAAGGCCTTCTGATCTTTGATCTTCCATGCCTTTGCTTGATCACCATCTTATGGTTTCAGGTCAGCACCTTCTACTACATCCCAAATATCTCTATCTATCAACATCATCCGGAGTTTTAACTTCCAGATATAGAAGTTAGAACTTGTCAATGATTCTAGCCTCGTTGGATGATGACGAAGAGCTACCAAGGTGAGACATGATAATAGTAATATAAATGAAACAAACTTAATCTTTCGGTTTATTTGAGCTTTGCTTTGATGCCAATCTGATGGGGGTAATGGAGATAGAAGAACTCGAACGGAGAAGAGAGCAGGAATATTGCAGAACAGCTCTCCCGTTCTAATCAGCTGCTAGATGCAAAAATAGTCTAATAGACAACTTATGCTAAATGTAATCACAGCTTTAAATGTTCTAATTGCCCAACAGGATCTTAAAAATTAAATTCATACTCTCTCGCTCTTTTCAAAAAAGCTGAAGGTGCCCTTAAAAAGTTGGCAAAGGTATCTTTAGCAGTTTAACCCTTAAAAATAGAGGACCTTTTGGAATTTTTTTTCTCTTCACATTTTTCAAGAAAATGCTAAAAAAGGTGAAGGTGTTAAAAAGTTAAACTGTTGAATTGTGAACAAGTTGACTTCTTCAAAAAATAATTGAACGGAAGAAG
Organism: Diphasiastrum complanatum; assembly: GCA_029204225.1. Classification (NCBI taxonomy): domain Eukaryota; kingdom Viridiplantae; phylum Streptophyta; class Lycopodiopsida; order Lycopodiales; family Lycopodiaceae; genus Diphasiastrum; species Diphasiastrum complanatum. The sequence goes on along the minus strand of CM055102.1, from coordinate 28,699,891 downwards.
TCGAAGGTAAGTGTCGTAGTTTTTGGAAAGTGCAAAAAATGCGAACTGCGACACTTAGTGTATTTTCTCAAACTGTTCAAAAAATAATGTAACTCTATAGACTTGTTCTAATGCAAGTTTGTGGAAGTCCTTGAAGATGGTCAAGTCTTCAATGACTTCAAGTTATTAAACTTAACATCTAAACTTAAAATTATGATGGGATTAGTTATCCTTTGCTGGAGATTAGCCGGAAGTCCGTTGTAGATGTCCTTCAAATAAATTGGCTGTCTAAGTTATGATTCCAAGGAGGCAACTGTGGGCTTAATTTCCAACAAAAACTAGGGACAAGCTTCTGACAACTAACAGATCCAATGTAATCCATGTATTAAATTCTACTTCTAACATCACAATTGACATCCAAAACTTCGGATAACTCAATGGTCACAAAGATATCAGTTATGAATTCAACTAAATGAATTCTCTCCAAGAAATTAATATCTGGTCTTAAGCAATTATTTACCGGGATTAACAAGGTCCTAACTGCGAAATACTTTTCCCGATCACACTTACTACCTCTGAAGTCCACTATTCTTCCCTCCTTAGAATTTTTAAGTCCCCTGAAAATCTTTCACCTAAGGTATAATGAAGAACTAAAGACATTAGTAATTGTAAAAAAAATGAATTTTTGTAGGAAAAATTCTTAAAACAGTTTCATCTCTATCTTATACATGGGTAGAATTATTGATATACAAACCACCATATGATTTTAACTGGAAATTAAATCAGTTCTACTTTTGATCAGTTCTTATTATTATGATTTTTCCAATAAAATTGGACTGTTCTCCCATTCACTTAATGGCTTAAGAATTACTTTGTTAAAGTCATTTGTAATTAATGGGAAATAAGATTTGGATTCGGGTACTTTCTACATTGTATTCACTCCAAATACTTTTGTCGAATAAAGAATTACCCCCAAATACTTAGAATTTTCCACCATTAATTATTTAACAAGTATCTCAAAAGCTTTGGTTTGTTCAATTTTAATGACAAAAATCATCAAACCCACAATAACCAACTGATTGGTGTTCCACCGATTTGAAAAGGAGAAAACCAAAAAACTCGATTTAATTCTATTTACTAGGAGTACCAATACTCCAGAGTTAAATGGTTTAAATAGCATCGTACATTTTGATGGTAAAGCTTCCAAGGGTTTCTCATTCCTCAAATATGGCATGTCGATGCTCTTCTTCTTCTCCTATTGGAATTCCTTCTTCATTCCAATGCTATGTTTATTTACTTTTGGCTTCTACATACCTTGAGATCCATTCTCCTGCATGTGCCATTTTTATGACCCAAAGCAAATATGCACAAAATTTGCTTTACAAGTTCAATATACAAGATTGCAAGAAACTGAGCACACCGATGGATGCTAATATGAAGCTAATTGCATATCATGAATCTGAGAAAGTGGATGCTTATTTATACATGCAGTTGATGGGTAGTTTGATTTACTTGACACACACACGACCTGATATTGCTTATTTTGTTGGTGTTGTAAGTCAATTTATGCAAGATCTTGCACACTAGAAATCTACCAAACATATTCGCAGGTACATCCATGGAATATTGAATTTTGGTTTGAAGTATGATCACCATGAAGTTCCAGTATTGATAGATTATATAGATGCGAATTGAGCAAGTATTATTGATGGCAAACATTGGTCATATTTTTCGTTTTGGTACAGCTGTAGTTTCATGGAGCAGCAAAAAGCAACATATAATAGCTCTATCTTCGACAGAAACTAAGTATCGTGCTCTCAGTAGTGCCACACAGAATGCATTATGATTACGTATTGCCAAAAATCCAATTTTACATGCTCACATAAGCACATTGAGGTGCATTATCACTTTGTTCAAGAGAAAGTACTTGATGGTACCATTGATCTTGTCTTTTGTAAATTTGAAGATCAACTGGCAAATGTATTTACAAAATCATTGGGTAGGATTAAATTTGAAAACTTTCGCACTCAATTAGGCATAGAAGAGTGCACTAACTTTATTATTGAGGGAGCGTGTTAGAAGTTTAACACTAAACTTTACTCTTCATTTCACTCTTCATTAACTAGTCGTACGACAGTCTAGAAATATTAGCTATAAGTTAGTTGTTACCAGCCATAACATAGATGGTAGGTCAACACCAAGGAAGTTCTACATTTCATCTCATATGTACTTCTATATTTCATTTAGTTATGATTATCAGTTGAGTGTGTTGCCTCTTCTTGTTCGTGTGTTACAGTGATTTCTAGATAATATTATTGCCTTGTGAATCTTAACAGAAATTTCGTAAGTCCTCAGGAAATATTTTGGGAGATGATCTGAGATCCCTATTCCGTTGGAGAAATTTGATGACTCGGGAAAGTGTTGGAACAGTTATCCCCAAGAAGAAAACAATAATTTTACTTAATTCAAGAACGATCTTTCGATATTCAATTAAATCGCTAGATAGTTATATCATTTGTTTAACTTAGTTAGAATATCTCTGGTAGGAGTCAACGACAACCATGAAGAGTGCAAATAGTTTAGGCATCTATGAGAGCCATTCATTCTTCGACTGATATTCTACCTTAATCTATCTAATAAGAGTATTTATGATTTCAAGAGAGAAGGAAAATGAGAGCATTCAACTATGATTAACACATACATAGATAATAGAGAATTTGTGAATTGAGGTTGTCGGAATACAACGATCAGATCATGAAAGAAATCTTGTGACCGATGAGGGTTCACAATAGTTGTGCACTAAGTGCTATGATCCTACTATGCTTCTTCAGTAGATCGAAAATACAACTGACAAATAATTCAATCTCTCTATTGTCTTAGATTGCTCTTACGCTCTTTAACGATTGTGATTTTGATGATTATGATGATTGCTTCTTGTCTTTTTTGCTTATTCAGATGCTACACTCTATGTCTATATATATACAAAATAACAGAGTTTATCGTCTAATCAGTTCTTGTAAACGATGTGTTTAACTCTAAGTGAGTGTTTACAAGAAGATATTAATCTGATCAGTACTTTCTACATTTTGAACTATAGTCAATAAGCGGACAATGATAAGTGTCTGCATACAATAGCATGATCAAATAGTGGCATAGTCTACATCGGATTCGATAGAGGAACTACTCCATTTTGAGTGGTACCATGATTGTGGTCGGCAGTCAATAGTTGAGTCGATGGTCAATGGTTGATAGTCGATAGTCGATATCTAGTTGATAGTCAAGTCGGTTCGATGAGGGTCGTCTGACTCGAACTCGAATATCGAGTGTTGGAGTCGAATCAAGTTGACCTTTGCTTTATTTCAAATATTCGTGTATTTTGCAGATATTCGAATATGCATGTAAATTGTAGACTCATGAATAGCAGTTGAGACTATATATAAGCCCCAAGGTTGATGACATATTCTCATACACACTAGTCCTAAGCTGTAAAGACCGTACCACACACGCAGCTCTGAGTTACACTAGCTCTAAAAAAGTAAAATTGTAATGTGTTTGTTGGTATTTTGTCTGGTGGTTACCAATCTTTTCTCTTAAGATGTATAAGATACAATTCATTCTATGTGCATGTGGGTGGAGACATTAGGTGACCTTTAGAAGTTTTAGGCGTCTACTCCATTGGGAAGTCGTTGGGATGCTCTTGTTGCTGCTCATAATGTAAATATATAATGTTTAGCTAATGGTAAAAGACACAAAATGATGTTGTAACATCACTAGCTCCAATGTTGCATCTCTTCACATCTGTGAACATCCAACCAATCTCAAATGTGTCTTTTCTGTAATGCAAAGCTAGGAAAATCTTAATCTCTAGCTGTTTGAGAACTTGAATAACAAACGATGGCACCTGACATTTTTAAGGTTGTGTTATCATTAGCACATGTCTATTTACAGATTCTGTACATGAGGAGTGGCATAAAAATATATTGTTCGGCATTTCACCATCTTCACATTCGATACAGAGATCTAGACCTTAAAAATCCTGTTTGAAGCCTGGCAACAATGAGAATATGTCTCAAGCATTTTTTTCATCAGTTGTCAAGTGACTGAAATAGAATTCGAAAATGTTACATTAAAGAACTAAGTATAAATTTTGAAGTACTGCATTTCAGCGACTTCAATTCCCATCGACTAGAGAGTCTTAAAGTCGAATTTTTCTGGCTTCCAGATTCCTGTAAAAGAACAGTTGCCAATTGTTTCACATTGTCCTGAGAAAGTCACGCCTTTAAAGACATCTTTGTAGGCCCCTTCGGAGCATTTGGTGGAATTGGTAACCCCTGTGACCCCTATCAGCAAAATTAAAATATTTTATAGTGTACTGGTGGAGCACAAAGTTCCAACCATGACATACACAGTATTGCATGTTTTCAACTTGATGGCACTTCAAAAGTTAAAATCCTCTTCGTGTTCATACATGTGAGAGAATAGCTCAAGGATTCAATAATATTTAAGTTTGTTACATTAAGAAAACACCAGCAAATGCATTTCAATTAGCACAAAAATTTACTAAGTTGCAACCACCTATTGAAAGTCTGAATGAACATCGTAATATTAAGCAAAGTCAGGCAAAAGCATTTTCACCTAACAGAAAAGAGTTTAGTAAGGCAATTGGCTTGAAGTTCTTGATCAACCTTTCCAAGAAACCTGAGTGGAAAAAGGTATAGTACATCTCCACAGCCGTCCTATCATGGAAGTGGATCAAATAGCATAAATGTGGGAGTTGAGCAGAAGCTGTTGGAATGTATTTTGTCCAAGACAAATTTACAAATCCTTTAAAAAACAACTTCCAAATAACTGAGGTTAGACATATTGAAGGCATGCATAGCTACTGAATGGGCTTATAGCATTTATTTCGATTCTAAAGTTGCAGCCCCTGTCGCTCAGATACCTCAAAGGAGTTCCAGACTCAAGTGGAATTCACATAATCACAAGGCCACTTGGGTGTGGCCAATACTGACTGAAGCTAAAATAAACATCACATATTACAAAAGGCAAACATAATTGACGAACATACTAGATCTATCCAAACAAGTCACTCCATTCCATGCCATTGGCCACTTGGGTGTGGTCAATACTGACCGAAGCTAAAATAAACATCACATATTACAAAAGGCAAACATAATTGACGAACATACTAGATCTATCCAAACAAGTCACTCCATCCCATGCCAACATGGCACAAGCCAAGTTTGACCTTACAAAGGCAATGCAGTACCAAGCCCTTATGGGCAGCTTACCATTAATGATATGGTCACGACAAATTGCCATGGCCCACGAGCACCAACCTCCCCTCTGTATACTCTTTGTTGTGTCCTCTCAATGTTCGTGAGCAACAATTTTTTACCAAGGTATGACTAGGCTTGTGTGCAATTTCAAGCTCAAGGAGCCAGAAATAAGCTCCTAAACAAACTCTGTGTTTGGTTATAGGGGTTGGCAGTCACCCAAGAAATTGAATTAACCCATAGAAATATGACTTGTTGAAGCCAAGACTAGCTCACCACAAGCAACAGAAATCAATACCATGTGTATGCCATATGAAGACAAACTTAGAAAGGGCATATGCAACGGTCTGTTGATCTCTAGAAGGCTTTAAAAGGTCTACACCATTAGCAAGCTCTCGACAACCTTCCACTTTCATTGACTTCTCAAAGCACACTTAAGGTGAGGTACAATTTTTTTCTCAATAGCCAATATTGTTCTCATCTCCAAAGAAATCCCTTTCGTAATGCACCAGTGAAGCAGCCTACCCTAACAAGAAGCTTTTGGAAAAGCAACACAAAAAGGCCACAAACAAGTACACGTAAAGGGTTTACTAGAGCAAATATTTCATTACAACTTAAATCTCTAAAGAACAAACTTTTCACAAAGAGGACCAAAAACTAGGGCTTCTACAAAAGGTAACATCCAAACACTTAGCTCAGTACATTCATAACAAAACAGGTTCTGTGCATACGAACACAAAAAAAGAAAATCAAATTTTCAAAAGAAATTGGAATTTTCTTTTTCCATTGAAGAGAATCTATTCCCCCAAAAAAAAAATGAATTCACATTTTTTGTAGTAGTATGTCCCTATTTCGTTCACAGAATTCTAGCATATTTCGTATTTATTGGATGGAATTGAAGCATTTTACACTTACAAAATCTTCTACCTAGCTCTAATTAGTTCATTGCTTAGAAGCCCGTTCCGACCCTTTTGGGTTGGAACGTACTGTACGTTCCGAAACGAAGTGGGTCGGAACGTTTTTTTTAAGAAGAAAAAACCAGGTATCAAAGTGCCACCTGCTGGCCGTGATCTTCCTCCTTCGCGATCTTCCTTCTTGAAAAATCTATTTAAAAAACCTTGCTCTTCCTTTTACTCTTCGACATTCTCGTAGGAAGGTAGAGAGAAGAGTGATGCAGGAAATATTCCGGGAAAAAGCAAGGAACCGCGTGCATGCCCTTCGTAACCATTGAAGGGCCGCCATCGTTGGATTCTCTCAGAAACCTTCACATTTTGCCACCTTTTTCCGATCGGCCATTCAGATTAATATATTCCACGTGGTCGGGAGTACCATGTGTCGTGCCCGTAAGAGCAGCCGGTGTCTTCTTGGTTACGCCACACGTTGAGTTTGTTTCAAAGGTTTTGTGTGTGTGTATGTGTGTGTGTGTGTGTGGGGGGGGGGGGGGGGGAGGGGGGAGGCCCTACTCCGAGGGCCTTTCGTACTGGGAGGGCCCTCGGGTAGAGCCCAACTCAGAAGGCCCGAGAGGTTCGGGCCTTCCCCTACGTAACGACAAGTTTGAGATTCTCATCTCTCATGGATTTCGGCAAAATCTTTCATGCGTTTATTTAAGAAGGAGAATTTTAAACAGAACTAGTGCTTACTTCAGATGCAAGTAAATTCCACCTCTGGATGTGCATCACAAATACAAAAAAGGAAAATCGAAATGTGCATCACAAATACAAAAAAGGAAAATCGAAAACTCGGCATTACGTTTTTCAAAACACACACACACACACACACACACACACAAAAAGCACTTACCCACACAAGGGTAAGTGGCCAAGGCCACATTGCCATTCCTTGGTTAAAAAGTATTCTTAAGTATGTATCAAAGGGCTGCAACAGGTCGCCGCAGGTCCGCACAGGTTGTAAACAGGTCGCTCAGGCCATCAGAGGGCTATAACAAGTCGCCGCAGGTCCACACATGTCTTTTCGGCTCGCAGACAATAGATACATGCCTGAAATGGTTTCCTTTTGGCAGTAGGCAGCGCACAGGTCGTAGAAACGCAGGCCACATAAATGCAGGCTGCACAAACTCCGCAGGTAGGTGGGCAGGCAGTTTGCAGGCCGCATATACCACCGCAAAACAGTCGCAGATCAGGTCACAAAATAGTAGACAGGCAGGCTGCAGGCGCAAAAAATTAGCATGTAGGCGGGCTACCGCACACAGAGAGGGCCGTAGGCAGATCCAGCAGGAAAATAGCCACAGTACTAGTGGCTAGACTGGTTGTCGTATGCAGCAGATGAGGCCGCGGACTGGACATAGATACAGTAGCCACTCCACAGGTTCAAACTTCGTAATTTACTTGGTGATGTACACTCCCTTCGTCCGAGCTTATCCAAGCATTGTCGGCATACGGCTACGCAACTCATCAACAACCTTCAACCTCTCTCATGCTTTTGGACAACCTTAAACATTCAATCCCACACAAAACAAACCTGCTAGTAAGAAGTTTAGTATATTACTCAACACCAATGAAGCAATCAATCATGAACCCATCCAGATTTTCCCAACATTTACACTAATCCACTTCACTTATCCAACCCACCAACGACCACACACTTATCATCCTCCAGCCACATACAATAGCAAAGGCAAGAAGCAACTCGAACATGGGTGAGAGGTATTTTGTGTCTTCGGCTTGGTTCGGCATCTAGGTATTCTCTGGAATCTGTTAACATTATCCACTCCTAATCTGTTGCAGGACCCACTGCAACACCTGTGATGTCTTTCGCGTGGCACTTGGAAAAGCGTGGATCTTCGTTCGCTTCCGTAAAACCAGGTGCTTATTATCCGCAAAACTTATTATTATTATTATTATTTTTATCAAAATTGGAAGTCTCTCAATTGGCCGCTACATTCCAGCCTTCCTAAGAACTTCTTGCGAGTCCTACTCGCCTCGTCGTCATGTCGTTTGTTTTTTCTAGCTCATCTTTCGCCCCAAGGCTTCAAAAACTTGGAAGCGGAGCTTACTTCTGAATTTGAGGGGCCCCAGATATTCTCTTACCTTTTCCACGAAGCCCATTCCTGCCAATCTTCCACCATGGTCACATAGCGTGACGACATGAAGGCCGCTTTGTAGTATAGCCTGGCCATCATCTCATGGTCTTCTTTCGACTGGAGGGCTACATTTGGGTTGATTTTGATGGGCTCCAAGCCTCGATCCCAAAAACAATCTTGCTGCATCAGAAAGGCCATAGATCTGCAATACTCGGCACTTGTTTTGTATTCATGCCCGAAGTCGAGTAACTGCAGCCTCAGATCATCCGGGGTGGTTCTCTCTGAAATTCCCGGAATGACTGGCCAGTTTACCAACTCTACTCGTGGCTTTTCCATCGGCCATGGATTTCTGCATTTGAGTGGCATGTAGAAAGGATCCACCCGCTTCCATGCTGGTGCCTTCAAATACTCCTGAAGTCGCTTGCTATCTTTCAAGATTTTATTCCGCCATTCTGGTTGCCGTTATAGCGCGGCAATGATCTCGGCCCTGGTGGAGTATTGGCTTTGATCAATGTCTTCTTTGCCTCCCCTCATGTTGGGAGGGTATTTCCTCAAAAATTCTCTGACTCTCTTGTGTCAGCCAATTTGCCTCTGGGCCTGGTAGGGAAAGTTGTCCTACGCGGTTGGGATGGCCTCGCCAGATAATCATCTAGGGCCTTGGTGCCCGTGTCTTTTTCTTTGGCTTTCTCACTTGTCGACAGCTCAGCTGCGTCCGTGTCTTGCCTGGGAGAGAACCTTCTTGTCTCTAGTTGATCTGCCAAGAAGTCATCATCTCCTCCAATGTCCGTGTTAGTTGGGGTGAGTTGGTGATAGGTTTAGGAGGAGGTGGGATCAACAAGTTATATGCTGCACCGAGAGAGTGGAGTTGTTGGAGGAACTCGTCCCGTCGGGCTTTGTAGCTGTCAGTTGGGCCTTTTGATGGGCCTATTATTTTGCTAGGAGCTGATGGAGAGAGGGAAGATGAAAAAATCGGGTAAGTTGGAATGAATGTTTCGAAAAAGTTGAAAGCAGAGTAGGAGGAGGGGTTAAAAGTGAGAGGGGGTCGAGAAACAGTTCTAGAAGCAGCATTGGCTCTCTGGCCAACCGATCTCGAGCTACCGTCTGAAGGGTGGATTTTCCCGCCTTGTTTCCCTGCTCCATCATTCCCATCATCGTCCCATGGCTTCGTTGGTTGAGCGTCTGCTTGGGCCTTGCATGTCGTGTCCATTGGTTCACCTTGTCCAAGACTTGCTGCAGAGCCTTCGTGGTGTCTTCCAGCTGCTTCTAGGACTCAAGGATGATCTTCTCTTGCTTGGCCACAATGTTTTGAAAAATTTTCTTTTCGGCTTCTCGTTCTTGGATTAGCCGCAAGTATTTCTCCATCCGAATGGCTGAGGCCTGTGGAGCTTGGAATTGAATGTCCTTGGGCTTGACTAGAGGAGCATCGACTGTCATTGCACCTGATGATCCGTCTCGTACTTGGTCGATTTGGACCATCTGGTGCTTCAGTTGTTGTTGGACCTCTTCCAAAGTGGATTTTTGCCCGGCCATCACGGATCTGGCTTCCACTGTCTCTTTTTCTTTCTCCTTGGCCAGCCTCTGATATTTCACAATTTCTTGGTCTTGATGTTGGACCTTGCTCTCGAGCATTTGATACTGGCTCACCAACCAATGCATGTGGTAGCTTGTTTCGGATAGGCCTATCATCAAGCGCTTGGTTGCTTCAGTGAGCTTTTCAGGGTTACTGAGAGTTGGGTACTGATCTGGAGTGTGGGATAGTGAGGTCAACCCAAAAAATAAGCATTGTGTTAGAGCTGAAGATGGAGGTGGAGGTGGAGGTGGAGGTAGTGGAGGGATGATGTTAGTAACTGCTGTGGTGGTGGTGGTGGTTAGTGGAGGGGTCAGACTTCTTCCTGGCTGCTTCTCCTTCTCTGGCTCGTCGTCGCTTATTTCCATTAGGTCCGCAACATCAAAATATTGCGACGTGTCTAGTGTGTGGACTTGTTGGGCTTGTGGTTGTTGAGCCGCTTTCGTGACCTGGGGACTAAATATCCCCACTCCTCCCCCCCCCCCCCCCCCCCCCCCCCCCCCCCAAATCTTGTGCCGTTGGTGATGTTGTTGGCATTGGTGTGGTAATCAATGTGGGTGACTTCGTTTAGTGGAGTAGTAGGGTGTGAGGTGGTCATATGTTGGGCTACTGCTGATGTTGTTGCTCCACCACGCCCGTCAATGACATGTAAGGGTGATGAGTGCTGTTGTGATGTCGTGGATGAGCTGCCATCATCTGAGGTGGAACCATCTGAAGCTGATTCCACTAGTACTGTGCTCCCAGCTTGAAGCTTCTTTTGCATTCTTTGTTGTCGTGTGTCAAGCAACTGGGCCTTGGAGGTATCGGCCTCTTCAGGTTCGGATGTTGCAGCTGCTTGTGGATCCGGTTGTGGGCTTGTTTGCCTCCGTACTAGTGGGAGTATACTTGTGTTGACCCTTTTAGGTTGGGATCCCGATGGGGAGGTAGTTCTTGATCGTGCACGCTTGGACTTTTTGGACTCAATGGTGATGTCCCATGCCTTGTCCGCAAGCTGCAGTTGTTGTTGAAGCTTTGGCCCGTTCTATACTTGGTGAAGAGTGATATCTGTCATAAGATATCTCAATATTGTGATAGGTTGCTTGTTCTTAATGCAGTCATGTAGGCAGTTCGAAGCAAACTGTGCCCAATCATAGAGGTTCTGGGCATGCAGTCGTGAATCTGCCATCATGTGAAACAGGGACATGGGTACCCTCAACATTTTCGTTCGTGGTTTTTGTGTGCACCTGGTGAGATAGGCACATGCTGCTTGGAGCTGCAGGTCATTGATGGTTTCCACACTGTACCCATCCTTATTCTTCCACTTGGTCACAGAGGGATCGATGTACTTGAAGTATGTCGTTTGCTCTATCTTGTGGAGTGTCCTTGAGATAGCATTTGGTCCTCGCGGAAACCCATAAGGTTGCAAGTCGGCTGCCGCAAAAGATACATTATAAACATAATTCCTGATAGGTAGAACTATGATTTGGCATGACCTGGTCATTGCATGATAGTTGGCATAGGCCATGTGTACCAGGTACGGGCTTTGATAACCTGTCAGGACAGGGATCTAGAATTCAATTCTGGTGGCGAGCGAGATGGGATGTGCCGGTTCGTGAGATTTGAATTTAGATCCTCCGGTCGAGATTTGACTGAAATACTCCGGTCGAAATTTGACTGAAATACTCCGATTGAGATTTGAGCTGAGTGCTCTGGTTGAGATTTGAACTGAGTGCTCCAGTTGAGATTTGAGCTGAGTGCTTCAGTTGAGATTTGAGCTGAGTGCTCCGGTTGAGATTTGAGCGGAGTGCTCCGGTTGAGATTTGAGCGGAGTCCTCCGGTTGAGATTTGAGTGGAGTGCTCCGGTTGAGATTTGAGCGGAGTGCTTTGGTTGAGATATGACTGAAGCACTTCGGTTGAGATTTGAGAAAACCTCATTAAAGGAATGGATCTGATTGATGCAAGTGAAGAACTTCAAAGGAAAAATATGACTGTGGCTCAGAGTAGAAGTTCTTATGAAAAGGTGTATCTCCAGAAATGTTTGTATGCCTGAGATACCAGTCAGACAGAGATGAGGTGGCTAAAGTGTGAGAATCATTGCCTATGGTGTAGCCTATCATTTGTTGATCTAAAACATCCATGACCCATGAGTATGTACAGGAAAAAGAAAACTCATAAAAAGTACATTAGTAACTATATGAAGTATAAACAAGGAACGAGGTGAACAATAGGCATGCAAAACGAGAATTACAAGCAAGGAATGAAAATAAAATAAAATAATAAAATAAATAAAAATGCAGAATATATACTAGGGAAAAGATGCTAAATTGGGTCAACAAAAAATAACTCTTCATAATACCGCCGTAGACGACCCACGTTTACGACAGTGTCTAGGAGTATCCCGTCAAGTGTTTGCACGTGCCTTGCCGGCGTAGTCGATTATAAAGATGCAATAATAATTGGTTAACAACGTCATCCAATGTAAAGTCTTCAAACTTCTGTGGAGGATCAAAAGGTGGGTCCACAAAATTTTCTGGGACTTTGGGAATCATCTGAGCTGATTCACTACCGGACGTGGAAGCTTGGTCGGATTGTTTAGTTTCTATCCCTTTGGACAAGGGCTTGATCAGCTGTTTAAGCTTTTCATGCATCTGTTTTTGACGCTCGGTTAATTTTGTATCAATAACTTTAGTTTTTTGTAACCGAGGTTTTTGTTGTTTTTGAGTGGGCGGTGTTGGTGCCTCACTTATCAGATCGTCGTCGATTGTATCCCAGACTTCGTCGAGATACACATCCCATGTATATACTTTGGATTTGGGCTTGTATGTTGGGATGTTGGGTACCTTGGATGTCAGTTGGACGTGAGCCAATGATCCTGGTGTCGTTATCTCCTTAGGAATTGTTTTTGGCGGATAAGATTGTGCATCTAGATATAGGAGTACATGTTCATCCGTCATGTCTACATCATCCATGGAAAGAATACCTTCTTCTGAAACATGGGCAGTAGAGACACTAGATTCTCCTGGGCACCACGCTATAGGAATCGGGTCAATCATCATAAGTGGGATGATGGGTGTGTCAATGTCTACAGAAGATGGGAGAATATCCACATCTACTGCAGCAGCTTCAATACGACATCGATTGGAATCAGTACAGTCCACAATGGCTAGTGCGTGACCTCAATTGATTATGTCCGTGGATCTCGTATAGTGATCTTTTGGTTGGATCAGGACGCTATCTGATTCGTCATATGTTGTGGATGACCAATCATCGTATACCTTGGCGGGCTTGACATGGCCTGTTGAGTCAACCGTGACTCGTTTATCATGGTTACCAAAGGTAATTTTGCTATGCTTCCAATCTTGGACAACACCTACCATCTGGAGCCAGGGCATACCAAGAAGGAGTTTATATGTATTTTTATCTTCTGGTAAATCTAAGATGACACAATGTAGCACAAATTTGACACCTGCTATGCGAACTTTTATATTTGATAAATGACCAGCAGGGTCAGTAACTCGTTGATTAGCCATGCGAAGTTTATATCATGGTTGATCGAGAGTATGAAAGCCCCATGGCTTTGCTAATGACAAAGCCATGATATTAACGCCTGATCCGCTATCTAGGATAGCAGATACTGCGGGATAGTATTTATAGGACAAAGGTAGGGTGATGCTAGTCCCCTTAGCAACACCTATATTCAACAGATTCATAGGAATCTGGGGAATTTTAGGAATCTCTTCTGTTTCCCGCTGTTCATCAAGAATAGTAGGCAGCTGAAAATTTTGATAAATATAACGTTGAAGCTCAGTGAAAGATTTTATTGCGGTATGAAACGACATGGTGAGTTGAGCTTGCAGGAGGTCAGAAAATACTTCAAGTCCCTGTAGGGATTGCTCCTTTTCGAGGATATGAGCTGAGAACAGACTTTCTGTATGTTCTTCCTCTTGCAAAAACTCATATTGGAACTCATTGTATTGCCGTTGTTCCACCTTTGGGTTTGGGTAATCTTCTGGTAATGTGGAAGCCGTCAAGTTGCTTCCCTGGAGGTCAGCTGATTTGACATTATTTTGCTGCTGTTCATGTTGTTGGCGTTGTGTTCTAGTGAGAACTCTAACAGGTTCGGATGAGATATGATGTGCTGGAAGAATCATGTGAGGTTGTTTAGGACAATCCTTGAAACTGTGTTTATGGACACAGTCGGGACATTCCGCATGGTATTGGTTTTTTACTTTACAGTCAGCCATGAAATGTCCCGTTTCACCACAAATAAAGCAGCGGTTGCTTATTGGGCCTATGGCAATAGCATAACCACCTTGGATGGCTAGTTGTGCTGGATTTTCTGGTGGTGTTGGATACTCATCTCGTTTGCATGAGCATGAGTTGTCGGTTTGATAATGTTGAGAACTAGCAGATGGAAGTGTTATATCTTCATGATAGGACTGATCGTAGGAGTTTTCATAATAGTCCTATTTTTCCTTTCAACTACACCATTACTATGTGGCATGTGTGATTGTGTGAATTGTCTTTTGATGTCATGTTCCTTGCAAAAGTCCTCAGAATCATCAGATTTGTATTCGCCCCCTCTATCAAAACTTAGCACTTTGATGCGTACATCCAGTTGGTTCTCTACTAAAGTCTTGAACTCCTTGAAGTGAGCAAAAGCATCAGATTTCTTGTTCAAGAAGTAAATCCATGTCCTCCTAGAGTAATCATCTATGAAAGTCATGAAAGCATATGCTTTCCCCAACGATTGGGACCCAACAATTTTTTCAGTTTGATAATTTTTAATGGAAAGAAGGCCTATTTTGCCTTACAGTTCTTCAGGGCCCTTTCAAAGCCCACCTCCACCACTAGCCTCAATCCGACGGCCGGTATAGTCTTTCAAACTTCCAATCAAGTCCGTTGATCGTGATGGACCTCCATCCAACGATCCTGTGCAGCTGCTTTCTCTTCCTCCTAGAGGTAGTAGGTACGCTGGTTCTATCCAGAGACAGGTCTATGGAGGTGCTGGATGTGCATTGAAGGTCTGTCCTCTAGCCGCTATACACTTTCAACCAATACAGCCTCACTCCGATTCTCTATGCTCGTTGGCCCGTGGCCTCACCTCCTCCTCAGCGATGACAGCTCCAAGCTTCTTTATTCAAGCCATGGAAATTTCTGATTGATCCACTCCTGCAAACTGGCTGATCCACGGCCGCCCGCGGCCTCTCCACACATCCACAACAGTAGTAGGGCGCCCACTTCTGGCTCTTTACAGCTTCAAAAAAGGATTTTCATTGAGAGAGAAATGCTTTTTCCCTACTTGAAACCCTAGCCGTCAAAGAAGAAGATATTTTTGGGCTTTATCTTATCTTCTTCAGAATTTGTCTGAGCAGCTACCTATCCCTCTAAGGTCGCCCTACAGCAAGCAATCTTATGCTCCAAATCGCTCTTCAAACGGTGTTCAATTGGATTCAAACCAATCACAAATGCCAAGCAACCCTCCAGAAGAATTTTAAAATTTATGGATTTGTGGAACAAAGTTCCATCATTCATGTGAAATTATAAAAGCCATCTATTTTGAGGGTTGAAGGTCCTCTTTCAAAACCGCTCGAGGCCAATTTTAGAAGTGGATTAGCTTTTGGTAGTGTAGGCTAGTTACACTTGGCTTGATGCTAGAGGTTTAGTGACATACTAACCTCTTGATCTAATTTGTCAATTTGGGCCAATCATGAAGTGAGGTGCACCAAAATGGTCCAATCATTGTAAGAGGTGGCATGTAGAAGGTCCAATCATAGTAAGAGGTAGGGTTTTAGAGGTCCAATCAAATTTCATCATTTTCACACTCTTAGATCTCGAGCTATTATGAGTGTGAGTGAGGGTGAGTCCATACTTACTTTTTTTTTGTAGCAAGATCTTGATGTAGCAAGCTCCAACACTTGGTTTTTATAATCTTGTTTGCATGAAAAACTAAGCCAGAGTCAGCATCAAAACAAGCAATCGCTCGATTAGAGGACGTGTTGTCAAAAGCAGGCCTTCATAAAGGCCATGTTAAAATACAAAAAGATAAAAAGCTTTCGGGAAAAACAGGAAACGTACCCACCAGTAAACCTAGCATAGGAGGAGTCAAAGCTCATCGATTTTTATCAAATCAATCTAAAGAGACATCTAAGATCCAATACTCGGTTTGAAAAGATGTTATTTCTGCAACATAAGACTTTGAAGATAAAGGAACAACAAGGTTAAAGAAGGTTGAAGTTTGGAAAAAGCTCGCTAAATATGGTTGAAGTGCTTAGAAAAGACACAATTTCATATGCAGATGCACTCCTATTGGAGAAAACAAGAATAGAGTTTGTAGATGCAGTTCGGGTGGCTTGGGGCTCAAATCACATCACCCACTACACGGTACCATTCATTTGAACAGTGTCTTACAATTTTATAATTTTAGTATAAATTGCTTGATAGATTCTAACCAATGCATAAATCTTTGATATTGCACATACTAAGGCATCATGCATCCTTTTTTGGAAAAAAGTCTGGCAGTTTGAGTATATGGTCCTCACAAGGAATGGAGAAATCACATTGGCAGGCAAGAGCAACATTTCATCGAAATACACAACATGGTGGAACATCCTCAAAAAATAGTTACATCATTCAGCTATTCCAATGGTTTTATAGACGAGCTCAAGTTCGATACACAACAAGATCAACTGAATATCAAAGATTCAAAAAAGCATGTAAATTTATAAGCCAAAATTAGGTTGATGGCATTCAATAAAGATCAAACACATGTAATCAAACATTAAATGGAAAAGAGTAAAAAAAAAAAATTTCATTGTCTCTAAGAACATTTTCTGCTGTGTGGTCATGAAGGAACTTTTTCCTATCATACGGATCCAAAAATCGAGTGGATCGCCTTTTGCTCAAATCTATATATCCTGATAGAATTACCAAAGCAGTACTATTATCCATAGATTTTTGGTGAGAGCAGTGTTGGGGAGCAAACCACCTGCAAGGATAATTGAATCTGGATCTGATTGCACCAAAATTGACTATTTTGGTGAGGATTTGAGCTAGAACAAACTTTTTTTTTTTTTTTTTAATGTTAGACAAATTTATGGAGTTCTACCATCTCTATTTTGTATTCTACAAAGTACAAATATCTTTTGAAATGCCAGAGAAGTTTCCAAAACACCAAAAATAGCCTTCAAAATGCTTGCTTCCAAGGTCAAAATGTGGAAAACATTATGTGAAATTCTAGTTTGGAGGCCAAAACATTTTCAATGGAGGTAAAATATTTGACCTATGCATTGAAGTCTTCTGAAGACTTAGTTTTTGGAAGGGCCTTCAGGAAGCTGGGGAGTAAGCATGTGTCAATCACATATTCCTACGTGTACAAGGTCCATTTTAAAAATCTGATTTGGATCGACAACTGAGAATAATTGAGGACTCTAAATTTCAAGTTTCATTTCAAATTGATGGGTCCCACAAGTGAAGGACTTTTTATTTTTTTAACTATTGTTTCTGGAACATCACTGGGAAGCAACCTTCACCCTTCAATCTGAAGATTCAGTACATTAATTTGATTCTGACTACAAGTGGCCAAAGGTTGGTTGCACAGGAAAAAAAATGTTATCAGCATCTGATGAAATTTTTTTCCCCTTTCATTTCCAATTTGTAGAAAATGAACATTTTTTGGTATTTTTTGATAATTGATAATTGACTTCATTAAGTGATGTGCATAGCTAATGACGCATTCTGATTTCTCTTAAAAATCGATGTAGTAAAAGGACTTTCGCATTCTTGGATATAGCTTCTTTTGAAGGACCACCTTGTTTACTAGGGACTCTATTTTATACAAAGATCCTAGCTTATCCCATAAATCTTTAACCGTGGTCTTTGTGGGATGTTCATCATCACAAAGTTTGAAAAACATAGTCTTATTGAACTCCTCACCTTCCTATCTAGCTTCATCCAACTTGCATCAGTATTACTTATAAGTATTCCATTGCTCCTTATCCACTAGAATAACTTGCAGGCAATAATACTACTGTCTTCATATTGTTTCATAGATAA
The DNA here is from genome assembly GCA_029204225.1 of Diphasiastrum complanatum. NCBI lineage: Eukaryota > Viridiplantae > Streptophyta > Lycopodiopsida > Lycopodiales > Lycopodiaceae > Diphasiastrum > Diphasiastrum complanatum. Next base: position 28,681,995 of record CM055102.1, on the reverse strand, counting down.
TATACATGAAGATAATGAGCATTACAGATTTTCAAAAATTCGCTTGAAGTGATTCCACTTGCTCCATTATGATTAGCTACCTATTTTTCTAAGATATGTGTGTCTTAAATATATCATTAATGTGAGAAAAAATGTTGTCACTTTTTTATTTTTTTAAATTTTTTATATGTAGACAGATAGTGAAAGCCACTAAATACGGTTATAGAAAATGGTGATCAATTAGAATTTTAATACCAACAATAGAAAACATGGAAATGATATACTTTGACATAAAAATAGCATTTTAAAATGGAGAACTACAAGAGGAAACTTCTAGGGAGTCACTAGGAGGTTACATTAAAAAAAAAGAGAGCAGATGAGATATGAACTCTAAAAAAAAAAGCTTATATGGCTTTAAGCAAACATCCTGAGCTTTTCTTTTGTTGAAGTACAATGTGCAATAAAGCACGATGGACTTATGTATCTACCACAACAAAGATGGCTTAAAGAAAATTATATTGATTAGTGTGGATGATCTATAGGTTGCAACATGTACTAAGAGACACTTGATGGAATGATAGCTCACCTTCGAGGATTATTTAAAGTGAAGACAATTGAAGTCAACTAGTATGTAGGTTTTCATATGAACTAAAAAATATTTGTAAATATTATATATCATGATAAGCCAGCTAACTACATCAAAGGAATTGTAAAAAGATTTTTTTTAAAAGAGAATCATCCACTTTTGACACTAGCACATGATGTCTGCAATAATTGTGACTTGACCTAAGATTTCATATGCATTAAGCAATGTTACAAGTTTTGCAACAATCCCAAACAAATTCAATGAGAAGCTATAAAAAGAATTATCAAATACTTAAAACGAATAGCCACCTACGAATGATATTTTAGTGAAGTGGTGATATCTTCACCCTTCTTGGATATTGTGATGTAGATTATCCATACAGTCTTGACATAAGAAGATCTAGAAGTGGATATATTTTTTGCTTGACTAGGTTGGTGTAGCCATCTATAGATATGTTATTACACCCTTTTGGGTTAATGAATCCAAATGACCTTGGGTCATGAAAGTCGCAGAATGTTGCTTGTGAAATCCTTGCAATCAGAATTAAGTTGGTCAATAAGAAAAAGGCAACTAGGTCTTTCCTAATTGGGCCCAAAAGACTTGAGAATGAAATTATATTTGAATTTGAAAAAGTGAGAATATAGTTTTTCACCAAAGATTCAAGAAAAGGGAAGTTTCTTTTTTGATTATTTTAGGCCAAGGTTCTTAGCCACTTCAACACCTATCCATAATAGGACTCATTCATGAAATCGAAGACACAAAATTTTGTGAGAGAAATGGATGATTAGTATAATAGCTTCAAGCAATCATTTGTGCAAAGTCTTCTTCTTTGAAATTTGTTGGTAGTCAACTTGCATAGCAAACTACTTATGTACATTCTTTTTCATAGTGCTTCATTTGTGCTTGTGTTGAAAAGTATGCCTAAGAAATTGGTTGGTTTGGCGATAAAGATTTGGTGTTTGGGTGGATGTTCTTCCCAACTCCTACACACGCAAGCTTAGACCTTCTACCTACATTGCCAAGAACTTTTTGGTTGTTTTATGGCCTCTTTTACAAAAGGATATTTTGTTAGTTTTGCTATTTTAGGGTTTAGGGTTTTGCTATATTGGCTATCTTAAAATTTTCAAAGACATTATAGCAAATGGCATGTTATAGATGCTCAAAGAGTGCAGAATAGGGAGATAGATCTTGTGAATTGTGGTATAGAAGAGCAGTTAGCCCAACATTTTTATGAAGCCCCACTTGTGAGAACAAAGTTTGATAAGTTCAGATCAAAACTTTGTGTATTTGAAGTTGCTCAACTTTAGCATTAGTATATAAATGTTTGAAAAGTAAGTTTACTTTCAGGGAGATTTATTGTTCTAGGATCAACTATACATAGTGACAAGTACATAGTGACTTGTCAGTTGGCGGAACACATGTCTCATAAGCTGTAACTGGGTCATGTAAGGTTGCCACAAAAACTATAACTTCTCTCTCTCTCTCTCTCTAGAGAGAGAGAGAGAGAGAGAGAGAGAGAGAGAGAGATTGCATAAGTTTTTTTGTTTTTGGAAATCAGTGTATGGCGTTTGAGTAGTGTATGGCGTTTGAGTTGACTTTTTACGTGCAAATTTGTAATCCTATTTGCTAAAATCTGATATAAGAAAAATCCACTTGTTACTTTTCAAATTATAATTGGCCATCTAACACTTGCTGATCATCGTACATTATAGTTTTGAAAATAAACCTTAAATGATTAACAATGCTAAATGGTGACATGGCATCTCTCAAGACCTAGCACTGCCAACCTGCACGAATGCCCTTTTATTATAGGAAATGGCCTTTATTTGTCTCTCTCTCGCGCTCTCGCTTTGGGTTTCCATGGGAATTCCAAGGCGTGGGCTACTGTCCATGATCGAACGCCGATGGACATGGCGATGATCGACCTCCCTACTTTGCTTCTTCAACTTACGCAACCTCTACACCATTGCTACTTAGCTTCATAGCTCACCAGCCTCTTTCACTTTCACCCCCACCTCCTGCAGCAACACTTCATTCAATTCATTGTTCACATACATTCATTCTCCTATCTATACTTTCGTCTCTCAACTGCGAAACCTCAAAACTGCAAACCTTTCATTGTGAGTTTTACTCTAATGATTGCTCACGATGGGTTCCTTGTCTGTCAAATGTACTGTATTGACTTGGGAAGATTGCAAGAGTTCACCTTGAATTGATTCTGAGCATGGCCAGGATATTGTCTTTGCCATTTGAGTGATAGTTCTATGACTGGCTTTCAATTGAGAGGAAGAACAGAATGGTGTTTTTTCTGAAGGGGTTGCTTATAAGCCAGCGATTTTTAAAGTTCAAAGGAGCAATTTCCATTTCCTGAATATTACTTTTTGGATTATGGTTGAAAGCTTGAACATATACAAGAATGGGGGATGCCACTGCTGTGTCTACAGTATTCAGAGTTTTCTTTGTTTTCACTTTCACATATCCATTTGCTCCTGTTGTTGCTCAGTTAATTGCAGAGCCCAATTTCAATAATTGTTGTCAGAAGCTTAGTTTCCAGTCTCTTAGTGCATCAGGCCCATGCGAAGCGGAGTATGACAGCAAATTTTTCCACGGTGGAAAAGATTCTTCGACAGCAGAACAGCGGGAAATATCAGATAAGGTGACACAAGCTTCATGGAGAAATCCATCCCCTTCCTTTCTAGAGTCAGACATCATACCCGCAGGCATACTAGTCACTGTTGCAGAGCATGGGCTTTCATACTTGAAAGGATGTGCTGGTGAATCAGGTGTTGCAGGAAGTCACTCCACTGGGATTACCCAATATAACAAGGCGCATCAGCTCACTTATTGGTTCCCTGGATTTTATGCTGACAAATGTAATTCTCAAGGGAGCTCAAGTTGAAACTTCGAAGATTACATTAAGCAATTCATCCATCAGCATATATGCTTCAGGAGTGCAGGCAAAACTCGTGTTTCACTGGTCATACTCATGTACTACTAGCTATGTACCGTTCCCCATCAAGGATGGCGGTGTTGCATATGTGGAAGTGGGTTTTTCTAGCCTTCCTGTTTTTTCTTAGTGGCTTGTCTGTCTCATGGTAGTCTGCAGGCTGAATTCAATGAGGGGAGAAATATCTGAGTTGTTCAAGGTGGCCGATGATGGCAGTTTCTGGTCTTTGGCCTCCTATTGGATCATTGTTGTTGTTTCTGTGAGGATGTGGAGTCCACTTTTCTAGGCTTTACGTTGATTTGGGTGAATTTGCAGAAGGAATGTCTGTCTCTCCTTGAGTCTCTCCTTGGTTTCGTGCCACACGAGGCCTCACTTGGCACACAGTCAAGCTTCCTTACATTGGCTCTCCACAACGCTTCTTCCCTCTCTTTCCCCGAAACTGCACACAACACCTCGTATATGTCACCCAATGCATGTTTTTCCATGCTATACCTGTCAAAAGATTGAAGATTCCCACGGCACCGTCAGCCTATCGGTATACAGTCGAGATGCTGGATGGAGGTTGTACAATTACCCATTGGTATATAGGGGTACAAGCTAGATCTTGACCAGACTAGAACGTTCATTTGCAATCACGGGAGTCAAACAATCTAAATGAATCAATTAGGCAAGAGTTTAGGGTTGTGTTAAGGCAGAAGAATCGTGCTGGATTGCATACTTAGCCGGTGTGGAGCATAGGACTGAGTCTTAGGGAGGAGGATAAGGTGAAGATGAGTCTTAGGGAGGAGGATAAGGTGATGAGTACCTCAAGTTGGGGTTCATATAACCTCTTTTCTCACCTTCGCGTCCCCCATCTTGTTATTGAAAAAAAGGGATGGTCTGTTTCGAATGTGCGATGAATTTCATGTGCTTAATAAGTTCACGATAAAGCATCACTACTCGATGCCACAGATTGATGACTTGTTGGATGCCTTGTAGGGTGCAAGGTTCTTCAGTAAGACAGATCTGAAGATTGTTTATCATTAAATTAGAATTTGAGCAGAGGATGTCCATAAGATCACGTTCAGGACCTGGTTTGCACATTATGCGTTTCTAGTCATGCCATTTGGGCCTACTAATGTGCTCACGACATTCATGATATATAGGAAAGTTTGTGATGAATTTCATCGAAGACATCCTTGTGTAGAGTAAGATAGCTGCGGAACATGGAGAGCATCTCCGGACTATCTGTAGAGAGATGCAACACCACGTGGTGTATGATAACGATAAGAAAACCAAGTTGTGCTAGACTTGTGTGGAGTACTTCTGTCACATTTTGACGACGGAGAGAATTTCTATGGAGCCAGCCAAGGTGGCTATGGTGAGGAAGTGGCCTAGGCCTATACACATTGGGCAACTTCGGCCGTTCCTAGAATTATGCAATTTTTGTCGCAAATACATGTGGTCCTTCTCCTAAATAGTTGCTTCCTTAAGGAACTAGTTGCGTGGACAAGGTTTAGAGGTGAGTTGGGATGATGAGTCACAAAGGAGTTTTGAGCTACTGAAGGAGGCAATTTTCATTGTGCTAGTGCTCAAGATTATGGACTCCCAAAAACCTTTCACTCTCGAGACTGATGTGAGTGGCATGGCCATCAGGGCCTTGTTGAGTTAGGAAGGGAGACTTGTTGCTTTTTAAAGCAAGAAGCTCACACCTGCTCAACAAGGTATCCCACACATAAGTAGGAGTTGTATGGGATGATACATGCACTTAAGGTGTGGTAGCACTATTTTTTATGGTGCTGAGTTTTATGTTTATGTTGACCACAATATGCTCAAGTACGTTTGCATTCAGTCAGAGTTGAGAGGCTGCTAGGCGCGCTGGGCCAAGTTGATGCATGAATTTAATTTGGAGATTCACTATCGCAAAGGTAAGGAGAATGTGGTAGCTGATGCATTATCTCTTGTGTATTGTATCAGATTGCTTTTACAGTCATAGAGAGTGACTTTGTGGTAGAGATCATGCATGCTCAACAATCATATGAGCATTGCTAGCAAATGTGTTCTAGTACACTTGTCATTACCGGTAATCCAGCCAAGTTGGGCGCATAGCTGCGAATGAGTAGCGGTGAGCACCCACAAACAGATGCCTATAGATAGGATACCGGCCTGTCCAAAATGTGGCTAGAGAAAATTTTGCGGCCTTAGAATTGTCCCAGATGCGAAAATTGTAATAGCCGGCACTGTCGTGCTAAATTTTCCATGTATCGATATGTTTTTGACTAATATACAATCACTTAGTGTGTTTTTCAGAAAAATTGGTCCGCCAAAGAAATTCCAAGTCATGAGTTCTGTCAGTCACGAAACATGCAATTCGAGCATGGAAAATCAACAATGCAAAAAAATTGTTTGACAAGGGAACCGACAAATTATGGGACAATGTCAAGGAAAAGAAAAATTAACGTTAGTGGGGGTGGAAATTTCGAGGACTGAAAAAATTACATGAGCCAAGTCGGTACTTCGACAAACCAAGAAAGCAATGTGGTAGCAACCATGTGACACAGAAATAGAAAAATGTGATTTAGGGGCCAAAATACGACACGGTATACCACCTTCTGAAAATAGTAGGGATTGACCTTGAACACACGTGGGAGTATCCAAGAACCATCCGAATTAAGTTGGCAAAACTAGTGTACCCCCCCCCACCTTACTGTACTGAGACATATTTGAATACATTTTGAGAGGGGAAGATTTGTCTAAATCATGGGGTACCACGGTACCTCCTCCCCAAAATACACCTTTCACACTCAAGTTCAATACTTTTTATGGCAAGTGGCCCTCAAAAGCACCCCCATAAAAAACCAAGATACTTTGGTGGGTACTTTGTGAAAGGAGGTAGAGTACCGTGTGAGAGATTTTGTTTAAGAAATGCGTTCCACGATCACTCACGAGTTCTAGCGGGCACCCAAAGCGAACCAAGATATTTTTATACATGAACTTAGCAATGGAGTTGGCATCAGCCTTCCTTGTTGCCTTGGCTTCGAGCCCAAAGCTGAAGGGTCTCGCTAGCATTGCAGAGGTTAGTTGGCAACAGTGTTCATGGTCTTCATGAAACACTTTGATCTTGGAAGCTGCCGAGTCACTTGGGAAACTTATTGTCTGAACAAGATGAACTTGTTTTTTATCTTTTTTAGTGAATGGCCCCTTAGGACAGTGTCTTACTGTGGCTTTCTCAAAATCTTCTGGTTTTAAGGGCTGAATGAGCGATGGGCGTTTCTGAGGAGCTTCACTTTTAACTTTATCTTCTTTCTTTCTTTTTAAACATTTCTTTTTAAATTGAAAGTCTTTCGGAGGAGGCTGCTCAGAAGAGGCTGTTGTCTCGCCCTCTTCCTACCCACTGAACTTCCATGGGTTCTTTCCCCTTACTGAACCTTAGAGATCCGTTTCTAATTCATCAATGCCTCTTGTCGGGGTTGATCAGGTCTCAGAGAAGTGATCATTTTTAGAGATAGAAAAGGAGTGCCTGATGTTTTTTCTTGAAAAATGTCGAAAAGACTAATTAGAACTGTATAAAGAAGGGAAAGAGGACTTAGCTGTTTCTGAGGACTATGCTTCCAAAGAAAATATTTAGAAGAACCCTCTCAACTCTTCCACAGCAATTTTCAGACCTGCTGTCTTGGAAAAATCCAAGTTTGAAGCCCAAAAAGTGTTAGATGCAAGCAAATCTGAGTTTTATAGCTCCCTGCCCTCGCTGGTTGGATAACAACTCTTTTGCTCAAAAACTCTCTGATTTGAGCCCAAGGATGATTGCAAAAACCCGAATTTTTTGAGCACCCTGCTCGCTGATCAGCTCTCTGTCTGATGACAAAACTAGGCCCCAAACTTCTGAAAATCAGGGATAAATTTACAGTTTTTCTCCTCCCTGTCTAGCGCTGGCCCTGCTATCTGATTTCAGGTAGAAATCTGCTCAAAAACCTATAATTTCCCTTCAGAAATCAGAGATAAAAGCTGCTCTGGCAGCGCTGGACCTGCACTTGTAATCTGATTCAAATCCTCTCGAAAAAGCCTGCCATGGCTATGGACCGTGCCGGGGCACACTACTCACACTGTCTTGTCCTATTGGTCGTGCACGCTGGACACGACCCTGACTGTGGTATCTGACCTCTTGTGTTCTTTAGGGTTCAACACTGGTTACGTGCTCGTAACAGGTATCCAACGATGTCAGCAGCCCACTTAGGGACGACATCGACGTGGAACAGTATGGCGTCAGGGAGTTTGTCATCTACTCCTCTACTGTCAGGATCGTTACGAATCCGTCAGCCACATAGTGTTGCTTACCCTTGCGAACAACTATTTTAAAGTCGAGAAGCAGCAGCCACCTAGTGATTCATCCTGTCTTGCATGGTCTATTAACTAGATACAGTAGGGGTTGATGATCTACAAAGAAAACGAAGGGATTGGCTAGAAGGTAATGGCAGAATTTCTTCACGCTATATACCATTGCTAGCGCTTCGTGCTCGGTGGTCGTATCGTTCATCTCCGCAGAAATCAACTACTTACTCGTGAAGTAGTTCAGGTAATTCTTCTTGTACTCCCCAGGCTGTGTTTGAACACTCCCTATGGCAAATTTAGAAGGGTCCGTATGGACATGGAATTCTATGGTCCAGATAGGGGGTTGTAGGATTGGTGCAGTTACTAAGGCTTTCTTGAGTTTATGAAATGCCTTAGTAGCTTCAGCAGTCCATTCGAGTTGGATGGTCATTTGGTAGATCAAACGGTCCAGCTTGGAAATACAAGACAAACCTTCGATAATAATTGCAATGCCCCATAAAAACGTATACTTCACGTATAGTTCCAGTTTTCGGCAGAGCAAGTATTATATGGATCTTGTTGTCGGTGGCGATACCATGCCTCGAAACAACATGGCCTAGCACTATGCCGTGCGTGACCAGAAATTGGCATTTGGTCGGGTTTAGAGATATGCCGAATAATCGGCATTGTATGAACACCTCTTCCAAGTAGGATAAATGCTCGGCTCAAGAGGAGTGAACACACAAGTCGTCGATGAAGATTTTTAAGGAATTTCCGCAAAAATTCCTTGAAAGCATAGCTCATCACTCGTTGGAAGGTGCTAGAAGCGTTGCACAATCCAAATGGCATCACTTTATATGCATATGTTCCCCACTCAGTGGAGAATGCAGTCTTGTGCTGATCTTATCGGGCTATTTGCACTTGATTATAGCCACTAAACCCATCTAAAAAGCTATAGGCTTTTGCTCCGGCTATCCTCTCTAACACATTTTCCACAAAGGGTAGGGGAAAATGGTCCATGTTGGTAATGGCATTGAGCTTCTTGTAGTCCAAACATATTCTAACTTGTCCATTTTTCTTAGGCACCACCACGATCAGCGACACCCAATCTGTGTGTTCCATCTCGTCGATAAATCCTACATCTAGAAGCTTGGTTAATTCTTCTTGAATCAATGGGCGTAGTGCGGGGTAGACCGATATGGCCTACTAACAGTTGGTTTTGCTCCATCAACCAGAGGAATGGTGCGAACCACCGGTGATATGCCCTTCAGCTCAGCATAATTCCATGCTAGACAGTCACAGTATTTGCGAAGAATGGCTTTGAGATCTCGTAGTTCATCTCCTTCTACATCCTCTCCGACAAACACTATGCGACTATCCTCTCCCTCTTCCGCTAGATCTATCTTTTTAGTACGGGCAAGTTAATTAAAATCGCTAGTTGAGTTTGTGTACAATGATAAGAAGTACATGTCCACTGTTATGAGCTCGTTTGAGCTCAATAATGGATTCCGGCCTACTAGTCCGGCTACCCTTGGCATTTCCCAGAAAGTACTAGTGCTGTAAAGTTTTTGACTTAGATGCAAAACCAACTAGAGTTGGCACGATTAAGTTTGTCCAAGGCTGAGGATCGAGTGGAGGCTTTTTTTTTTTTTTAAGTTGTACATATAGGGAATTTAATTAGGGTGATATGGTCTTCTTGCTAGTGTCACCTAAGTCTAAGGTGGTGACAATTGGCAAGTGTAAAAATCTATATCCTAGGTATTGTGGACCATGGCTAATTATTAAGGAGGTCAGTGAGGTGGCTTAAAAGCTACAATTTGCCTGAGGGATGCAAGGTGCATCTAGTGTTCCATGCAAGTCGTTTGAAGAAATGCTTGCACGATGATGATAGCCTGGTAAGTGGCATGTTTGCACTCTAGGAGAGAGATATGGTGGAGTGTATCTTAGAGCGGAGGCAGAGGCGATTGTGAAATTGTGTCCTCCAAGAATACCTCGTAGCGTGGAGAGGACTACGATTTTTGGAGGCAACTTGGGAGAGTCATTCAAGCAAGCTGCGTGCTTATCCTATGTTTGTCATCGAGGATCAATGACTTTCTCAAGGTGGGAAGGAATACCAGGACCTGCATAACTATCATGTGCCACTGATAGAGTCCGTCACCTATGGTTATATGGGCTAGGGCAAGGGTGGGTGAGCAGTCGATTGAGGTGGATAGTTGTTCCACTTGGGTGTGCATGGGGGTGATAATTGCTAGACCCTTGTGAGTACTTGTCAACATTCAGGGTACCTATGGGACAAGGTGGCTTGGCTGGCCATGCATGGATGCCACATGCCCGGGAACTAGAATAGCAGGGGAGGTGCTACAAGAGTTACCTAACAATGGGAGGAGATTCATTCTACACTACAACTCTTGGTGGATTGATGAGCTTAAGCTATTGGAGTGCAACGTTTACATACATCCTTAGGTGTGTATTTTACTCGGCAGTATTTAACATGAGCATTCGGCTACTAGTCAATTAAGGGGCAATTTTTTCTAGTCAATATGGATAGGTTATGCTTTAGAAAGCACATATAGGATGCTTAGAGTGTCTTCTTTTCGATAGTTTGGTTAACATCTATGATTATTTATGCAACATAGACATGGTTTATTGGGATCTCAATTAATCGCTTGAAAATGTTTTCCTTTTGAAAGTTAATTCCTTTGGGATATAATCTTCATTGAGTCAATGCACAAGCCTCTCCTATATTTGATCTAGGCTAGTACAAAAATCTGATGTGATTTGATTTGCAAGTGACAGAGCTCTCCTATATCTAATCTATGGCTAGGTGTATAAGTGTGACCATTGACATGTCTTCCTATTCGGTACCTACTCCTATGTTTCAAGCCAATTTTGACGAGCTCTTCAATCTTTTTAAGTTAAACTCTATAACCTTGATCAATTACCTTCTTTTGTGTTTCAAAACAATTTTGAAGAGCTCCTCAAATCTCAATCTTCTTAGATTGTAACTCATAAGTTATAATATTGAGCATAAAAGCAATTGACACTCACCATCAATGATTTAGAAATCAACAGTTAGGAGATAGGACCTGATTAATTATAGTCTACGCTGAACTGTTTAACATATCCCTCTCTAATTTTATTTGAAATGGCCGAGGAATAGGAAATTTTTTTATATGTACTTGTCCAAATGCCTCTTTGATAATTGTAAACATTGTGTCATATGTATCCCTGCCAATACCAGAATAATCACATGCTTCCATCATGTTTGTTTTATGTCCTGTATCCATAACCCTTGTAACATTAGTGATATTACACAAATGGGTGTTTATGTTCTTAGTCAATAATGTTTTTGTGAGCTCAATAAAATGCCATTACGTCCATGAACTATGTCACATGATTAAAACAACATCTTCTCCCTCTTTCTCACTAGCTTTCTCTTCATTACCTTTCAAGGACTTTTATAAATGAATCTATATTGGGTTGACCATACACCATAAATGAGTCTATATTGGGTTGACCATAAATTTTCTGGCATTGGCATACAACAAATCCCGAAACAAATTCTTTTTTGATTGATAAGTTTTTTTGGTAATTGTGGTGATAGGTGAGAGGTGGAAAAGCAGGGGTTGATTTTGCTATTGAAGAAGATAATGGAACATTGATTTTGGATGTATCAAAATGTGAAACTTACTTGGAAGAGTTGGATATTGATTTACATGATGGGGTATCATGGCTTTATAAATGGTTTGTAAGTTATGACCCATCCTCTTGTAACTTGAATCTTCATGCCAACTGATGTACACGTCTTAGAGTAGCCAATACTTTTGGCTTGCTGTCTCTCAATATGTTACAGAATTTGGAATCTACTTTTGATGGTTATTTTACATGACTAGAGACTCACAATATCTTTCTTTTTAATGAAAGTTTTGCTTATATTCCTTTCAAATTAGCTTGATAAATGGAAGCTTCAAATTTAAACAATAACACAAAAAGTACACATGTTTATGGATTTTGATTTGTGGCTAATATGAAGCATGGGTAATTCTTTTTTTATTTTGTTAGGTTTCTGTGGCTTTCTAAGACACAAGTATAGATGCAGGGATTCAAAAGGAAAGCATAAGTTAATCTATAGCTTATTTATTAGGAAGATTATATGTAGAGAAATTTGGTATAATGATTATTTTGACATCATCATATTGATTTCCAGTTGATAGTGGTGTCATGTCAATTTTTCACTTGATTTTAATTCTCTCTCCCTCCAAGTTTGTTATCCTCCCAAGTCAAAACGTTTACTTTACCCAATACAAATCATAAGGGCAGGAAAAAACAATTTGGCTTTTTTCTTCTGAAGTTCCAGTGTTCTTTTGTCAGATGAGCTTTTTCATCACCTCAATATTATTATGATCAATGTTTCAAGGGTAGCACAAATTGATGGTCTTGAAATTTGACTGTCTTAAAATCTGACTCCTTAAATCCCATATGGACACTATCTCACTGATACTATAGAGTGGTCCTTTTTTAGGTGGGTTTTCCATTTTGTATTCAGTCAACAAAGTGATTATGCTCATTGTCGCCTGAAAAGGTATTGTCAATGGTAAGGGAAGTTTATAAAGGCTATAGTAGCTTGCCAAAATTAGTAGTATGACCTTTTAGGCTCCCCGTGTCCACACCCCTTGGTCTTGTACATGTTTCGAGTGATGCTCCCTTATAATGCTTTTTAAGGCTAACGTTGGTGGCATTTAACTTTGTCATGAATTAATGGTTTTAGTCCAAATTGGCGTCGTAGAGTTTGTTTTACTTCAATCTATTGGTAGGATTTGACGGTCTTGAAATTTGACTACGGAAAGGCTATATCGATCCTATCTCACTACTAATACTATAAAAGTGGTCCTTTCTAGGTGGCTTTTATATTTCGTATTCAGTCAATAGGGTGATTTTGCTTACTGTGGCCAGAAAAGGTATTGTCAATGGCCAAGGAAGTTTCCTATAAAACTTGTTGAAATTGGCAGTATGGCCATCTACGCTCCTCAGGTTCAAATGCTTGTTCTGAGCGATGTTCCTTTATAGTGCTTTTTAGGGCTAACTATGGCAACATATAACTTGTAATGACTTGGTGGGCCTAGGTTGGGTTAGTGTTGTAGAGTTTGCTTCACTTTAATCTAGCGGCAGGATCTTGCAGTCTTGAAATTTGACTCCCGAAAGACCGTATGGACCCTATCTCATTGATATTATAAAAGTACTCCTTTTAAGGTGGCTTTTTGATATCATATTTTATCAATAGGGTAATTTTGCTTATTGTGCCTGAAAAGGTATGTCAACGGCCGGGGCTATAATAATTTGGTAAAATTGTTAGTATGGCCTTCTAGGCTCCCGAGTCCCCGGGTCCAAACCCGTATTCTTGTGTGTGTTCCAAGTGACGTTCCCTTATAGTGTTTTCTAAGGCTGACTTTGGTAACATAATTTTGTCATCAATCAACGGTTTTAGGCCAGAACAGTGTCGTAGAGTTTGTTTTACTTCAATGATCCATAGTTGCACGAATCGCGGTTCGAACCTCGAACTGTTCGAACCGTTCGAACCATTCGGAGCCGGTTCGAACCGGGGGAAAAAAAAGAGCCAAAAAACGTTTTGGAATTTTTTTTTTCCGGTTCGAACCATTTTCAGGTTCAAACCAGCCTGGCCAGTTCGAACCAGCTTGGCCGGTTCGAATCGGTTCGAACCAGTCGAATCGGCCCGAATCGTCTTGTAACCTTGCTTCAATCTATTGGCAAAATTTGACATTCTTGAAATTTGACTCCTAGAAGGCCATATCAATGCTATCGTGGTCCTTTTTAGGTTGCCTTTCATGTTTCGTATTCGGTTAGCAATATAATTTTGCTTACTATGGCCTACAAAGGTGTTGTCAATGGCCGGGGAAGTTTATAAAAGCGCTAGTAACTGGCCAAAATTGGCAAATTGGTTATCTAGGCTCTCGGGGTCCAAACCTTGGTCCCCCTATGTGTTTCGAGCGATGTAAGCAAAACTTGCTTTTCTCAAGATGTTTAATGTTTGATGAGGGTTAAATGAATACCATTTAACCCTCATTTTTTGTTGATGCTGACTTTTTCATGATCCATGCAAGGCGTAACCAAGTAAATCACATCTAAAATTCACCAAATTATCCATGAGACGAAGGACCACTTGTGAATTAGTGATTTAAAACGATGTCAATGTCTGACCAAGTAAACTTCTGCAAAAGTACCACTTTGTACCTTTTCCTAAGGATCTCGTCTACCATAACCGTCTTAGCTAAACATATTCAAGCAATGGTGGAGTCAGAAACCAGATGCCTTAATAAGAGAGTATGTGTTCGGAAACTGCTCAGAGATGCATGTGCTAACGAACCATCCATAATTTTCCACATGTCTTGCCCATTTGTAGATTAGTCGAGACAAGGTCTGAAGACAACATGTTACACGTGGGAACAATCAGCTTGTCTCCATATTGCATCACATTGAGTGAAGTGGAGAAGTTTGCCCAAACAAGCATGGCAGCAGCAGTAGCTGGGATCTTATATATGGTCATCTCAAGAACAAGATAATGCGAGCTAAATATTTTGAGATTTTTAAATGAGCTACTTCTTCTTGGCAACCTTACATACATCAACCCTTGAAGCCCAAGTAACTTCATAAATCATAATCAAACATGGCAAAACATTCCAAAGAAAATGACTTACAAGCATATTAAAATACAATAGGCTCAAAAATATAGTATTACAAGGATTCCTGACATCCTCTTCTTGGGAGTCCTCCTCAACAAGAAGTGTGTCATCTGATAACACTCACAATGAATCTGACTTTTCCATGTCTTGCAAATCCATAGCCCATTTTGCTCTTAGTTCTCATCCAGCATTGGCCCAGGTTACTCGAGTCTTTGAAGCTGAGCCTTGATGAGGAATTTTTGTATTGGCTGTCTTGCCCTGTGTATAGCTTGCCTTTGGGCATACTTTACTTTTTTAGAAAGCTACACTTGTCCTTCTGGATAATCAAGCCACCATGGACACATTTTTCTTTCCAAAGCCGATATGTCTCTATTTGTCCAATTGGCAAGGTACACGCAATACCAACCATTCTGAAACTTCAATTGGCGAATTTAGATATGGCCTCACCTTCAATTAGAGAGAGCAACCATATAAAAAAAGTACACAATTTTAGTTGATCATAGTCTAGGTGGAAATTGAACACAAAAATATTAGCAATGAATATTTGTGATGGCAAACCTCTACACCAGCCTCTTTGCAAAAAAAGAAATCGTGGTTACTTTTCTTTTGTGGTTGAATTCTTCACGTCCTTTTGTAAGTTTGGAAAAGCAAGGTGTAAGTGAAATTTGCCCTGCTTCTTGAAAAAGATCTCATCTCCATGTAGAAGAGGAGAATCGCCTTCCTCTAATGGTAATCTTGCAACAATTCACTTGGCCATTTCATTCATCTACCACCAGTACACTTCTTTTGCCATGTATTGACGAAAGCCTATGTTGTCCGAAGGGATTCCAAGAGCATTCCTTTGTTGCTTGTCACCCGCTAGCCATGCAACCACTCCTTTCTTTCTAGAAACACATAGTCTTGAGTGACCACCAAACAACCCCTGTAATTCCAGTCCAAATCGTATATGATGTGAAAAAATCTTCAGCTATTGGCAAGGGTGGCAAGAAACTGGACTCAAATAATAACTAAGTAGCTATTGTGACCCTTAAAAAAATCTAAAAGGATATGGGAGAAGAATATAACACACCTTCATAGTGGTTTTATATTGAAGGTGGCGTTTATTTACCAACAAGTTTTCTCTATCAATCCTCCAAGTGGCATCTTCGACCATCCTTCTAACTCATCCCAAGTTTTATGTACGATAATAATAGAGTGATAAACTAAAGTAATGATCTGTGTGAAGATAAATTGTGTAAGTTTAGCAAGGCAAGATGCACTATATATGAGTTGAGCAAGGACAGCCATAGACACATTGTACCATGCCTTGTGAGCATTGCCTCTTCTCTCCCTTTTCATTTTTGACTCTATCCAACCTCTGTCTTCTGTAGGTAAATGCTTAAGTAGGGTTCCCTTGTTGGAAACACCGAACTTTTGCATCATGAGAATATTGTGGGCCAACATGTGAGGTACAAGCACCCTAGTCAATCTAAAAGCATTCAACATGGAAGTTAGTCATTTATAAACTTAACTATGGGGTTGGCTCGCAGCTTGTCATCCAAAGTTTCTTTGGCCCCATGTTCGAGCCTCCTCTTAAAAACCAAGAAGCATTTATAAACTTAGAATTTTTCCATAATAGGTAACGGAATATGGAAAACTTGTTGATGGATTGGAGTGCCAATATAAGTTCGCCCTCTTGTGCTTTGCGCATTTCGAAAAAGGTGCAGTCGACTTTTATGTACACACAAAGAATGGATATAAATTGAGAGATTACATGCAAACGATTTGTTACGGAATATCTACAAGAGTCAACCATTTTACTGATTTTTGACATCCACGCTGTGACACAATGGTTGTCATCCCACACGAGAAATTTTTTGTTGGACAGATCCCTCCATTCTAAGCTATGCACCAATTCTCAATTCACTTCTTGCCACATCGAGCCCCATTGCAATACTTCCATCTCATCATGTGAACAATGCAATAAAGAGGAATTGATGGAGGAGAGATTTTGCAGACTTGGAATGTAGATATGAAATCTTGCAAGACATCTATTTGTATTATCTTGCTGTCAGTACGGATGCCATGACCCCTTTCCTCGATCGGCTCCTTCTCTAAAGAGACCCACGGTCCCAAGACCACTTCCAAGATATTCTATGATCGGGGTGGGTTCAACATCAATGTTGACATGTACATCATCCACAATGTCTTCACTGATCACAAAAAATTGCATAAGATCTTGCCAACTTGAATGAAGATTGTACTTTGAGGTCGACATAGTACCTAGCAAAACAACAAAGGGCAATTTTAGGATTAAACAATCAAAACCATAGAGCAACTAAACAACATACCCTTTTGAAAGAGCCTCGCGTGTGTGGGGTTGTCACATGTACTTTGAATCCCTTTGCCCAATGTATGGTAAATTGTAATTATTAAATTGTAAATGGCTAAGTCACCGGCCTGTGGAGACAATTGTAAATTGCAATGTAAATATTTGTTATAGTGACTAAATACGAGATGGCCAAGGGGGTACTGGGTCTCATGAGAGTCTGCTGGACTGACCTCCAAAAAAGTAGGAAGGGTTGACTGGTCAACGTGACACGTGTCACATGCTCACTGGGACACTTGGTCCAGTGCATGAGTGACACTTGTCAGACGGTCAATGGACGGGCCAACAGGACATGTGTCATATGCTCATTGGGACACTTGGTCCAATGCATGAGTGACACGTGTCAGACTGTCCACCTACTAGCTTGCCTATGTGTCAGGGTACTGCCAAGTGGCAAGTGTCGGCTGTGCATGGAGTTTGCCATGTGTCGACGTCAGGATGTGTCAGGGTTAAGGGGTGCTTGAGGGGATATAGGGTGAGCCTTGTCAGGCATTCCTCATTATGATTATGGTATTCCTATGTAGCTATGGTTGGGAGGAGACTTGCAACAGAGCTCTCATGTTTGCTTGTTGATCTATGTACATTTGCTTGAGATTAATAAAGTGACGGATTTGCTGGGTAATTCTGTGTATTAACTTAGGGTTTGTGAGCTTGTGTGCAACAGGGGTCTCCAAGTGGCATCGCTAAACCTCCCTCATCTTGTCACGGAAGATGTTGGTGTCGGCCAAGGCAAATACAAGGTATCCACTGTAAAAAATACTAACGTGTAAGTCTAGTGGTTGCCTCATGGTGTGTCTGCTTCCACCTTGCAAGCACTGTGGTTTGTTGACATCTGCCCGCCTTGTCTTGTGTAGGTGCATGTGGTCATGGCCTGACTCTAGGGCATGCATGTGCTCCACCCTGTTCTCTCTCCCCAACACCTCCCATAGCTGCCATAGGAACTGCTACCTCTGCTAAATCTGGGCCACTACCCTCAGTAGGCCCTCCCCCAACTGACTCCCCTGATGGAAAAGCCTTTCCTGGAGATGATGGCCCTATTGTCGCTACTAATGGTGGCTTGATGGGCCTGACTCTGCTGATGAAGTCCGTGACGGCCCTCCTACTGATGGACTAGGTCGTGATGGCCCTGCTGATGCTACTGATGGAGGCCGTGATGGGCTTGCTACTGATGAATTAGGTCATGATGGCCTTGCACTACTACTTCTAGCCCCTGATACCCTGATCCTGTGCTAACAGAACCTAGCTGCCTACCAATTTGTACCCTGGACCCAATCGCTGCTGCTCCTCAATATGAGCTCAGTAGGCACTCTTGCTCAGGTGTAGGAACTGGCACACATGGGGCAATGCACATGGTTTCACCTTTCCGTCCTAGTCAAACCAAGCAAGCGTGCTATGATCCTCATCTCCGTGTTGCAAACAAGCAACCCTACGACCTATTCTTAGCAATAGGAATCACTCAAAAGTTTGCACTATGGCCTCCAAACAAAGCAAGGAAAAAAAGCTTCAAGAAGTTGCTTTGCTTGCAAATCTCCACGTAGTCATATTGCCCACTTCTACGTGCTACAATCACCTTCCACTCATCATGGCCTTCACACAAGTGCTCACACTACCCATTTGGCCTCCTATTCCTCTCTCCACAAGCTTTTCTTCTCTCCAAAAAGTGCGTTGAAAATGGGCCTTCACGGGCTACAACAAAAAAAATTCAGGTTTTTTTTTTGACAGTGTTCTAAAGTTCCAAAATGCCATTCCGGTGCAACTATGTGTACTACAAATTGCAAACTAACAAATGCAAATTTACAAGTAATACAAGCTCTTGGGAAAATTTAAATATTTTTACAAATTACCACAAATCTAGTCATTTTGACGGAATACAAAACCATGACATTCTCGCTTAGAATATTGCTACCTGAACCATTTGTGTTAATCAATAACAATGTTAGATTTGTAATGAATTGTTTCTATTTTTTTGAAAGATTTTTATGGTGAATTTACTACGAACGTGCAATTTCACAAACTCCCAATACAATAGTGAAATGGGTATTTCATGCTTTGTGGCAAATGACACCAAGAAACCAGTCTAGGCTATGTGGCAACCTATTAGTTCGCTACAAATATGCGGCTTAGAAGGGTGCTATTTCACAAGTTTATAACTCATTTGTTGATTCTAGATTGAGTACTTTCATTTCCATACAAAAAGCAAACGTTAATGGAATAGACAGGTCAGGATAAACAACAACGACCATGAATCTAAACGAAAAAGTAGAGGAACAAGGCATAAACCTATTTGGTTGTCTTGCATGCTGAGATCAAAACATGAGAGACAGTTACTAATAGAGCCACAACTGATCTAGAGCTAAGCTATGAAAGCATCACATAAGCAAGACTTAACCCTAGAAAGCAGGAAAGAGAGAGATTAAGGAGGCTAAAGAGAGAGATCAATATCATCAGCTGCCTGACAAATGACACAGTTTCTGTTACGAGCTCGTAACCAGTGCCGAACCCTAGAGAACACACATAGGTCAGATACCACAGTCAGGGTCGTGTCCAGCGTACATGACCAACAGGGCAAGACAGTGTGAGTAGTGTGCCCCAGCACGGTCCATAGCCATGGCGGGCCTAACACAGCCTAGGGACCCTGTCAGCAGGATAGGGCCCCCAGTTGGGTCCCGACGTGTAGTCGACCACGTCAGTGCCACGTGGCCGACACTTGGCAGTTGCATGCTACCAGTCCTCACACTGGGCTAGGAGGGGCTTACTCTATATCAGGGAGTAGGCAAGGTTGGGTGGATCAGTTAGTGTTTGCCCTACTGTGGTGTTAGGATCTATTACACTGGTATCAGAGCCATCTCCATCCTAGGGAGTTCAGGACAGTAGTAGAGAAAGCTATCAGAAGATAGGAAGTGTTTCTCAGATTCTCAGAGAGGAATAGAGGAGGAGGATCGCTGTAGGAGCAGCCTTCAAACTTCTGATTTCCACTGAGAAATCACAGTAGCAAGGAGTCAGATTCCAAGTGTAGGTAACTCGCTGAAAAAACAGCTGTTTCCCACTGAGTTGAGAGGATTCTCTATAGTTTTCCCAGCGAAATTAGAGTAGGAAGAAGCCAGCACCTCCATCGCTGTACAGTCAGAGACCTACATCCGATTTCTAGGGAAAAATTTACTGGTTCTCAGCGAGTTTGAAGCCAAAAAAGAGGAGCAGGGCCAGCGCTGCCAGTACTTCTGAAAATCTGGTTTTTCAACAAGTTTTTGGGCCCCAACGTCAGAGATTTGGAGTAAGAGGATTCCTATCAGACCAGCGAGCTACTATCATCAAAAAACCGGGAAATTTAGCACCGTTTTGAAGCTTCAAACTGGCATTTTTCGGAACAGCAGGTCTGAAATTTTGGGGAAAAGAGCTGAAAGGGTTCCTCTTCATTCTTTCTTTGGAAGTACAGTCCTCAGAAACAGCTAAGTCATCTTTCCTTTCCCTTGTACAGTTGTAAATTAGTCTTTTAGACTTTTTTCCTTCAGAAGTTAAGGTAGCTCTCTTTCAGTTTCGAAGATGACCACTCCTCAGGGACCTGATCAACCCCAGGAGAGAGGCTTCGACGAACTTGAAACAGAAGCCTTGGCTTACAGAAAAGGGAAGGAACCCATGGAAGTAGAAGAACAGGAACAGTTCGCCGAAGAACTCGACGAACTGGTTACCAAGGAGCAGTTCCTCCAATTGGTAACAGAAGTGGATGAACTGAAGCTGGCATTAGCCAATTTCAAGTCCAGTGTGGACGACTCGTTCGCTGAACTCAAAAACTTGATTTTGAGCTCCGCGAAAGGAAGCCTTCCCTCCACTTCTCAGTTATCCCCTTCTCCACTTCCATCAGTTTCGGGTGAGACTTTACGGTCTCACCCCAGTGTTTTTAAAGATTTAAAGCCTCCTACTTTTAATGGGGAAGAGAAGGATAGAAATGCAGATATTCTACAAACCTTCCTCAGCAAATGGAAGAACATTCATGCTCTTAAACAGACCCCTGACCATTTGCAAGCAATTGAGGCCAGTCTTTCTTTAGGGCCTATGGCCTATAAGTGGTGGTTAAATCTCCAGGAGACTGGGCAAACTCCCTGGTCATGGAAAGCTTTTGAAGAAGCTTTCCTAAGAGAATTTCTACCAGAGAATGAACTTGATAGAGCCTGGGAAGCCTGGGAAAGAACAGTAATGGACAAGTCCCTCATCCAATATATCTCGCAGTATCGAGAAGCAATTTTAAAGATTAAAAATATGGATGACTATCAGAAAATCAGGGGATTTGTCCGTGGCCTCAAGGATGAATATAAAGTAGAGGTCCAGAGAAACTCGCCTACTACCCTTGAGCAAGCTCTCAGATATGCTCAAATCTATGATGATTCAGTGGGTAGGAAGAGAGCGAGACAGCAACCACTTTCTGAGCAGCTTCCTCAGAAAGACTTTCAATTTAAAAAGAAATTTTTAAAAAGAAAGAAAGAAGATAAATTTAAAGGTGAAGCTCCTCAGAAACGCCCTTCACTCATACAGCCCTTAAAACCAGATGATTTTGAGAAAGCCAAACAAGAACGTTTGTGCTTTGTGTGTATGGGCAAGGGACACACAGTCAGACAGTGTCCCAAGGGGCCTTTCACTAAAAAAGATAAAAAACAAGTTCATCTTGTTCAGACTGTATGTTTCCCCAGTAACTCAGCAGCTTCCGAGATCAAAGTGTATCATGAAGATCATGAACACTGTTGCCAGCTCACCTCTGCAATGCTAGCGAGACCCTTCAGCTTTGGGCTGCATGACCTAGTACGTATGCATGGGAAAGTTGGTAACCAGTCAGTAAGAGTCATGGTTGATGATGGGGCAACCCATAATTTCATCAACCACACCCTGGTTAAAAAGCTTAAACTACCAGAAGTACCTAGTCAGCATAGGTACATAGTTTCATTAGCTAAGGGTGAAGACAAAAAAATATGGGAAACTATGGTAAGTAAGTTAAATCTTGGTATTCAGGGGTACCAAGATGAAATAAACTTTTAGATAATGCACCTGGATCGAACAGACATTGTTCTCGGGAGAGATTGGCTCTACAGTTTAGGACCTTCCCTCCACAGAAACTATCAGGAGAACACCCTCAGCTTTCAGCATAAAGGCCGAGAGATCCAGTTGCATGGGGAGCATCATGTCCCCAACAGCCCTATGGTCTGCAGTTCAGAACTCTGTCAGCTAATCGGAGACGAAGACCATCAGGTATTCTTATGTGACTTTCAGTTTATTCCTGAAGTTTCTATTTCCAGTTCTATTCAGCACAAAATCAGTAAATTAGAAACTTTATTGTCTAAATTTAAAGATGTTTTTCCTGAAGATTTGCCACATGGTCTACCACCTAGCAGAGAGGTAGTGTAATAAACCTAGTACCAGGTACAACACCTGTTTCTAAACCTCCGTATCGGGTCAGCCGAACAGAGGATGAAGAAATAACTAGGCAGTTAACAGACTATCTTGGGAAAGGCCAAATTCAGACCAGTAGTTCACCATGGGCCTCACCAGTCCTATTGGTGAAAAAGAAGGAGGGGTCTATGCGTCTTTGCGTAGATTACAGAGCCCTCAATAAAGTCACAATTAAGAATAAATACCCTATGCCTCGGGCAGACGAGTTGTTTGATCAACTCGACGGGGCTAAGTTTTTCAGCAAAATAGACCTCAGATCGGGATATCATCAAGTCCGTATAAAATCAAAAGATGTCTCGAAAACAGCTTTTAGGACTCGTCACGGTCATTATGAGTTTAAGGTGATGCCATTTGGGCTCACAAATGCTCCAGCGACCTTTATGACCTTGATGAACAGTGTCCTCAGACCATACTTGGGTAAGTTTGTAGTCGTATTTTTAGATGACATCCTCGTCTACAGCAAAACGAGGAAGGAGCATCTAAAACACCTCAGAAAGGTGTTTCGACTGCTTAGAAAGCATAAGCTTTATGCTAAACAATCCAAGTGTGAATTCTTCGTTGAAGAAGTAGCATATTTGGGTCACATTATCTCTTCAGATGGGATTAAGATGGACCCAAATAAGGTTAAAGCCATACTCAGTTGGCTAAGACCTCAGAATATTTTGGAACTTCAAATCTTTCTTGGTCTGGCGGGATATTACAGACGATTTGTCAAGGAATATGCTCAGACAGCAGTCCCTATGACAAATCTCCTTAAGGGGAAGGGAAAGGAGTTCATTTGGGAGTCCGCACAACAGGAGAGCTTTGATGCTCTCAAAACAGCCTTAGCTACAGCACCAGTTTTAAAGGTCGTCGACCCCAATCAGCCATTTGTGGTCGAAACAGATGCTAGTGACTTTGCAGTAGGTGCTGTGCTAACTCAGGGTGGACGACCAGTTGCGTTCGAGAGTAAAAAACTCGAGCCAGCACAGACTAGGTATAGTGCCTATGAAAAGGAACTCTTTTCTATAGTCCATGCCCTTAAGACTTGGAGGCATTATTTGTATGGTGCCAACTTTGAGGTCCTGACAGACCATGAGAGTCTCAGATACCTTTGCAATCAACCTGAGCTTAGAGGTCGGAAAGCTCGTTGGGCAGAGTTGATGCAAGAGTTTGACATGTCTATCAGATATAGGCGTGGAAAATTCAATACAGTAGCAGATGCCCTTAGCAGAATGCCTATGATAAACGAGCTGAGTTTTACTCAGATTCGTAATGAGTTACTCGAGTCCTTGAGAGGGAAATGCCAGCATGATGCATTCTTCTCTATTATCTGGAACTCAGTCCAGAACAGACAGTTACAGACTCCAGAACCAGTTCCCGGGGCTGGTGCCAGTTCATCCAAGAATACGGCAGCTTCGGTTGAGGATGATGATGAGTCCGAGTATACGTCATCAGATGACGTTGAGGATTCTGAGCCTGTATCACCCAAGCAAACCCCAGTGGTTGAGGGTCAGTTGACTCAAGGATTCAAATGGAAACAGTATTCCATTCAGGATGAGTACTTGCTCTATAGAGATAGAGTATGTGTCCCCAATTCAGAGGATTATAGGCAGCAGGTCCTATATGAATGTCATGACAATCCTAGCGCGGGACACCCAGGCATACAGAAGACCTATGAGCTTCTTCGTAGGCAATTGTTCTGGCCCAGTATGAAAAAGGACGTCCACCAGTATGTAACCAGTTGCCAGAAATGTCAAGTAAATAAAGCAGAGCGTTTAAAGGCAGAAGGGTTGTTGCATCCCTTAGAAATACCAGCTGGTAAATGGGAGAGTATCTCCATGGATTTTATAGTAGGCCTGCCTAAAACCCAAAAGGGTAATGACGCTATATGGGTCACAGTTGACCGTCTGACCAAAATGGCTCATTTTATTCCGACCAAAACAACCGTTAGAGCTCCAGAGTTAGCGAGGTTGTTTGTAGACGGGCCATTTAAATTGTACGGTCTACCTTCCGGCATAGTCAGCGACCGGGACAGTAAGTTTACTGGAAATTTTTGGAGGGCAGTATTCCATCATCTCCATACTAAACTTAATATGAGTACCACCGACCATCCACAGACGGACGGTCAAACAGAAAGGGTAAATCAAGTGCTGGAGGATATGCTTCGTGCATACGTCAGCAAGAGGCAGACTAATTGGGGGGAGTATCTCTCGATATTAGAGTTTGCTTACAACAGTACCAAACATTCAGCTACGGGATACAGCCCATTTATGCTGATGTACGGTTTTCAGCCACGCTCACCCACAGCTGTAGGGTTTAAACAAGAAAAAGTTGAAGCAGCCAGAAACTTTTTAGAAGACCTAAACCAGATGATAGAACATGCTAAGCGTAGCATTAGACAATCCCAGGATCGAGCCAGGCATTATGCAGATCCACACAGACGGGATGTGCAGTTCTCCACTTGTGAGAAAGTCTACTTGAGAGTCCCAGTTGACTCTAAAACCCTCAAATCAGGAGTGTGTGCTAAGTTGTCTCCAAGGTATTGTGGTCCCTTTACCATCAGTAGGAGACTAGGCGAGGTCACCTATGAACTAGAACTCCCACACAGCAGTAAGGTTTTTCCAGTTTTTCATGTAAGTCAGTTACGAAAAGCCTTAACCAGATCAGATAATCTGGTAGGGGACAGTGTTCTAGTTCTCCCATTGGATCCTCAACAACCTCCACATGAACCAGAGGAAATTCTTGATAGTAGAGAGACGCAGACTCGTCATACTCTATACCGAGAATATCTGGTTAAGTGGAATGATCAGCCTGCTAAGAATGCCACTTGGGAAAGAGGCAGCGTCCTTCGCAAGATTTTTCCAGACTTTGTCTTAGAGGACCAAGACGGTTCTTAAGGTGGAGGGAGTGTTACGAGCTCGTAACCAGTGCCGAACCCTAGAGAACACACATAGGTCAGATACCACAGTCAGGGTCGTGTCCAGCGTACATGACCAACAGGGCAAGACAGTGTGAGTAGTGTGCCCCAGCACGGTCCGTAGCCATGGCGGGCCTAACACAGCCTAGGGACCCTGTCAGCAGGATAGGGCCCCCAGTTGGGTCCCGACGTGCAGTCGACCACGTCAGTGCCACGTGGCCGACACTTGGCAGTTGCATGCAACCAGTCCTCACACTGGGCTAGGAGGGGCTTACTCTATATCAGGGAGTAGGCAAGGTTGGGTGGATCAGTTAGTGTTTGCCCTACTGTGGTGTTAGGATCTATTACAGTTTCCCTACTTATAGCCAAGAGGAAGCCCTAAAAGGAAGCTTCCAGTGGCTAGGGCCCAACTGGGAGGGATAATAGTGCGCCCTTCAAGAAGGCCCCCTCTCTCCAGTAATATGTCCAAATGGCCTAATAATGAATAATAAGGCCAAAGGCCAACCATATAGTCTGAATGTCACTAATGAATAAAAAAGGGCCAGAGGCCTGCTTATGCATAAAGTAAAGTAACTGTAAATGTAAATGGACGCGGCGAATGTAATGAGCTGAGTCCATAACTCTCCCCGACACAAAAAAAAAACCCAACTGCCGAAAAGATAACCGGATCAAGTAGCAGCAAGCCCTGGTGCATCAACAACTAGAGGAACATCTGATGTAGAGGAATCAACAAGTGCAGCAAGAGCACGAGCCTGATTCGCAAGTAATGGTGTATGATAAAAGCCATCAATAGGCTCCCATGTGGCCTCCTCAATAGGACGACCATCCCACTGGACCAAAAACTGAATCTGCTGGCGGCGTCGACTATGGTATAGACGGACCTGTAATATAGCAGCAGGTAAAAATGGAAATAACTCTGGAGCAGTAGGAAACTCAGCATCACAAGGAGCGTCATCCTCAATAGCAGCACGTAATAAACTGACATGGAATACATCACAGGCGCGTGTGGAAGCAGGAAGCTGTAAGCGATATGTAACTGGACTAAGAACCTCCACAATGCGATAAGGCCCATACAACGTGGTGCAAGCTTCTTAGTAGAAGCATGGCCCTGGACAAAATGATGACGTGCAAACCGTAAGCGTAGATAAACCATATCTCCAAGATGAAACTCAACATGGCGGTGGTGACGATCAACTGAGGTCTGATAACGCTGCTGAACATGCTGTAAATGAGAACTGGCCTGGGTAATAAGATCTCGAGCACCTGATAGAAAAGATGCAAGTGTAACAGGTGTATCCTTAGGAGGAAAAGGAATGCCAGGTAAGACCACTGTAGAGAAAAGGTGGACTTTGGTAGCAAGATCATGAATATGGTATGTAGTACACACTCTCTCCATATGTACCAAGGCAGCATGCCCCTAACGCAGGCGAGATAGAGCAGTAGAGCAAAAAGTGAGTAAGGGGCCGGTGAATAATACTCTTAGATAGGTGTATGATGTAACAATCTCCAGCTGTTGTCCATCATAATAAAAAGCGTCATCTCTCATATGATGCCGATTTGTGTTAAACACCATTACTTTGGTCTTAGCAATATTCACCGTCAAGCCCCACCCTAAGCAAAAACCATATAGAGCATCAAGATGTCGCTGTAATCCAGAGGCTGTAGAGGATAGCAATGCCACATCATCCGCATACAGTAGGATAGGAATAATAACACCAGCAAGTGGACATCCATCACCCCCCTCCTCCTTGATGATCTGCTCTAGATCATCAATGTACAATGCAAAAAGAGTGGGAGAGAGTGGACATCCCTGCTTGACAACTGTGTTCTGGATAAAAGGCAACCAGTTGCTGCCATCTCTGAAACGTGCTAAAATCCTCTCATATAAGGCGTTGATAGCCATAATGATATCCTGTGAGAAGCCAAGTGAAGATAAGCGCTGCAGTAGTAGGTGCCGTGGAACTGAGTCAATGGCCTTGCGGAAATCCACAAAGCAGCAGTATACTCTCCGTCTCCGATGTCGAGCCTCCTCTATGATGCCGCTTAGGACAAATGCATGATCAATAGTAGAGTATCCGGGTCTAAAGCCAACCTGTCCAAGAGCAAATAACTCATCTGATTTCGCCTGGGATCCAACCATAGAAATAACTAGGCAGTTAACAGATTATCTTGGGAAAGGCCAAATTCAGACCAACAGTTCACCATGGGCCTCACCAGTCCTTTTGGTGAAAAAGAAAGAGGGGTCTATGCGTCTTTGCGTAGATTACAAAGCCCTCAATAAAGTCACAATTAAGAATAAATACCCTATGCCTCGGGCAGACGAGTTGTTTGATCAACTCGACGGGGCTAAGTTTTTCAGTAAAATAGACCTCAGATCAAGATATCATCAAGTCCGTATAAAGTCGGAAGATGTCCCAAAAACAGCTTTTAGGACTCGTCATGGTCATAATGAGTTTAAGGTGATGCCATTTGGGCTCACAAATGCTCCAACTACCTTTATGACTTGATGAACAGTATCCTCAGACCATACTTGGGTAAATTTGTAGTCGTATTTTTGGATGACATCCTCGTCTACAGTAAAACGAGAAAGGAGCATCTAAAACACCTTACTGAGCCATAAAGCTTCGCCATCATGTGACTGATCATGAGAGTGCGATAGTTATCCACGTTCATTGGATCACCAGCCTTGAGAATGGGATGGAGAAGGTTCGTGCACCAGTTGGTGGGAAAGCCCGAGGTAGCAGCCAAGTTAAAAGTGTGGCCAATGTAAGGAGAGAGAAGTTGGGAGATAGGTTTGAGGAAGTCTGTGTTAAGAGAGTCGACGTCCTTTGCTTTATGGAATTGGGCCTTACAATTGCGGATTCAATTTGGTCAGAGGTAAAAAGAGAGAATGTTGCGGGTCGAGTGATAGGGATAGGCGGAGCATCAGTAGTGTATAAGCAAGTAGCATATTCCACCCAAGAGTCAATATCAATAGGTGAAAGTAAGGAAGATTTCTTAGAAAAGATTTTCCAGAAATGAGAGGAGGAAGAGAAAAGGGAGTCTATAAGTTTCTGACCATCTCTTGTTAGAGAGTCTCTTTTCTTTTTATTAACTACATGACGATATTGCTTTTGTACGTGCACTAAAAGATCAAGAGAGTGATGCATGGCGTATACCACCTGCTTATGTAAGGCGTGGCAATCATGATCATACTATCGGTTATAGGTCTTTCGATGAGTGGGATATGTCTTAGGGGGAAAGGCTTGGGTGGTGACTTGTATAAGGGAGAGCGTCAAGTAGCTGGCCTGTTGCTCAATAGGAGAGGAGAAGGGAAAATCTTGCAAAAGAGAGTTGAGCGCGACTATGTAGCATGGGATGAGATGTGTACGAAAAGAAAAGTGAGGTTTAGTGGTCTTGGGTCGAATGATTGGAAGGGGAGAGGTCTGGCCAACAGAGAGTAAGAGCAGTGAGTGATCAGCAAGGGTAGGAGAGAGTATAGTAAAGCTGTGAATGAGAGGAATCAAGGCTGGTGAGCCAATGAAGTAATCCACCACACTATGTCCGCCACTATGTGGATGACAAGTGAATGCTACTGAATCTGGCCACTGTGATAAATCGTTCAGAATGACCAAGGAATGTGCCAATACCAAGAATCTCTCACCACCTTACTTCATCACTTCCCTACTGACACTTCATTGGAGGATCAAGCTACTTTCCTCACTAATACTCTTCATATGGCAGCCACACTCATTCATTCAAGAGACTTGCTGAGGGGTCAAGATGGGGACCCCCCCCCCCCCCCCCCCGAAGGATTTTCTTTCAAATTATGCAAGATCAATTGGCCCAAGGCCAATTACATATACAGTGGTTTTGGGAAGATGGATTCTTAGATCTTTACATCAACCAGAAGTTTACAAATTCTGGATCTTAAAGAATCTTATACCAAGAAAAGTGGTTTCTAATGACATGGAAAGACTTACTGTCTCTTAAAGGTTGTTGCATTGATCAATGACACATTTCAAAAAGACAAGAGGTTAAATATGATTTTGCTGTAGTTTTTACTATAGCAGCCAGAAATTTGTATTCCAGTTCACTAGCATCAAATTAAGTTAGTTTTGAGAATCAGTTGGCATGCATAATTCAGTTACAGCTGGTTTTCTATCGCTGAATCTACTCAGACCAAGAGGTCTAAGGTTAGAAGGTAGGTAGCGTAACATTTAATGTTAGCCACTATCAAGTTGAATATTTCTTTGTTTACAACATTGGGATTCACCCAAGTGTTTTTCATGTCATGGGAAAGGCTTTGTTTATGTCCATCTTACCTTGCATAATTGTCATCAATTCCTAGGCCCTTTTTTCTAGGGGTTGCCCATCCCCAGTCTTAGCGGAGTGTGACACAAAGGGTGATCAGTCCTTTGGTTTCTTCTCCAGTCTTTACAGACTCAAGTGAGCCTTCTTTATAGACTCGATTGAGCCTTCTTTATAGACTCGATTGAGCCTTCATCAGGTACCATCTTTAAGCTTTATGAAGCTTCTTTAGATTCATTCTTCAGGTACTCTTCTTAGTACTTGCACATACCCTTAAGAAAAGGTTAGGAGTCATACCATAAAATGGTTCATCATTAGATTCTATTTCTAGAACCTGCATATCAAACTGTTAGCATTGCTCTACAGTTTCATTTCTTGTCTTCAGGTAATGATACCTGCACTCATAATTCATCAGTTAGAGTAACAAGCTCTAATATTCAAAATACGTTTCATACAAAAAGAATGGAAGACTGGATAGTCTTTATTTCTTGGCCAATTTGGTCTATACAATTTTACAGATGTACTACTTTGTCTTATATGCTTTTTGGCATCAAAAGACATTAATAAAGCTTTCTTTCTCTCTCTCTCTCTCTCTCTCATCATCTCACCCCATCCTTCATCCTTCAACCTATTCACCCCCAACATGATATCTGAATCCATTAAACGCCTTAATAGTTGCCATGGCCATGATATTGAAGACCTGGAAGCAGAACTTCTTATCCATGTGAAGATATACTCTCCCCCATTTTTTAATCAAGCTGTGATTTAGGGCTTCCCTACCTCGTGGTGTACCAATATCATACATCCCATTGACAAGGGAGCTGATCCCATGAGGCCAAAAAACTACCGCACTATTATGGTTGGGCATATTATGGCAAAGGTTTATGGCTCAGTTCTTCAGACGGCAGTTAGTAGTGAAGCAGAGATCAGAAGCTTACATGCTTTGTGGCAGGCAGGTTTCCGATCTTATTACTCCACCTCTGATCATATATTCACCTTGAGGTCTATCATTGAGGAGGCCAGGTCCAGACGGGTGTGCATATACTATTGTTTTGTGGATTTTCATAAGGCGAGGAGACCATATCACAGCAGGTTCATAGCACCATTCGAGTGAAGCAGGGATGCGTATTATCCCCTACCCTATTTGGACTTTATAGTGATGAGTTGGAGAGGATGATTATGCAAGATGGAGGTGAGGGTTATACTCTATGCGACCTACTAATCTCGATTCTAATTTATGCTAATGATGTTGTACTCATGTCACATTCCAAAGAGGGGTTACAAAGACATCTAGACCTATTATGCTCCTCTGTTCATGATGGGGATTGTTAGTGAACATTGGGAAGACCAAAGCTATGGTCTTCAACACATCTCGGGCATTCATGCAGCTTTAGGAGCTTTTATGGAATGGTCATCCTTTGGAGGTGGTTTGTTCATACACGTACTTCCTCATCTCTGGTCCAACCTTTAGTATGAGACAGGCTGCTCTTGCCAAGTTGGGTAAGAGGCATGCATCAGTCACACCGACAGTCATGTATGCAGCAGAGACTTGGTGTACGGGTCTCACTTCCTCTAAGTGGGCCAATATATCTCACCTTCAGACTACTATTTGTCACGTATGATCTGGGCAAAACCTTCTCTCCTCATCAGATTATACAGTTGCTCCATTACAGGTTGAGGCTATCTTTTGGATTGTTACTTTCCTCTAGAGACTGATTTAGATAGACAGCAGACAGTCCAGATATTCCTATGCAGCCCTCACATCATCACGATTACTCCATAGCTAGGGATTTCACCTCTCATGGTATTCTCAGGTGGGAAGGCTCCATCGGTATTTCTTTATCGTCACTTCCAGAGGGCACACATCACTATATTCGTCAGTCTATATATAGATCCTACATACACAGAATTTGCAATGGGAAGCTTGGAGTGAGCCCCTTTACTGCAGTGTACAGGTTGTCATATCCTCCCTAGATATCTAGATGGGGGTTTGTCTCATGGATTGAGATTTATATTGGGACAATTTAGAGTCTTCTCACATCAACTACACCTTGAGACGGGCCGTTTTCATAGCACGCACCCAAAGTATGTCAGATTTGTTCACGTGGAGAGATTGAGTACGAGGATCATTTCATTTTCAGATGCCCGGTTATTACGATATTAGAGGATGATAGAATGTTTATATCAGGACTCCTCCAGGTCACTTCAGGCCCTGATCACATATGAGGATCCTCGCCGTGTAGCCTTGATGGTAAATGAGATGATGCTTTTGACTTGGTCAGTTCCCAAATCAGTTTGGATCCTCAGACCAGTATCATAGATTTCTTTTTGCAGACAGAGGCCCACAGACGATACAAAGGGCAGATCGGAGGATGAGATAGATATTCCAGTCAGAGACAGACATCGTGCCAGACGTCAGTGCATTAGACCGAGTCATTTCTCCAATAGGCCAAGGTGGAGCAAGCGACATATGTACATAGATCCAGGCAGTGGCAGCTTCACACCTCACATCCAAAGCACTCCACGAGTTTGATTGCGGCCTACTTCACAACATCAGCCGAGACTTGAGGCTTGTTATTATATCATGATATATATGTGCACCTTTCTACTTTAGCAGAGAGATATACAACATATCCTTTTCCGGTTCTTTATTTCTGCTTAGTATGTTTTCTTTTATGAAAACGTTTTTTTACACGCTCCTGGAGTATCATACACGCCTGAGATGCATTTATTCTGTCTTTTGTAGCCTCAAGCTACAAAAGACTTTAAAAGTTCAAAATATGCATCATGCACCATGTTAAACAGTACAAAAACGCAGCATGCTGTCTAGAGATGGAGTTTTATGATGGAAAAAGGTTTCCAATAAAAAAAAGGTTTCATTGCCAGCCTGAGTTTGAGGAGCAATTTTGCGGGACTGCCCACCAAGATTATGACCTTCTTCGGATAAGATTTTGGCAGTTTTTAGGCAAAACCAGCCTCTTGTAGGTCATTTTTTTAGTTTTATGTTCTAAAAACCATTTCCTTTAGTATGTGTTGTGAGGAACAATCATTTTTGTGATGTGAAACATGTTTTTCCATTGGGGAAACTACCGTTTCCCGTGGTCATTTCCTAGGCTTGTTTCTCAGGTTTTGGGAAATGAGGCATGTTGGAAAGCACGTTTCATAGCCAAAAAGGGCCTGGTGAATGCGTTTGTCCATTACTATGGTTTTAACTCTCATAGTTGTGATCATCTTAACCGTGATTGTCCACATCCTCACCTACCTGCTATGCTACATGTCCCTAAACTTTTTGACCTTGATGATCTTTTTATTTTACATTGTTGAAGAGGTTCTTGAACTTGCTCCTAATGACTTTGTTGAATGTGTAGCGTAACTGGCCTATGCTTATTGGTCAGGTATGCTTGGTCCCCATCATATTTGTTTACATGTTTCTGTTACGGGTCATGAGTTCATTGTTGTTGTCGATTTTGGTAGTATTTGTTCCTCTATGAGTCAAAAGATTGCCTCCCATATCCACGCCACAACTCTTCCTGTCTTACATCCTTTGCATGTTGAAGTGACTAGTTCCAATTCATTTTAGATTACTCATATGTTGCAAGCGCTTCCTTACCACATTGGCACCATTTCTCGGCAAGCTGATTTCCACATTATTCCTATTGAACTTTATGGCATTGTTCTTGGTGCTAATTGATTTGTCTTATTGGGAGTTGTAACTATCAATCTTGCCCTTATAAACTTATCACTACCAAATAGTTCATGTGGAGTCTTTTTAAAGCTCATTATGTGGCCCTCCTTTGTGTTCATCTTTTCTTTGATCCACCTGTTCTCTCTACTTGTCTTTATCTTGCTATTTCTGATCTTCTTCAATCTTGTTAGTCTGTTATGAGTCATCCACATTACATCCTTAGCTTTATATCAACCATCGGATTGACCTTATTCTTGCCGATCCTACCTCTTGAGCCCCTTATCGATGGCTCATCTTGCACAAGTGGAGGTCCAACATGAAGTTTTGAATCTCATTGTTCCTAGCTAAAGCCTTGTTGGTGCTCCTGGTTTTCTTCTTAATAAAAAGGACGACGCTCAACGTTCTAAGATTGATGTGTACTTTGGCTACCATCGAATTTGTATCCACCCAAGCTATGAATCCAAAATACCTCGACCGGTATTTATGAATATCACATTCTACCTTTTCGTTCACAAACATTTTCTCTACTTCCAAATTGGCATGAATGATATCTTTGACATAATCATTAGGAGGGGGAGGGTCAAGAATCTCCTCAACTAGGTAATTGGGAGAATCATGTGGATCAAATACCCAATGGACTTGTAGAGTAGCAAGTGGCCGTGGGTGTGGACACTTACGATTAATATGATAAAGGCTACAACAATCAAAATAGAGGTTCTTAGAACTGATTTCATTCATTTCTTGCGAAGAATACTGCTTAGGAACAAAATTATGAGGAACAACAACAGGATGAAATGAAGGAATGGGAGGAGACACAAGAGAATATAGAACAACAAGAGGCAATGACATAAGAGGAGTAACAGAATGGGAAATAGGAGGATGAGAAAAGTGCGAGGCTGAAATGATGGTTGTCGATCAAGATACTTATGTTGTAAAGTACAAGCAAGCGACATAGCACGATCTAAAGAAGTTGGTTGAAACAATTGAACATCAAATTGTAAAGCACCACATAAACCAGCTACATAATGACCAATAACCTCAATATCATAGAATAATATGAATGCTCAACAAACTTTTGATTATGGTCTAAAAGTGTACCATGTTTGTTTGAGTTGTTGATAGAGGTCAAGCTGAATGGGGTCAACTATAGTATCGACCGTGGTAGAGTGGATGGTGTCAAAGGTGAAACCTTGCTAGCTGAATCTGTTGGTCAGGTGTACGAGTGGTTAACTAAAAATAGGTTTTTAGTTGAAAGAACAAATTTTGGAGTTCCATACCCATAATAGACAGATAAAAAAACCATGTCACCAAAATCATAGGTACTATGGAAGTGTTGAGCGATTTGAGGAAAGCGGTATCGATGGTAGATTAAGGATCAAGTGGAGGATTGTGAGTGGAAGGTTTAGGAGTATGGGTGGGAAATGGAGGAAGATGGAGAAAGAAAGAAAGAAGAAAGAAGCTTATGAACGTCTTGAATGCACCCATAGGTGCATAAACAGATAGATATGTACAAAGATGCATGGGAGCATCGTCAATGTGCAGACTAAAGAAAACTGTGCATGAGAACTAAAGTAATGTAAACAATAAAACGCCCACAACCTGGGCCAGGTAGGACTGATGACTAGGAGAAAGCAGGGATGCCCACAACCCGGGCCAGGTGAAGAAGAGAGATCACGTAAAATAGGCCCGAAGTGTCCATTGAATGGTACGTCGAGATGAAGGCTGTACTGGTTGTCTGCAACCGTGACGGGTTTTCTTCCATGGCGGGACAAGTATGTCAATATCATCATCCGAATCATCATCACAGGCTCGTGTCTGAACATATCCCGTAACTAGCAACTGCTGAGAGTCTATGATCATGCGGAGGCAAAAGTGACTGACGAAGTAAAAGCATCTCACGGATAAGAAGCCCCAAACATCAAGCATCAGGATAAGAGAAAAAACTGGTAAGTGTATGCGGACCATCCCGATAAAGACAATAATATCGACCACGGATCTCATAATAAACTAGGTCGAAGTAAGAAGTGTGCCTCATCTTCAAGCTCGCACATAGAACAGAGGTGACATAATCTATGCTCACGTGGGATATTCTAGCAACGACCAGTCTCAACAGCAAGCTGATGGGAAGAGGTGCGTAGCTGTCCAATGTGGTAACGCAAGCCGTATGAGAGTGATTGTGAGAGATACAGCTGGAGCAGAGGTAAACCGGCTGGATCAACGGAAAGAAAGTGTGTCTGGTAATAAATGCGGTGTGGTCGGGAAGCTGAGTTGGGTCCCCATGTGTGTTGTATGTAACGGAAAAAGAGCTGGCCGGCGAATATACAGATTAGTGCCCGATAGAAGGTCCGTGACAGAGATGTCCAAAGAACGTAGTAAATCCACCACCTGCTGGTACCATGAAATCTTGGTATTGGAAGCAGCAAGAGCAGAAGAAGAGCAAAGCGCGGCTGCAATATATCTATTCGGGTGGGAAGAGTGAATATGCTGAATGCTCTGAAGAAGGCGTATGATTTGAAAAAATCCTTGAGAATGATGGGAGGGGTGGCAAATTCCGCGCAAAGAATATCATGTGGCGTAGTCGACTTGGCCCGAATCATGTGTGAAACATATTCGTCTGAATACGGGAAATAGCTATCCAATCGCGGAGAGAAAGACCCGGTAGCCATATCTCGGAACCATACATGACTGTTGGAGACACGCGTGTAGCAAAGAGCAAGCATCTGGTAGAAGGATCAAAAACATGATTTAAAGTACAACCTCTCTCAAACTAGACCAAGCTGAGTGACCCAATGAAACCCTTTTAAAAGCAGCCTGATGGAAGGGAAGCAATGGTGCCGTGAATAAGACTGCCAAGTAGGTATAAGAAGTGACAATCTCAACCTCTCGTCCAGCTATAGAAAGTGATAGTTGCGAAGACTGTGACGATTAGTGTTGAAAATCAAGACCTTAGTTTCCCTAGGTTGACAGACAGGCCCCATAAGGTACAAAAATGATGTAAGACATGTAAGTGACGCTGCAGACCAGTCGGGGAAGAAGAAAGAAGAACAATGTCATCAGCATAAAGAAAGATAGGAATAATCAAGTGAGCAAGTGGACAACCTTCCCCACCTTCTTCTCGGATAAGGCGCTCCAAATCATCTACATATAGGGCAAATAGAGTAGTGGACAAGGGACAACCTTGCTAGAACCCTCTCATACAAGGTAATAATCGCTGCAAGCATAGAGTCAAGAATATGAAGCTGTCGTAACCTGCGGAGAAGAAGATCTCGGGGAACTGAATCAAAAGCTTTCTGCAGGTCGACGAAGCAAGCAAAAACTCTGCGGCTCGCATGTTTGGCTTCCTCAACAATGTTGCGCAAGGTGAGCACATGATCAAGGGTGCAGTAACCGCTGCGAAAGCCCGCCTGTCCCGTAGCATAGAGTCCACGGCGCCAAAGACTTTAGTGACAGTGTGGCTGATCATGATGGTCCGGTAGTTTTCAACTTGCATTGCATCACCTTTTTTCAAAATGGGGCGAAGGAGGTTGGTTTCCCAGGACGTAGGAAGACCATTAGTAACAGAGTGATTGAAGCAATGTGCGAGAAGATGGGAAGCAAGTTGGGCCACGATTTTGATGAGTTCAGCAGAAAGGAATTGACATCAAGAGAACGATGGTTGTGGAGCTGACAAATAACATCTTCAACGATATGGGAATTGAAAAGGTCACAATAAAGTGGGCGGGGAGACAAAAGGAGTGGGGGTGTTGGCTGGTATAGAGGTGGGTCGCATGATGATCAATCCAGGACTGGAGAGGGATGGGAGGAATGGTGTGAGTTAGGAAGAAAAGCCCTCCAAAAGGCGACGGAGGAGGTTGAGTGTAAGTTGTGAAGTAGTCGGGCTGAGCGGGTCGTATTGTATATAGCTTTCTTACAGTGTAGAAATGTGCGATACTGTTTTTCAACCAGGGAAGAGAGCAAAGGTGAAACGGATCGAACGTACTTGAGATAGGTTTGGAAGGAAGAGCAAGATTTGTCATACTATTTATTATGTGTCCTGCAATGAGCAAAGTTGCGGCGGGGGGGGGAGGGGAGACAATTGCAGTAGCAGTGGTGAGAGAGGTGGTGAGAAAGGAGGCTTGGTTCGAGAGATTCGAGGAAAAGGGGTTGTGGGCAAGTGCACATGAGACACAGTCAATGTAGTCCTGGCGTTTATGAGGAGGTATATGTGAAAAAGGAGGTTGGGGTTCGGAATGGAGGGACAAGAAGGTGGGTGAAGGGGAGGGTCAAAGGAAAGGTACAACATAGAGTGGTCAGAAAGAACTGAGGGAGAAGTAGTGTAAGATTGCAAGTGGGGAAGCAGAGCAGGTTATGCAATAAAATAATCGACAACACTGTGCCTGCCGCCAAAAGGATGGCATGTATACCTAGAGGAAGACGGCCACTGAGGAAGACCGTTGAGGAGTGAGCCCATGTGCCTATGCCAGCAGTAAAAGCTGCTCCCCATGTGTGGTGACACTGGCTGCTAATTCCTCAGACGAGCGTGCATAAGACATCCAAGGGTCGAAGGCAAAGCACATCCTCATAAAAGTGAGTTTGGCTGGTACTTGTGCGAGCATTAAAGTCTCCGGCAAGCAAGATGTAACCACATATGGAAAGGCGAGCAATATCATGGGCAAGGGTCTGAAATGGATATCCTCCCAAATCCGTAAACACCGAAGTATGAGGAGCAAAGTAGCAAACTGCGCCATACAAATAAGTGGTCCATCTTGGTCCATCTATTCACAACTTAAAGATTGAATCTAACTTTGCTTGTGTTTTTGTGGGTCTAGTAATAAAATCCATAGAGATGCTCTCACATCTACCATGGGGTATCTCACGTGATGTAGCCAACCTAGATGGCTTACTTGCTTAGCCTTTTTGCTTGACACGGGATGCAACACTATGTATACTCTCAGCTCCAGACCAGCGTTCTGTCCCATAAAGTGAGGCCGTCACCTCAGGTATTCCGTTACAAGCCGTTATGGGTACGTAACACTGTTAGAGGTAAAAAATTCAAAATTGAGGTGTTGTAGACCTCAATATTAAGTCTAATAGAGTTAATTTTTCACTATGAGCTGGTGGAGTAGATCCTACTTTAACTTCAAGATCATATGAATGTAGGTTTCAAGTGGTTAACTAATCAGACTTTCATGACTCATGTCAAATTTCGAGCGGAAATTTTTTTGCTTCAGTTATCTCACTGTAAGTGGGCCCATAACAAATGCTTTCTATTGTGGTGAAACTAGGCATTTCAATATGCTTTTGTGGTAGAGAATTTTTTGCATCCAAGATTATCAGCAAAGATGCTTCAACTTTAAAAGGCCCTCATGAAATTCAGCATATTTTGTATTGCCAATAACAGCCAGGATTTCAGCCATTGCTTGAATATTGAATGCTTCTTCATGCTGGTAATTGAAAGCAACAATATGTGTGCGAGTGCCTTTCACCTGATTGATCAATGTTCATGTCATGTGCAGGCTGGAATTCTGCAGTGGCTGGTGGACAGCTTGCCCAAACAAACTCTTCTAAATACAGCTAGTTGGAAGTACGTGATTCCGCAACTTTATAAGAAGTATCCTAATATGGACATGATGCTTAACTTCTCTGTTTCGACAACCCCAGATATTTCAATTGCGCGAAATGGCATCCATGCAACTGCTGCACTGGTATGTTCTAAATCATCTAGTCTTTATGTTCTTAAAAGTGTTCCTTCGTCTGAATGGGTGATGTAGACACTATACGATTAAATATTCCAGAGAGTCTGAAAATCTACCAGAATCAGGATTACCTTTATATGCTTTTGGCTGTTTTAAACTGGTGGTGTCATGGAGAATCTTTACTGTTAACTTGAGAAGAACAACCAAAAGTTTACTAGAAAAATTCAACTTCTTCATAAAAGCTCCAAATTCCAATCTTCCTCCATCACTGTTCCTACAGCTCCATTGGTGCCTTGACAGCCCTGCTCCTACCACTCCTTCCTGTCCAGCACTCCCCCTGCCTTGCCCCCTCTCTCCCTTGCTGCCCAGCGCTCCTCCTCCTTCCTTCCATCGCTGTCCCTGCCTTCCGACCTGTCACGTTCATCCGATATTTTTCCAGTTTGCAGCCATCTTCCACAATTAGTTCCCAGACTGTCCAACGCCCATCCTCATCCAAAACTTACCCAATTCCGACATCATTTGCTATTCCAAACCGCCAAAATTCTTCAACCTGTACATCGCTGCCCCAGCACTCCCGACTTGTCACTTTTGCCTATTTTTTTTCTCCGTTTCCAGCCATCTTTTACAGCTTATCAAAAGGCTGTCCAGCGCCCATTCTCCACCACATTTCACGGAATTCCGACTCCATTTGATCTTTCAAATTGACATTTTTCCCCTGGCTGTCCAACTCATTTTCACAGCCTTCATTTCCCACTTTTTCAATTGTTAATTGCTGCCCTTTCTTAGTTGTGATAATATTGGTTGTAATAGGCTAATTTGGGGTGATGACAAGAGAGTCCTCTCCCTCAAGTTTTCGTCTATTCCTTCCACTATCATTATGGCACATTCACCTACCCCGAGTGAGACTACTCAGGAAACCTTATCCGATCAGTTTCGTCGCATGGATGAGACCCTTTCTAGCCTCGTTCTTCGCTTCGATACAGTTATGACCGGCTTTCCTACTATGCAGTCACATATTGATTCTTTACAGCCTCATGGTCCTGGAAAAGCTCCTGTCTTTCCTTCATTTGGGACGCCCCCTCCATTTGGATTTCCATCTTCTTTTGCTAGTCAGCCTGGGGATGGACCGTTCATTCCACCTAACCCACCTCCTAGTTTCTTTCCACGTCCCCCAGTTCCTGAGCCACACTTTGGTTGCTACCTATTCTGGTTCCTCTGACGGGAACTTATTAGAGAATTGGTTTGCTAAGCTTGACACATATTTTCAGATCTACCCTAAGACTGATCCTCAGAAGATCCAGTTGGCTGCTTTACACTTAGATGGACGCGCCGCCATGTGATGGCAAGTTTATCGAGCTGATCCTGATTGGGAAGGGCTCCATATATGGCATACCTTTCGACGTGACCTCCGTCATGCTATGATTGATTCTCAATGGCTCGACTGCCAATGTGATACATTCCGTAGTCTCACTCAGACCAGTGACCTTGCTTTTTATACAGATCAGTTTATGGAGCTTTCTTATCTTTTCACAGATCTACCGCCCACTGAGCTTATTTCTCGTTATATTGCTGGGCTTCGTGGTGCCTTACGTTACGATGTTTCTTCCTTCCATCCCCCCACACTTTTTGAGGCAATGTCTCTTGCCAGTACTTTACAGCAGAAGTACTCTGACATCCTTCCTTCCCGCTTCTCCCGACCCCGTCCTTCTACTTCATCTTTTCCCACTATGTCCACCCCTACACCTGCTCCTTCAGTTTCAGTTCCTTGCATTGTGGACCCTCGACCTGCTTTTGTCCGACGTTACACGTCTGCAGAGTTCGCTGACCTTCAGGATCCTATATCAAATAGTTTGAGCGAGTTGCCTGATTCACTTGAGATAGTTATTGATCTACCTGAGCTCGTCATTGTATCCCATAGTGATTCAAAGTCACATATACAGGTTCCTAGTGATGCTGATTCACATATACAGGTTGCGGCTGATATGGTCCTTGATACTGACATAGCATGCTATGATCCTATTGATGATGTTGTTCCATGCTTTGATATTGTTGTTGAGTACTTTGATGCTACTCGTGTTCCTGAGCGCTATGCTATAGATGTTGTCGCCTATGCTCCTTATTTCGATATTATTCATGGGTCTACGGTTTCAGATGCTTTGGCTACTCCAGTAGATCTCCATATGGCATACGGTATACATTTCATGATGGTCCTATTGTATACTCGCTAGCTGATTTTGTTGATACCCGTCTAGATGAGTATGCGGTTCTTCTAGATGCATATTTAGGCCAGAACTTATCAGTTGATGCTTATGTTATTATGCCTACGTATGTTGTTCCATTTGTGGATCATATTATTCTAGATGCGGGGCGAGAGTATATTGCTTTAGTGGATACAGGCAGTACATATTCATTTATTAGCAGTTACATTTCCACCAGGATTCGTGCTACACCTGTTCCTGCTTCCCAGCCTCTCAGTTTTGAGGTTGCTCGTTCCCATTCTTTTCCCAGTTCTCAGATGATTCAGGGCTTGGATTATCGCATTGGTGATTTTTTTGGTCAGGCATATTTCTACATCATTTCTCTGAAGCACTATGACATTATTTTTGGTGCAGCCTGGTTCTCTTCACTTGTACTATTGCTGTAGATCTCTCTCAGCAGACACTTTCCTTTACTCATGCTGGTCAGCATCATTCACTTGCTGGTATTGATTCCCAGGGTGACTATCAGTTGGTTACCGGGAAGCAGTTTATGCGTACCCTGCCAAAGGCTCAGGATGCAGCTCTTCTTTCCATTCAAAGTACATTAGTTGTTGCTTCACTTTCACCATTCGTGGTTCCTCTTCCTCAGGTTGATGCCCCTTCGGATTTACAGGTTGTTGCTGTGTGCCTTGTGCTATATGCCTTGATTCACAGATATTGTATTCAGTGGTCATTCCTGGTTTCATTGATATTCAGGCCGTATACCTTGGTGGTATTTCTACTATTGCTTTTGCACATACCTCAAATAGCCCTCCTGGTTCGGTGGTTGGTGCAGTATCTTCTCCATTGGTCTCTATATCTCCATCTCTTGAGTCCGTTATGGCTGATGTTCCTGCTGATTTGTATGGGGTTCTTCACGGGTCCATGTTTGATGGTTCCCTCTCTATTGGTGATCAGGTTGTATCTTCTTTTGCTTTCTCCATGGATCTTTGCTTGAGGTTTGTGAACCGCCTCATGATATTTCTATGGTTCCTTACATGATTCATGCGCCTTTGGCCCTTACCGTTACACATTTTCCATCCAAGGATATTTGCGAGATGGTCACTATTACTTATCTCGGGTATTTATATGTTGGGATCTTTCTAGATGAGTATACGGGCATCCTTCAGTCTCTTTGTATTTGTATAGGTTTGCTGCAGTCCATGCCGATGCTATGGATATATGGCATTCCTGGTTATTACGTATAGCTTGGTTTCCATTTGCATGTTGATTGGTGCTGGTTTTTCCATATTATTGATCGCCTATGGTGCGGATATCTCTACGATTATGCATGTGGCTCTCTATTTGTTCCTTGGATTGTTGCTCATTGTCAGGCTTGGCATATTTTGATGGCTTGGGTTATTGCCTCCGTTCCAGTTACTGTTTCTCCAGGTGATCATCAGATTCCCCGCCATTTCAGGTTGCTCCATCTCGCTTGGTCTCCGATGCCGAGTTGCCACTTTGTTTTGGTTTTCCGAGACCATCAGAGTACCTTGAGAGAGTTCCTTCTCCTCTCTTGGATAGTTTTTGGGGATGTTGCCGCCATATACTTCAGTATTGCTCATATGTGCTTTGATACTCATTCCCAGCTACACGTGGATATTGATCCGATGCTTGCTACTGATGTTGGGGATCCTGGTCCTCGTTCCAATGCATTTCTTCTATTCCTCACTTGTGCGCCTGGTGTGTACTTTGGGATTACACTTGCGGCCAGTTCCGATGGGTCATTCGATTCTCCATCCGTTTTTGGTGTATCCTATGATGGATTGGTATGTCCATATGAGGTCTTTTTGGATGAGTTTTTTGGCTACAGTTTTTCAGTTGAGGCCTCTACTATTTCTAGATTTGTTGC
The DNA here is from genome assembly GCA_029204225.1 of Diphasiastrum complanatum. Lineage (NCBI taxonomy): Eukaryota > Viridiplantae > Streptophyta > Lycopodiopsida > Lycopodiales > Lycopodiaceae > Diphasiastrum > Diphasiastrum complanatum. The sequence goes on along the minus strand of CM055102.1, from coordinate 28,639,056 downwards.
TATTGTTTTTATGCATCATGTTTTTTTAGATGATGCATTGATTTCTTGGACCTTCTAGAGCTTTTGGCATGCTGCTCTTCTCGTGATAGGGACCTTGAAGGTACTGTGTGCCATTGCTACTTCTCATTCATGGGCCTTATGGATACCTTGGGCTTTTGACCATGCTGGTGCACATTTCTCCATTTTAGCTATCCTTTGTCAGGATGATCTCTTTATGATCCATGTTTCTTGGCATATCACTTGCTTTTCCATGCTACTACAGTGTGCCTGTCATCCTGCTTATGTTCCTACTCCTTGGTGCTGGTCTTCTGATGCTGCTATCTTTTCTTGGGGCACCTATATCACTAAGTTTGCACATATGGTTGATGGTTATGTGTATGATGCGGCTATTCACGATGAGTGTCCATCTCTTTTCCAGTTTCCTTATTGGCTTCCCGTTGCTGATGCAGTTCTACCTTCTCGGGCTTTTTGGATACCTTGGTATGATGTCCCTATCTTTTGCGCTGATCCTCTACTATCTTGGGCATTACGGATACCTTGGCATTCCTGGTTGCTGCTTGATCTTCTTCTGGTTCCTTGGCATTCATGGTTGTTCCATATTGCTTGGTTTCAGATGACGCGGCCGAGATGTTCTCTTCGTCGCCATGATGTTGATCCTGAGCTGTTCCCTTTCTTACCAGTTGCCATTCACCAGATTCGCCTTCACCATAGTCAATGATGTCGGCAGATTCGGTTTTTGGTCCAGTTAGATGGTCGTCCTGTTGAGGAGGCCACATGGGAGCCTATTGATGTCTTTGATCATACACCATCACTTGCGGATCAGGATCGTGCTCCTCCTGCACTTGTTGATTCCTCTACATCAGATGTTGCTCTAGTTGTTGATGCACCAGGGCTTGCTGCTGTTTGATCCAGTTTCTTTTCGGCAGCTGGGTTTTTTTTTTTGTGCCGGGGAGAGTTATGGACTTGGCTCATTACATTTCCCGCATCCATTTACATTTACTTTACTTTATGCATAAGCAGGCCTTGGGCCCTTTTTTATTCATTAGTGGCACTTAGACTATATGGTTGGCCTTTGGCCTTATTATTCATTATTAGGCCATTTGGACATATTACTGGAGAGTGGGGGCCTTCTTGGAGGGCGCGCTATTTTCCCTCCCAGTTGGGCCCTAGCCACCGGAAGCTTCCTTTTAGGGCTTCCTATTGGCTATAAGTAGGGAAACTGTGTCATTTGTTATTCAGCTGATGATATTGATCTCGCTCTCTAGTCTCCTTAATCTCTCTCTTTCCTGCTTTCTAGGGTTAAGTCTTGCTTATGTGCTGCTTTTATAGCTTAAGTCTTGCTTATGTGATGCTTTCATAGCTTAGCTCTAGATCAGATGTGGCTCTATTCGTAACTAACATAGAGAGCAATGTTTTTTAAAGTTGTGGAGTGTGAGAAACACCAACATAGTCCATACTTCTCTATGTCTGGCCATGCATTTTTTATTACATTTGGTAGGCCTCGGAACGGTATTTCACGTGGTTCTCAATTTGGGCCCTAATATGTTAATTTTCGTAGTTCCCTCCAACCAATTGAAGGGCAGAAACTTTTGCTTAGTACAAACAGCCACTAAGGCTATTCATTACTTAGTCATGAGTTTGGAGTCTTGAGCTCTTTGTAGGGGATCTTTGTATTAAAGATCTTTGTTATAGATCTGCCTGAGTTATTAACAGCCATTGATATGATTAGGCTTCTTTGTTGGAGAATGCTTGTGAGTGATTATTTTGCTGCTTTTATGAATGCTATGCTGTCTTTCATGCTGAATCTGTAGATATGCTCTTATGTTGCATCAATCTTTGATAGTGCTTGCAACATGCTAGTACCAGAGATGATGAGCCGAATTATTTGATGAGCAAGATAATGAAGATAAAGGCTTTTAAGATTTGTTATGTTAAGAGAGCTACTAGCAAAGTAGTAGATAAAGTCTTAACATGGCATGTGAAGGTTCTCTTCACAGATATACTTACCGACCTTTACTGGTGTCTCAAAGAGCTTGGTGAGTTCAAAACTCATTAAGATCAAATTGGGCATTTAGTTCAGGCGCTAGATATGAGCTCAGTAGTTCGTGCTTAGGTTACATCCTTCTAGGGCTTTCAAAGGTGTGAGAAAGATATATGGTGATCTTCAATCCAAAATAGGTTATTATGCTCTAAAACCTAGATAGTATGGCATGTCATGGTAGATAAGGGTAACTATTATACCTTCAGCGCCAAATCCTGTGTGTTTTCCTTGATTTTGGTTGTCTTGGGCTCTTGGGAATACACTGATCAGTATCGAGGTTTGGGTTGAATATATAGCCTTTGTGGAGACTTAACTCAAAAGGAGCATGATGCTTGAGAGCAGTTGGCTTGCCTCATCCATTGGGAATTTCTAAAGAGGTTTCAAAAGTGGTTCCATGAATTTTTCAAAGTCATAGTAAATACAGATGATTTGTTGACCAGTTATCATTCTCATGCAAGCAGTCTTTCAATATGCTTACATGAAACACTGGAATTTACATCCATCTGAGAGCTCTAACTTTTCGGTCACATCGTTGACTTTCTTCATAGTCTTCTTCAGTCGACATGTATGGGTGGCAGCTTGGTAAATCTACCAATCCACATTATCTTTGATCTAGAAGGGACTAGCCAAAAAACCATAACACCTTCTTTGGATTTCCTATGCATACAATTTTTACGTGCGTAACTTCCCGCTCTAGCTCTCCCGAGCTTAAAGCTCTGCATTGCTAGATGCCTTATGGGGAATGCCTCATGGAAGCTGGGCTTGCTGATTGGGTGACCACAATTGAGACAAAAGGATTCATTTCAATGGATACACCTTGTCTTTATATACAAACTCTACTAAAAGGGTGGGATACCTAGCCAGATCAATCTGGGTATGATTGACATCTGCTCACAGCATATGCTTCAAAATTTGGTCACTCTTATTCATTTGGCAGGGATCCAACATGTCAGAGGGCCCATATCTTTTGGAAGAATGCATATAGAGGAGCCTCTTCCCTTAACTTTTAAGGTTACTCCTGAAAGTATAACTAGATATTCTCTTCTCATTTCGGGCAGATGATGATCATAGAGAAATTGAGCTTGGAGAGAGAGAACTCGGACACAGTGCTCCTTTGTACCAGTGCCTACAAGGCAATTCAATGTTGATTTTGGAGATTGATAATCAATTGACGGCTTACTGTTTATGTATAATTGTGTGTTCTGAACTCATGGCATACTTATTGTTGTTAATACACTCAATTTTGTTTCGACTGTGATAGAAAATGTCAGCTATTGACTACACTTCTCATAGATGAATAAATGTTGTGAGTGCAGACAATTTCAATGAATGCAATCGCTGCAATGAATGGGAATAACATTACTGCTGAAGCAACACTTAAAGATCTTATACTGGAGCTGAAATGGAGTGAGATTGGTAGCTTTCCTGTCAAACTCGTCCAAGTGAGTTTCTCTGCTTTGTTCTCAGCAGTTGTTTCCTGCATTTTATTTTGTTTTGAGCTATACTTGCAATTGCTTCTTCCTGCATAATGGAGCCGGATTCTTATGCACTATTTGCCAATGAAGCCACGTTCAATCCAAAAGAGCAGGCAACTTGTTTCTTAAAAATAAGACATGAATTTGATTTGTCAAGACATTCTCAAGTGGAAAGAAGCACGATATTGTTGTGACATTATATGTAAGTCATTGTAAATACATATGTATCAACAAATATTCTGCCTTATTTCAATGTCATAAGGCAATATTTCTCTTAGAATGATTTAAAAGCTTATGAGCATTTAGCTGATTACCTTACTCAAACAAAAATTTTCATATTTCAATTACTTACGATTAATATAGCTTGTAAATTAGTCACCTCCAACAATTGTGTTGATAACATTTCATGTTAAAAGTACATGTGCTGGGAATCAAGTCTGTAATTCAGATTGTTCAAAAGCAATCTTGTGTCAAAGGGAAAGTTGAATTCAACTTTCACAGTTTCTGATCCATTGATCTAGGCTAAATCTTTTGGCCTAATTGGAAGTTCCTAGTGGCAAGCTTCTCTGAAGACATGTTTACTTAGGGGAAAGTGTTTTGACAAGTCTGGCAACAAGGATTATGTATTCATCATAAATGCTTGTAAATTTAGGAGCTTAAACCAGGATGCTAAACTGTTTTGAGAAAGTGTAATGCTTTTAGTGTGTCTTTTTCATTCTATTGCTCTATAACCTGTTATTTCTTTTCTGACAGGCAGCAGTTCGTACGGTTGTGACAGATGTGATCCTACCCTTACTCAATTTTAATCTAAGAAAAGGATTTCCTCTTCCAATCATTCCATCCGTGGAGTTACAAGCTGCAGATATTAGATACGGGAACAGCTTTCTGTTAGTATGCACAGATGTACATTACACAAATGATCTTACCTTCGTATTAGTTATTGAAAAGTTAACCAACTTGTTGATAAGTTCGTAAGCTTGTCCGTTAATCAAAACTTAGCCCACAAAAGTTGTGGTATTGTATTCTTGTTGTATGAATAACAGCTTGATCACAATTTGAGGTGTATCACCACTCAAAAGTTTTCTATTGGTGGATCGTGGTCTGATAGGTATCTTCTTGAATCACCTGTTCCTCTTTTTCAGATTGATGTGTATGCTTTTGTTACAGCAGCAGTTCCACTAGATAACAAGCCTCTAATTGATGAAAATGTCTAAGGTATGTTATAAGGATTTTCTTAAGAAGGTTAAGAAGATTTATAGTAGGTTGAAAAGATGAGTCATACGTACACATTTAATAATCTGAAAATCAGGAGAATGTGTAGTATATACCTTGGCCATCTTCTGTATATGTGGCATTTACAATCAAACTTGTAAATACATGAGGAATAGATGAAGATGAGGGCCGAAGTAGAAGAAGAGCGTAGCCCAGATATCTTTATAAAATAGAATATAAGAGTTTAAACTCCCTGAGCATACTTACGTACATAGATGCACTGCGTTTCTGAAACGCGTTTCAGAATCGTGTTCAGAAACGCGGTTCAGAAACGCGTTTCTGAAAAATACAAAAAAATTCTAGAAACGTTTTTTTTATATATATATATATATATATATATTTTGGCTTTTTTATGGGCAGTATGGGTATCAGATGAAAGCTCTAATTAAGAGCATAATTACTGTGTAGTTTGTCGACTGTTTCGGGTGCAGGATGGTCCAGTTCAGGTGCATTAGTCCATGTTGGGTTTTGTCAAGGATAAAAATTCAAAACTAACCTCTAGCCTGTCTCTTACGATCACAGATGGTCCCAGTAAGTGTGTTTTCGCTCAGGGAGTTGGAAGGCCAAGTCATGAAGAGGCCTTACCGTCGGGGCCGGGTTCTACCGGTAGCCCCCGGACCCTGCCGTTGGGGGGCGTTGCCTTCCAAACCCCCCACCGGGGGGCTATCACCCCCCGAACCCCCTGAGCATTTATTGAAAACCAGAGCAAATAACAACCAAAATAGCTATTGAAAATAAGATCTGTTTGTGCCCCATCTACTGCACTTCTGAGAGGCAAAACACTGGTTTGACCATTGATCCCCTAAAAAAATTCAGCCATAAGCTATTATTCCAAAAAAATAAAATAAAAATATTGCGATTTTGGGAGAAGAAACGCGTTTCTGTGCATCTATGCTTACATAGAGTGTTTCCACCTGGTTTAGATCAACAATTTTGAAATCGAATGAATCGGCATGAATAATGGTTCAGAACCACATCCCAAAAGAATTGACAAGAAATTATTATGCAAATATTTATGGATCTAATGCTAAAATATATGTCGTGCAATATGCATAATGTCTACAATGTTTCTAAAACCTTATAAATATCCGATTGATCGTAGACGAGTATCCACAGGAGTCATCCCATGAAACTATCGTTTGACCAACCAAGTACATCGCTTGATATTGATCGAATGTCCATGAATGATGGAGGCACAAGCCCATATGAACCCATCAACGATGATGAGAGCTTAGGATCTTCTAGCAATATAGCATACGAGTACCCACAGGGGGAGTCCCATGAAACTACTAGCTTGTATTTGGCGGATCCTGTACACGATACATTGTTGCTTGTGGAAAGCTGAAGCCTACCGAAACCATATTAGTGTTCACATAGTGCACATGACAATGTTGAATGGACAAACTTTACAAATAAGCCATCTTCCAGCTTCCACTTAACATTGTAATCTATGTTATGCTATCATCAAACTTCCATCACATAGTACACTAGTTAAACATTTGAATACTAATCAAAACATTGAAAATCAAAACAAAAAAAAAAATCCTTTTTTTTTTTAATTCAAATCAATCTTGAACGATTCGTATCACAATTCATGCAAACACTACTTACATAGGTAAAGTTACGAATAAAGCCACAGCTGATCTAAAGCTAAGCTATGAAAGCATCACATAAGCAAGACTTAAGCTATGAAAGTAGCACATAAGCAAGACTTAACCCTAGAAAGCAGGAAAGAGAGAGATTAAGGAGACTAAAGAGAGAGATCAATATCATCAATTGAATAACAAATGACACAATTTCCTTACTTATAGCCAATAGGAAGCCCTAAAAGGAAGCTTCCGGTGGCTAGGGCCCAACTGGGAGGGAAAATAGTGCGTCCTCCAAAAAGGCCCCCACTCTGCAGTAATATGTCCAAATGGCCTAATAATGAATAATAAGGCTAAAGGCTAACCATATAGTCTAAGTGTCACTAATGAATAAAAAAGGGCCCAAGGCCTGCTTATGCATAAAGTAAAGTAAATGTAAATGGACGCGGCGAATGTAATGAGCCGAGTCCATAACTCTCCCTGGCACAAAAAAAATAGACCCAACTTCCGAAAAGAAACTGGATCAAATAGCAGCAAGCCCTGGTGCATCAACAACTAGAAGAACATCTGATGTAGAGGAATCAACAAGTGCAGCAAGAGCACGAGCCTGATCCGCAAGTGATGGTGTATGATAAAAGACGTCAATAGGCTCCCATGTGGCCTCCTCAATAGGACGACCATCCCACTGGACGAAAAACTGAATCTGTCGGCGGCGTCGACTATGGTATAGATGAACCTATAATATAGCAGCAGGGAAAAATGGAAATAACTCTGGAGCAGTAGGAAACTCAGCATCACAAGGAGCGTCATCCTCAATAGCAGCACGTAATAAACTGACATGGAATACATCACAAGCGCGTGCGGAAGCAGGAAGCTGTAAGCGATATGTAACTGGACTAAGAACCTCCAAAATGCGATAAAGCCCATAATAATGTGGTGCAAGCTTCTCAATAGAAGCATGGCCCTGGACAAAATGATGACGTGCAAACGTAGGCGTAGATAAACCATATCTCCAAGTCGAAACTCAACATGGCAGCGGTGACGATCAACTGAGGTCTAATAATGCTGCTGAACATGCTGTAAATGAGAACTGGCCTGGGTGATAAGCTCTCGAGCACCTGATAGAAAAGATGCAAGTGTGACAGGTGTATCCTCAGGAGGGAGAGGAATGCCAGGTAAAAGAGGTGCATAGCCATGAGATAAAAAAAATGGTGAGACACCTGTGCTAGTACTAACAGAGCTATTATAGCTATACTCTGTTAAACATAAATGATCCCAATCCTTCCCAGAAGGAGTAACAAAATGGCGTAAATAATCCTCAAGGATCCTGTTAAGGACCTCAGACTGCCCATCAGAAGTAGAATGATCAAGCAGCAACCAGGAATGCCAAGGTATCCGTAATGCCCAAGATAGTAGAGGATCAGCCCAAAAGATAGGGACATCATACCAAGGTATTCAAAAAGCCTGAGAAGGTAGAACTGCATCAACAACATGAAGCCAATAAGGAAACTGGAAAAGAGATGGACACTCATCGCGAATAGCCGCATCATACACGTAACCATCAACCATATGTGCAAACTCAGTGATATAGGTGCCCAAGAAAAGATAGCAGCATCGAAAGATCAACACCAAGGAGTAGGAACATAAGCAGGATGACAGACACGCTGTAATAGCATGGAAAAGCAAGCGATATGCCAGGAAACATTAAAGAGACCATCCTGACAAAGGATAGCTAAAATGGAGAAACGTGCACCAGCATGGTCAAAGGCCCAAGGTATCCATAAGGCCCATGAATGAGAAGTAGCAATGGCACACAATACCTTCAAGGCCCCTATCACGAGAAGAGCAGCATGCCAAAAGCTCCAGAAGGTCCAAGAAATCAATGCATCATCTAAAAAAGCATGATGCATAAAAACAATAGCAACACATCTAGAAATAGTAGAGGCCTCAACTGAAAAACTGTAGCCAAAACTCATCCAGAAAGACCTCATATGGACATACCAATCCATCATAGGATACACCAAAAACGGATGGAGAATTGGATGACCCATCGGAACTGGCCGCAAGTGTAATCCCAAAGTACACACCAGGCGCACAAGTGAGGAATAGAAGAAATGCACTGGAACGAGGAACAAGATCCCCATCATCAGTAGCAAGCATCAGATCAATATCCATGTGTAGCTGGGAATGAGTATCAAAGCACATATGAGCAATACTGAAGTATATGGCGGCAACATCCCCACAAACTATCCAAGAGAGGAGAAGGAACTCTCTCAAGGGCCTCTGATGGTCTCGGAAAACCAGAACAAAGTGGCAACTCAACATCAGAGACCAAGCGATATGGAGCAACCTGAAATGACGGGGAATATGAAGATCACCTGGACAAATAGTAGCTAGAAAGGAGGCAATAACCCAAGCCATCAGGATATGCCAAGCCTGACAATGAGCAACAATCCAAGGAACAGATAGAGAGCCACATGCAGAATCATAGAGATATCCGCACCATAGGCGATTAGTAATATGGAAAAACCAGCACCAATCAATAGGTCCAAATGGAAACCAAGCTATACGTAATAACCAGGAATGCCATATATCCACAGCATCGGCATGGACTGTAGCAAACCTATATGTAGAAACACAAGGAGACTGAAGGATGCCCGTATACTCATCTAGAAAGATCCCAGCATATAAATACCGTTGATAAGTAATAGTGATCATCTGGAAAATATTCTCAGATGGAAAATGTGTAACGGTAAGGGCCAAAGGCGCATGAATCATGTAAGGAACTGTAGAAATATCATGAGGCGGTTCACAAACATCAAGCAGAGATCCATGGAGTAAAGCGAAAGAAGATACAACCTAATCACCAATAGCGAGGGAACCATCAAACGTGGACCCATGAAGAACCCCATAGAAATTAGCAGGAACATCGGCCATAACAGACTCAAGAGATGGAGATATAGAGACCAATGAAGAAGATACTGCACCAACCACCGAACTAGGAGGGCTATCTGAGGTATGCACAAAAGCAATAGTAGAAATACCACCAAGGTATATGGCCTGAGGAAGAGGACCCACGGATGGTGAAAGTGAAGCAGCAACTGATGTACTCTGAATGGAAAGAAGAGCTGCATCTTGAGCCTTTGGCAGGCTACACATAAACTGCTTCCCGGTAACCAACTGATAGTCACCCTGGGAATCATTACCAGCAAGTAAATGATGCTGACCAGCATGAGTAAAGGAAAGTGTCTACTGAGAGAGATCCATAGCAACAATACCAAGTGAAGAGAACAATTGTATGCCATATGGAGATCTACTGGAGTAGCCAAAGCATCTGAAATCGTAGACCCATGAATAATATCAAATTAAGGAGCATAGGCGACAATATCTATAGCATGATGCTCAAGAACACGAGTAGCATCAAAGTACTCAACAACAATATCAAGGCATGGAACAGCATCATCAATAGTATCATAGCATGCTATATCAGTATCAAGGACCATATCAGCCGCAATCTATATATGTGAATCAGCATCAATAGGAACCTGTATATGTGACTCTGACTCACTATGAGATACAATGATGAGCTCAGGTAGATCAATAACTATCTCAAGTAAATCAGACAACTTGCTCAAACTGTGTGATATAGGATCCTGAAGGTCAGCAAACTCTACAAACGTGTAACGTCGAACAAAAGTAGGGCGAGGGGTCGGAGGACGAGGAGACGAAGGGACAATGCAAGGAGCTGGAACTGAAGGGGCAGGTGTAGGGGTGGACATAGCAAGAAAAGATGAAGCAGAAGGACGGGGTCGGGAGAAGCAGGAAGGAAGAGTGTCAGAGTACTTGTGCTGTAAAGTATTGGCAAGAGACATCGCCTCAACAAGTGTGGGAGGACGAAAGGAAGAAACATCGTAATATAAGACACCACGAAGCCCAGTAATATAACGAGAAATAAGCTCAGTGGCCGGTAGATTTGTGAAAAGATAAGAGAGCTCCATAAACTGATCTGTATAAAAAGCAAGGTCACTGGTCTGAGTGAGACTACGGAATGTATCACATTGGCGGTCGAGCCACTGAGGATCAATCATAGCATGATGAAGATCACGAAGAAAGGTATGCCATATATGGAGCCCTTCCCGATCAGGATCAGCTCGATAAACTCGCCACCACGTGGCGGCGCATCCATCTAAGTATAAAGCAGCCAACTGGATCTTCTGAGGATCAGTCTTAGGGTAGATCTGAAAATATGTGTCAAGCTTAGCAAAGTTAGAATTAAAGTAGAATCACTGTGCTACTGTTTTGTGGGTCCTATCAGTTGATAAGGATCATTTGGCCTCGCCACAAGGCAAGTCGATGGAACACGCATCCCGCCAACGGCAACCTGGGTCATGCATGGGTTGCCTGAGTGAACAACTATATGTACAGTGTAATTTCATTTTGAGAAATAGAGTTGCTATGTGAGCTTGCTGGAGAGAGTGTTTTCTGTCTGTGTTACTATGTAGCATGATCTGTGTTCCTGTTCGAAGCAAATTCTAAGTTGGTATCAGAGCCGTACAGGGAGTGTACACAGTACAACATCGTCGTTAAAGAGAGCTTCAGGAGAATTGTCTTCTGAGAGTTCGGGGTTTACGGCGGGTTGAAGACGGAAGGAGAAACACTGGTGCAGAGAGTTTAGCACACAGAAGCTTGGTGTGCTTGAGACTGTGTGAGGATTCAGAGAGAAGGGTTGTCGGCTAAATCAGAACCTCAGCAAACGGAAATTTGAAATTCCGAAGCAGGCTATTTGGTGTTTGCAGTCAGTGTGCATTCAATCGGACACCGTTTGACAAACGGATTGAAGCATCAGACTCCTAGCAGAAGGGCGACCTCAGAGGAAGAGAATTGGCATGTCAAAGAACTATGAACAGGAAGCCAAGATCAGTTTTCTAAAAAAAATCCTGGTTTGGGGTTTGAAAGCATAAAATTGCAGTTATCTCTTTGTTTTGAATGGTTTTTGGAGCTGTACAAGCTTGTAGGAGGCCGCCCTGGAAAGATTAATCAGTGGGCAAACGGCCATGGACAACCACAGGCAGTGTAGAGCGCTGGATCGCGATTTACAGGTGTAGATAAACCCTGGCCACCATAGTTTCAAGCAAGGAAGAGAAAAGCTTGGAGGAGAAAAGCCCGTAGACAGGTCGCGGGCAGTCGCGCGCCCTCACCCGAGTGGGTGCTCGGTGCACAAAGGGGTGTAGTGGCTGGAGGGTAGTGCATCATCGCGCCAAAAGAATCTCCTCCATCAGATTGTGAGGAAGATGAATACACGATGGGGATTGCGAGCAATGTGGGCCATCGGATCTTGATAAGCCATTAGGTCTCCTTAAATCCATGGGAAACTTCAATAGAAGGGGCTGAAGGGCATTTGACCATTCAACTTCACTAAAAATTTTCAAGCTGAAATTGGAGTTGGGACCCTTCACAAGTGAAAGGTGAAGTTTCTTCAAGCTGAAGAAACAGTTCGAAAACTAGAAAAGTCCCTATTTTTGGGTCTCTTATCCGTTTTGACCCAAACGAAAGGCTATAACCTCCAAACGAAGGGCACCCGGACTGTACCTGCAAGTATGGTACAACAAAATAAAGTGATTGTTGTGGAAAAAGTGTTCGGAATGCACCAAAAGTGATTTCATCACTCCACTGAGCACGTAGTTGGGAGTTGACGACTGAGTGGATTTCGGAAGGCGACGCCGATTTGGCTTTCAAACTGGTGGAAAAGCGGCGAGTGGCCTGGTAAGGGAAAAAGTGCAGGTCATTATTTTCAACGTCTGACATCACTGTTGGCCTCGGCATACTGTTTTTGGCCTACGGTAGAAGTTTCAAGCAGTTTTGCGATGGCAAACATGGGAGAGTCCATTTTGAGTGAAAGTAGCAAATTGGACGAGATTTCCAACTATGAGACGCAAATTTGATGTAAAAGCTATCAAGTGTATATTCCTAGGATATGATGATCATGTGAAGGGCTATAGATGTTTTGATCCAGTGGAAAACAAAATCCATGTAAGTCGTGATGTTATCTTTGATGAATCCAAGATGTATGAAGACGAGGATGCTGAGAAGATAGATACATCCAGTGGGAAAGATGGTATAGTGAGGATACCACCTGATGATGATCCATTCATTGACCTTCCAAGTGATGAAAAAGAGGATACATCTCAAGATACTACTACTCAACCTCAAGAGACATGTTGGAGAGGTAGGGACAAACCTTTTGGTGCAAGAAGGATTGAAGTTGCAGGTGACAAACGCAAGGAGAAGGATGTACCATGGGATACATTTTCACTAGGAAGCTGATCACCTGACAGGAAGCTTCCTAACTGGTTTGAGAGATTGTTGGAGAGCCGCGACATGGATGACTTTCCAAGATCGTCTAGTCAGGGAGAGCTACGAAGATCAACAAGAGAGAAGACACAACCTGAAAGGTATGAAGCAAATTATGCTCTCTTATCTAGCATTATTCAAAGCAAAGAACCTTCGACTTATGGTGAAGTGAAGGATGATGACATTTGGGTCAAGGCCATGGGAGAGGAGATGGAGTCAATTGCTAAGCATAGCACATGGGACTTAGTAGAATCACCAGTTGGCAAGAAACCCATTGGTTGCAAATGGATATACATGACTAAGTATCATGCAGATGGTAGTATAGCAAAGCACAAGGCATGATTGGTGATCAAAGGGTATGCACAAAGTAAAGACATCGACTATGAGGAGACCTTTGCGCCGGTATGTAAGTGGAATACTCTACGTCTACTTGTTGCTTTAGCTTCACATTTTGGTTGGCCTTTGCATCAGATGGATGTGAAATCTGCTTTTCTAAATGGTGAGTTAGAAGAAGAGGTGTTCATGGATCAACTTGAAGGCCTTGTAACAAAGAGACAGGAAAATAAAGTATGTCACTTGAAGAAAGCACTTTATGGTCTTAAACAAGCACACGTGCGTGGTATAGCCGGATTGATGCCTACTTTCGTTCAAAGGGGATGGTGAAAACACACTTTGATCCAAATCTATATGTCTTATGCTTTGATGATATGGTTGCTTTGATTGCTCTTTATGTTGATGACTTGATTATTACGGGAAATAATCAAGAGATGATAGATATGATCAAGAAAGACCTCATGGAACAATTCGAGATGACAGATCTCGGCCTGATGCATTATTGCCTTGGAGTAGAGGTGTGGCAAAAAGGACACGAAGTGGGTTTAACACAGGTGAAGTATGTCAAAGAGTTGTTCTACAGGTTTAGGTTGCATGACTGCAAACCAGTGAATACTCCCATTGAACCAGGTAAAAAGCTTTCTAAGCTTGATGAGTCACAGCTAGTTGATGCTATGTTGTATAAGCAGTTAGTAGGGAGCTTGATTTACCTTACCACGACTAGACCAGATATATGCTATGTTGTTGGCATTGTAAGTCAATTTATGGCAGTACCTACGGAAACGCATTGGAAGGCAGCTAAATGCATTTTGCGTTATGTGAAAGACACTTCAGACCATGGCTTGATTTACTGGAAGCATGATGGTTTACCTGAGTTGTGTGGCTATGTGGATGCGGATTGGGGAGGTGACTATGATGATCGTAGATCCACCATAGGGTATATATTCTAGTTTTGTAGTAGTTGTTTTTCCTGGTCTAGTAAGAAGCAAAGTACAATTGCTCTATCCACCACAAAAACAAAGTATAAGGCAATGTGTAGTGCAGCACATGAAGCTATATTGTTGAGACAAATCTTGGAAGAAGTTGGCATGAAGCAGAAAAAATCCCACGACATTACATAGCGACAGTCAGAGTGGCATTCAGCTAGCAAAGAATCCAGTGTTCCATGTGAGAACTAAACACATTGAGATTCAGTATCACTTTATACGTGAGAGGCTGCTGAGTCGTGAAATTCATGTTGTTTATTGTAGCACAGAAGAACAACTAGCTGATATTTTCACTAAGCCATTTGTGGAGAAAAGTTTGATAGGTTTAGATCAAAGCTTTCTGTACTTAAAGTTTGTTGACTTTAAAGCTATGTATATGAATATAAAAAAAGTAGACTCTACTTTAAGGGAGAGAGTTAGAATGAAAGTATAATCACTGTGCTACTATACTATGGGTCCTATCAATTGTTAAGGATCAGTTGGCCTCGCCACGAGGCAAGTCGACCGGACACGCGTCCCGCCAACGGCAACCTGGGCCATGCATGGGTTGCCTAAGTGAACAACTATATGTACAGTGGAATTTCATTTTGAGAAATACAATTGCTATGTGAGCTTGTTGGAGAGAGTGTTTTCTGTCTGTGTTATTGTGTAACATGATATGTGTTCCTGTTCAAAGCAAATTCTAAGTAGCAAACCGATTCTCTAATAAGTTCTCGTCAGAGGAACCGGAATAGGTAGCAAGCTGTACCCTATCACGAAATTCTGGAGCAAAGTGTGGCTCAGGAACTGGGGGACGTGGAAAGAAACCAGGAGGTGGGTTAGGTGGAATGAACGGTCCACCACCAGGCTGACTAATAGAAGAAGATGGCAATTCAAATGGAGGAGGAATCCCAAATGAAGGAAAGACAGGAGTTTTTTCAGGACCATGAGGTTGTAAAAAATCAATATGTGACTGCATAGTAGCAAAGCCGGTCATAACTGTATTGAAGCGAAGAATGAGACCAGAAAGGGTATTATTCATGCGTCGAAACTGATCGGATAAGTGTTCCTTAACAGTTTCACTCGAGGTAGGTGAATGTGCCATAATGATAGTGGAAGGAATAGACGAAAACTTGAGGGAGCGGACTCTTGTTGTCACCCAAATTAGTCTATTTAAACCAATATTATCACAACTAAGAAAGGGCAGCAATCAACAAATGGAAAAAAGTAAAAATGCGTTGGACAGCCAGGAGGGAAATGTCAAATTGGAATATCAAACGGAGTCGGAATTCTGTGAAATGTGGTTGAGGATGAGCGAGCCTTTCGATAAACTGTGAAAGATGGCTGGAAACGGATAAAATAGTAGGCGAAAGTGACAAGTCGGAAGGGCTGGGGCAGCGATGAACAGGCTGTATGATTTTGGCAATTTGGAATAGCAAACGATTACGGAAGGTGATTTTTAAATAAGAGGTTAAAGAGAGAGAGAGAGAGAGAGAGAGAGAGAGAGAGAGAGAGAGAGAGAGAGAGAGAGAGAGAGAGAGAGAGAGAGAGAGAGCTGAAGATCCAAGCTGAAAATGGGTGATGGGCAACAGTTAGTAAGATCCACAAATGTCCTGCAACATGATGGAAAAACCGTTGAAAATGGTGATGAAGTAGGGTGCTGGACAGCCTCCAAACAATCAGCAAAATGGACAGCAAATCGGTGGAGAAATCCGTCGAAGATGGCAAGGTAGTAGGGCGCTGGGCAATAGCTACCAAAATCCGCACATAACCTGAAAAACATGGAGAAAACCGCTGAAAATGGTGATGAAGTAGAGCATTGGATAGCCTCCAATCAAGCCATGAAATGGGCAGCAAATCGGTGGAGAAAATCGACGAAAGTGACAAGGTAGTAGGGCGTTGGCCAACCTCTACCAAATCTAGAAAAACGATGGAAATCTGATGAAAAAATCGACGAAAGTGATGGGTTAGTAGGGCGCTGGATAGCCTCTACTAAATCTGAAAAAACAATGGAAATCTGATGAAAAAATCGACAAAAGTGATGGGTTAGTAGGGCGCTGGACAACCTCTACTAAACCTGAAAAAGTAGTGCACAAGAAAGTGCTCTGATACCAAGTTATGAATAAAGCGACAACTGATCTAAAGCTAAGCTATGAAAGCATCACATAAGCAAGACTTAAGCTATGAAAGCAGCACATAAGCACGACTTATCCCTAGAAAGCTAGAAAGAGAGAGATTAAGGAGACTAAAGAGAGAGATCAATATCATCAGTTGAATAACAAATGACACAGTTTCCATACTTATAGCCAAGAGGAAGCCCTAAAAGGAAGCTTCTGGTGGCTAGGGCCCAACTGGGAGGGAAAATAGTGCGCCCTCCAAAAAGCCCCCCACTCTGCAGTAATATGTCCAAATGGCCTAATAATGAGTAATAAGGCTAAAGGCCAACCATATAGTCTAAGTGTCACTAATGAATAAAAAAGGGCCCAAGGCCTGCTTATGCATAAAGTAAAGTAAATGTAAATGGACGCGGCGAATGTAATGAGCCGAGTCCATAACTATCGTTTAACCAACCAAGTACATCGCTTGATATTGACCGAATGTCCATGAATGATGGAGGCACAAGCCCAAATGAACCCATCAACGATGATGAGAGCTTAGGATCTTCTAACAATATAGCATACGAGTACCCACAGGGGGAGTCCCATGAAACTACTAGCTTGTATTTGGCAGATCCTGTACACAATACATTGTTGCTTGTAGAAAGTTGAAGCCTGCCGAAACCATATTAGTGTTCACATAGTGCACATGACAATGTTGAATGGACACAATTCAAACTTCACAAATAAGCTCCATCTTCCAGCTTCCACTTAACATTGTAATCTATGTTATGCCATCATCAAACTTCCATCACATAGTACACTAGTTAAACATTTGAATACTAATCAAAACATTGAAAAGCAAAACAAAAACCCCCCGCCCTTTTTTTTTTAATTCGAATCAATCCTGAACGATTCGTATCACAATTCATGCAAACACTACTTACATAGGTAAGGCCATCGTAAATTTAATTTGTGAACTAAAGATGAACTTAATACAACGAATTTATATCGCTATAAAGACGCCCATAGTTATTTTTACAAAAAAAACGGGAGTTTTTGAATGTCTCTGATGGACTTCCAAAGATTTGACATGAATCCCGAGGCATATATACAAGCCATAAATGGTCCAGAACGCGTTCCAAAACCCAAAACACTTGTATTTTTTTTTAACTTATGTATGTATGTATATATATATATATAACTATAACTATTTGTGTGTGGTGTATGAGATTAGATTGTGTATGTATAATATATGTGAAAAAATACATTAGATTGTGTATGTATAATATATGTGAAAAAACAAATGATGTATGTATGTGATTGAATTTTGTGATTCCCTCCTCTGCTCTATTCTCTCTCTCTATCTCCTATACCTACTTTTTCTCTCTCTTCCTCCGATCCATTCTTTTGCACGAGTGTATTCATTCCCAAATGTCTCTCTCTGTCTCTCTCTCATCCACTCGTCTGCAGAGGTGCTATTCGTTAGCAAACGATGGCAATGCTACACCCGTAGGTTTTGTAGGTTTTGCAGCTGATCTGTAAGTGAAATCAATGAAGCCAACTAGATGTGCATTTGGACACAGAAAGTACCTTCAACCGATGGTTCAGCTTGAGGACGTGGAGTTACAGGGCAAGGATTGCATGGTTTTCTCTGGAACCACCGTTGTGAATGGGAGCTGTGTTTGCATCGTCGTCAGCACGGGCATGAATACAGAAATTGGTAAAATACAGGCACAGATCCATGGAGCTTCTTGGAGGAAGATGATAAACCTCTAAAGAAGAAATTGGATGAGTTTGGCGAGCACCTGACTTTAGTCATTGGCGTAATTTGTGTGTTGGTTTGGATAATCAACTACAAATATTTTCTTTCTACTGTAGTATAACGATATTACGGTAATGAAAGGCCACCAGTATGTAAAGCACAACGCTCTACTACATAGTGAATGTGCACTGACCCTACTCCATTTTGCTACCATTTGCTTCTCTTTCCGGTGGAGAGTTTCAGCATTTCACATCACAGAATTGTTGGATTGATACTACGGAAGCCAGCGACTTATAATCTAGACACCTCTCGACATTTTCTCAGATTGTTTGGAAGTAATTTCAGCCTCCTATCCACATTTTTCTACCTACTTTTTGAGATAGTAGTGGCTTTGGCTATCGCTGCCATTCCTGAAGGGCTACCAGCTGCGATTACAGCATGCTTAGCCTTGGGAACAAGAAAATCAGTCCTGTCCCAGGCTCTATCCGTGACTTCTATGTGGAAGGTATCACATAGAGTCCTTACGATGGTGGTATTTTGGGTTGGTCAGGCATTCTGGATTGTAGCTTACAAACAATAGCAAAAATAGCAATAGTTTGCAATGATGCAGATATTGCTTACAAGGGAAATCAATTTCGTGCTATTGGTTTACCTACTGAAGCAGCCCTCAAGGTTTGTTATACTACCTCTGCAAATTTGTTAAGTGGGTTACACTTTGCAACACACAGCACGGCCAAAGCCCAAAGCTCATCTAAGTCAATAGAGTTATGTCCATTGCCTATTTAACACAATTGAGTCGATTTTTGTGTGTTTGGGTTAACTAATTCTTCCTCTCCGGAGAATTGATAGATCAACATGTTAATTCTGTAGTAGTATGCAATCATACTATTCTGGAGGTGGATTAGTATCCTCAGTCAGACTGTACCAAATTTGTGGTTGTGGCAGTAGCAGAGGAGGGCATCCCAGCCACCAACAAATGTAGTTTGCACTTTATTCAAGCTGAGATAGCACATCATTTTCTCTTTTTTCTTCTATTTGGTGGGCATTTTTAGATCTTGTAATGTGTTTTAGTGTCCTATAAAGTATTCAGGATTAGCTTGGCTTTTTTTTGCTTAAGGCATAGTTGCATGGAGGGAGGAGGAGATACTTTTTTGTGTTAGATAAGTGAAGACAACAGAATTAAGCAAAGCATCATGATTCATCACTGATAAGTTTGAAGCCATTTTTCAATAGGAGTACCAGTATGAGTGAAGGACTTTTTCCAATGTACCAGTATGTACTGGCAGATGGCAGCTTATGATCACACTCAGCAAGTTGGGGAGGTGAACTTTAATTTTTCAAATGCAAGCAAAGACGCTCTTGTGCTTTAAGTTTTGGAAAAAATTTCTAAACAACATTGTTGGTTCTCCTTTGCAGGAGCTTAGGAAAGATGGCTTCGATTTAGCAGTCCATATACTGAGGTATGAGTGTGTTATGAGAAACTTGTTTCATCTCAAATGTTTTGACATCATCAGAGAGGTTTAGTAACTTTCTTCCGTTTTGTTATTGGGAAAAATTTACGGACCTCCATTGCGAGTATATGATAATACGTGTGAGTATTGTTTTTTAATCAAAACAATTGGCAAGACGAGAAGCAGAGCAGAAGTCAGAGGAAGACACAACGGGGTTCATATGCCTGGTCCAAAATGTGTCAACAACAAAACTAGACATGCAATTTCAAGTCGATAGCCTTCCAAGGATGCAGTAATACAATATAGACGAGCGTAGAGTGACTCTGTTTTTCTTGCAATTGGATGAAGTTGATCAAACTTTTGGCAAGCTTAATTTGCTCAGATGTTGGAGGTTTCTTTATCATTAGTCACTACTGTGATTTGCTTTTCCGAATGCAAGAAATCATCATATATCATGAAGTGAGTCTAATCAACATACGCTTTGAACTTTGGCACTGAATAGATTGAACTACACTAATCAGAAATAAGAGAGTTGTGTTTATCAGTTTCAAGTGTAAACTTTATAATTTTAAGAAATTGTATTGACATAGAATTTTTTGTGTTTATCATACAGGTTAACAACTTTGAAGTCTAATGTTTAGGTCTATTTAAATTTAGAAATTTCCTTTTGGTAATTTTCAAGTAAAAGCATATTTTGATGTATAATTTATTTGTTTTAAGAATTGATTTACAATTTGTTCAAAAAAATTCCATTTCACAAGATATTGGAGGTTGCATTATCAATCGTAGGATCAGCTTGCTCAAAAACTTACTATTACAATGCTCACCTAATTGCCATCTATCAATTTTTTCTTCCACAACTTATAAGATAGCTATTGTAGAAACCATTTCAGATTGAGATTATCACCAATCACCTACTGGCTACAAACATAGCACCATCTTCCAGCCCCTACTCAAAGATCATATTTCATATTGCATGTAAAAATGTCTTGATTCTTAAGAAGTGCCATAACAAAGGTTGTCCATTTCAAGCGTTTCCTACCCACAGGACTGCGAGCTTCAAGACAAAGCGAGAACATCTTTCCTTTCACGAGCCCTTTCTACTACGTCGTTTAGGCCAAGACTTGAGTATGAATGTGTTGTTCAAGCCAAGACTTGATTCTAAAGGAGCTCCTAGCCCCACTTCGATCATGGGAGGTAGCATTCAGATTCCAAGAGTAAAATCCGACTTTGTATATTTTCGACCCTTTGTACTGTCAACACAATTTTTCCAAAGACTCGACTTTTTCCAAAGACTCAAATTTTTTCAAAGACTCAAATTTTTTCAAAGACTCGAATTTTTTCAACGACTCGAATTTCTCCAAAGAATCGACTTTTTCTGAAGGATCGAACTTTTTCGAGCTTGACAAAGAAGGATTTTATGACCCTGGATCGGATCGGATCGAGGCAGATTTATTCTGACCCTTTGTATATTTTTCGACCCAGAGTAAAATCCGACCCTTTGTATAATTTTGACTCTTGTACTGTCAACTCGGAATTTTCCAAAGACTCGAATTTTTTTTCCAAGGGATTGAATTTTCCAAAGACTTGAATTATTTTTCCAAAGGATTGAATTTTTTTAAAGACTCGAATTTTATAAAAGACTCAAATTTTTCCAAAGGATTGAACTTTTCTGACCCAACGTTGAGCTTGGCAAAGGAGGGATTTTTGACCTTGGATTGAATCGGATCGAGTCGGATTTATTCTGACCCTTTGTATTTTTTTCTGACCCTAAATAAAATATGACCCTTTGTATATTTTCCGACGCTTTGTAAAATAAAACTCGCATTTTTAAACAAAATTGAATTTTTCAAAGACTCGAATTTTTCAAAGACTCATTTCAAAGACTCGAATTTTTCAAAGAATCGATTTTTCTAAAGACTCAAATTTTTCCAAGATTCGAATTTTCCCAAGAATCAAATTTTTCCAAAGGATCGAATTTTTTCAAAGACTCGAATTTTTTCCAAAAATCGAATTTTTTCGAAGACTTGAATTTTTCCAAAGGATCGAAGTTCTCCAAAAATCAAATTTTACCAAGGAATCCAAAGACTCGGAGTTTTCCGGAAACTCAAATTTTTCAAAGAAGCATTTTCCAACCCTGCATCTCTCGGATCGGATCGGATCGAGAACCCTTTGTACATTTTCTGACCCAAAGTAAAATACAACCCTTTGTAAAATAAGACTCGAATTCTTGCAAAGACTCGAATTTTCCCAAAGGATCAAATTTTTCCAAAACCTCAAATTTTTCAAAGACTCAAATTTTTCCAAAGGATCGAATTTTTCCAAAGCCTCGAGTTTCTCCAAAGACTCGAATTTTTCCAAAGACTCGAACTTTTTCCAAGACTCAAATTTTTTTGAAAACTCGAATTTTTCCAAAGACTCAAATTTTTCCTAAGATTAGAAAATCTCTTTTTGACAAGGATGACATTGGGTCGGAAAAAATCTGACACTGGATTTTTTGACCTTCTGAAAAACTCAAGCCTTTTTTTTCTGGATTGTGTACAGCTTTTAGGATGCTCATTATTGAGACTGAGCATCGAATTTCAACAAAACACACATACATACCACATGCATGAACAACATATTCACTTTGAACTGGGGGTTGGCCGTTAACATACATTTGGAAACACAGATCACCAACGTATTCAATTTGAAGCTTCTATCTTAAAGCACACTGAAATATACGAGAAACACCAACCTGAATGATAGACACAAGTGAGTCTCTGTGACTGGCCGAGTATGTTTTTGAATGCCTTTGAGAATCGTCTAAATCCATATGCAAGTCTATGTATAGCATTACATATTAATGCGCATGACGGATATGTTATAATTGTAATCCAAAACTTTTGTAAAAATCCATTATCAAAGCTTTCGTGGCAGTATTTTACCGTATATCTCTTGCATGGCTAGGAGAAAAATGCTAGGTAGTAGTGATCATGCCTTTTCTAGTGGTATGTTGGAAACTGATGATATGACACTAATACTCATGCTACGTTGCTGCTATACTGTTGAAAGACAGATATGATAGCAAGTATCGTTAAAACATATACGTATTTCGAGTGCTCATTATGATAATAGAGATCATACATTAGAAAATCATCAAAAAAGCTCATCGCTGGATTGTAAATTGAGAATGGTTTGCTATCTCATCACTGGACAGTCGCGATGCATTTCTTCATAATGATTTATATAAAGAACTATCCTACGGTTCGTAAGATAGTATGCTGGAACAACAACGATGAGTTGCTTTTTAGACACACAAAATGGTAGTGAGTGTGCTTGAAGAGTGAGTACATTGTGTGTGTAATATGAAAGCATGTACTCAAAGAATATTCTCTCCTCTGGCCAGCGATAGCATGAAAAAACGTGAGTGAGTAGGTTGAATATAACCTTAATGAGCAACGATGGACAATGTGCATTATAAACATCATATACTTCTGGCCAGCGATGGCAATATTCATTCATACAAGAGACATCTGGCCAGCAATGGCTTCAATCATCTAGCCAGCGATGCTTAAACACTAAGAAAAGATGTGGTATAACCATATTTGAGCAGTGATTGACAGAGGGCAATCGTAGTAAATCAAGCACATTCTTACTCAAAGCAAATACCCATAATGCGGTGCAGTAGGCAACGCTACAACGCCTACCAAAAATATCCAATATGTTTGCTTAATGTTCGTTCTGATAGCAAGAATAGAGAAGTGTTGAATGCACATATCGTGTGAACAGTAACACCTTCTTCAATCGTAGGAGGGAGGGCGCTGAAAACTCTAGACCTGTCTAGCCAAGAGGAGAAGAAGGAGAGTGCAAGAAAGCGTGTGAGGAGAAGGTGAAGTGCACCACATTTATTGTAGGTGA
Source organism: Diphasiastrum complanatum (assembly GCA_029204225.1). NCBI lineage: Eukaryota > Viridiplantae > Streptophyta > Lycopodiopsida > Lycopodiales > Lycopodiaceae > Diphasiastrum > Diphasiastrum complanatum. The sequence continues at coordinate 28,615,821 of CM055102.1, read as the reverse complement.
GATCACTTGTAGAAGAAGGAACCAATTGTAGCCGTAAGATGAGAGACAAGTGATCTTGACCTTTGAAAATAAATGTAGGTGGAGGTTTAAACTTTTCCCACCAAAAAAACTTTTGAGGGTCATATACCTTGCAAAGCTTATAATTCCAAGTAGAAAAAATAAACTAGAGTACCATCCATGAGAGAGAGAGAGAGAGAGAGAGAGAGAGAGAGAGAGAGAGAGAGAGAGAGAGAGAGAGAGAGAGAGAGAGAGAGAGAGAGAGAGAGAGAGAGAGAGAGAGAGAACCCACCAACCATACCCACAATTAGTGAATCCCTCATGTAATTCAGAAGCAACATCTTGGATATTAGTATGTTGTAATATGATATGATTAAGTCCTTTTTCCAAGGAGCATTTAAGGACCTTACTTTTGATTAAGCTGCAATCTGTAGTCAAAACATGATCAAACTTTGTTGATATGAAGCCTTTAAAATGTTTCAAAGTAGTACATGAACAAGCTTGTAGGTTTTCAACTTGAAAGTTACAAAAGACTTCATAAGAAAAATACCAATCCATTTTAACATTTGGCATGTGTGACCAACCAAAAACAATATCTTAGGAGGACTCATGTATAAAGCCGAATAACTGTAATAAAATGTGAGCATAAAACTGCTTCACATGAATGGTCTCAAACATCCTATTGCGGTAAAATAAAGGCAGAAGAGAGTTCCCTTGGTATCATGCGTAATGAGTTGCAGGCGATCCATAGTGTTCCTTGTTGAAAATTGTCACTTCTCACTTGACATTGGTTCATGTAAATATTGATCAAACATTAGAATATGTTGATGATATGATTTCACACGTGTGGAGCATGTTCCCATGTGTGAAAGGATGTACTTTTCATGTTTGTATATATCCAAATTGATTTTGTATCATTCTAGTTAGTGTGAACATGAAATGACTAGTTTTTAGTCAAGTTGACTAGTCACCTACAAATTAGCTTTTCCTTGCATGTGCATGAGTAAATGCTCCCACATGACAAGTGGATGTTCACATGTGTGTATAGAGTACTAGAAGATAAGAGTTGACCATTTTCCTTAGATCCTATTTTGTAGGGAATATTCCTATATTCTAGGAGACTAGCTTTTTGGATTTTAGTCATATTCTAGAAGGTCAACTATTGGATAAGGATCAAGGATGGATCAAATGGATAGATATGAGTGATGTGGCACTCTTCACACGTGTGAAGGCCTGCTGGACTGTACCAGACTCATGGATGTACTTGATCCATAAAAGGATCATCATTTTGCTAAGAAAATTGATGAGACTTTTGCACTCTACACTTTTGTGAGATTTCTAGTCATTTGTCTTGTGATTTTTATGCATGATTGCTATCTAGTATCATTGTACTTGTTGTTTCAGGTGCAGGCCGTACAGTGGACAGTACTCCACACGTGTGAAGCCACTCTCACTAAAAAATGATGTGTTGATCCATTGCTCTTGCTTAAATCCAAGTGTAGTGAATCTAGATCAAGATCTAATGTGTAGAACTTGATAGATTCATTGATTAAGCAACCAATAACTCTCTATGATTGTAAAGTACAATCATTATTGTCCTAAAAACTGTAAAATTTATCATGGTATCAGAGCTAAGTAAGAGAGTGATCATTGAATCATAAATCTTGTAAAGATCATTGGCAAAATTTGTTTTTTGGCCAATACTAGTGAGGGCGAGTTCTTCTAGAGTGATAGCTTGTAATCATTTGGATCAAAACGACTTGGAGGCTGTGTATGTATTTTTCACACGTGTGAAACCGTACAACAACTTTCAATTCAAGTTACTTTGTGTTTTTTGGTCCCAAAATCACAATACTAGTTCATTTTTGGTGCTTTTTGAAGCATAGTATTGATCTAGATTCATTCTAACTAATGCCTATGACCAAATAGTGTTTTGGATCATTGAAGCATTTCTTTTTAGAGTCTAAGATCAGATCTAAGAGGCTGATTTGTTCAGATCCTTAGTTGAAGTGAAATCTCTAAGAAAAGTGTAAAGCAATTTTTTTTTGTGAGAGTGAAAGCTAGAAATTTTTGGTAAGATCTTTGAGTATCATTCAAGCTTGTGTGTTAGTTTGATAGAGACAAGCCTATAGGCATTCTAGTAAGCTTTAGGCCACTTCATAGATCTTTTAAAATTCAAAAATCTTTGTGATTTTTAAAAGAGCATTCATTCTAAAATGTCATCCATGGGTGGATATTTGATGGAATCAAGTGAGAGACTCACTTCCACAAATTATTCCATTTGGAAAGTGAGAATGGAATCACTCCTAGTGATCCATGATCTATATGACATAGTTCAAGGAGTAGAGGAAGAGCCTCAAACTCCCCAAGAACAAGCCAAATACAAGAAGAGAGCAAGATTAGCTCTACATTGCATAAAGTTAAATGTATGCAATGACCTCTTGAAAGAGGTGTCTTCTTGTACCTCATCCAAAGAGGCTTGGGATTCATTAAAGAGCATTTATGAATCCAACAATACTTCAAGAATCCTCATGCTAAGAAATCAAGTTTTCCAAAGCATGAAAGGAAGTGGAGAGAGTGGACAAGAGTATGTTCTTAGGATCAAATCTCTTAACAAGGAGTTAAGTGCAATAGGAGAGAAGATCCAAGATCAAGAACTAGTACAAATCATTTTGAATGGTCTAAGTGATGAGTTTACCAACTTAGTCCAATCATTTGCCATTCAAGACTCTCTTCCATCCATTGAAAAGTTGCACAATGTTCTTGTGGCCGAGGAGAGTAGGCTTCTACACCTCAAGACAAGAATGGATAGCATGTCACTTAATGGAGGAGAGGAGAAAGCTAACTTTACATCTAAAGGCAAGAAAAAGCAAAATCCATTCAAGAAAAATCAAGGCAAGGAGGCCGAGATGAAGAATGGAGGATCTACCTCCAAAGGCAAAGTGAAGAACAAGGCAAAACTAAAGTGTTTCTTTTGTGGAAAGAAAGGACACTTTGCCTCAGAATGCTACTTGAAGAAGAATCAACAAGCCAAAGGAGATCAAGGGAACATTGCTCAAGAGGAAGAATATGAGGATGGATTCAACACATCCTTAATGGTTGCATCTACACCAACTTCAAGTCAAGACACATGGTGGATAGATAGTGGGGCTAGTTCCCACATGTCCTTTAACAAGCATTATTTTTCTACTCTTCTATCTTGTAATGACTCTAAGAAGTCAATATACACTGCTAGTGATCAAGCATGCAAGATAGATGGCATAGGATCTATACCTCTTTGTTTAGGCACATCTAAAAGGATAGATCTAGATAATGTTTTGTATGTTCCTACCATTTCAAGAAACTTGCTTAGTGTAGGACAATTAATGGACAATGGACTAGATGTACATTTCAAGAATGGAGTTTGTTCCATCTTGAAAAATGATAAGTGCATAGCTAGTGGCATTAAGCAAGGGAGACTTTTCAAGTTGGATGCTAATGTTGCAAGTGAAAGTGTGAACTTGGCTAGGGAGGAGCTAACTCAAGTGGAGCTTTGGCATAAGAGATTAGGCCATCCTAATCTTCAATCTATGGAGTCAATGGCAAGCAAGGAACTAGCTCTCGGCCTACCAAGAGCTTTCAAGAAGTGTGGAAAAATGTGTGAGGCATGTGGCCTTGCAAAGTCACACAAATCTTCTTACAAGAAATCTTCATCAAGATCTCTCTCTCCCTTGGATCTCATACATTCTGATGTACATAGTTTTTCACATGCAAGTAATGGAGGTGCCTTGATGTATGTAACTTTTATAGATGATTGTACTAGATTCACATGGATTGAGTTACTATCAAAGAAAAATCTTGTTTATGAAGCTTTCATTAAGTTCAAGTCTCTAGTAGAGAAACAACTTAGTACTTCTATCAAAGCACTAAGATGTGATAATGGAGGAGAGTACACCTCCAATAAAATGAAAGACTTTTGTGAGATCAATGGTATTAAGTTACAATACACTTGTTCCTACACCCCTCAACAAAATGGGGTGGCCGAGAGGAAAAATAGGAGTCTATGTGAGTGTGCAAAGTCCTTGAGGCTTGATGCATCACTTCCCATCTCATTTTGGGGAGAAGCCATAACATGTGCTAATTATTTGTGTAATAGACTTCCTAGTAGTGCTATAGATGGGATCTCACCTTATCAAGCCTTGTTTGATAAGAAACCCAATGTAAAATATTTTAAGATCTTTGGATGTACTTGTTATGTACACATTCCTTTGGAGACTAGAAGGAAAGAAGATGCTACCTCCTTCAAAGGAATCTTTGTTGGCTATGGAGAAAATAGCAAGGGATATAGGATATATGATCCTACATCCAAGAAAGTAAAGGTAAGCAAGGATGTACTTTTTGATGAGTCACAATTTGCTAAGAGCTTGTCAAATGGATCTAACCCATTGTGCATTGAAGATCTTGACAAATCCGAGGAGGATCTTGACAAACCCGAGGAGGATCATGACAAACCCGAGGATGGAGATTTGGATCCAAGTCAAAAGGGGCCAAGAAGATCATCAAGGAGCAAGGCCGAGCCCTCAAGGCTTACCTATGTGGACAAGGGAAAGCAAAAGGAAGGCTCTACATCTTCTACCTCTTACTCTTTTTTAGCTACATTGATTGAAGAACCATCATCTTTTGAAGAAGCATGTAAATCTAAAGTTTGGAGAGATGCAATGCAAGTAGAGTATGATGCATTAGAAGAAAATCATACTTGGAATCTTGTAAATCTTCCAAGAGGAAAGAAACCACTTGCATGTAAGTGGATTTATAGAATTAAGTACAATCAAGATGGATCTATTAGTAAATACAAAGCTAGGCTTGTTGCTAAGGGATTTCTTCAAATAAAAGGATTGGATTATGAAGAAACATTTGCACCTGTAGCTAAGCTTGTAACTATTAGATTAATCATTTGCATTGCTACTTTGTTCAAATGGGATCTCTACCAAATGGATGTGACAAATGCCTTCTTGAATGGCTTCTTAGAAGAGGAAATCTACATGATGCAACCCGAGGGCTTCATCAAGATTGGTGAGGAGCAAAAGGTGTGCTACTTAAGGAAGAGCCTATATGGCTTGAAGCAAGCACCTAGAGCTTGGTACTCTAGGTTGCATGATTTTCTCTATTCCCTTGGCTTTGTACTAAGTGCTTATGAACCTTCTTTATATTTCAAATGTAATGAAGGAAAGATCATCATTTTGGTTCTTTATGTTGATGACATCATTATGACAGGAAATGATGATGATGGCATAGGCAAAGTAAAAGTTGACTTATCTAGTGAGTTCAAGATGGTAGATCTAGGCTTCCTAAAGTTTATACTTGGGATAGAAGTGTCTAGAAGTAGCAATTGTACTTTCATAAGTCAATCTAAGTATGCTACTTCCATTCTTGAAAGATTTGGTATGAAAGATTGTAAGGGGATTGACACCCCTATGGAGCATGTTGTGAAAGCAACTAATGAAGGTGATGAAGCATCCTTTGAGGACATCACTCTCTTTAGGAAGCTTATAGGCTCTCTAATCTATTTAACCATCACTAGACCTGACTTAAGTTTTTGTGTAAGCAAGTTGAGTCAAAGTATGCAAGCTCCTTTAATTCATCATTGGAAAAGTGCCAAGAGAGTACTTAGATATGTTTCTAGTACTAGATTTTTTGGTATACTTTATGAAGGATCTAACTTGCACTTGAGAGCCTACTCGGATTCAGATTTTGCAGGTGACAAGATGGATAGGAAGTCCATTAGTGCATTTGCAACATTTCTTTGTGGAGGAGTGATATCTTGGCTTTCCAAAAAGCAAGATACAATCTCACTATCTTCTTGTGAAGCCGAGTACAAGGCATTGACTTCAACAACCAAAGAGCTCTTATGGCTAAGAAGACTCTTGATGGAACTACATGTGCTAGAGGCCGAGGAGATCCCTTACATATTTTGTGACAATCAAGCTTCTCAACAAATTGCTTCAAATCCTATCTTCCATGCTAGAACAAAGCATATTGAGATAGCTCACCACTTTGTGAGGGAGAAGGTACAATCCAAGGAAGTGCAACTACATCATGTACCATCATCCGAATGCATAGCTGATATCTTAACCAAACCATTGTCCAAAGATCCATTTTTTAAGTTAAGATATGCTCTTGGAATTGTAGATAGATGTACACTAGATTTGCCAAGTTAGAAGTGAGGAGGAGTGTTGAAAATTGTCACTTCTCACTTGACATTGGTTCATGTAAATATTGATCAAACATTAGAATATGTTGATGATATGATTTCACACGTGTGGAGCATGTTCCCATGTGTGAAAGGATGTACTTTTCATGTTTGTATATATCCAAATTGATTTTGTATCATTCTAGTTAGTGTGAACATGAAATGACTAGTTTTTAGTCAAGTTGACTAGTCACCTACAAATTAGCTTTTCCTTGCATGTGCATGAGTAAATGCTCCCACATGGCAAGTGGATGTTCACATGTGTGTATAGAGTACTAGAAGATAAGAGTTGACCATTTTCCTTAGATCCTATTTTGTAGGGAATATTCCTATATTCTAGGAGACTAGCTTTTTGGATTTTAGTCATATTCTAGAAGGTCAACTATTGGATAAGGATCAAGGATGGATCAAATGGATAGATATGAGTGATGTGGCACTCTTCACACGTGTGAAGGCCTGTTGGACTGTACCAGACTCATGGATGTACTTGATCCATAAAAGGATCATCATTTTGCTAAGAAAATTGATGAGACTTTTGCACTCTACACTTTTGTGAGATTTCTAGTCATTTGTCTTGTGATTTTTATGCATGATTGCTATCTAGTATCATTGTACTTGTTGTTTCAGGTGTAGGCCGTACAGTGGACAGTACTCCACACGTGTGAAGCCGCTCTCACTAAAAAATGATGTGTTGATCCATTGCTCTTGCTTAAATCCAAGTGTAGTGAATCTAGATCAAGATCTAATGTGTAGAACTTGATAGATTCATTGATTAAGCAACCAATAACTCTCTATGATTGTAAAGTACAATCATTATTGTCCTAAAAACTGTAAAATTTATCATTCCTACCTCCTGTCCATAATCTCATCGTCCTGCAAACATATCAATCTCTATAAAAATTCAGCTTCTTGATCGACAAATCTTCCTTTGTACCACTTCCTTGCCCTTCTTTGCCTCTGTATCCTGTAAATTTTCTTCTTTTACCCCCACCATAACAATTTATATAAAGAACTATCCTACCGTTCGTAAGATAGTATGTTGGAACAATAGCAATGAGTTGCTTTTTAGACACACAAAATGGTAGTGAGTGTGCTTGAAGAGTGAGTACATCGTGTGTGTAACATGAAAGCATGTACTCAGAGAGTATTCTCTCGTCTGGCCAGTGATAGCACGCAAAAATGTGAGTGAGCTGGTTGAAACCTCATATACTTCAGGCCAACGATGGCAATATTCATTCGTACAAGAGACATCTGGCCAGCAATGGCTTAATCAATCATCTAGCCAGTGATGGCTTAATCAATCATCTGGCCAATGATGCTTAAACACATAAGAAAAGATGTGGTATAACCATATTTGAGTAGCGATTGACAGAGGGCAATCGTAGTAAATCAAGCACATTCTTACTCAAAGCAAATACCCATAATGCGATGCAGTAGGTCAATCATCTGGCCAATGATGCTTAAACACATAAGAAAAGATGTGGTATAACCATATTTGAGTAGCGATTGACAGAGGGCAATCGTAGTAAATCAAGCACATTCTTACTCAAAGCAAATACCCATAATGCGATGCAGTAGGTAGCGCTACAGTGCCTACCAAAAGAATGCAATATGTTTGCTTAATATTTGTTCTGATAGCAAGCATAGAGAAGTGTTGAATACACATACCGTGTGAACAGTAGAACCTTCTCCAATTGCCCACTTTGTGAATTCCTTGAGGTAATTCAATTTTAGACTTTTTAAGCATATTTTTCATGTATTTAAATTTAGGATGTCCTAACCTTTTGTGCCAAGGTTCAACTAGAAATACATCTTCTCTAACATTCATATACTCTCTCCAAACGAAGGAATAGATGCTACAAGCTTAAAAGTTTACCTTGCTTTATGCCTTTAGCTACAACACAAACATCCTTCTTAATCAAACAAGAGTCAATGTTGAACTCCACACCATAACCATTCTCTATTGTTTGCCCCACACTTATGAGATTCTTTGTGAGTGTAAGAACATATGCTTGCAATATTACTAGTACTCAAAGAAAAGGGATACTGAATCTAGTTTTTCAATAGCACATCTACTATCATTAATTGTATAGATAACTCTTCTTAATACATCATATGGATTCAAATGAGAAAAATATTGTTTATGGCTCATGATATGACTACTTGCACCAGTAGGATCTACATCATTATTGTGAGTGTCCTCTAATTAGGATTCAGAACAATCCTTAACGTGGATAATTGACAATTCAATGTACAAATTTATTAGTTATGCCTCAACATTCTGGTCTAGGCCAAACATGTAATTAATAATCTTGTGAGGGCCCAGACACTCCAAATTGGACATGTCGAGCAGTGCATAATGATTGACAACTACATGCATGCAGAGAAGTATCAATAGTAATTGATTATGAGTTTAGTAAAGGACTAGGATTTTGGAAGGAATATTCCTACGCTCCTGGCTTCTTGTCATCATTTGTTGATTTTCAAGAGAGCGCTAGGTGCATTGGAATAGGTTCAAAGTGTTGAAGTAGGATCACAACACCACATAATGCATTACTACTGTGAACCATTCTCGGGCACAGGATTGTGATCTGATCAGTGTATTCACAACAACTAATACATAAATTCTCTTTTTTTCTTTACGTGTGTTTGCATTGAGAAATGCTTTTTGATAATTTTTTTCTCTTTTTCTGATACTCATTTTCAATACTCATTCGGAATATCTAACTCGAAAGAAACATGGTTGTTATAGACAGCTAACTGTATCGTTGGCTTCACGGTTGTCCCAAACGCCTACAAACACATTCCTCTGGTCGATCTAAGTAATAGTCTGAATCTACAGTCTGTAATGATCTTGTTATAATTTAATGTTGTGTTTCTCTTGTTTGAATTTCATATTCAGCAAGAGCGGTATCAGAGGTGATAAATAATTTTCCTAATGTTTGTACCACCTCAGCAAGTGGTATCGGAGCTGATAAATAATTTTCTTAATGTCTGTACCTCCCCAACAAGTGATATCAGAGCCCGGTTCAAACTAATTCAGTATCCAAGACTAATTACCATTTATTGGATTGTTCAGAGATATGGTTGATTAATATTCTTTTCTCCTTGCAAAAGAATTTAAAATCACTTGATTAATACTCACTTCCTCTATCAGAGGTTTGTTCATGGGCTTCGAGATGAATACAAAGTAGAGGTCCAGAGAAACTCGCCTACTATCTTAGAGCAAGTCTTAGATATGCTCAAATCTATGATGATTCAGTGGGTAGGAAGAAGGCGAAACAACAATCCTTATCTGAGCAGGTTAATCAAAAAGATTTTCAATTTAAAAAGAAATTTTTAAAACAAAAAAAAGCTCCTTAGAAACATCCACCACTCATACAGCCCTTAAAACCAAAAGATGTTGAGAAAGCCAAACAAGAACTTTTGTGTTTTGTGTGTATGGGCAAGGGTCACACAATTAGACAGTGTCCCAAGGGGCCATTCATTAAAAAAGATTAAAAGATTAAAAAACAAGTTCATCTTGGTCAGACTGTAAGCTTCCCAAGTGAGTCGACAGCTTTCGAGATAAAAGTGTTCCATGAAGATCATGAACATTGTTGCCAATTAAAATCTGCAATGCTAGTGAGACCCTTCAGCTTTGGGCCACATGACCTAGTACATATGCATGGTAAAATTGGCAACCACTCAGTAAGAGTCATGGTTGATAATGGGGCAACCCATAATTTCATCAACTACACTCTAGTTAAGAAGCTCAGACTTCCAGAGGTACATAGTTTCTTTAGCCAAGGTTGAAGACAAGAAAATTTGGGAAACTATGGTAAGTAACTTAAATCTTGATATTCAGGGTCAGATGAAATTAACTTTCAAATAATGCACATCTTGTTCTCGGGAGAGATTGGCTCTACAGCTTAGGCCCTTTCCTCCACAAAAATTATCAGGTAAACACCCTCAACTTTCAACGTAATGGCAGAGGGATCTAGTTGCAGGGGGAGCATGATGTTTCCAACAGTCCTTCGGTCTGCAGTTCAGAGCTCTGTCAGCTAATCGGGGATAGCGACCATCAGGTATTCTTATGTGACCTTTAGTTTATTCCAGAAGTTTCTATTTCTAGTTTTTTACAGCAACAAGTAAATAAATTAGATTGTCTAAATTTAAAGACGTTTACCGCATGGTTTACCACCTAGCAGAGATGTAGATCGTGTAATAAACCTAGTACCAGATATAGCCGCCTATTTCTAAACCTTCGTATCAGGTCAGCTAATGAACAAAGGATGAAGAAATAACTAGGCAGTTAACAGATTATCTTGGGAAAGGCCAAATTGAGACCAGTAGTTCACCATGGGCATCGCCAGTCCTTTTGGTGAAAAAGAAAGAGGGGTCTATGCGTCTTTGCATAGATTACAAAGCCCTCAATAAGGTCACTATTAGGAATAAGTACCCAATGCCTCGGACAGACGAGTTGTTTGATCAGCTCGACGAGGCTAAGTTTTGCAGTAAATTGACCTTAGATTGGGATATCATCAAGTCCGTATAAAAGCGGATGATGTCTCGAAAACAGCCTTTAGGACTCATCACGGGCACTATGAGTTTAAGGTGATGCCATTTCGGCTCACAAATGCTCCAGCTACTTTTATAACTTTGATGAACAATGTTCTCAGACCATACTTAGGTAAGTTTGTAGTCATATTTTTAAATGACATCCTCGTCTATAGTAAAACGATGAAGGAGCATCTTAAACCCTCAAGAAGGTGTTTCGACTACTTAGAAAACATAGGCTTTATGCTAAAAAACCTAAATGTGAATTCTTCGTTGAAGAAGTAGCTTATTTGGGTCACATTATTTCGACAGATGGGATTAAGATGGACCCCAATAAGGTTAAAGCCATACTCAGTTGGCTGAGACCTCATAATATTTCAGAATCACAAATCTTTCTAGGTTTGGCGGGATATTATAGATGATTTGTCAAAGAATATGCTCAGATAGCAGTTCCCATAACAAATCTTTGTAAGGGGAAGAGAAAGGAGTTCAAATGGGAGTTCGTATAGCAGGAGAGCTTTGATGCTCTCAAAACAGCCCTAGCTACTGCACTAGTTCTAAAAGTTGTCGACCCCAATCAAACATTTGTGGTTGAAACAAAGGCCAACAACTTTGTGGTTGGTGTTGTACTAACTCAGAATGGACGACCAGTTGCGTTTGAGAGTAAAAAACTCGAACCAGCACAGACTAGATATACTAGCCTATGAAAAAGAACTCTTCTCCATAGTACATGCCCTTGGAGGCATTATTTGTATGTCAAGAGAGGAGCATGCATAGACATTAGACCTGATTTGGCATGATATGCAAGAGTCAAAACTGACATGCATGGACATTAGGCAATGGATGGCATGAGTGGGTAGCTTAACATTTAATGTTAGCCACTATCAAGTTGTATTTTCTTGGTATACAACATTGGGTTTCACCCCAAGTGTACTCATTAAATGGAAAAGGCTTTGTATATGTTCATCTTATCTTGCATAATATTCATCATTTTCTAGGCCCTTTTTTTCTAGGGGTTGCCTATCCCCAATCATAGTGGAGTGTGACACAAAGGGTGATCAATCCTTTGGTTTCTTCTCTAAATCTTTATAGACTCGATTGAGCCTTCTTTGTAGACTTTTAGGAAAAGCCTTCTTCTGGTACCATCTTTAAGCTTTAAGAAGCTTCTTTAGTTAATTCTTCATGCACTCCTTTAAGTACCTACACATACCCTTAAAGTAAAAGGTTAGGTGTCATAACATACCATTTAAATGGTTCATCATTAGATTCTACTTGTAGAATCTACACATCAAATTGTTAGCATTGATCTACAGTTTTTATTTCTATTATTCAGGTATTGGTACAAACATTTCATCAGTTAGAGTAACAAGCTCTAATATTCAAATATGTTTCATACAAAAAGAATGGAAGATAGGATAGCCTTTATTCCTTGGCCATATTGGTCTATACAATTTACACCCCTCCGACGCATAAAGCGTTGTCCTCAACGAACATTTTTCAAATAGACATTTTAAATTTCTAGATATTCTTGGAAGAATTCTTCTTCCATCCATCTTGCATCCGTAGTAGGACAGGATTAATTTAGAAGTTAATCTCTTTCTTCCAATTCTGATTTTGTGCATCAAGATTTGCTCAGGTTAAAGGAATTCTTCGGTTCCTTGAACTTCTGGAGATTCGGAATTTGTAAGTCCTTCAGATATTTGACCATTGAATTTTTTTAGTAAGCTTACATGGAATTTGTCATAATTTTTCCAAGTAAAAGGTATTTCAAGTTCACATGTAACCTCATTGATTACTTTCTTGACTTTAAAAGGTCCATAATACCTTTGGGCTAGTTTTGGGTATAGTTTCATATTGTCCTTCTTTTTCCTGAGCCTTTTCTTTTCAAATTTTAGGAGAGCTAATTCCCCTTCTTCGTACGTGATTGCCCTCCGACGCAAATTTGCGCTCTTCTGCTATTTTTGTTGTGCGATTGCGATGGATTGTTGAACCTTTGAAAAGGTGTCTTGGTAAACCTGCACAAATTCATCTGAGGCAAAAATCTTTTCTTTAGTCCTTAATACAGGAGGTACGATAGGTTTTCCATACATTACTTCAAAAGGTGCTTTACCAGTGGAAGAATGAACTGTGTTATTGTAAGCAAATTCTAGAATATTCAGGAATAGGCAGGGGATGAAGTAGTCCTGGAGTTTTTAATCCTCGTTCGTCCTTATTATGTTGACATACTAGACATGCATTTGTGAAATGCCTTGTGTCTCGATGCATCGTAGGCCAATAACAGAATCTCCCCTATGTCCTGCATAGGGTGGACTATGGGTTTCTTGAAGGATGTTGGTTCTAAATGCTATGGGAATACATAGCTTATCTTCTTTGAATAAATATCTTTCTTTCAAAACATAATCTTTATGGCTTTGATTTCTTTCAAGTATTTCAAAGATATGTTGGAAGTCTAGATCACTAGCATACATACTTTTCATAGGAAGGAAATCCTCATAATATGCTAGGGAAATATGGTTGAGGATTCTCGATAATGCATCGACGACCTTATTATCCTTTCCTGGATGATGAAGTAACTGAAAATGGAAGGTACTAAGGTAGTTAGCCCATTTTAGATGTTTTTCTCGAATTAATTGGTGGGTGAAAAAGCACCTAAGCCTTTGATGATCTGTTTTAACTAGGAAATCATTTCCTAGAAGATAGTGCTTCCATAACTTAAGGACATGAATAACGGCCAAAATTTCATTTTCATATATATCATACTATACTTCTGCCCCTTGAATTCGTCTACTTTCAAAGGCTACAACATGACCTTCTTGGTTTAGGACTGCCCCAATACAGTCGAGACTTGCATCTACTTCCACAAAGAAAGGCTTATGAAGGTCGGGAATGATAAGGACGGGTCTTGTGGTAAGGGCATGCTTGAAAGTATCAAAGGCATTTTGCTCTTCCTTATACTAATGGAATTTTACCCTCTTCTTAGTGAGTTCATGTAGTGGTGAGTGGCAAATAAATTTTCTATAGTAGGAACATAAGCCTAGAAAAGACCGAACTTCATGAATATTTCTTGGTTTAGGCCAGTCTTGTATGACTTTAATCTTTGAAGGGTCCATTTAAATTCCTTCCTTAGAATCATATGTCCTAGGAAGTGTATCTTTTCTAGGAAGAATTCACCTTTTTTTTTTTTTCCCTTTAATGAGAAGTGAGTTTTATTTATAGGGTTCTAAAGACGATATCTAGGTCTTTTGTGTTCTTCTTCATTTGCACTGAAGACTAAGATATCATCAAAGAATGTTCCTACAAAACGTCTATGGGGTCGAAAGACTTGTTCCATCATTCTATTGAATGTTGTGGGAGCATTAGTAAGACCAAATGGTACCACTAAGATTTAGTAAAAGATCCAACTCCTATCTCTTGTGCAAGCTTAAAAGAGATGAAGTTATGAGAGGAGCCTGCATCAAAGAGAATTAGACAAAGTTTGTTATGGACTTGTCCCCATGTTTTGAGAAGGTCATGGGTTTGTGTATCTCCAATGCTTTGAACAGCCACCTGCTTTCCTTTGTTTGCACTTGAAGCTTTGGCATCTTCGAGGGGCATTTGAAGAAAAGGTGTCCCTTTCCCACACTTGAAGCATCTTCCTTCCTTGCGATAGACCTGCATTTGCTCTTTGGAAAGGCATTGAGTATCTTCTTTTGGGTTTTGAGTTGTGGGAGGTTCCTTTCTTTTGTTCCCATCTCCATTTCGATGATTATCCTATCCTGCAGCTCAATCTTGGTAGCATAGTATGTGACTTGTTCTAAAGTAACAGCTTGTACTAGATCTAAGCCATATTGTATATTTCTATGCAAACCCGAATAAAACTTTCTTTTCTGTTCTTTCTTGGAAATGGACTGCAAAGTTTGAACTTTCAAAGGCAACTCCCAAAATATCTTAACATACTCAACTACTTTTTCATTTTGTCTAAAGATATCCCAAGAAGCTAAAGTATCTTTCTTATATTCATTTGGCAAAAAGTGGGCTTTAATTTGTTTTTTAAAGCTATGCTGGATGCGGCTTCGTGATTTGATTTCATAGTTGCCCACCATAGTGATGCATACTTATCTAGATGTAACGTTGCAAATCAGATCTTGGAATGATTCGAGTATCTACTTTTCTCAAAGAAGGTATCAAGATTTCGAATCCAAGCAAGCAAAGTCTCTACATTGCTAGCATCTCCATCGAACTTAGAAAACTTGAAAAGTTTGTTATCAATCTTAGCAAACCTCCTTTTCCTAGATCGAGAAGAGGAAGTTGACTTGGAGGAAGCATGAGGTGAAGCCTCGTGAGGAGCTATCCATATTTGATTGGAGTTTTTGGAATTCACCTGAAATACACAAACTCAAGGCAAAAAGTACTTGCGATTCAGAAAAATGCCATTCTCCAAAAAGAAAGATAGAAGCTCACATTTGCAAAGAATTGTCTCTAAAATAAAAATCAAGTTGGAGATCCAATTCTTGAGGATCCCCCAAATGGAGTCTATTAGCTCTAGTATTAAAGAGATCTTGTAAAAAGAAGGAAATTCGAACGGAAGGGAAGTCTATTCAAAAGTGAACATACAAATTCCTATGTATTGGCATTGGTTTTAAGTATGAACAAACAAGGTCTTCACAACAATTTCACAAATAAAGAAAAATAGTAGACCTTGGCTTTGATACCAAACTGTGAACTCGAAGTGAAGGTCTCCTAAACTTCTAAAGTTTTGACTTTAACGTTGTGTCATTAAAAGAAACAAGCTAACAAAACATTGATGAACATACCCAAAAAAGACTCATGGCTTATCAAAGAAATAACATCATTCAATCACAAAATCATTCAATCACGAGACTTGCTGAGGGGTCAAGATGAGGACCCCCCCCCCCCGGAAGGATTTTTTTATAAATTATGCAAGATCAAATGGCCCTTGGCCAAATACATATACCGAGGATGGATTGGTCTTATGAATTCTTGAAATCTTTACATCATTTAGATGTTAACAAAATTGGATCATAAATAATCTCATGAAAGAAAAGGGTAGATTTTGTCAAAGATTTACGAGCATGGGATTTGAACTTGTTTCCTTATGCATGCAATAGTGTGGACTTCAGATAATGAACAAGCATGGTCAATGATATGGTTTCCTATGACATACAAAGTTTAATGGTCAAGAGAGGAGCATGCATAATATCCAAGAGTCAGAATGATATGCAAGAGTCAAAACTGACATGCATGGACATTAGGCAATGGATGGCATGGCATGCAAGAGTCTAAACTGACATGCATGGACATTAGGCAATGGATGGCATGGCATTCAAGAGTCTAAACTGACATGCATGAACATTAGGCAATAGATGGGATGGCATGCAAGTTTTAGTGATGAGAGAGAGAGAGAGAGAGAGAGAGAGAGAGAGAGAGAGAGAGAGAGAGAGAGAGAGAGAGAGAGAGAGAGAGAGAGAGAGAGAGAGAGAGAGAGAGAGAGAGAGAGAGAGAGAGAGGTTCCAAATGGATTCCAATCCAAATATGGTGTAACCTCCTTAAGCCATAGCTCCAAGCTTCCTTCTCCAAGCACCTACACACAAAGAGACAAAAGCAAGAAGCAAGCAAAAATGAAATGGAGATGAATAATGAGGGAGATGGGCGAGTTTCTCCTTTTATAGGGAAGGGATAGGCTTAAGGGAGTGGATGAGGTATCCAAAACAAGTGTGAGAGGTGTAAGGGAGACTCTAGGAGAAGTAAAGTGAGAGGGTGAGGTGTATAGATGTGAGAGGGGTTTTATCAACAATAAAGGAGTAGGAAGGCGCATTTCCTTAGGTGTCCTATGTCTTACAAGCCATGTGGCAAAGTAGGTAAACTACATATTGAAAAGCATAGAAGGTGGGTAGCTTAACATTAATGTTAGCCACTATCAAGTTGTATTTTCTTGGTTTACAACATTGGGATTCACCCCAAGTGTATTCATTAAATGGGAAAGGCTTTGTATATGTCCATCTTATCTTGCAATAATATTAATCAATTTCTAAGCCCTATTTTTCTAGGGCTTGGCCATCCCCAATCATAGTGGAGTGTGACACAAAGATCAGTCCTTTGGTTTCTTCTCCAAATCTTTATAGACTTTTAGGAAAACCTTCTTTTGGTACCATCTTTAAGCTTTAAGAAGCTTCTTTAGTTCATTCTTTAGGCACTCCTTTAAGTACTTGCACATAGCCTTAAAGTAAAAGGTTAGGTGTTATAACATACCATTGAAATAGTTCATCATTAGCTTCTACTTGTAGAATCTGCACATCAAACTGTTAGCATTGATTTACAGTTTTTATTTCTAGTATTAAGGTATTGATACCTGCACAAACATTTCATCAGTTAGAGTAACAAGCTCTAATATTCAAATATGTTTCATACAAAAAGAATGGAAGATAGGATAGCCTTTATTCCTTGGCCATATTGGTCTACAGCAAGACAATGTGAGTAGTGTGCCCCGGCACAGTCCATAGCCATGGCGGGCCTAACACAACATAGGGACCCTGTCAGCAGGATAGAGCCCCATGTTGGGTCCCGACATGGGTGGATCAGTTAGTATTTGCCCTATTGTGGTGTTTAGATCTCTAACAATGTGCCATTCAATTTACTTCCCTCGACCAAAATTGACTCATTAACATTAGCCATCTCCAAACTATTTAAAAACACATCTATAGGCTAAAAAGAGTGTTTCGATTCCAATGGCGATGTCATAAGTAAAAAATAGTGACCTACAACTTTTTTTTTACCAAGCCACCCACCGCTTAGTTAGCAAATTGGAAGCCAAGACCGTTTTTGTTCAAGAAATGTTTTTGCCACACACTCCCAACTAGGTGCTTCTTAAAAGGGGCAAATGACTTCTGGCATGGACTGAGCAAATTTTCACGATAATCACTTTATTTTTTGGTATTGTGCTTGTAGGTACAGTCCTGTGCCCTTCGTTTGGGCCAAAATGGTTAAGGAAGGCCAAAATAGGGGCTTTTCTAAGTTTTGAACTAATTTTTCACCTTGACTTCAAGCTTCTAAAACTTCGAGATTCAAGGCCCAATCTAGAGTGAAAATTTTTAAAGAAGTTGAAGGCCATAATACTCTTTAGGTGCTTTCAGGTCATTTCAATAGCATCTAAACTCTTGAATTCAGATATATGGCCATGATAAATTTCCTAAGGACCATTGATTTTGATTAGGCACAATCCAATGGATATGACTAGATCCGCACGCCAAGCCACACTCTTGTAACACCAGAACCCTCAAAGTACTACAGGCCTGTGCGTAAAATCTGACCTACGACGCCCTCCTCTCCTCTCTTCTCCATGAAAATGATAGCTTTGGCTACCCTCCTCCAAAACTGATCCTGTGTGCTCTACTTCTCATGGGCCTCCACGGCCTTTGGAGATCACTCTCCCTGGACCAAGGTGTCCTTGATCAACACTTTACAGAGCTGAAAATGGTTTCCATTAGCAAGAGTTTTAGGATTTTTCCACCTTCAAACCCCAGACCAGGGTTTCTCATCATTTTTCCCACGACACAGGTGTCGTGGGGTTTGAGTGCTGTGACAAGTGTCGTACCATGACACACGTGCTGTGGTACAGCACCTGGTTTTTTTTTTTTTTTAGTTTTGACTTTAAAAAAATTAAAAAACAAAAAAACAGGTGTCGTGGGTGTCGTGGAACTTCAGTTCCACGACATCTACGAAACTCGTGTCGTACCAAGTGCCATGGTACGAAACTTTGGTTAGCATTCATAAGCACACAACAAGCTTTCTCAATGCTTTCCCTGGTAGCTAACCATTCTTTTGAGGTCGCACCACAGCCTATTGACTGTCGCTTTCGAACAGTTTGCTAATTGGTGGAGTATCAAGTGCACACTGAGCAAAGACTCCTTCTCGAGAAATCTTTTCATGGAAACCTTAGATTTTCAATCTCCCAAAACTCAAATTCCAATAAGAATTCTCACTCACTAATATAGTGAGAGTCTTTGATTTTCCTATGAGCAATTTGTCAAATCTTCAACTATTCAATTTGATGTACCACAGCTTCCAAGCGACGATTTTTGTTGTTTCTTGGTGAGCTTCACTATTTGCTCAAACCGACATGAATTCGACTCAGTTTTTTTCAAATCTAACTCTCGTCCTTGTCAAGTGATTGCAATCACCTTTCTCTAGATCTGATACCAAGTTATCAATAAACAAACTATGATTGATTCAATCACAGTAGCACATCACAAAGTGCTTCAGGACAAGACCGTAACCGATTGCTCTCCAAAACATTGTACATTCACACTAAACTCACAATAGCAATGTGTATAGGCTAAGTACATGATAGGGCTTAGTAGGCAATAAGTAGCCCATCAGTCTAGAGGCGAGAGAGAGAGAGAGAGAGAGAGAGAGAGAGAGAGAGAGAGAGAGAGAGAGAGAGAGAGAGAGAGAGAGAGAGAGAGAGAGAGAGAGAGAGAGAGAGAGAGAGAGAGAGAGAGAGAGAGAGAGAGAGAGAGAGAGAGAGAGAGAACCATAAAAGAAATGATACTAATGCATGTCATCAGCCTACATTGAGTTAAGGGCTCCTCTACGCACTCTCTAATAGGAGCCCTTTACCTTTCTTCTTCCATTGTGGGAGGGAGAGAAGAGTACATGTCATGTCCATGAACCTTTGACCTGGGATTTATATCTCACAAGGGAGTAAGGGCCTACCTGGATCCTTAAAATAGTTATGATTATGAGAGGTTGGCCCTCATGGCATTTAATCATAATTAATGGTTAGAGGCCTAAAACTCATGTTGGTGGCCGATTTGCATACTGTCAGTAGTGAATCATAGGGGGGTGTAGTTGAAGTGACCCAGTTAGGCTTGTTGGACAAATCTGCAAGATGGACTTAAGGGATTCACTCTGAGTATGAAAATTATGGTATCTTGTTCTATATGATTAGATAGATGCAACATCCTTTTGTGATTGTAGAAATTTTTTTGCTACCGATACTATTAAATGATCAATCTAGCCTACTGTTTGGAACTATTTGAGACATTGTAGATAGCCATGTTAGTTCTGGTTAGCTCGATCAGTCAGTTAGTATTGTAAAATAAAAAATATACATAACTGTATAGAACAAACAAAGATCATGAAATGAACCATGAACATGAACTAAATGAACTACTATGAATTATATCAAAGATGCGAAAATAAAAGAAAAAGCTTATTAAGTGACATTCATGCATTATGATGTTTTGAAATGACTCTTGAAAGGTAATTCATTCAATAATGAAACTATAGTATCACATTAATAGAAAGCATTCAAGTGTGCACAGACTTCTCAAATCAATTTGAAGACGGATAGTGCAATATTGAGATGAGCAAAGCTATTGCACAAACACTCAACAATATGTTTCGACTTGTCTGATTGCACGTATCTTTATTCTTATGCTTAGATAACATGCAATACATTTCATTTGATCATTCAACTATTTTATGATTATTAGCTCACTTTGATTATATACATGTATGAATAGAAAGCACATGGTTGTAGATTTATGATAACTGCCAGTAGGCTAAGTGCTTAATACTAAAGATGCTAGATTGACATACCAAGTACTAATTTGGATTTATTATACCTTGTACAGTGAAGAGTTTTCCACATAGCCATGTCCTCCCTCTATATAAAGATCCTAGAATAGAGGAGAAATTCTCAGGGTATGGCAGCAAAGAATTATTTTGTTGAATGCTTCATTCAGGTCAACGCAAAGAATGATGGAGTCAATAGAGAAGGCCAGTAAAAAATCAACAAAAGTCCATGCATTAAGGGTTGGATAACACATTATTATGCATAGGCGAGAGGCGAGAGGCTAGCATTTTGTAAGAGGTGTTTAACATTGATAAAGATTGGAAGGTCCGAAGGGGGCTTGTTTCCAAAATAAAGTTTGTCAACTAGAGGAAGATACCATTGAGCATTTACGTTTCCATTGTTGGCATGATATGTGGATTAGCAATGTTTTCAGTTTCCTCTATCTTGTTAGGAGACTCACAAATAGTGGAGTGTTTATCTCTTATCTTTTGGGACTTGTGCATGCTTTCTATGTTATGGAAAATATGGAAGGCTCACAATCAATAGATTTTTTATGGTTCACACACTTTGGTTTCAACAACTACATGTTTACAATTTGCTCTTCATATCTTACAAGTTATCCACTATGATGTTTGGAATGCCTCCCTGCATGTAGAGCCTAAAGCCAGTTTTGCTTTTTTGCTTGTATTTGCATGTCTCAATAACATGAGGTGATACTTTCAGTCATTTGTTGCTCACTTTCATAATGGCATCGAAACATCGACTTTCGGGCGCCTCCGCTCCCCTTGGCCAACGTGTAAGGGTCACGCAAAAAGAAAAAAACAAGAACGTTGTGGTACATAAGGATTATATTTTGCTAGAAATGTATGCTAATAGCAATGGTGTTTATCTTCGTTCATTCATGAACACTCATAGTGTGTTATTTGAACTCGTGCCCCATTCATATTGTGCTATTTGGACTCATGCCCCAATTTACATGAAAATACTTCCATGTATGACCAAGACGATTACCTACTCTCTACTATATGTGGCCTCAAAAATTTTAAGCACCCCCTTTAACGATAACCTTTTCAAGACTATAGTTGCCAACATGACACATAGTAATGACTTCACAACACAATAAGTGAATGAATTTTTTAGTGACCTTCTCACTAGATCATCCCACCATAGAAATGGGGTCATCTGGCCATGAAAATGGCTTAACAATTTTGCAATCCTTAATGCAACTTGGTCTCCAAGGGGAACTTGAACATGGGACCAAAGGAAAAGCTCCAATCCCTAAAAACTTTCAATCCCTAATGGCAGGATTTCCACTTAAAGGTTTGTTGAAAATCATTATCCCAGTAGATAACCTAGAGAAATCATAGTTTCATAAGCTAGAGAAATGGGCCTCTGCCACAATTTAATTTTGGCACCTATTAGTTGGGTGACACATGGCCATACACAATCGTGCCATTTTTCGTCTTGTACGGGCCTCCACCTCTCCCCCACCCCCCTTTTCTCTCTCTCTCTCTCTCTCTCTCTCTCTCTCTCTCTCGTTCGCTACTTATGTATCTCCAATTTGATCACCAAATTCAACCAAAGATTTACTCGCTGCAAAAGCCTTGGATTTTGATCGCAACTATTTGATGACATCCCTGAAAGACAATTACATGGGCTACGTTCTAGCCTCATGGAAATCTTGATGTATTATTTCTCTGTTTAATCTCTACCAATTGATTTAATTGCTGGTGCTTACTCTGCACCCTCTTACAATGGCAATCACACCTGTGTTGAGCATTATCAACAACGGCAGTTTCAGTTTGTATGTAGATAATTCACCTAGTCAAGCTCATAATTTCATGGTTGATTCTTCTTTGCATTGCAAATTAAACAGCCAGAACAAGCAAAGAGCTGGAAGATGTAGGTATGCCATATTTCCTCATTATCATCAACTCAGAGGTTGCTACCAGAGGGGTATGGTAGCTCAAGATGGGCATGTTGCAATGAGAGCGAAACGTGCCTCCTATAACAGAAAATTTGTTAGTGCTGAGCTTAACGAGAATGCAGTTGAAGCAGCGAGAAAGGGAATTTCTTTGCAAATCCACGAACCAGATGTAGCAAATAAGTTAGAACTGTCACATGATGAAAAGGAGCTCTCTGAAAAAGAAGCCGAGGGCAGAGAAAATGGGCATCTGGAGGCTTGGAAGAAGGAACTTGAGACTGTTTTTGGACATGAGACAGTCGAGAAGGAAGGGAAGGTGTGGGATCAAGAGTGGCTGCAAGCTCAAATTGATCGAAGGTGCACAGACAACATGCGGATGCTAGTAGTGGATTCTGTAAACAATGCCAAAGCTGGACATCCAGGAATGGCGATGGGTATAGCTGAAGTTGCATACACATTGTATGGGAAGGTGATGAAGTACAATCCTAAAAATCCAAATTGGTTCAATCGTGACCGCTTTGTGCTGAGCGCAGGTCACGGTTGTCTTCTCCAGTATATCAGCTTGCATCTTGCTGGATTCCACTCTGTTCAGGTTACTGTCTCTCTGTCTTGTGTTTTTTGTTCATCTTTGTTCATTATATATAGCACAACAATGATTCTTGAGCTAACTTTTCTCAAACAGTGCTAAAAAAAGTCTTGAAGACCTTGGGCAAAATTCAAAGATTTGTAGTGCGAAGGTCAGGGTTAAGTTACATTAATTATTTTTGGCGCTTGCCTTCAATGTGATCTTAAAGCTAAAATGTCATCTTTAACCACCAGATTGAGGATCTAAAGAAGTTATGTAAGCTGGGAGCTAGAACGCCAGGACATCCGGAAAATGTCCTCACTGCTGGAGTTGAAGTCACTACAGGTTTGCATAAGAATTTTGTTAGCTGTGTTGTTTTTATAACCAAACAATTCACTTGTAAACCTTCAACAAATCATAAAAAATTTACAGTCACTGCAGGCACATGATAATTTTATTTGAAATATGCCTGTGATTGAGCCAGTGTGAAATTCTGCCCCAGAAGTCAAAATTATCTTTCTTTTAGCGTATTCTTTCTCTTGCGTTGGTCTTTAGATGGTCTTGAAGTCTCCTACTTACCTTCTGTTTGACCGTCGTTCTGTTATCCTGTAAAACTAGTAGTAAGATTTCAATCAAATAGTGGATAAAATTTGCATAGAACTTACTGCCATGGAAGTTTAGCTTGTAGTGTTACCCAATAAGATGAAGATTTGCATGTGAACAACTTCGAAAAAATTGCAAATCGTTTAATTGAATATCTTCTCTTCTGCCTGAAATTGCATTCGCGAAAATAGATAGTGCTAGACCTTTTAAGGAGCTGTTTGAGCACTTTGCTATTAGGCATATGAGATCTGCCAAAAATCACTACCAGACATAGCTCTTCAGAATCTGCAGTTTCCTTGCTTAATATCTCCTATGTGTAGACATAGCCAATATACAGTTTCATTGGGGTTGGCTCAGCTGGTTAGCTTGGCATCCAAAGTTTCTTTGGTCCCAAGTTGAAACGCCCCTTGGAAACCAATATATATGCATTGTACAGCTACAAGTCTCAATCTAGATGTAGTATGGCTTTCAAAATACTCTCTGGTACTGGATTGCTTCCACTTATAACATCTTAAATTTCTTCTTGTAGGTCCATTAGGGCAAGGAGTTGCAAATGCAGTAGGTTTGGCTCTTGCAGAACGACATCTTGCAGCTCGATTTAACACCTCAGATTTTGTCATTGTTGACCATCGCACGTAAGCCATGAATTTTCTTAGAAAGTTATTTTTTTGTGAAACAACTACTATTTTGAAAATATAAGGCATAATTTGTAGAGAAGTTGTAATCTCTCTATTGTTTTATTTGATTTTGTTGCATCCCTCCGAATTAACAAGTTGTGCATTTGTGTTAAGTGACATCTGGATCTGAAATTTTAGATCGTTTTCAGCAAGAAATTATAAAGAAACTAATTATAGCGCACATCATTCAAATAATACATTGATTAACTTCCTAGTTTTGAACATCTACTGATCATAAGCTAGCGATTTGTTTCTGAGACACTAATTGAAGGATTGGGTTGGCATGCCGGAAATATCAATCCATAATCTAGAGAGAACCATCAAACAGGGTGGATAGCTTAGTGGTAAAGCATCCACCCGGTATGAGGGAGGTCTTGGGTTCGAATCTTTGTCTGTCCATCCATATTATGAATTATTGATTTCTAACATGGTACCAAAGCCAAGTTAGACCTAACAGTTCATGGGGTCAAAGCCATGCTTAGGTGGCCCAAGTTGTGTTGAAAATATCAATCCAGATTCTAGAGAGAACTAGCAAACAGGACGGATAGCTTAGTGGTAGAGAATGCCATCCTGGTCTGTCTATCCATATTATGATTTATGGATTTCTAACATGGCAAGCGTGAAATATCATTTGCATGGTATGTTCTGTGCACTTAGAAACTTAAATTCTCTGTGGAACCTTTTTCTGTGCTTGATCTTGGAATTTAGGTCAGTTAAAGGTGATTTACCTTGAAAACAATCATTTGCTGATTCCTGGATATATCTGGAAAAACTTGCAAGTTCACAAAACTTCTTGTGCAATTTCCTTGCAGATTTTGCATCATGGGTGATGGCTGTGCAATGGAGGGCATTTCCAATGAATCTTCTTCACTAGCAGCACATTGGAAACTGAATAAGCTTACACTTATATATGACGATAATAATAATACCATTGACGGAAGTACGAAACTGGCTTTTACAGAGGATGTAGCTGCCAGATATCGGGCTCTTGGCTGGCACACAATTGTTGTAGAGGATATGTACCATAATTCAAATACTTTCAATGAAGCTCTTGCAGAAGCACTAAAGCAAACTGAGAGGCCCACATTCATTCAGGTTGGAATCTTTCTAGAAGGAATCTTGTGAGATAAGCTACGTACTAGACAGGTATGATCCATCATGAGATAGCACTATGAAGCACAGCAGTATAGGTATTTGTAGTTGATCTATGCTTTAAATTTAAGATTTGTATCAAATTCAAGTGAAATTATTGCAAGTTCTTGATCTTCTTAGATCAAGTAATTGAAGTGTTGCTCTCTAAGTAGTGGTATTTATCAAAATGGCTGAATTAAGGAATTGTTGGCACTCCATTGAATCGAATGAATAATAACTTGGACACCAATCACTCAAACACCACTTCCATTTTCCTTGAGAATTATTGATTATTCGTAATTGGATCTAAGGGGGTGTTACTGAGTTAGTCGGACGATGATTCAAAAAACAGGTGAAGTCACGCATAGGACGACCTTCAAAAAAAGAAGGTACATCAAAATCCCATCATGGAACCTTCGATGACGATGATTTGCAGCATATCAAAGATGACCTACATTGGGTGGACAGAGACCCATTTTATGTGATTCCCATGGTTTATCAGTAAGTTTTACTCTCCTTGATTTGAAGTTTTTTATTAATTGCTAGCCAAACCTTTTTAGTGAAATAGAATAGTGGATTTGTCTTGCTATGCACTATCTTGACTGCACAAACTTTGTCTTCACACAATCTCGGTATCTTACTGTAGGGAGTTCAGGAGAAATGCTAGAAAAGGAGAGCTTTTGGACAAAGAATGGAATCAATTACTAGTCAATTATGAACAAAAGTATCCTGAAAAAGCACGTGAATTGATGCTACTTTTTGATGGTGGACTTCCTTCCAACTGGGATGAGGTTCTTCCAGTAAGAAATAGCAAAGGCTTCATTGATTTTTCTGTGCTGTACCCATATTGCAGTTTCTTTAGTTTTTTGCATTTTTGAGTTTCTTTGCTGTACTTGTCTTTGCCAGCGGTGGAAAGATTTAGACTCCGCAGATGCAACAAGGGGCTACTCTGAGAAATGCTTGAACGCATTAGCAAAAGTGCTTCCAGGATTGATTGGTGGAAGTGCAGATTTAGCAAGCTCAAACAAAGTCTATTTGAAGGAGTACGAGGATTTTCAGCATGAGACTCCTTGGGGAAGGAATATTCGCTATGGAGTGAGAGAGCATGCAATGGCAGGCATATCCAATGGAATTGCTCATCATGGAAGTGGGCTAGTACCATTTGCGGCAACTTTTCTTGTTTTCACTGATTACATGAAGAATTCCATGCGGCTTGCTGCTCTGAGTAAGGCTGTTGTTCTTTTCATTTGTACGCATGACTCCATTGGTCTGGGAGAAGATGGGCCTACTCATCAGCCTGTGGAGCATCTTGCTGGGCTGCGTGCTATACCCAATCTGCTTGTGCTTCGTCCAGCTGATGGTAATGAAACAGCAGGTGCTTATAGAGTGGCAATCGGTCAGGAAAATAGGCCATCAGTCATTTCTTTGTCTCGGCAAAAGGTGGAAAGCTTGGCTGGTACTTCAGTAGAAAGAGTTGAGAAGGGTGGATACATAGTGAGTGACAATTCAGACAATGCAAAACCAGACATTATTCTGATAGGGACAGGTTCAGAACTTTGTCTCTGTGAAAAAGCAGCTGAAAAGCTAAGAGGTGAGGGTACAAAGGTGAGAGTGGTATCTCTAGTTTGCTGGGAGCTGTTTGATGAGCAACCAGAGGAGTACAGGGGTATGATTTTGCCCAGTGATGTGGAGAAAAGGCTGAGTGTGGAAGCAGGCTCACCTCTTGGATGGAGGGAGTATGTTGGGCAGAAAGGAACCATTGTAGCTGTGAATAAATTTGGAGCAAGTGGTCCCTATTTGGATGTATTCAAGAAATTTGGGTTCACAGCTGAACATGTTGCAGAAAAAGCTGAGGAGCTCCTGCAATCATAAGCTTCACGTCGATACAAGATCTCATGTAGGTGAGCTAGCCCAGTAGAATGCTCATCATCTATGAAGATGGATTATATCTGTCAGACTTCTAGATGGTAGTTACATCTACGAAGATGGATTATATCTGTCAGACTTCCAGATGGTAGTTACAGTTCAAAATAGTTAGTTAAAAACTGACATGTCTCGTGAACTCCTTAATATGAGTCACCCATACAAGAGCATTAATATGCCTTTTTTGTGTACTTCTGATTGTTTTGCATTTGTTGTGACTTTTCGCTTGTGTTTTTGGGATTATTAGCAATTACAAGTTCTTGATTCAAGTTTAGCCATCAAGAGTGAGTCCTATCATGTTGTTCTCTTTGCAATAAGGACTTTTCATGAGCTAGTTCATTTTTTTTCTTTTAGAAACTTTAACCAATCAACCAATCATGTATAGAATAATATAGTTGTAAGAAGCCCAATGTAAAAAAGATGAAAGGGCTAAGGTATGCGAGACCTCAAACACTTGCAAGATACACTCATTAGTCATAAGCATGTTTGTGGCTGACATTATATTGAACATGCAACGATTAGCTATTGTGCAATCTAGGAAGTTAAAATCACGCGAGCATTTGCAAATTCTATAGTAGTTGCACATGAATACAAATTGAGAGATTATGTCAATGTGTGTGTGTGTGTGTGTGTGTGTGTGTGTGTGAGAGAGAGAGAGAGAGAGAGAGAGAGAGAGAGAGAGAGAGAGAGAGAGAGAGAGAGAGAGAGAGAGAGAGAGAGAGAAAATGCTAATGATTATAAATACATTTAGGACTAGTTTGGTGATTACAAGATCATCCGATAACGACTCATTTTCATCATCACATAAGTCTCTATAGTCATGCGAGTCTAGGTCTTAATACAATCATAAATTTCCTATTGATTCTTTGAGAGTGTGAGATAGGCTCATCGTACACTTCCTCCTCTATCTCATCCAAGCACGATGATCTTAAACGGCCTAATTGGCCTCCTAAGTTAGGAATATCATCATTCACAATTGTAATTTCTCTTCGATTATTTTCATATCGTTTATGGATGAATGGTTGAGACTCTACCAAAACCTCAAAAGATGTGGATTTTGTCTTGCGTATCCAATGTTATAATATTTTTTCCTTCAAAAGCATGTCATTTTCTTGCATTGAGTTGGATCGCGAACCAACATCCTGGGTCTATTCAATTATGAAATGTAATTTGCAACAAAGTCATAAAATTGGATTAGTAAACAAGTTGTATAAATGTCACAAATTTATAGTAGAAGACAATTTCTCCAACCACTCGAAATGAGTAATTGAAGTTTCACATGTTCGTAGTGTTGTGGCCATATTCGAGTGCCATAAGATTCCATCGATATTCATTTTGTTGAGTTTGGAAGAATCTCAAGTTATCATTTCTAATCATGGCATTGTTTCCACCGTAGATAACCCTCACACTAAAAAACTTCTCTTGTTGAAAGTTTGTCATTTTAGCAGCAGTGTATGATTTGTACTAAAACATAGTAAAATTAAGAATTCTGTGCAATTTGTTCAAATTAAAGTATTAGTCACATTTTAAATAAAACCACAAAGCATTACAAACATAATGTTAATGTTAAATTGATGTGATTAATTACCTTCCATGCACATCCACGAGCAAGTTTCCACTCCAATTCGATTTTCTCCATTTTTTGATGCCTTGAAGATGGTGTCCAAAACTCATTTTCATGTCATATTGAGGTGCAATATCATTTTGTGAGGGAGCAAGTCATTGCAAAGGAGGTGGAGCTTTAACATGTGTCTTCAAGGGAATGTGTAGCTGATATCTTCACCATTGGGAAAGGACTTGTTCATGAAGCATAGGACATCACTTGGAGTGTTATCAAAGTCCATGCTAAAACTAGTTGAAGAGGGATTGTTAAATATTCAACTAGTTTAGTTATATTTGCTACATTTGTATATATGGCAAATTGAGGCCAATTGTATATTAGACTTAGAATTTGACTTTTCAAATTTAATTAGTCTAAATTT
The DNA here is from genome assembly GCA_029204225.1 of Diphasiastrum complanatum. Taxonomy (NCBI): domain Eukaryota; kingdom Viridiplantae; phylum Streptophyta; class Lycopodiopsida; order Lycopodiales; family Lycopodiaceae; genus Diphasiastrum; species Diphasiastrum complanatum. The sequence goes on along the minus strand of CM055102.1, from coordinate 28,586,674 downwards.
GAAAGTGTGGGAAATTTAGTAGTCGAGTTTGAGTAGATTCAAATTTGAATGCTAGGTACATTGAATCTAGTCCCAAAAATAGTAGGGTTTACATTTTGGAGGGAAAGCTAAGTGGCCAAATAGGGTTTGGACCTATTATATAAGGGTGTAACTCATGAAGAAGCAGATCTTCTCTCTTCTCTATTTCATTTCATGCTTATAGATGGTTCTCTTGGGTTCTACCATCCATTGGTGCACTATACTTGTGATTGCTTGTAATTCTAAGCGTAGAATTATCAATAATTGTTATTTTTAGATCCACACGTTTGAAATATAGTAGCTTGCTGGCTTTGTACAGAGAACAACTTCTTTTTATGTTTTGATTTAGTTTTGATCAAGTTCTATTAGATTTTGCATCTGATTCATACAGTAGATGCTAATTTTTCTACATTGGTAGGATTGTTGATTTGTTCTCTTTCTAACCCAAGATCAATTTATGGATTTGGATCATCAATGATCTGAATTCTTTCACAATAAGAATCTTAAATCTCTAAATGACTTGCACGTACAACCATTGAAGAAAGAACCGCTAAGTTATACTAAGTATAGGTAGACATAATATGAAATTCAATTCTTAATTGTTACATGCACACTAAGATAAAAAAATAAAATAAAATCTAAAATCGTACGATAATAATAAGCACCATAACCTATGTTTTGAAAGAAAAAAAAAAACGTGGCAGCATCTGAAAAAATGTTAAATTAGAATATTAAAATGTTAAAATGTATATAAAACAAGGGACTTTTTTTCATTCACCAAATGTCTTTTGCTATTTTCCATTTTACATGCATACATTACTTACATGTCGGATAATTCGGCCTTAAATTAGGTTCAAACTTAAACTGCAAAACAAAGTTATCAAGATCATGCACATATTTCAAAATCAATATATAGATTCATTGCACAAAATAATTTCTCGCACCAATATCAAAAATGCCTTATCCAAATCCTAAAATTGTAGGATTCATGCTATTATGACATGGCAAGGCCTTTGTGGTATAATACGACATCATTCTTGTTTAATTTTGGCACAATGAGATGGCTCATGATTGTTACAAAGCTAGCACAACCTGATTGGTCCATATTTTTTAAGTTGCCCCTATTAACTCAATATGTCATACAAAGTTCACGGGCACAGAGAAAAGGTCCCTTATTTTCTCGATGGACCAATGGTAGACCTCCATTTTGGATAATAAACTTGCATGGCACCCCAATTTGAAGACACCCTTGGTGCATTATTGTTTGTAATTCATTCACTCATGAAGATGATGTCAACAAGGAATGAGGGGTCACAAGTACTTTACATGTAACTTTTTCAATCTCTCAACCTCCAAGCATGAATCAGTCTACATTCTTAAGAGGAAGTAGTTAAAAATCATGTTAGGATCTAGTGCAGTATGCAGATCACATCAATCAATCACCGTAGCCACTCCTCACAAGCTCTCAAAGATGGCACAACAAAAGTTATTTATTATAAAGAGAAAACTATACATATACTAAAAGCCCCAACATGCATGGGCTCGACAATTATCAACACACTGAAATAGGCACTTGCCTAACTAATAGGCCCAACATGGGCTAAAAGATTGACAAACTCAGGACATGCCCCTGAGTATAGCAAATGTCGTCAAAAATACACTGTACATGCTAATTTCCCTATGTGTGGCTACTCGGCTAACTTAAGTAGCCGGCTACGGGAGGTGTGTCCAATTGATATGTCGATGGCGGTTCAAGTCCCGATAATAACCAAATACAATAAATCTAATTAATTGTACAATAAGTACAATATCACATTTTAAGCTTATATCAAATACAAATTAGATCAATTCTGATTTAAATGTGATAGTAGTAAAAAAATACAAACTATAGCAATGTCTGGAGTATTAAGCATGTCTTGCTACTCTATACTTGACTTACACTTTAGCACAACAAAAAACCACCAGGTTTGACCCACAAAGTATCATCCAGACACAATGCTCACACAGAGAGTCTACCACATTATCGACCAACTGACTTGTCCCCATCCAACTTGAACACACGTGGACCACATGAGCGACATGGCTCAAACTGAGGAAATCCCACTGCCACCATGAGACTTACATCCTCGATCTAGCTAGGCTGACATCCTATCAAACACTTACAAGTACAGACCTGTAAAGTTGACATAAATGAGCGACAACTTGAGGAAATCTTACTACCACCATAAGACTACACCCTTACCAACATACAACTCCGACTCATACCTGGACTCCCATGACAAGGTAACATGCAAGCCCACACACACTCACGCAAACCAACACGAATGATAAAGCGTCAAATACATGACCAAGGCCTGCCCATAAGTGGTATCATGTCATACCAACACCTGTGCCACCTGTAGATCCATTGCTACACCGTTGGTCTCCAAACCATGTCCTCAACCATGGCCCACACCTGTAACAAGATGCCCTCACATCCAAGCATATTCATCAGATCAACCATCTCGAACCAATGAGCGCTCCAAGCCTCATCCCTAAGGTATCTCCCAAACAAAGCCATACTCCAAGCCGCTTTGCCTTGACATCTAGTCCAATAAAACTTGAAAGCTGATCCACATCCATTCCCCATGCTCCAGACACAAGAATCTACCAAGGACTCAATGAATGAATGTACACAAACATCACCATAGGCCTTACAGATCTTAGCTCATACTAGGATCAAGCTGATCACAACTTGAAGGACCTAGTCTCAACATACCACATTCTTTTCCTAGTTCTGATACAAATCAATTGGATATGTAATCAACAACTTTTCTACTACAAGAATGTTTTCTGATTTCCTATCCTTACATCTTCTACTAGATATTTACTACAATCATGTAATATCAAAATATCCTATTGATCTTGATTCTAGAAAGAGGTTTCTCATCGATGCATATTACGGATTCTTCCAAGAAACTATGCAATAGATGTTTCACATAGATAACATCCTATCCACCTACTTCTCCTACCTTTTAAATATGAAACTACACAAGTTTTCAATAGGCATCATATCACTCTAGATATGGCCTAGGAGAAGTTTGCAAAGAAAATCATAAAAATCAAGAAAAATCCAATTACATGTGTTACATCAATGCACCTTAATACAAGTAATGTCTGAACACATTTAGATAAATGACTTATCCAAAGATTTTCTTTGGTGGTGAAAGAATCTGTTACCTCTCAGTAAAATTGACCAGTAAATCAGAATAGAATTATTGATTCTTTAGGGAAGTATAACGACAATTTAGAAAACAATTTGGTTAACCATTCATGTGACATCAACCAAGGTCGACGTCTAACAATTACCTTCCAAGGAATCACATGAAATAGGGTTAATTAATGTTAAGAAATTCACGAATATATTCTGAGAACAAAGAAATAGCTTATAGGATTTTCGGTTTTGTAAATTTGAGATATCCATAAGGGGTCATGACCAATACCTCAAATTTCCTACAAACACCCTCTTGTGACCCATAGTATTTAGCATCATTCAAAATTTATGGCAATACTATGGTCATCCTGATCCAGTTAGTTTCAAATGTCCCCTTTGGAATTGCATGCGTCCCATACCACATGTTCTTCCTCCAAGAAGACCACCCACTTTTTGATCCATCATCCAAAAACTATTTTTTGGAATTTGTCTTGTAGATTTGTCAAAAATTCCAAGAATGACAAATGACTCACATGACATTTGAGTCCAACAAAATGGTACTATCAAAGGTCTCAAGGATTCCTCCAAATTCTAACTTTATAATACAAATTTCGACTCATATTAGTCTTCACCACTTACTTTTTACGGTCACCAATAGGATTGTGGGTCACGCCTCATCATTCCGGGAGTGACAAATTTAGTAATGGGTAAGGATGAGTATGAATTACATTGATTTAAGAACAAATTCGAATGAAATGCTTCAAGTAGAATTGCTCTACAAACGGGCTTTAATTCATTGTGCCATAAATTGCTTCTGACCTTATTCAACCTTAGAGTTTTCTAATTGAATCATTTTGTCAATTTCAACGGTTCTTAAAAATTAAAAAAACTTGATTGATTCTTCTAATAAAATCAATTTTCTGAATGAGTACTGCCTATTGGGCCTTACGACTCTTCAAACCAATTCGATTTCATATCAGTTTCCTAGTTTCTTTTTGGTGACCAACAACTTCTACATTCCAAAAAACTTTTCTTCCTCTTAATCCTTAGCTTAATTTTGTTTTGGTGGACTAGGGGCCGTCTAGCCGTGCACTATCCTTTCATGAAACCACGACGGTGGTCAAAGAGGCCAAAATGGGCAGTGCTTTGACAACCTTATAAGAATAAAAGCTATTTTCCCATTAGAGCAAGGTTTCAGCTCCTAAAATCACTCTGCCCTTGCTCAACAAACAATGATTAAAATTGGAATCGAGATATTGGTTGCACCAGAAAGTTTTGCTTAAGAACATGCTTGAACTCCTTGTGCTGCAAATTAAAAACAGCTTGTTTACAAGCATCCAGTTCCCCTATGACTCATTGATAGACCCATAAAAATCCACCATCATGAGTTTAGCCTCCAACCATTAATTATGACCATATGCACATGAGGGCCCCAAACCCCTCATAATCATAATTAACTTACAAGTCGAGGTAGGCCTACTGATCTCTAGTGAGATAAGCTATCCGAGATCAGTCGTGGGCATAAATGGAAAAGCAACCTAATGCGTTGATAATGCCCTCTGAAACTTCTATACTTGTATAGCGCCCACAGTGACTCTATTACAGTGTGCTAAAAAACTATTGGGAAACCAGGCTAAATAGAGACCTTGAAAAACGTGACTTCTTAGGAAATGCTATAGTGGTTTCAATTGCCCACTTGGAAGGGAATAGCCATGTCTCAATTCAAAGAGGTGGAAAAAGAAGGCTTTCATGAGAGTAAAGATGTGCTGACAAGTCGAGTGGATATTTAGTTGGCTCCACACTGGAAGAGAGCATGCGTAGTGTCTGCAGCAATTTGGGTGATGCCCCTGATGAGCTTGGCAGTGGGGTGGCAACATCAGTGCTTACTGTATTGCTCTCTGGTTAATAAGGAGTCCTCTGTGCAATTTATGTTCTGCATTTCCGATCCGAATCCAAGGTCCATGACATGATTAAGAACGTGCTCGCCCTTCGCGAGTTCAACTCACCATGGCTCTTACGGATGGTTCTCTATGGAGCGTTCTGGAGATTCTTTGTGCCACTCTATGGAGCGTTCTGGAGGTTCTTCGTCTTCCTTTGTTGAAGAAACATGGATGGCTTCCACATTCTCTAAGTTTCCATTGGCAGGCCTGCTTTCTTCCTGATCTTTGGAGTCCGGATCCCTTCATGGCCCTTCATGGAGCGCAAAAGAGATTGCAATTAGATTTCGTTGTTTCTGGGATGCACTTTGTCTATCACTAAACTCCTTCTCACTACCCTTTTAACCCACAGTCAATTTGCCATTGCAAAAAAAACCCTGTAGTCAGTGTGAAGAAATTCAAACTACCATCCTTAAAAGAAACATGTGAAGCAAGAGAAATCTATAAAAGAGTGAGAGATTTACAAGTTGCAGTGTATAGAATCTAAAGCCTTTTAGCTTTATACATTCATCCAGAGATTTTTTGGCTTTATACATTTGTCGACATAACATAGTATCACATTTTCAACATTTATGAGTGCTTAGGTGTTTTGGAAAGTTGACTCCACATGATTGATCATGGCATTTTTTGATGATAAATGGTTTTTCTTCCAATCCTCTCTTGCAAAGTCCTTCTATTACTATTCATAGAATAAGTTTCATTGAGAAGGATGTTTGAGACTAGCAATGGTGCTAGATTTGAAAATCAAATTGCATATGTTAGGTTTTGTTCTCAAACATAACAAACCCCCAAACAAATTTGTTGCCAAAGGGCCTAATGAATCTAAGTTGCAGTGACGTTAGGTAGCGATATTCATTTATTTTGACAACAAGGAGGCGATTATTTTTATCAAGCTTTAGAGTAGTCACAATATTACTGGTTATGTTCACAATGAGATTACCCTGTGAACATGGAACTAAACATAATAGGCAAATACACTTTTTTTTGGCATATTGACACCAACTAAGATTAGCTTGCTCATCACACTATTGAACGCATTTAGAAAGTTGGTAACAACATCACCTTCATTTGTTATGAGGGGATACAACTTCTTAATATATATATATATATATATATATATATATACCATGTTTATTAGAGACTTTTACCCTATATGGCTTTGGACAAAGGGATATCAATGAAGGCTACAGTCATCTTCTTTTTTGGATGACAATGTTGGATACTTTATGGCAAAGTCTAGTTCTCTTTTATGTTTTCTTTTTTACGTACTGACAAAGTGATGTGGATATGTGGAGACTTGGAAGCTTGTGGCTGATTGAAGTAGTCTTATTAGTCAATATTCACTTAGCTATGGATGTTAGAAACTGGACATGGATAACTCATGTTGCAATATGAGTTTCTACATACGTGTGCCTCTTCATTTTGGACTCAATAACTGTTACAAATTTTCTGTCTCATTACTGGTACTGTCATTGAGCTAAATTTTGTGTGATTGTTACCTAGTTTTGAGGGTCTGATTTGCAAGCATTACTTCATGTTTTGTTGATTTTCTGATTTTTGAACAATGATTGATTAGTACAATCAATCTTCAAGAGGTGTTGTTTGCCAAATCAAGTGATCTAACAAGTTCTATTGATTAGATCAAGATCTAGATGTAAATCATTAACTATCTAGCAAGATCAGCACATGTAAACTTCAAGAAACATTAAGGGTGGCCTCACGCGTGTGGAATACAGTCCCTGTATGAACTGTGAGTAGAGAGCAAAGTACAATACTTAATGATAGCTCACAAAGCATAACAAACCAATTCTATTGGTGCAATCACAAGCATTATGCATAAATTTACGTAGATTTCAAATTTGAGTGTTTTGATTGGTCCATGTGTAAGAAAAATTTGTGAAAAAATATAAAAATAATCTTTACAAAGGGTCTTTTTGGGATTTAGAACTCCTCTAATGCCATCTATGGATGCATCACCAACTATTGCTATTGAAGACAATTATGATGTGATGGGGTCAAGATTTTAAGAGGATTCTTGTTATGGCCATATTCGGTTAAGGACCTGGAATAGTCCTAATATGGTACAACGGCCCTCTAGTATTCGAGATTGTTGGTCATGCTCTGATTTAATCTCATGTCAAGGCCAGTTTATGACTAATAACCTTGAGGGGACCCAGACACTTTAATTGAGACATATGGAGTATTGCATGTCTGTGTGATGGATATAGGCAGGAGGATTGCATGAAGAGATGTGATCTATTTATAGTTGACCTGCATGGGGGTTGCATGGTTTCATGCACATGACTCTACTCTCTATATAATGAGGTAGGGATTCTTCCGTCGACATATTGGGTTTAGGTTAGTAGCTTCTCTCTTCTCCTCTTGCTTCACATGGCATGGCTTGGGGGCTAGATCCAGGTTTGATCTAGGATTGGTTGGGATGTTTGGCTCCATTGTCTCTCTTATTGTGTTCTCCTATCCTCATCTTAGGGAGTTATCCCTTATGGTTCTTACAATTCTCCTCGGATTTTTTCACCAAGAAGATCCATGAGAGATAGATCCGAGCCTAAGAGGCTATCATATGTTGATAAAGGCAACCAAGTGGATCTTGATTCCACTAATTATGCTTTTTTGTTTCTCATGAAGAGCCAAAGAATGTACAAGAGGCACTCAATGCCAAGGAGTGGTATGATGCCATGAAGCAAGAGTATGATGCATTGATCACCAACAATACTTGGGAGCTTGTGGATCCACCATCCAACAAGCATGTGATTGGTTGCAAGTGGGTATTTCTGATCAAGTACAATCATGATGGGACCATCAACAAGTTCAAGGGAAGATTATGTGCCAAAGGATTTGCTCAAATCCATGGCCTTGACTATGAGGAGACCTTTGCACCCATTGCAAAGATGGTGACAATAAGAATTCTTATTTCTCTTGCTTGTTTTTTCAAATGGAAGGTGTTCCAATTATATGTATCCAATGCTTTTTAAATGGTTATCTTGAGGAGGAGATTTATGTGGAACAACCTCAAGGATTCATCAATGATGAGTCCAAAGTGTGCTTGCTCTTCAAAAGTCTTTATGGACTAAAGCAAGCACCAAGATCATGGTATTCAAGACTCAACACTTTTCTTATCTCACTAGGATTTGTCCTTAGTGACTATGATCCTTCCATGTATTTAAAGCGTCTTTCAAATGTCTTCCATGGAAGACATAATGGACCTTGGAAGATCTTGTTGATAAGCAACTCGATTTATTTTTTTGACAACCTTATATGGAATGCTATATCGTGGAGATAGCTTATGACATTTTCCCGTCTGCAGTACCTTGAAATATTTAGAAATTTTAAGATACACCCAATTTCCAACATCAAATCTGTAGAGAGTCTTACCGGCAATTCTCTCCCTGATGGTACTCAATCTGCTATGCATTACTTGGAATATGAGCATCTTCAGAGGATTTGCTCAAATGAGACAAATAGAATTCCATTCAACAGAAATATCAACATGATATGTTTGACAAAAGATGGGTTGTGGCATCTACGATCTTTTTGAATTAGAAACTTGTACGACATAAAGAACATAGAAGAGATCAATGCTTCTGGTGACTATTTTCTTTTTACAATGCAAAACAAGCACTTGACTGAAAAATAGGCATGCACCATCAAGAACAGAGAAAAAGACTTGTTGCACAATGATCTTTATTGATTCATTTCACAAGAAAGAAAAATTACAGTACATATTCCTTGCAAGAAACACAGAGCTTATCACATTTTGCTTTTACTTCCTACATAACAAAGCAAACTCTAGAAGAGATGAATGAATACGAAGAAGGAAAACTTTAAAGCTATATCTTCTTTGTGAGAAAGCACAATACTAAGAGATCCCAAACGGTATGTCCATTGAATGTCCAATGGTTTGCTATCACATAGAGAGATTATGAAGTGACACATTGCTTTACTATGGAGAGATGCCTTGTAGAAATGCATTGCTAGAATATAGTGCTTTATTGATGAGAAATGCTTTGTACAAAAGCCTTTGTCACTAGTTCTATGCCATGTAGGCTCTATTGCTAACTAGACAATCATTTTTCCATAAGAGCCAACTAAAATCTACCACCTATACATGTGCTACTGGCATGGAGGGTTGCTAGTGCTACCTTTCTGTCCTTGACTAGAATGGCATAAAGTTTGATGAAAACTTAGTTGAAGTGTCAACGTTAGTAGAGTTTCGAATGACATGCTTTGACTATCCCAATAAGAGAAAATAATACATCTTCAAATGTAGGAAGGTTCAGAGAGAGATAAAATAGGCCTTCGATAATGTCATGCGATAGCAGTCAGTCTTCCATATAGTAGAACTATTTGTATGAAAGAAAGTGAAGTGCACCTAGACTAATATAAGAAATTGTGTTGGTTAAAATACATAAAGTGCTGATGTGATCTTTTTGCATGGTGAAAGAGGCGTGTTGCCACAGAACATGTGTTACATCCATGTCCAGTATGAGGGATTCAGAATAATTCCTGACATGGATAGCCGGTCACTCTAGTGTATGTGGTTATTTGTTATGCCTCGTCATTTTTTCTGGGCTTGGCCGATAAAGTAATTAATAATCATATGAAGGCCAGACCTATAATTGGTGGACATAGGAGCACTTGCATGGTGTTTGACTGCTATAATGCATGAACAAGAGGTCAATTGCTTACTCAGGTTGCATGGGGATCCTAAGAGGAATATTTTCTCCTCCTGGGAGAGAATATATACCAGTGGAAACTCGCCCATCTACCTATTGGATTTTCTGATTCTAGAAGCCACGAGCCCCTCCTCTCTTGCATTCATTCACCATGCATGGGAAGTGGTTAGGGTATTGACTAGCCATTTCATGTTGGTTGGGTGGTTTTGCTGCACAGGTGTCCTTTTGGTTGCATGCAACTAGATCTAGTCGGATCTTCAATAGGCGATCCTTACAGTGGTATCAAAGCAAGACTTTACATCAATCAGAAGGTGAAGTTGTTATTTACTTTTTCCTAGCTTTTTGATATTTCTTCCTTGTTTTGTACTTTTAGGTGGCGGAATTGACCTCCAAGTAAGTGCATTCTTTGAATTTAGATTGACATCAGCCTATTGATCATGATTATGGAATTTCTCCATAGATTTTGATAGAAATCAATGGATTTTTTATGGTTTTTTTTGTGAATTTTCACCTACAATTCAAGATTTTTGCATGGAATTTATCAAAGCTACTGATCTAGTACGTTTTCTAGATTGTTATTTCTATTTTACAATCATTATTGATTGGATCTAATGATTGCATGTCGGTTGAAAAGTCAAAAAGGTACTTAGATAGTGATTTTAAACAAAAAATTGGGGTTTTTGGACTAGAAATGGGCGTAAGAACCAATTGATTTATAGGGATTTGGGTCTTATTGCACTTAACTATGGATTTCTATTGTTGAAAATGTATGGATAGACTTGTATGCATGTTTGGATGCATGGTACATGGGTGTTTAGTAGTGATCAGAGAAATTTCATGCATGAAGCTATTTTTGACAAATCTGCTTCAAAAAGTTGATTTCTTGGTTACATTAGATAACGTATTCCAATAATAAAACAAATTCACAAGAACACAAACTCACCGGTAAACTCACTCAAAGCTTAAGTGCAAACGTGCAATTGCTCGCTCTTTAAACGCTTGCTCTTTTTTTTTTTTAATATTTTTGTCACATACTCAAGCAATTAAAAGATAACACTATATTACACAATTGAACCATTACTATAAGCAAATTCAAACATACAATTACCATCAGACACTATCTAGTCATATACTACTCTAAATTTAAATCAAAACACACTCACACACACACACACACACACACACTCTCTCTCTCTCTCTCTCTCTCTCTCTCTCTCTCTCTCTCTCTCTCTCTCTCTCTCTCTCTCTCTCTCTCTCTCTCTCTCTCTCTCTCTCTCTCTCTCTCTCTCTCTCTCTCTCTCTCTCTCTCTCTCTCTCTCTCTCTCTCTCTCTCATCTTAAATTCAAAATGCAAGACACAATAGACACACACTTCTTCCCTCTTCTCTCTCTCTCTCTCTCTCTCTCTCTCTCTCTCTCTCTCTCTCTCTCTCTCTCTCTCTCTCTCTCTCTCTCTCTCTCTCTCTCTCTCTCTCTCTCTCTCTCTCTCTCTCTCTCTCATCTTAAATCTTAAATCTGTTAAAATTGGCAAAAGCTAACTCGATCATATCTTGTGAATACCATTATGAGTAGTACATATCATCATAAGACATGTGTGGAGCCTGTTCCCACATGTGAAATAAATGCATTTATCATTTAGATGAGTCATATAGGTTGTACATACCATTTCATTTGAGATCTAGTGGCTAAAATGGCCAAAATCTAGTTTTCTAGCTATATGCCACTTGGCATCATTTTATTGGTAGGAAAAGCTATTTCACATGGATAGGAGTGATCTCACACGTGCCAAGGACTGCTCACATGTGTGAAAACATCATTAGTAGGTGAGATCCAACTTGTAGTAGATATTTGTGCAAGTCCCTATAAATTAGGAAAATTGCCTAAAATCAAGGGAGGTGGCTATAAGTTAGGAAACTTGGTCCATGTGTCATATTGATGATTATTGGTGGATCCTTAAGCACAAACACTCATAAAGGCAAAATCTACCAATACAAGGTGATAAGAATTGTTGGCAAGTACTAGGAGAAAAATTTGAGATCCAAGTCACATTGTTCACCCCTACTCAAGTGTGTGAGTGTGTTTTGACTTTAATTAAAGTCATAAATGTGAGTGAGGCATATGTGTTGTGGTTGATCCAAAAGTTTCAAGAGATCCTTTCTTTGTAGAGGGCAAGAACTAGTAACTCAATTCTTGACTTTGGTGGAAAAATTGTCTTATTCATTGTGATCAAATCTTGCTAAGTGGAATTAGCTCTTTGTAAGCACATATCTTAGTGAGAGAGAAGCATCACATTTCTGAAAATATGAATTTCATTCCAACTCTAAAGAGGTAGAGTCATTGGTACTTGGTGGAGTCCAATAGGGGTGAATGAATTCAATTTTTTGAGCAAAACTTTGACATTATATGTATGAAACTCAAATAAGTTCTATTCAACTTTCTTTGTGAGAGTGTGAGGGTCAAGTTGTGATCCCATTGGGAGTCTAGAATAGGGAGGAGTCCATATTTGAGTGTTCGTACATGATTGGGATATTTGTGAATCTCTAGATGTCTAATTTTTAAGCTTGGTGAAAAATTATTGACATAGATTTGTATCAAACCATTTCATGTCCATCCAGTGTTTGGATCTGATTTTTGTGATTTGATAGAGTGCTTTTGTCTTAGTGATCAAAGCAAATATTAGTTTCCAATTGACTAGGTTGAAAGAGATATGATTCAAAATTTGTGGTCTAGATCTTGTGTAGATCTTTCTAGATTGTTGAATGTGTTCAAATCTAGTTTCTTGAGAGTCACAAATTACATTTTGAAAAGTCATATCACCAGGTTTTACTTCCTCATCATGGCATCAATAGGTGGCAACCTATTGGAGGCAAGTAAGGATCCTAAATGCAACCTTTGTGGCAAGAGAGATCATTTTGTCTCAAGATGCTACAAAATGAAGACCAATCCATTCAAGGAGAACCAAAGCAAGGGGGCCGAGGTGAAGGATGGAGCTTTAATTTCAAAGTGCAAAGGAAAGAAGGACAAATCCAAGGAAATGTGTTTCCTTTGTGGAAAGATGCATGAGGCTTGGAGTCTCACAAGGACTTACAAGATTTGTCTTCAAAAGTCCATCATCACACATTTCAAACCTTTAGAAGTTTTTCATTTGGAAGTGCATTGTTTGGTTCAAGATGCAAAGATAAATGTCACTTGGATTTATTTCATGTCCTTGGAAAGCATTTTTCTTAGAACTTTAGAAAAGTTCAAATTTATTGTTATGATCCAAGAGAAACCAAGAAAGATTAAGGAGGAGCAATCACAAAATGAAAATAGTTCCATTTATGCTCTCATGACATCTTATGAAGAACTATTTTGCTTTGAAGAGATTTTTGTATCTCAAAGCTGGATTAAGGCAATACTAGTTGAGTGTGATGCCTTAATAGATAGCAAAGCATGTTTTCCTTGTAAAATTACCTTGAATATGAAGTCAAGGAATTGGAAATGTCTTCACAATGTATTTTTTGTTGGTTTCAATAAGATCATGAATGATTTGTTCATTCATAATGTTGAAGATTGTAAATTTTCAATTCTAAAGGCAAGTTGTAAACTTCTTATGAGAATAAGTGAAGCATCCAAAGTGGACACTTATATCCATAAGCAAGTAGTTAGCCTTATTGAGATGGAAATACTTCTTGATTTCAATATTAGAAAAATCATGCCAAGTTGTGGTGATTTTTGGACTTATGTTTCTAGCATAAGTAATGTTGATGATCACATGAAGCACACATTATATGATCATGTTTGTTGTGATCATTTTGAGACATGGAGGTCTCGGATTTCCATCAAGGAGGAGCACCAAGAAGTTGATCTTGAGGAGTCATCTCAAGGTTCAAGTGTGCCAAGGATTGAGGAGGAGAGTCCTTCTCAAGTTATGATTCCAAGAAGAATATCAAGAGACATGGTTGAGCTCATATGGCTCACATTTCAAGGGAAAGAGGAGCACATTTCAAGTAGTATACATCTCATGGTTGCTTCTCTTATGTCATTTGATGAATCAATTTGCTTTAGTGAGACTTTTGCATTTCAAAGTTGGAGTAAAGCAATACTAGTTGAGTATGGTGTCTCTCTTGAGAACATAGTTGATGTTCTTAATGATATGAAATTGATTTTAGATCAATTAGAAAGCAAATGGTTATTTCATCAAATGTATGCTCTTGAGTCTTGTAAGAGCATGAGTGAGTTGTCCACTCATAGTGTGAAAATTTGTCTTTTTTCATGTATTGAGGCAAATTGTAAACTCTTTATGAGAGAAAGTGAATCATCCTCTAAAGAAACTTATCTCCATAATGAAGTATCTAGCCTCATTAGATCTGATATTAGCATGGTAACCAAGCATGAAGATATGATACAAACTCTTTGTTATTATAGCATGCATAGTCTTGCCAATGTTGATGAGCCTAATCCTCGAGATCTTGGTAACATGATGTTGGATCTTTGTGATCCTCATGAGTCAAGAAGGACTCTTTATTTTATCATGAAGTTGCAGCTATTTTCAAGGAGGAGGAGCTTTTGGATCAACCATATGCTTCAAGGATGGAACAAATCAATGAAAGAGGTGCTAGGATGGTGCAAAGCTCTCAAGTTCATCAAAAAAGTCAACATCAAAGCACTATTATGGATATGGTGATTTTGGATCGACATCAAGCTCATTGGTTGATCTTCACACCTTTGAACTAGCAAGGATCCATATTAGAAGACCAATTCAGCCCACGGAGTCAATCTCAATATCATCATGTTTTTATCAAGTTAGTTTTGAGGAGGAGTGTTAAAATTGGCAAAAGCTAACTTGATCATATCTTGTGAATACCATTATGAGTAGTACATATCATCATAAGACATGTGTGGAGCCTGTTCCCACATGTGAAATAAATGCATTTATCATTTAGATTAGTCATATAGGTTGTACATACCATTTCATTTGAGATCTAGTGGCTAAAATGGCCAAAATCTAGTTTTCTAGCTATATGCCACTTGGCATCATTTTATTGGTAGGAAAAGCTATTTCACATGGATAGGAGTGATCTCACACGTGCCAAGGACTGCTCACATGTGTGAAAACATCAGTAGTAGGTGAGATCCAACTTGTAGTAGATATTTGTGCAAGTCCCTATAAATTAGGAAAATTGACTAAAATCAAGGGAGGTGGCTATAAGTTAGGAAACTTGGTCCATGTGCCATATTGATGATTATTGGTGGATCCTCTGATGAGTAGGCACTCTCACACGTGCCAAATCAGCTGAGTAAGCATCAACTCTTGTGTATATTTGTTGGCTCATTTGGCCATAATTGACAAGAAAGCTAAATCTTGGTTTTGGAGCAATTCTAGTCTATTCTCTCTATTTGTCTTGTGTTTTTATGCATTGATTGGGTTCTAAGCTTAGTATACTTTATTCTCAGCCTAATTTCTATACTTTGACAGGTTTTCATACGTGTGAAACCAGAAAGTACAAATTTTGATCAATAACGATTGTTCTTGTTAGATTTATTCATCTAGATTTGATCTAAATGCTATCTAATCTTGTGTAGATTGATAGGTTGATCTAATCTAACATCCAATCACACTTGTGGATCTGATTCAGATCTATTCTTGGTCCATTTTGCTGTACTTTGACAAAATCAACATGTTCACAAAAACACACACACACTCTCTCTCTCTCTCTCTCTCTCTCTCTCTCTCTCTCTCTCTCTCTCTCTCTCTCTCTCTCTCTCTCTCTCTCTCTCTCTCTCTCTCTCTCTCATTCTTAGTCCTAAATAAATATAAATCTAACAATCTATTACTACCATAGACTATGTATTTATCTATAATCTTAAATTCTAAATCAATGCAAAATGTTAAACACACACACACACACACACACACACACACACATCTCTCTCTCTCTCTCTCTCTCTCTCTCTCTCTCTCTCTCTCTCTCTCTCTCTCTCTTCTTTAAGCTTTTATGTACTTTTATAAAAAGTCTTTAATGTATGGTTAATTTTGAAAATTGGTATTAAACATTCGTCATCAAACCTTTTCGAATATATTGTGCTAGAAGTCATTCATTTGTCTAAACTATTTTTTCTAGACTACATGTGTTTGAGATAATAGATGTAACTTCCATTTGTTTATTGAGCTTGCACCATATCTATAAATATTATTGGTGTTTAATATTATCATGTAAACAAGGATCTAGTCTGAGTCGCCCTGCGACGAAGTGCGTTAAAGGCTGCTTTTACATGGTAGGGGACGTAATTGGCATTCGACCCTTCAACCACCGTTCAATTGTGCCATATGGCTTTGAACATCTGTGTTCAGAGCCTATGAAAACATGACACCTGTCCTCTATCATTCATGCCAATTACTACTTTCACACAAGGAGTGAGCACCTGAAGTACTCCTACAGAAACGCGTGCTATACATACGATAGCCATTCAATTTTGATAGCGCAGTTACGTGCTCTTCCTGCTCACTTTCTTCACCTCTCTACCACTCCTGCCGTCCTCATGCCTTCTTTTCCACAATTCCCTTCTTCCGTGCTTGAACTCGTCCATGCCACATGCTACCTGGAGTGGCTCCTTCAAGGTTATCCGCGTTAAGCGAATCTGATCTCCTTGGGTATCGTGTTGCTATATAGATCTGATATCGGTTTTCATTAATGTCCATGTATTTGCCGTATACGTATCATTAATGCCATTGTATCAGGTGCAGCGTGCAGACGTGCAGACTTCTGTACGTATCTTTTCCATCTTAGCTTTTGCAAACGCTGGGAAGTGAGAATGTGTATGGTATGTTCATGATCTTTCATTCAGGTGCTCTATACTTTTCGAGAGACAGACTGTGAATTTCTCCACAATAAACAGACTTTGCGCCTTGTAGCTCACAAACCGCTCGTGCTCATTCTAAATTTCGAAAAATTTCTTTATATACCTAAATTAATAGACACACAATTACCTTCTCCAGCAGCGATGCCGCAGTCGTATGAAAATGATATAGAAGACACTTCCATCTCAACCAGAGATAGTGTAGCAAGGAGTTTTCCTCTATCCTCTTTGAGATTAGATTTTTCTACCTTACACCCATCTCATCCGGAAGAATTAAGCCCTTTCACTAACTATATATTGGCAGTACAGAAAGAACTTCTCAGCACACCAACACCCACTCTTTCGATACCGCCAGATTTTGCTTCACGATCTCATTCGGACCAGATTGGCACATTGGCTTCCCCTTATAGTGCACCTGAACACCTGTCTTACAATGATAGTGGATCGTCGAATTTGGCAGTACATGTAAACTTGCTGCATCCTTTACCTACTTCAATTTCAACAGAGACAACTTCTGGAAACATTTGTGCTTCTATTGAAGACTGGAAATTGAGAATAACGGAATCCAACGAAATGAGAGAAGCTTGCCAGGAAGAGGCACAGGACTTTGAAGATCACAAGACCTCTCCGTCAAGAGAATCTAGCCTACCATCATCTCCTTTACTGGCTGGTGAGAACTGTTGCCAAAGTTTGAAAGCCAAAAACTCAGCTAACAGTAGGCTCAAGAGGACAACGCCTGAAGTTCCCCTAGATGATTTGGGGAATCGTCATGTCGAAGAACCCGATCAGTACTCTCTCTCTCTCTCTCTCTCTCTCTCTCTCTCTCACACACACACACACACACACACACACACACACACACATCTTGTGTGATCATAGGCACCGCAGCCGTTTTTTTTCAGCAAGACTATGCAACTGTTATAAATTTGTGACTGGGCGATGTGGATCTTGAGGTTTGCGACTGGGCGATGTAAATCTTGAGGCGTACATGGAGTGTTGATGCTAGCTTTATTATTTGGATAATTAACTGAAGCCAGCTTTTTGTGAAGTATGCTCACTTCATCCTGCTGCCCCATTTATCTACTGAATTTTTCGTGTTTGAAGAGGTTACACGTCAAACAGCTTATTTCTTCTGAATATGTATGACGGTATGTGCTCTTTGAATTCTCAGGAAGTGCAAATCCAGGAGCAGAGAGACTTTCAGGCATGAAAATCGCCAACCCAGATTTGCAATCGAAACTGTAAGTGAAAGAGAGATGATTGATGATGGTTACAGATGGAGGAAGTATGGGAGAAAGACAGTGAAGCAAAGTCCTCATCACAGGTTTGATTAATATTCACTTTGCCACATTGCATGTGTTGAAATCAAAGAATGCATCAAAGCAAACCGAAATAAACAAGATCAAACTCGGGGGGGGAGAGAGAGAGAGAGAGAGAGAGAGAGAGAGAGAGAGAGAGAGAGAGAGAGAGATTGCACGAGCATCACTATATTATATAATTATATTCCATGTATAACTAATTTAACTTTAACATAAGTCTAATGAGCACATGTCATGCTCTTTTTCAGATTGCTTAAAAGTAGACTGAAAAAGCACAGTTGCTTGTGATGATTTTTTCTTTGAGAAGCAAATTCCATTTCATAATGGTGGCCTGATACCCATCAAGCAATGGAAGGAGCCAAGCGAGATGCACCTATGACTCTTTATTGAGTATGTCATCTACTCGGCTCCGTCTATCATAAATAAGTGTCCAATGACACAACTACCACAAGTTTGTCTTTGAAGGGTAAGTGCATAAATTCTTGGTCAAAGGTGTAAAACAAAAGCTACTTAGGATTTTACTCAGTTTGAAGGGTGCTATAAGGTTTTTTTTAAGATCAATCACCTTTCAAGTGAAAATGCTACAAAAAAAACTCAGGCCTAACTACATCTTGAGTTTGCATCTCCATCAATATACCAACCCTAGCAACCACTCTAGGTTTAAACCTTCCTACATTGAGTTTATGATCTATTCAAGCTAGCTACATGATGATAATAGAGCTAATGATGGCTTAAGTTCCATACCATGTCTCAAACCATAGGCAATGCTTACATCCTAGATAGAAAAAGGTAATACATCAAACCGTATGTTTGAAAATCACAAAAATATGTATTTTAGGAAAGGTAAGGATATGTAGAAATTAAGCTATGTTAAACGATATGTAACTAGTTACCTATATGTACGACAAGATTGAAATCATATAGGTGAAACTAAATTGACTAGCTCCATTCTTACTTGCCCTCTTTTACTATTAGAGCATGTGACTATAAAAATTGACATCATAAACATCTAGGTAAGAAGTATCAATCATTTTAAAGTTTAATGTAACTTCATACTATACGGTGAGAATACTAATTACATGAAGCTTTGCTTTTGTGATCAAAGCCAATAATGCAAATTCTAGTCTTTTCATATCAATTTATGAATAGTATACATGATGGCTACTAGCTTTATAAAGCTTTCTTTAAGTTTTTTTTAAGTAGTGCCACACACTTGTGTGTAGTTAGCTACTCATTTTCAAAAAATGTATATTAAATATATCGATAACATAAAGCTGTAATGGTAAATGTCAGACACTCAAAAAATCTTATTGGAAACTGATCACTAGTGGTTGCCAGATCTACATAGATAAGACTATTGAAAAGTTAATCCAAACTGCCTTTTTTGCAAATGCATGCATGTAGATATATCATCTTAGGCTTGAAGACATGATCACTAAAAAATAAATAAGATAACACTAAAAAAGTAGCTAGTGTCTGTGCTAATTATGCTCATATATATTTTTTTGATGCAGGAACTATTATAAATGCTCAAACCCTACATGCATGGTGAAAAAAAGGGTGGAAAGATCGTCAGAAGATAGTTCAATCATTATCACAACTTATGAGGGTAATCACACACACCCAAGTCCATCAATTGTATATGGAGATATAGTGCAACCTAATGAATCACTTGGTTTAAGGTACATGGCTCCAAATGCTAAAAAACGACAACCACGCAATAGTTATGATCTCTTTGTGCAGATGGGAGAATTTTAATATTCTTTGAAACTTTATGGACTTTCAATTATTCTAGATTTGACATACATAGAAAGAATTTCTTTTTTGGATGTTGTGAATGTCTAAGAATCAATAAGAACTTCATCCAAATATCTCATATCATTAATGTATCCATTGGACCTTGATTATGGTTTGAAACGGTTTGATATCATGGCCAGAGTTATGCACATCTTTATCACCAATTATGTTTACACTAGGCATTGCCATTGTTCACACATACACACACACACACCCGCACACAATGTTGAGAGATTTTATCACAAATTAGATTGATATGGAGTTCAAACTATTGGAAATATAAGTTGTGCATTAGTTGAATAACTATTTGACAATGATTGTCGAATAGATAATTGATAATGGCAACGATAGTTAAATAGTTAATGTGACAACAAAACTGATTCACTACTATCACAAGTACAACTATACTATCATTCACATGTGTAGAAAATGAATGACGATTGGATTGTATTGCCAATAGAATTGAAAAATTTAGATCATAATAAGCGTGAATAACAAAAATAGTAGAACAAAACATAAGTACCGAAAGTAGGATGTATTTAAGATGTTGAAGTAGAGACATTTGATGCTTTTGTTGTTGTCTACTCTAATTGCACTATGATAATAGCATATCTTATTCTGCTATAAATTGTGCTCTTACACATATTGTACCATGATAGCATATTACTAATTAGTCTACACCTTTGGTAGAACAAAAAGGAGAAGAATAAGAATGAACTTGAACTTTTAAATTTGACAACTTAAAACGAACTTGATATGTTGATCTATATATAGTTTTTGATGACACAACCCTAATGAAATGCGTCATTTATCCATGTAGTAGGTGCCATGTGGGGCTACAAGATTGGACATGAAGTGTAATGGATAACGCTCCACTATTCAATATGCTTTTATTCAAATTCTCGATAGTCTATTGACTTTTGGTTGATTCAAATCTTGTTCAATAATCCCTCAAATTTAAAACTATTCAACAATATTTGTATTTTTTGTATTTTTTTATATTTGTATTTAATACCTTTGATACTATCTCAATAATGTGAGTAAAACTACATATTATACATAAATGGTTACACATTGCAAATGATTTTAAGAATGAAATGTAACACCCCTCCTTAATGTGAACTCATGAAAATCGAGGTATTAAGTTGAGCATACTACTAAACTTAGAATGAGTATTGAATGCTGATGCTAATGCTATTTGCCATCATGAACTTTGATCTGCAAAAGATTAGAATGATCTCCCTTTCAAGCACTTTGTCTCTGACAAAATGATACTTTATCTCAATGTGCTTGCTCCAGGAATGATACATCTAGACGCCTTAACCATATAGCTTTCTTTGTAGCATGTGCTTCGGCAATGTATTCAACCTTTGTCAAGGATAATGCAAACTCGAATTCTACTTCTTGTGGTTCGAAGAGACAGGACCCCTATTGAAAACAAAGACACAGTCTAATGTCGACTTTTTCTTATTAGCATCTCCAGCCCAATCCGCAGCTGTAAAACTTTGAAGAAGGTGTGCAAAATCAGACATAAGAATACATTTAGTTCATCAATGATCTTTAGCCAAATTTGGTTGTCTCAAAGCATGATAACTTTACGATCCCGAGACTGCTCCTTTGCCTCTCAAAGAGTCCTTTGTCCAGAGCTTTATTGAAGATGTCAGTCCAGCTCAGTCCAGCTCTTCACAAATCATTTGCGACAAATTATTTTTCTGATGTTTTGTTAATGTTTGGTTACATAATCAGTTCGACCGTGATTTATGTTTGTTTCTGATAGGTGTGGTCATGCTTAGGGAAAGGGTAATATACCTCATTCAACTGCGCACGAACACTATCTGTTCGAGCTTGTTTCTTGTTCGAGTTTCGAGTTCGCTTCTCTTCGTGTTCATTTTCTTTTCGATCTATTTTCATTTCTCACACTCACCCAACCTCTTTCTCCAACATGGTATCAGAGCTATTTTCGTAACCTAAGAAGCTTCCATAGTATAAGACTCTACTAGCCGATAGAGTAATTGTCTTCTTGTTTAGTAACTCAGTGCCAGATTTTCATACTTAAGTCACTGATAGTTTTTCCTATCACTTAGACTAATATTTCCTATCAGTGACCAAGTCTATAATGCCAAAGTAAACTTTTATTTGCAAAGTAGTTGATACATTGTTTTTCTGCCTCTAGTCAGGTGCTCAGTACTTCTATTCATGCAAATAAAAGTTTACTTTGGCATTGTAGACTTGGTCACTTCAATCATGTTGATGTACAACAAATGTCTAGACAATCTATTGTTCTTGATCTCGACTATCCTCATGATAAAGTCGAGTTACCTGTCTGTCAAAACTATCTAGTTGGTAAACAGACTAGGAGACCATTTAAATCAAGCCATCAGCATATTGCTAGAGGATTGTTAGACATTGTACATTCAGATATTTGTGACCCGATGAAAAATACTTCGCTGAAGGATGCAGAGTATTTTATAACTTTTATTGATGAATTTCCCAAAAGGAATATGGTGTACTTTATAAAGAAGAAATCAGAAGCCTTCAACTGCTTCAGAATCTTCAAGAGCGTGCAAAAAAGGAGACTGGACGGACGATCAAGGCTCTCAGGTCAAACAATGGTGGAAGATATATCTCTATCGAGTTTAAGGAGTACTATCAAAGCCAAGGCATTGAGCAGCAATTCATCACTCCTTACAGTCCTCAGTCTAATGGCTTAGCCGAGAGGAAGAACCATACCTTGGTTGAATCAGCCAAATGTATGCTAGCGCATGCATCGTTGCCCAAGAGATTCTGGGCTGAAGCTGTCTCCACTGCAGCTTACGTCTAGAACATATGTTCGAACAAGGCCCTCTCAGGTAAGACACCCCACGAGGTGTGGACAGGCTCTAAGCCTTTTGTGAAGAGCCTAAGAGTGTTTGGATGCATTGCCTATGTGTAGATTTCAGAAGACACGAGGAAGAAATCGGACTTCCAAGGTCTCAAGACCATCCTGATTGGATATACTTCATCTGATAATGCATACAAGCTATAAGATCCTGATACCCAACAAATCTTGTATAGTTGAAATATAGTCTTTATCGAGGATCAATTCGTCGATATCAAAGGTAAGGATATTGCTCCAGGAGAACCTTCATCCCTGCCATTGACACGATTGTCCGAGCTTCTGGCTCAGGCGTGTCTATTGTCAACCCACTTTTTGACAGCAAATTAAACAAAGACATTGCTACTACCCAAAAACAAGTCCCAAGAGTGGTTCATCAATCGAATCCTCTCAGAAGATCAAGCCGAGTGCGCACACAACCCACAAGGTATACTCCTGAGTCTGCATGTCTCTTGATACAAGAACTGACGATAATCGAAGAGGCACTCAACCAACCAGACTCTGATCTCTAGAGAGAAGCTATGGTCAGAGAGTATTCTTCTCCGATCAAGAACCAGACGTGGTCACTAGTCGAAGCTCCTATTAGTTGCAATATCATTGATTGCAAATAGATCTTCAAGATCAAATACAATGCCAATGGAGCAATTGATCAAAGGAAGGCAAGACTAGTAGCACAAGGATTCACTCAAATCCCCAACATCAGGATGAGAAATTTATTGTCAGACGTTCATCTGTATGAGTACAGTCCTACAATTTTATTCTGTGATAATCAGAGTGCTATTGCCTTATCGGCCAGCCCTATATTTCACTCTACTAGTAAGCACATTGAAATCAAATATCACTACATCAAGGGCAAGGTTCTCAACAAGGAGGTGATCTTAATGTACTGCAGAATGCAGGACATGGTTGCAGATATATTCACGAAGGCATTAAGTGTTAATGCACACAACAAATTTTGTGCATTGCTTGGTTTGAAGATCAAGGCATTCACAGATCCAAATTAAGGGAGGGTGTTGGATTTATCTCCTCTACTCTCCTAAATCCTATTTTAATTTGCCTCCATTCATGCTGCATTTTTTACTCATGTTGTCACACAGTCTGCATATTTACATGTAAAATAAGACAGACGAATAAAACGCAACTTTTTGCATAAATACGAGTAAATTCTCATAGGCGAAAAACGCGACAGTGTATTTTTACACGTGATTTGTGACAGGCGAAAAAGATGACACTGCCTTACAAAATGCTGAACGTGCCCTAGGAAAAGCAAAGGCACCCTGTAAATCAAATCCTAAGGCATTTCATTAGAGTGACGCATTTTTTACATCTTCACCAACGTTCATTTCAACAAAGGCTGACGTCGCAGCCTTTTCACGCTCATCCCATGCAATTGTGCTAACAGATTTGACAATGACAGCAGCCACCCATGATCTCCAAAAGACAACACATCCACTTTGTACTTTCTTCATCTGCACACCTGTAAAATTATGTAAATATGTTGGATACCATCTGTGAATCCAATGTGTCTGTGTATGTAACATATAGCATTAGAAGCTTATCAGAGATAGACGAAGTAGATGCCTTGTGCATTGATTCTTTTGTATTGTTAGTAATAGGTTCATTCCGTTTATAGATTGAATTAGCTTTGTAGAGCACGCGATTTCGTCCGCTATTGTCTTGTGCTCCACAACATTATTGACATGTGTATTTTGCTAAACTTAATCTGATAACAACTCTGTTGTTCTGCATTCAGATTTGTGTCGGTATTGTTATGCTTTTCTTCATTCTGTCTGACTCTCTTGTTGCTCAGTCTGGTAATCTGTTTTTAGCGAATTATTGTTAGTCTAGCTGTTAACAACTAATATTTAGTCTTGACTTTTGCGACTAATTCGTGATTGATTATTAGTCGAGCTCAGTCCAGCTCTTTGCGAATCATTTGCGACAAGTAATTTGTCTATCTATTCGCAACAAGTTATTCTTCTGATATTTTGTTAATGTTTGGCTACGTAATTAGGTCGACCGTGATTTCTATCACTAACGTTCTGTTTGTTTTTTATAGGCGTAGTCATGCCTAGGGAAAGAGTAATATAGCTCATTCCGCTGCGAACACTTTCTGTTCGAGTTTGTTTCTTATTCGAGTTTCAAGTTTGCTTCTCTTCGTGTTCATTTTCTTTTCGAGCTATTTTCGTTTCTCACACTCACACACTCTCTTTCTCCATCATCAACAAGTCTGCAACTTGTTCAAGAGCTGACGACTGTCGAAGAGGCACTCAGTCAGCCCAATTTCGATCTCTGAAAAGAAGCTATAGATAAAGAGTATTCATCTCTTATCAAGAACCAAACTTGGACAATCGTCAAATTATCTGCCAACAAAAATGTACAAGTATCAAGTACAAGGCAGATGTAAGTATTGATCGAAGAATGGCCTGACTCGTAGCTAGAGGATTCTCTCAAGTATAGAACGTTGACTACACTGAGACCTTCAGTCCAGGAGTTAGACATTCTTCTATTAGACTTCTATAGTCATTTGCTATTACAATAGATTTGGAAATACATCAAATGGATGTACAGACAACATATCTTAATGGAGTTATTGAAGAGGACATTTACATGGTACAACCTGAAGGTTACAATATCGAAGGCAAATACAATCATGTGCATGAACTCCATAATGCACTTTCTGGCTTGAAGCAATCTGTTCAAGCATGGTTTCAGATTCAAATGACTACTTCAAGTCAGTGCAACATTTCTTTAACATTACGAGCCTTGGCATCTTCGTATAGCGAAATCCACTTTTGCATTTCCTCGCTATTAAGAATGCAAAACTTATTTACCTTCTCCCTGAAGGACTCACTCATTCTCATGATCGCTCCTTTTTCTTAAGGAACCTCCCCAACAACATGCTCATTGTCCTTCTTATCCCAAAGACGAGGAATAGAAGGATCGCTATGAGCAAGGAACTCCATGATGTAAACCATGGACTCTTGCACTAGTAGCCATCCTTCCGCCATGCTACCCTCAGGCCTTGCCCTTTGTCTTACGAAGCCCCTCAATGTTTTCATGAATCATTCCAAAAAAACATCCAACGGCTATGGACTGTGCTTGACTTAAAAAATATGAATCAATGTTAGTGAGGGAATATGGGAATTACCACAATAACAATAGTCTAGGATGGACTAAGAATAGGCAATTGACGCAAGTAGATGATGTACCTGCAATGGCCACCTCATCTACTAAATGCACAATGAGATGCATTTGAATGGTGAGAATGGATGTGAGAAAGAAATGCTTGAGATTATGCACCTTGTAGAAAGACGGTGTAAGAGAAAGCTCCTCAAGGTCCTTCTTACAAGACAAACACAAGAGAACACACTGTGGAGAAACCACCCAACCAAGTAGAAGCAACCAATCAATCTCCAAAAGCTTCACCCCTATAGGAAAAATAGTAATTATTCTTCCATAGAGAACACGATGAAAGTTTGAATAAATCAAACTAATATCAGTGTCTTCAATCGAGTCTGTATCTAATCTATGTACTAATAGAACAGTGTTTGCCTTGATTGAATATGCATGCGAAAATAATATGTGGAAGTAAGAGACAACTTAGGATAATTTAGACAATAAGAAACTATTGATCGAAAATAAATTTTTAAAACTTTGAATCTGATTTATCAATGTACATCTCTTGTTATCTTATCTCGCTGTTGTGTCTCTTATTGAGTGAGTTGTTTACAACGAGTAGAGCACATATATTTATATTGCTACAAGACGGTCTTTTGGCCTTTTATTTATAGGTGTTTTGGCCTTTTAATGTTGTAACAGTAGATATCTAACTGTTTACGATGATTGATATTCAAGTAGACACTCTGTTTTCAAGGTCAAATAAATTTTGTTCGCAAATTATTCGCGACAATCTATCTCTTCATCTCAGCTTCGTGTTTCGCAAATTGTTCATGACATTTTTGTCTTTCACGAATTGTTCGCGACAGATAACAACTTTGAGCATGAAGAAGAAATCTAGAATATTTCATGAATTGTTCAGAACAGTTTTGCGATAGGTGAGCTTGAAAAACAGTCCAGAAGATTTTGCGAATTGTTCACGACATCTGAGGTTTGAACAAGAAACAGAATATTTCATGACAAGGTTTTGTTTGCAAATCTTTTGAGCTTCAACAAGAAAGCCACGAGCTTCTACGAGTAACTGTTTTGCGAATCGTTTGTGAAATTTCTGAGTTGACTACAAGACAAAGTTCGCGAATCCTTTGAGGTTGATCACGAATAAAAATGTTTTAAGTTCGCGTTTGTTTATTTCTCATCCTTTGTCAAGTAATTTGCGCCCTTTGTTAGTAGAATCAAGATCTATCTGATCAGTTGTTCTACAGCTCCCTCTGAAAGTGGGCAGTTGGATTAACCCCAATCTTCTTCGCTACTTCTCGAACAAAGCTTTACTGAGTGGCTTCGTAAAGATATCAGTTGTTATTTTCTCTATGGGTTTGAAGACTGCCTTCAGTGTCTTCTTCTTGACTAAGTCCCGAATCACATGATATTTGATAACTATGTGCTTCGTTTTTGAGTGAAATATAGGATCTTTTGTGTTATCCATTAACAAGACATAAGGTTCAGAAATAGATTCATCAAATCCTTCCAACATCTGTTTAATCCAAATTAGCTCGTTTGCCATCTTGGCTACTGCTACATATTCCGCTTCACAGAAAGATTGAGCTACTGCTGTTTGTTTCTTGCTTATCCAGAGTATGGATGCGCCAGATGCTAGAGTACAACCTCTTGTTTTACTTTTGCTAGAGTACAACTCTTGTTTTACTTTTGCTATCATCCTTCATGAATGCCCAGCTTGCGTCACTGTAAGATTCGATGTGAAATCCAGCTTCTTTCGAATAACACAGTCCATAGTCTTTTGTTTCCCAGAGATATTGTAGTACTCTCTTTGCCAACTTCCAATGAAAGGATGTTCTTGGTTTACAAAACCAAGTGGTTGGTCCATGAATAAGTCTTCTTCCAATTTCGCATGCAAGAATGCAGTTTTCTCATCCACAATACGGATTTTTAGATCATGAGCCACTGCATATGCAAATAACAAGCAAATTGATGTATGTTTGACTACCGGTGAGAAAGTATCAGTGTAGTCGATTCCATACTTCTGTGAAAATCCTTTAGCAACTAACCTTGCTTTGTATATGATGTTTTCTCCATCAGGTTCTATTTTAATCTTGTAGATCCACTTGCACTTGACTAGTTTTCTGCCATTAGGTATAGGTAGGTACTCGATCTTGACCTCCCTTACTTCAGGATTCATTTTGAGATCTTCCAGTGCGTTGGGCCTGGGTTGATGTTGAATTGGCTAGTAATTATTTTTCATCTTCTGCTTGTTTTACTTCTGTTGTCATTGGTAGCTCATAATAATTTTTGAAAATTTCATAGCCGACTAGATCACTGTCTGCTATGTATTTTGACTCATCAAAATAACATCTCGAACAATTTTTATCTTGCCAGTTTCAGGTACATAGACACAATAATATGACAAATGTAACTCAAATCCTACTAGAAAACCTTGTTCTGTCTTTTCATCAAGTTTCTTTCTCAGTTTATTTGGTATGTGCATATACACTATGCATCCAAATGTCCAAACATGTTCTAGATTTGGCTTCGCCTTCCACCATATCTCATGAGGAGATTTATCTGGTATTTGAGATTTCAAAATACGATTCTGAAGATAATTTGATGTAGCCACTGCTTCTGCCCACAACTGTTTTGGTGCTTTTTCATGAGCCATCATACACCTTGCAGCTTCCATAAGTGTATGATTCCTTCGTTCAGCTATTCCATTGTGCTGAGGTGTGTAAGATGCAGTCTTAGTGTGTATAATACCTCGATCAGTACAGTAAGCTTTGAATTCATTAGAATTGTACTCACCTCCATGATCTGTGCGAATCTGCTTCAACTTATTGCATGTCTGCTTCTCAGCTCAATTTCTCGAAAGCTTCAGATTTAGTACATATAAAGTATACTATAGCGAACTTGTTGAAGTCATCAATAAATATAATGAAGTACTTTGCATCACCCAACGACAATACTCCGAATGGTCCACAAATATCTGAATGCACAATTTCAAGTACCTTAGTTGCTTTATAAACATCCTTACTAAAAGGTGTTCTAGTCATCTTGCATTTAGGATAGGATTCACAGGTAGTTCAAATATCTCTAGTTTTGATTTTGACTCATTGAATTCTTTGACTTTTGTTGGCTTGGTACAAGGCTTCCATGTTCATGTGACATAGCCTTTTGTGCCGCAGTATATCTGTTGATTCCTGAGTTTGATTTGGTTGTTCGATTCTTGTTCAAATATTCAGGTGATATAAATTTCTTTCTTTGTTGTCTTTATCAACCAGGTTATCAGAATCGTCCTCAAACAGTTTACAAGAGTTCTTTGTGAAGATTACTGACATGCTTGTATCGACTATCTTAGCTACAGATAGAAGATCTTTGTCATGAGTAGGGACATAGAGAACTTCCTCCAGTTTCTTGTCACCCTTATTTGTGTCTAGCCATAATACACCAGTTCCATCAACCATGTGCTTAGAACCATCTCCAAGTATAATGAATCTCAAATAGTTCATCTTCTTGTACTCAGACAATTTGTTTTGAAGAAACAAAATGTGAGCTGGCTCCCGAATAAAGTACTACTTTTTGAATTGAATTAGATGAAAAACATAGACCAGCACTAACATATGCTGCTGAGTTCCTTCTTGCCCTATTTTTTGCTACTCTAGAGCATTCTACTTTGTCTTCGACATAGTTTGATTCTGAAGGTTCGCTTCGATTCTGCTCCTTTTTGTTTCTGTGATTCTGATAATAGTCTACTGCTGCATGACCACGTTTATGAAAATGAATGCATTCAATCTTTGGATCTAACCAACACTTTTCTTCTGTGTGACCTGATCTTTTGCATATGTTGCAGATCTTCTTATCACCAGAGTTCTTCTATTGTTTTCCAGATTGTTGTTCATTAGTCTTAGACTCATTCTTCTTAGAGGACTCCCTCTTAAACTTAGACTTCTTAGAAGATATATTCTTCTGAGTAAATTGAGCATTTTTGGAATCGCCATTGTCATCATAGCGTTCACGAGCTTCTACTTCATCCTTAACTCCGTCTATTGTCTTTTGAAGTGTCATTGTCGCATCTTTCGCCAATAAGGTTCTTGTTGTGTGGAATGACCTAGGTAGGGCTTGAAGAAAATAGCTAAGCTATTTTTCCTTATAAATCATATTTTCTGCACCAGAATTCTACAAGGAAATAAATAGATCTTTTGTCTTTCGCATGAACGTGTTCAAGTCTTTGCGGTCCCACTATAGGTAAGTTAATTGCTCTTCCAAGTACATGATTATGAGATCGAGTCTCATTCTTGGTTTGCAATTTTTCCCAGAAATCTTTTGCATTCGAAATTAATGTAAGATCTAGCATTATATTGTCATGCACTGAAGATGTAATAATCAGTGCTATAGCTTTGTCATTTTTTAAACTCCATTCCCAAAGTTCTTTGCCAGGAGTAGCTACTGGCTTCTCCCCTATTGGTTCTACCCATTGTCATAGACCTTCGCCCTTCAATAAGAGTGAAGTCTTTAATTTTCAAATCAAGTAATTTGAGCCTTATGGATCCAAGATCATAGTGATCTTAGCCTGAATATTGATAATCGACGACATCTTCTAATTTTTTGAATCACTCCAGATAGGGGCTTGTTGATGGATGTATGAAATATGTTGAGAGGGGTGCAAAGATACCACTGTATCGACTCTGATTCGTTCTGATATCATTGTATTAGTTTCGAACCTATATACTCTGATACCACTATACCAGATTTAATTCCGTATGCTCTGATACCACTATAGGAAAAATAGTAATTGTTCTTCCACAGAGAACACGATGAAAGTTTGAATAAATCGAACTAATATCAATGTCTTCAATCAGGTCTGTATCTGATCTATGTACTAATAGAACAGTGTCTGCCTTGAATGAATATGCGTGCGGAAATAATATGCGGAAGTAAGAGACAACTTAAGATAATCTAGACAATAAGAAACTATTGATCAAAAATCGATTATTATAACTCTGAATCTGATTCATCAATATACATCTCCTGCTGTCTTATCTCGCTGTTGTGTCTCTGATTGAGTGAGTTGGTCACAACGAGTAGTGCACATGTATTTATATTACTACATGACAGGTCTTTTGGACTTTTATTTACAGGTTTTTTGGTCTTTTAATGTTGTAATAGTAGATATCTAACCGTTTATGACGATTGATATTCAAATAGATGCTCTATTTCCAGGTTGAATAAATTCTGTCCGCGAATTATTCGCGATAGTCTATCTCTTCATCTCAGCTTCGTGTTTCGCGAATTGTTCATAACACTTGTCTCTTCGTGACATTTTTGTCTTTCGTGAATTGTTCGTGACAGATGACAACTTTGAGCATCAAGAAGAAACCCAGAATATCTCGCAAACTGTTCGCGACGGTTTCGCGATAGGTGAGCTTGAAGAACAGTCCAGAAGATTTCGCTAATTGTTCGCGACAATTTCTTGACATCTGAGGTTTGAACAAGAAACAAAATATTTCGCAACAAGATTCTGTTTTCGAATCTTTTGAGCTTCAACAAGAAAGCCACGAGCTTCTACGAGTAACTCTTTCGCGAATCCTTTGAGGTTGATCATGAATAAAAACGTTTTGAGTTCGCGTTCGTTTCTTTCTCATCCTTTGTCAAGTAAACTGTGCGTTTTGTTAGTAGAATCATGATCTATCTGATCAGCTGTTCTACAACCCCCGAGCCAAGGAATAGGAAGCAAGAGTATATTGAGAGAACCTAGCAATGAAACACCAAATGAATGATGGAGTAGTGCGAGTTTCCAATAGTTATATGGACCCAAGACCACCCTGTGCATGCAGCCATGCAAGGTCTAAATTTCTCTATTAAGAAATTCCATCGCTATTGATGCTCGACACACGCATGGATTGTCCTAAACCATATACTAACTCCAATTAGTGTGTCTAGGCCTCCTAGATATTGTGGACCATGGTTGATTATTAAGAAGGTTAGCCAAGTAGCTTATAAGCTACAACTACCTGGGGGATGCAAGGTGCATAGAGTATTTTATGTTAGCAAACTGAAGAAATGTTTGCATGATGGCGATAGCCGGTCGAAGGTCTAGTGTCTCTAGAGGAGAAAGACACCATAGGTTATGAGCTAGAAAGAGTCCTAGATCAAAGGGGACGATTGAGGGTGTTACGGTTGCTAGAAACAAGATTGCTTTCAATAGTATTAGATGATATTTGTAGCTCCCATTGAATCTATGAAATAGATATTATTGCCCTGAAGACTATCCATGCTGGAATCATCTACTATTTTGTGCACAGTCTAATCGATCAAACAAAGAGCTCGATCAAATAGATCACGATCAGCAAGAAAGATCTAGATCAACCACAACACGATCAGAAAGATCACGATCAGCAAGAAAGAGGTTTATCAAACCAATACTGAGAGACTAGCGATTGCAAAGAGAGGGGGAGCTAGAGCCGGAGATCTTGCGAACGCGAGGAGATAGAGAGCTAGAGCAGGAGATCTTTTGAATGCGAGGAGAGAGAGAGAGAGAGAGAGAGAGAGAGAGAGAGAGAGAGAGAGAGAGAGAGAGAGAGAGAGAGAGAGAGAGAGAGAGAGAGAGAGAGAGAGAGAGAGAGAGAGAGAGAGAGAGAGAGAGAGAGAGAGAGAGAGAGAGAGAGAGAGAGAGTTACACAATTTCACGTAGTTCCTCTTGACAAAGCAAGACTAAACTCTTTAGAGCCTTTATTCACAATCCAACAAGGTAAAGTAGAGCTGAAAAGTAAAATACAAAAAAAGTAAAGCACCATAAAGCATAACCACCTTCAAAATGTCTAGCTGATACCTGCCATCATCCCACAACACAAAATCGCATGAGTTAGCACAATGGGGAAGACAAGTGCCATATCTGAGCGTTAGTTGTTATCCATGTCCAAAAGAGGCTATACCACTTAACACCATAAATAGCATTTTAAATCATAGTCCAGTCTTCCCAAATGATAGAATGATTTTTTAGTAATAGGCCAAGCCCTGACATTACCATATCATGGCATGTGCCATGTCGATCAATTTATGGGCATTGGTCCATATCAGTTCATTTTGTTTTGTGTATAAGTACGAATAGTTTTCACCGTATATATTGTATCTCACTAAAAGATATGGTGTGAACACATGTGCTAGTATTAGGGCAAATCCATGTCATTCTGAACCATGTGACGACTTTCGAAAAACCGGTCACACACTACTCTCCATACTCCTGAGCATATCCATGCTTTCTAGTCGTATCTCACCATGCTCTGATATGGCAACTAAATGGGTATTATTTTATGATAGCCATGATTGAATAGTGTTGTTTTGAATAAACTTGCGTTTATCAAATCTACATATTCAACCCACGGTATTTGTGACACTGTTATGTATAGGTTATATATTATTTGTGCGGTGTTCGTGGTTTTTACGAGGTATCAGGGCAGATCCATGTCATTCTAATCCTTTTCTAAGAATCTTTTATCTTATGCATATCCATGTTGTCTAAGATAATTTTAATGAACAACCTTTCCAATGGATAGCTTTTAAGTCATCATTATCGGAGTGTTAAACCGGTTACAAAATAGTAGATGGTAGAGAAGTTGGAAAAGACGTGTTTAAACATCCAAAGTCTTCTTTCTAACCATAGAGAAAAATATACGTAAAACAAAAAGCTCTTCCCTTTGAGCATAAGTTGCTTATGCACATCCTAAACTTTGTTGTGAGAAATCATACCTGGATGATCGCATATGTGTTATCTTGTGAGGATGCCATGTTTATCCTTCAAGTGCTCTTGCTTTTTTTAGAATCAAATCATAGAAAATGTTATTGCCAAATAAAGTATTTTCATCCTCATATAACAACAAAGATCCAAATATTATAGACAACTACTCATCAGTTGCTATATCAATTAGGAGCGAAGGGTATATATGTACCTACGCAGACGCTTATAGATAGATGGTTCGAAACTGAACCTAACAGAAAAAGAAGGTTGTAGTAATAATTGATGCTACATGATGTGCATGTTATCTTTGTTAGTGATTGAATTCTAGGATCCTCTTTGAAGTAGAAACTAGTAAATATTATGCTAGTAGCCGGATAGATTTATGAGAGATAAAAACTCAACGTGCAAGATTCTAAGCTATAGTTCTTGTATGATAGAATGAAAAAAAAGTTTGATCCATCGCTAGACTTGTAGGTGGCCTTTCAGCACTTAGAAAACAGCCGAATATACATTCTATCCATCACTGGGGGGATAATAGCGTTGGTCCATCGCTGGATAGCGGATCATCAATCCATGCATAACCTTTCAAAAGATGCTACAAACCTTATTGTGTAGTGAGTATCCTACTCACAACAAAGCAAGCTTTCTTAACGTAAAGAGATGAAAATACTTCATGATGAAAACTCTCCCTTTACTACCTTTATTAGAATAAACAACATCATTAAGCTAATCAATGGGATGATTTAGGCTATTATTCATGCAAATGATTGTGGATTTGATGAGTGGAAGATAAATTTTAAGAATTTATTCAAGAAATCCAAGACCTTTTTAATTGTAAAATCAAAATCGATCACCAAACATATCTATGATTCTTCACATGATTGTTGGATTGAGACATTATTAACCTTTAAATGCATAACTTATCATTTGTATTTGTCAACGTTAACAACCCAAGGCAATCTTTACTACTAGTTTTACTATTATTTATACACAAGTATGATGTTTCACAAAGCACTTGCTAGGAAACAATATGTTTCTAGACTTAGAACTTTCACTACTACAAATGGCAAAAAATGTCATACAACAATGACTAGAAATATCAAAATAAATGTCACTAAGCAACAATTTAACATTGATATATGATATTACAAAAACTTTGCTTAGCAATAAATTTGTTGCGACACTTTTTGAATGTCATTGGGTGATGTTCAAAGTGAGTGTTGCGTTACAACACTATTTTTGTCACAAAAAATCTCTTGAAAATCTGAAAAAATGTTGTGACGTTTAAGTGACCGTTATATACGTCACATGATGATACCAAAATTAATCATCACTTTGTAACACTGTGGATTTTGTCACAAAATCTTTTTTGAAAGTGTAAAAAATGTTATGTTTAAGTATAAGTGACTTTTAGGCCATTTGTGAAAATTGAATGGTTTAGAGGCCTGGAAGTCAAGTTAGTGAATAAAGAGGTGTTTCTCATCATTTTAAGGGAGTTAGAAATTGGCCAACATCCATTGAGACCAAGTGCCCATTCTTCACTATAAATAGAAGAGCCATGTATTTCATTTTTCATGTTCAATCAAAAGAAGGCGAGACCTCTACCATTTTGGCAATCAGATGTCCTTACATCTCCTTCTTTTCCATTTTTCTCATGTTTTTGCTATTTTCATATTTGTTGGATTTGCTTATTGTTGGATTTGAATGTTGTTGCTATCTTTGTGAGAGAAAAGAGAGAGAACACAAAAAAAAGTAAACTTGATCATGGAGAAGCTTGCTGACTTCTTTATAGTTGTTCTAGGTGTTTTAATCATTAGAGAAACTTAGAGCCCGACGAGGGCTTTTGAAAAAGTTGCTTTTTATAGTTTTTTACTTATTTTTGTTGCCATGTGGGCCAATTGAAACCTTGAAATCGGGGTTCTACGTGACGTAGAATTTTCCAAATATAAATAAATAAAAACTTTCTAAATATATTACTGTTTCATTGGGCAGCATGTGGAAATGCTATTGGTTGTTGAGACATGCCCTTCCAGCTCATCACTGTCTGAAGAGACCCAAAAATATTTAAAATGAATATGACAGATGGTTGAAATGAGAAAATCGATGTACCATTACTGTATATGCATTGTCAAAGCATGCTTAACAGGGTTAACTAGAGTTAATTCGTAACACCAAATAGTTCAGTGATTCAAATTTTCGCCAACACATATTTTCAGATTCATAGTTCAATGTTTCAGATTTTTGCCTGCACATTACGAATGGCGCCATCAAGGAAACCGTGCTCCTCAATCGACTTTGTGCTTCTATTCAACGAGAAATATGATAATGGATTATGGGTGCCAAGAAAATATTAAAAAAACCCTTGGGTTTTTATGCATCCATCATCAAGAGGAGCATTTCGAAAAAGCAAAAGGTCAAAACTATCATTTCAATCTTATTGGAATGCTAGAATTTTGGATTTCAAAACATCATCAGGAGGAAAATCTACTTCTGAATAGTCCAACATGTATATATGCATTCAGAGATAAATGTGCAACAATTCAACCGTCAGGATCACAAAAAAAAACAACTGTGAGTATTGATATTTTACAATACTTTGATTTTTGTAAGTTCATTAATATCTATTAATAAACTTGCCAATCTGATCATTTTTCTCTTGCAGATTTATATCCATCCAACATAAATGAATGGGAGCCCAGTGGATCTCTAGCAGGTGTGGTAGATGTTATTCACACTAATATTGGACAGCTGCAATATAGAGGTAGAACTGCAAAAGATCCTAGCCATCATTCTCATAATCAAAAGAAGTAAATTTGAAAAAAAAAAAAGTCTGTAAATTGTATATCGAACCCAAGCGCAGGTAATGAAAACAAAAAAGTTTGCAATAGAAAGGCATTTGAAATCGATACCAGGACTGAATATCGTTTTCGAGCGCGAGATAACAAGAGAAGATCAGAAGCAGGAAGATCCGCACTCGAAAGCGATATTGGCAATACAACGGTATCGGTCTCGAGCGTAGAAAGTGATGGCTGGACGAAGAGAGAGCGCGCTTGAGAGCGATATTAGAGATCATACACTGGGGCATTATCTAAAGTTCTTCAAGAATAATGAGATAAGTGTTGCCCATTCAAAGCTTTATCAACATGGTGAGACAATGATTATGGCAATCAACTCATTTTCTTGGAGGACATAATTTTAATAAGGTGCATAGAATAAATTTTGTAAAGAAAACTAGTGCACTTAAAATTTTAGGATATGGACCAGTGAATTACATGCTCAGATCATCTCATTTTGCATTGTATGCTGCCTACATTGATCTGAGTAAGCATGAAAACTATGAGCTCTTGGATCCATACAAAAGAACGAAATTGTTGCATGATTCAAAGTTGCAACTTTCATTAGAGAAAGTATCGGAAGCAGAGTAGATTTTGCTCAATTGTACTTTGTAAAAAAATTATTTAATATACAAAATTTCATTTTGTGTCTATTGCCTATTGGCTTGTATAAATTTGCATGCTTTTTGAAATTTTTATAATCCTACTTTACCTGATAGCTTGTCACCTTTTTTTATTTTAATGTGGCCTTTATGTAAGCTTGTTTCAGACAACACATCCTCTAATCTAGAAATAGCTTCCTTCGCATATGCCTCTGGCTTGGAATTTCGTGCAAACAAGATGTGAAAAAGCAAATCAACAGAAAGTTGAAATTAATAAATAACAAAACTAGTGATTATGAATGAATCAAAAAGTTCAAGCAATATTCAATACAAATAAGCTATAACTTACTTGAATGCACGGATTCATCTTTTTCTATGACCTCCTCTGGATGATATATCACATATATCCTTGTTTACCAGTCTTTTCCTCTTGTTGCTTCGGACGTTTCTGTTGAGTACATCCATATCTTTAACAAGAGACAAATATGAGATACGCATGGATTGAAACACAGTTTTTATCTCATCATTAGTTGTATAATAATGCAAAGAAGATTTCAACCTTTGGATCTCCTTCTTGAGCATCTCATTTTCATCCAAACAACAACTTCGTAGATTTTTCTTCGCACTCCTTTGATATTTTTCTTGATTCCTCTTCCAAATGATATATTTTTTGCATAGAATGTACATTCCCATAGAGCATCAAATTCTCACAGTAACCCAAAAGGCCATTTTTGCCATGACACATATAGATTATTAACTGACTCACCGAATGAAAATCTGGATGTTGCAATGAACATGGATCAATAGGATACAATGATGACCATAAATCTATATGCTTCAGCTTTTCCTTCTTGTATCGGACCATATCAAAAGTTGACAATTTGGGTTGCTTTGAATTTCTTGTCTTGAGCGGAGCATATTCTGGTGACAGATCCACATGAAGATGATAAAACTTTTTCATCAGTACAGTAGTATAGTAACAAACAACACAATGACAATAACAAAGCTGGAGATGATGCTAAACACTTGTTTGACCCTACTGGAGATAGAGATGGCGCTAAACACTTGTTTGAACCTGGAGATAGAGATGGCGTAGGCTTTGTTTCAGAAATGTCACTCCTAATTCAAATTTTTGAGTGTTCCCAACTATCGGGAGGGAATATTTCAGTATTTTGAAAATTATATTCTAACTATGGTTACGCACCAATGAAGTTTGATTTGATTAAACTAAGGTGCATTCATTTACATGGAAAGTAGTGCGGGCAGATGCGTAAAGAAGTTAAAAAATGATATTATAACTACTTTATAGTTATTTTCTCTCTCCTACATGGCATTTCTTATAGGGCCATCTTTGGGCCCATATATTCTCTAATGAACAACTAATTAGTTACATCTGTACTCAATTGAAATCAAGCATCAGTATGGTGCAATGGATTGGTTTATATATGATGGGATTGAGTGTAAATTATATGGAATTCAAATTTCTCATCTGAATCATCATCTTCTTATCTGATGACCCCATCCATGGCTTCTCTCACATTTTTATAAGTCTCAAGATTTTTCATCTCCTTGTAATATTCTTCGGTATGCTACCCATAAATCATGTTAAGACAACATGGTTATATACTAGTTTTGAAGTGCATTTAAGTCTTAAACATTTGATTTTTCAAGAATAATCTTGACTCTCTCAACCTTGTGTATTTTACTTAGAAGTAAAAAGAGATTCCTTTCGTATTTTACTTAGTAGTAAAAAGGGATTTTCCAAGAATATAGAAGGCATGAGTTGTTTGGTGAGAACTTCTTTAAGTGCCTCCCATTCACGTTGTTTGTGGCATCCATTTGGGTTTTGACATTCTGCAAGTAATTTTTTTGCGAGTTTTGCGAGTTTCTTCCACCCATGCTCCAACAAAATGGTAGCACATAGTGTGCTACTCTTTTTATGCCACTACATGATTTTTTAAGAACAAGAATTGTGGTTTGATGCAATAGTATTGAGGGGCTTGATGTTTTAAAAATGATAGCACGCCATGTGCTATCACTTAAGAGAAGTATGAGTGATAAAAAATCGCAAAACTTGCAGATGATTTACTTGCAAAATGCAAAATCTCTCTCTCTCTCTCTCTCTCTCTCTCTCTCTCTCTCTCTCTCTCTCTCTCTCTCTCTCTCTCTCTCTCTCTCTCTCTCTCTCTCTCTCTCTCTCTCTCTCTCTCTCTCTCATCCCTATTCACCTATCGTGTACCTCCTCTCTATCCTTTCTTTTCTTTCTCATAAAAAATGCTAATTCTCTCTCTTGCACCTACACCAGAAACTCCCTTTCTTTCTCTTTTTAACTCGGCCTCCTCCCGTTCATTTTCTAGCAACTAAAGAACCTTTTCACTCATGCAGTTGACCTACCATCATTTTAGATCCATTCCAAGTATGATCAAGAACTTCCAATTTTGGATCAAGAATCACAACAGTAGTTGCATGCATGCAAAACTACCTTCTAAGACTTTGCATGCCATTATTTCTCATGGTAAAACCATTGCATGCATATAATCTCCATTCCATTCCCTTTGCATGTCACTCTTTTTTTGTCCTCTACCTTTGTATGTAGGCAAAACCAATGATTATGTGTCTAGTTTTCTTTGTCCTTAAACTCCAATTTTAAGAATTTGAAATCCAAATTAGAGGGTCATTATTATGATTTTGATCGCCCCCTCTGATGCACTTTCATGTGCATGCATTGCAAGAAGTATGTGTATCTATTGCTATCATCATGTAGATAAAACTTGAGGTTCATTGTTTTGCAATGTATATATGGTGTATTTAAACACATGACTAAGGATGCAACATGCATGGTCCCTCCCTCATCCAATGATGTTTACCTCGGACTTTCTTAACCAGCCTCTCACTCCTTGTCTTTTTGGCTTTGCTGCCTTAAAAC
Source organism: Diphasiastrum complanatum (assembly GCA_029204225.1). Taxonomy (NCBI): domain Eukaryota; kingdom Viridiplantae; phylum Streptophyta; class Lycopodiopsida; order Lycopodiales; family Lycopodiaceae; genus Diphasiastrum; species Diphasiastrum complanatum. The sequence goes on along the minus strand of CM055102.1, from coordinate 28,546,779 downwards.
CGCCCGCTCTCTTCCTGTTAGGAAGCTCCGATACCTTGCCTACCGTATTCTCACCAAATCTCTACCTTTGCTTTCCAAGTGGCCATTCCTTAGTGATCCCCTTAGCCCGCTTTGCCAACTGGATGAAGAAACAGTGGAGCACTTGTTCCTTTGTTGTCATCGGTCCTTTGGTTGGAGCTGCTGAGTCACACCTTCTCGACTTGGGACTTCACCTTCTCTCTGGAGATCGACACCATCCTTCTCGGTGACACCCTGCTGACAGATTCCTCTACTCGTATTTTTTGGCATGTGTGCAGACTGGGGGTTTTGTGGAAGATATGGACAGCGAGAAACTAGTAGGTGTTTGAGGGGGAGCCCTCTTCTTTATCGGCAGCGGCTTGTATTACACTTGCTATGTTTTTTTCTACGTACCACTTAAGTTAGTTAGTTTCAGTTTGCTACCCTGCGTGGTATGTTATCTTGGCAGCCTTTGGGCTTTGTAAGTAAAGATGGACCTCGGACTTGAAGCCATTTTTTGTACTTGTTTGTCAATATATGATAGTGCTATTAAGCTTTTCAAAAAACAAAAAAACATAGTCTCTCACCTAAAAAAAAATTTCATGCTCAAAAGTGATCTTTATGATCTTTGTTTGCAATTTGAATGGAAAAACAGAGACATTATTCAAATGAAAACACATCATGTTTAAAATCTTCCTGCTAGATGACCTCTATGGCAAGCAAAGCTAATAACGATGTTTTGTACATCTTAGTTTCATGGGAAAGAACAAATCTACAGATGTATGCATATGACCTGACTTTTACACAAGCACTGAGCTCAGCTTCATCTCAAGGCGTCATAAGATATTACATGCATACGCACCTACATAAGATAGCCTTTGAATTTTGAGAGCGCAGTTACGTGCTCCTCCTCCTCACTTTCCTCACCTCACTCCCTCCCGATTCCTCATCCCTTCTTTTTCACCGCTTTGCTTTCCACGATGTCTTTCCCTTCCTCCATGCTTGAACTCGTCCATGCCACATGCTATATAACCTGGAGTGGCTCCTTCAAAGTTATCCGCGTTAAGTGAATCTGGTCTCTTTGGGTATCCTGTTGTTATATATATTTGTTTTCATTAGTGCGCATGTATTTGCTAGATAGAGATATTGGGCTGGCGCTTTCAGCCCCAAATTTTGGTGATTCCAAAAGCGTTTATCTTTTTCATCTTAGCTTTTGCAAACGCTGGGCAGCGCTAAGGCGAACTGTGTATTCATTATCTTTTATTCAGGTGCTCTATACTCTCCGAGAGACAGACTGGGAATTTCTCAACCATAGACAGACTTTGCGCCTTCTAGCCTACTTCGAAACAGCCGATATTTAACAACGATCACAAACTGATCGTGCTACGTCTAAATGTTTAGCAATAACTTCGTCATATACCTGAATTAATGGACGCACAATTACCTTCTCAAGCAGCGATGCCGCAGTCGTATGAAATTGATGATATAGAAGACACTTCCATCCCGACCAGAGCTAGTGTAGCAAGGAGTTTTCCTCTATCCTCTTTGAGATTAGATTCTTCTACCCTACACCCATGTCATCCGGAGGAATTAAGCCCTTTCACTAACTATATATTAGCATTACAGAAAGAACTTCTCGGCACACCGACACCCACTCGTTCAATACCGCCAGATTTAGCTTCACGATCTGATTCGGACCAGATCAGCATACGGGCTTCACCTTGTAGTGCACCTCAGCACCTGTCTTACAATGATAGTGGATCGAACTTGCTGCATCCTTTATGTTCAGCTGAATCCAATTCAATAGAGACTACTTCTGGAAACATTTGTACGTCCCTTGAAGACCGGGAATTGAGCAAAACGGAATCCAACGAAATGAGAGAAGCTTGCGAGGAGGAGGCAACGGAATTTGAAGACCACAAGACCACCCCGTCGAGAGATCTAGAATATTGTAGCCTACCATCATCTCCTTTAATTACTGGTGAGAACTATTGCCAGAGTTTGAAAGAGAAAAGCTCAGCTAACAGTAGGCTCAAGAGGACAACGCCTGAGATTCCTCTAGATGATTTGGAGAACCGTCATGTCGAAGGAGCTGATCGGTACTCACTCTCTCTCTCTCTCTCTCTCTCTCTCTCTCTCTCTCTCTCTCTCTCTCTCTCTCTCTCTCTCTCTCTCTCTCTCTCTCTCTCTCTCTCTCTCTCTCTCTCTCACACACACACACACACACACACACACACACATCTTGTTTGATCATAGCCACCACAGCTGTTGTTTTTTCAGCAAGACTGTTCAACTATTATACATTTACGACTGGTGATGTAGATCTTGAAGTGTACACGGAGTGTTTATGTTTGAATAAATTTGGATAACGGAAGCCAGCATTTTGTGAAGCATGCTCAATTCATCCTACTTCTCCATTTATCTGCTGAATTTTTCTTGTTTGAAGAGGTTATAACACGTCAAGAAATATGCTACAGCTTATTTCTACTCAATAATATGTATGATGGTATGTGCTGTTTGAATGCTCAGGAAGTGCAAATTTAGGAGCAGAAAGACTATCAGGCATAAAAATCGCCAACCCAGATATGCAATCAAAACCGCAAGCGAAAGAGAGAACATTGATGATGGTTACAGATGGAGGAAGTATGGAAGAAAGACAGTGAAGCAAAGTCCTCATCACAGGTTTTGTTAATACTTACTTTTCCACATTGCATGTGTTGAAATCAAAGAATAAATCAAAGCATACCTAAACAAAAAGAACAAAGAGAGAGAGAGAGAGAGAGAGAGAGAGAGAGAGAGAGAGAGAGAGAGAGAGAGAGAGAGAGAGAGAGAGAGAGAGAGAGAGAGAGAGAGAGAGATTACCGATCAGCTCCTTCGACATGACGGTTCCTCAAATCATCTAGAGGAATTTCGCCAACCCTGCGAACAACTATCAGGTCCGTACAACTAGAATCAACATTTTCAAACTCGCTTAAAGCAATGGAGGATGCACACCTGAGATTATATATACTAAACCAAAATCTATGATGTTCCAAGTTCCAACATCCATTTTTTCCAATGAAGACACTCCTTAACTTCTCTATATTATCCATATATTGTTGAAAACAATCAAAACCATGGATCCTTTGCACTAGCTACAACAACATGACTTGTAGCATTATGTCTCTTTATTTGGGAAGTGATTAATTAACTTTTGATCACTCAAGCAACCTTCAATAGTCAAGACATCTCTATTTGATTGAACTCAATCCAATAATCAAATAAGCAAATTTTGACTCCAAATAGAAAGATATCCATTGAAAAGAATATTTCCTTCAATGATCGAGATTTGCAAGGGAGTAAAACTTGATAGTAAAAGAAGTTTATGGCAGTTAGATGAAACAAAGAGTGCAATAAAACTTTAAGGATAAAACTCAAGCAAGGTAGGTCTATATTTGTTTCTTTGAAGATCATTCTAATATCTTTCCGGTCCCTACATTAGAAAGTTTTTCACCATCTTAGCATTGCCTCTCAAGTTTATACAAATGGGCATTCTTTTGTGGGTTTTAAAGATTCAATGAAACTCAAATCTTTTTTTTGATGCTAGGGTTTGTGTATTCTCTTAATTGAAACTCAAATCTTGTTTTTGATGTAGGAACTATTATAAATGCTCAAACCCTACATGCATGGTGAAAAAGAGGGTGGAAAGATCGCCAGAAGATAGTTCAATCATTATCACAACATATGAGGGGAGTCACACACATCCGAGTCCATCAAGTATATATGGAGATATAGTGCAACCTAATGAATCACTTATGGCTTCAAATTCTAAGAAACTACAACCACGCAGCAGTTATGATCTCTTTGTGCAGATGGGAGAATTTTAATATTTTTTGAGACTTTGTGAACTTGATGAAATTCTATAGATATGCTTGACATGCATAAAAGAAACTAATTTTTTTTATATTGTGAAGATCTAAAAATCAATAACAACTTCATCCAAATATCTCATATATCCATTTAACCATTTCTTGATAATGGTTTCTTTTGATGCCTTACAGAGTACTGATTTGTATCACCAATTATGTTTACACTAGGCATTGCCATTGTTTTCTCTCTCTCTCTCTCTCTCTCTCTCTCTCTCTCTCTCTCTCTCTCTCTCTCTCTCTCTCTCTCTCTCTCTCTCTCTCTCTCTCTCTCTCTCTCTCTCTCTCTCTTTTCAAAGATTTTTTTGCAGATTTAGATTGTGTTCATGTTCAAATTGGCATTCATCACAATAATGTAATTCAACATGTGCAACCACTTGCAAGCTAGTATTCATAAGGTAGTGAGCAGTAAATGAATGTTCCAAGCTACTTCATTGTATTGTGCATATTATTAATAGGAATTAGACACATCCTTAAGTCATCATAAACAAAAGGTAGAAAGCAAAATATAGCAGAATGATGCACATTACATAGCCCCAATGAAGCACTATAAAATAAATAGTTTTGAATAGCTCAAATATGGTTACAACAGCTAAAGGTAGTTAGTTACTAAATGCTTGAGATCATGCACCTTGTAGAAAGACAGTGTAAGGGAAAGCTCCTTAAGATCCTTCTTACAAGACAAAACACAAGAGAACACATTGTGGAGAAACCACCCAACCGTAGGAGAAGCAACTGATCCATCTCAAGAAGCTTCACCCCCGAGCCAAGGAATAGCAAGCAAGAGTAGAGTGAGGGAACCTGGCAATGAAACACCAAATGAATGATGGAGTAGGAAAAGTTTCCAATCAAGACTACCCTGTGCATGCAGCCATGCAAGGTCTAAATCTCCCTATTAAGAAATTCCATTGCTATTGATACTCTACACATGCATGGATTGTCCGAACAATGTATTAACTCCACTTAGTGTGTCTGGGCCTCACAAGGTTATCAATTACTTTACGGATCCCGTCCAGTATGATGTGGCATAACCAAAAATCTCGAGCTCTAGAGTACCGTGTATCCAAGTCTAGGATTGTACTAAATCCTATATTCAAGACATGGACATAATAGACAGAGAACTTAAAATAAAGAGAAAATTGACTTATATAATCTAAGAAGTTAAAACCATTAAGGTAGGTTGATAAAGGTAAGTGTGGATGAAAATCAGAGCTTTCTAAAGCCTAAACTTGTGCAATTTTCTGCTCATTTTGTTTTGGAATAATTTGGAGCTATAACTCCATCTTCCATATTTTTTCACTTTTCTTGTGTTATGAATGTGAGAGCATATGGGAGAAAGAGTTTTCTATTATTGACGTTTCATACTTATTGACCTTCGATTGATATAATTGGGGCTATTATAGTATTTTCCTTTATTCATGCTAGTACTAGTATGTTCTTGTGAAAGTTACTTGGGATAATAGAAAATCTAAGACAGATCAATATGTTCATAGAAATGATTTAACATTTCCCGCCTTAGTTTACATGTTTTGCTATGCATACACTACTAATGTCGTGTGCCTAACTTAATATTGTAGCTATAATTACAAAATTTACGTCATAATAGTGAATAGTTAATTAATTCTCTTTGAGGTGGCTCATGTGTGTGTGTGTGTGTACATATACATACATACATACATCTGTGTGTGTGTGTGTGTGTGTGTGTGTGTGTGTGTGTGTGTGTGTGTGTGTGTGTGTGTGTGTGTGTGTGTGTGTGTGTGTGTGTGTGTGTGTACTAGTTGCTCAATGTGCGGCTGATGATCTAGGTGGCGGCTTGTGGTCAAGACGTGTGGATGATGTTCAGAGCGGGCGATTGATGTGGACATAATTAGATGTGGCCAAAATTTTGTCGGCCATTCATTTGGAGGGTGGTGTTTTGAGTTTCGACATGCATCGACATGAAGCTTCGACACCTTGATGTGTGCGGGTGTGTGCTTTTAGGTGTATATGTGTGTGTGCATGTGTGTGTGCATGTATGTGCAAGTATGTGTGTGTGTGTGTGTGTGTGTGTGCATGTGTTCATACCCACAAAAAATGTTTATATAGTTTTGGAGGCTGTGTTCTTTTTACCATTTTTTAGAATCTATTGAGCTTTGTCTCTTGCAAATGGGTGACATTTTTAGTATATATACCCATCATTGACGCGGGGGGGGCAACTTGGAGATCTCAGATGATGGCCGATGATTTGGATGGCAGCCAATGGCTTAGGAGGAAAGCGGATGGTCGTTGATGGATGGCCGATGGTCGTTGACGGGTGGCCGATGTATGTGTGTGTATGTACGTGAGTGCATGTGTTTATGTGTTTGTGTATATTTGTGAGAGTGCATATATTTGTGCATGCATGTGGGTAGTCAATCATAGTGTGCCCGCCGATGGTGGGCGGTCGATGATGATGGATTTGCGTGTGTGAGTGAGTGAGTGAGTGTGTGTGTTTGTGTGTGTGTGTGTGTGTGTGTGTGTGTGTGGGAATTTGTGTGTATGATTTATGTTCGATGGTGTGTGTGATTTATGTGGCCGATGGTGTCTGATGGTGTGTGTGATTTAAGTGATCAGCCGAATGTTTGAGGTAAGTGATCAGTCAAATATTTGTGGTAAGTGATCAGCCGAATGTTTGAGGTAAGTGATCAGGCAAATGTTTGAGGTGAGTGATCAGCCGAATGTCTGTGGTAAGTGATCAGCCCAATGTCTGTGGTAAGTGATCACCTGGATGTTTGAAGTCAGTGATCAACCGAATGTGTGTGTGGTAAGTGATCAACCGGATGGGTGGGTAAGCTCGTCGATGATGGCTAGAGGTCAAAGGTGGTAGAGAATGCATTAGTACGAAGTGTGTGTTTGTATGCGATGCAACTCGTTGGATGCAACTCATCAGATGCAACTCATTGGTTGCAACTCATCGGATGCAACTTGTCGGTTCTAGACGTCGGATGCAACTTGTTGGATATTACTCGTCGAATGCAACTCTCAGATGTAACTCGTCGATGTAACTCGTCGGATGTAACTCGTCAGATGTAACTCGTCGGATGCAACTCGTTGGTTGTAACTCGTCGGATATAACTTGTCAGATGTAACTTGTCGAATGCAACATCAGATGCAACTCATCGAATGCAACTCATCAAAAAGTCTGTCGTTGATGGGTGACTTGAATTGGTTGATATTGGGTTGTAGACACACGCCACTCTTCCTCACTTTATGGCCCTCCCACCTCATTTTTGTTGCTACTTCCTTCTTGTTACCATCATGAAACCTCTCCATACTTCTTTTTTCTTCTCTCCTCTCTCTTGTGTCTTTTTTACCCCCTTAACCCCCACTTATTTCTTTGGCAAAAAAATCCCAATTTGTTTTCTTAAACCTCCCCACCCAATTTTTTCTTTTAATTCCTCCTTGCTATCTAATAAGTCCTTTTTTATGGTATTAAGCCTCACCTCACACAACTTCTCCTCTATTTGCTATCAAACCAACAAAAACTCGTTTGTTACCCTCCTCTTATGTTTTTGTCATTAAACCTCCACCCCCATGTTATGAAATAGCTTTCTTTAACTTTTTCTAAGTTATCATCAATCCCTTCTCTCTCTCTCTCTCTCTCTCTCTCTCTCTCTCTCTCTCTCTCTCTCTCTCTCTCTCTCTCTCTCTCTCTCTCTCTCTCTCTCTCTCTCTCTCTCACCCACCTATAATGGTTAATATTGTTTTAACTTTTGTTTTGGAAATTGTAATTATTAAAGGGTAATGAAACTTCACAATGCATTTTAAGTTCTGAGAATATTTAAGTTAAAAGCTAATTATGAAGTAATGCATGTTACAATATTCCCAAGTAACTTCAAGTTGAAAGTTCATAGTTATAGTATTTCATTTTCCATTTTCATTTTCCATCCAATTGATGGTTGCACTTGTGCTCGCACTTGCGTCCATTTTGATCATGAGAGCGCAACAAAATGACAGAAGAGTGATAGCGAGCACGAGAGAAGCGAGCGATGGAAAGCGTAAAAAAACTATAAAGTAAAAATAGAATATTACGATGTTTAACAATGTGACAGTGGAGAAGATGATTACGTGGCAACATGATTTTACAATTGTTACTTCATAAACTAAAGCGGTGGCTAAAAAGATGATCTTTAATTAAATTAAGACTGTTAAAATTTAAAAATAATCATGCGTATGCAATCTTCCACGTGCTCATAAATATGAATATAATTATAAATTCCTTTTATCACACATGTACAAATATGCATTTAATAAAGGAGATTCAGTAAATCCATAAAAGAGTAAACAATGAATAAAATAATAATTAATAATTAACTAAATGAGTATAAAAGAAAAAAAAATTCAGAATGATGAAGCCTAGAAAAACGAAATGCGAGAAGAAGAAAAAGAAAAATTCGAGATAGATGACCGAAAGATTCGAGATAGATACTTGAAAGATTGTCCCCTCAAAATCCTTCGTCAAAGGTAATATTTCTTCAGTCTGGAGCCATTAATACATGTTGATAATAATTCATCGTCCAATGGCTGAAATTAGACAAAACCATTTTCAAATACTTCGATAACCTTATATGGACCCATCCATCTCATATGTAACTTTCCTGGGAATTTCTGATGTCGACTATCATATATCAAAGCATAATCATCAACCTTAAGAGTGACAGTTTTAATATGGGTATCATGCTTTTTTTTTTTCACTCCTATACTTTCTCTGTAATCTCCTTCGAATTGTTTAGAGATTCGGATAGCTCTTCAATAGTCAACAACCTTTCATTAATACAGTCGCCTTCAGTTCTTTCTGCTTGTATTCGAAAAGTGGGCACCTCGGGGTACCTCGAATTCAATCGGAAGAATTGCAGCTATAATCTCTTTCCAAATCGAGTATTGAATCTTGGATTGTTTGCCAAAATAATTTGATAAAAATCTTCGAGCTTTGGATCCTCCAATGCTCGGCTTGCATGGAATATTTCCTATTTTACCTGATAGCTTATCACCTTTTTTTATTTTAATGTGGCTTTTATGTAAGCTTGTTTTAGACAAAACATCCTCTAATCTAGAAATAGCTTCCTTCGCATATGCCTCTGGTTCGGAATTCCATGCAAACAAGATGTGAAAATATATTATTTTTTCTATTGTACGCACCTCTGCATGCAATGTACAGATATGAACATTCTGAAGAGAAATCGGTAGGACAGGTTTCCAATTAGGATTTTATCGATCTCTTGATATTCTTGTACTCCTTGTCATGTCTTTTGTTGTCTTCATGCAGTACAAACAAGGGTGTTTAGAGTTAGCGCCATGGGATACATTGAACATACATTTTGATGTCTTCAGATCTCCTGCTAAATGCCATTCTATGTTGAATGTGCCAATTCCAGGAATATTGAGTGGAACTCCCTCCATGTGATTTTTTATGGTGACAGGATATGACGTTCTATTAACCATGAGAGAATGTCATGGTCTTCTTTCATCACCTATAAGAGAAAACAACAACGTGATTTAGCCTCATAATATTGAAGCAGAGAAGATTTGCCAAATGAAATCCATATTAAAATGATTAGCCCTATTGATTATGCGAAGGAACTGCTATACCTGAAATGCTGCCAACCACCAGATATCATTTTCTGATTGAACACTGAAGTTGAGGCCTTCTGAGTCTTCTAAATTTGAAAGTGCTCCATTCATGATCGCAAGACTAACTCTCTCCATTTTTTGTCCTTTTTTAATATCAGACTCATCTAAATAAATTGTTGGAATTGTTATATGCTAGACATTCTCCTTTCGAGCAATACACTTCATTAATATGAGATGGATTAATGTTTTGTACATCTTAGTTTCATGGGAAAGAACAAATCTACAGATGTATGCATATGACCTGACTTTTACACAAGCACTGAGCTCAGCTTCATCTCAAGGCGTCATAAGATATTACATGCATACGCACCTACATAAGATAGCCTTTGAATTTTGAGAGCGCAGTTACGTGCTCCTCCTCCTCACTCCCTCCCGATTCCTCATCCCTTCTTTTTCACCGCTTTGCTTTCCACGATGTCTTTCCCTTCCTCCATGCTTGAACTCGTCCATGCCACATGCTATATAACCTGGAGTGGCTCCTTCAAAGTTATCCGCGTTAAGTGAATCTGGTCTCTTTGGGTATCCTGTTGTTATATATATTTGTTTTCATTAGTGCGCATGTATTTGCTAGATAGAGATATTGGGCTGGCGCTTTCAGCCCCAAATTTTGGTGATTCCAAAAGCGTTTATCTTTTTCATCTTAGCTTTTGCAAACGCTGGGCAGCGCTAAGGCGAACTGTGTATTCATTATCTTTTATTCAGGTGCTCTATACTCTCCGAGAGACAGACTGGGAATTTCTCAACCATAGACAGACTTTGCGCCTTCTAGCCTACTTCGAAACAGCCGATATTTAACAACGATCACAAACTGATCGTGCTACGTCTAAATGTTTAGCAATAACTTCGTCATATACCTGAATTAATGGACGCACAATTACCTTCTCAAGCAGCGATGCCGCAGTCGTATGAAATTGATGATATAGAAGACACTTCCATCCCGACCAGAGCTAGTGTAGCAAGGAGTTTTCCTCTATCCTCTTTGAGATTAGATTCTTCTACCCTACACCCATGTCATCCGGAGGAATTAAGCCCTTTCACTAACTATATATTAGCATTACAGAAAGAACTTCTCGGCACACCGACACCCACTCGTTCAATACCGCCAGATTTAGCTTCACGATCTGATTCGGACCAGATCAGCATACGGGCTTCACCTTGTAGTGCACCTCAGCACCTGTCTTACAATGATAGTGGATCGAACTTGCTGCATCCTTTATGTTCAGCTGAATCCAATTCAATAGAGACTACTTCTGGAAACATTTGTACGTCCCTTGAAGACCGGGAATTGAGCAAAACGGAATCCAACGAAATGAGAGAAGCTTGCGAGGAGGAGGCAACGGAATTTGAAGACCACAAGACCACCCCGTCGAGAGATCTAGAATATTGTAGCCTACCATCATCTCCTTTAATTACTGGTGAGAACTATTGCCAGAGTTTGAAAGAGAAAAGCTCAGCTAACAGTAGGCTCAAGAGGACAACGCCTGAGATTCCTCTAGATGATTTGGAGAACCGTCATGTCGAAGGAGCTGATCGGTACTCACTCTCTCTCTCTCTCTCTCTCTCTCTCTCTCTCTCTCTCTCTCTCTCTCTCTCTCTCTCACACACACACACGCACACACACACACACACATCTTGTTTGATCATAGCCACCACAGCTGTTGTTTTTTCAGCAAGACTGTTCAACTATTATACATTTACGACTGGTGATGTAGATCTTGAAGTGTACACGGAGTGTTTATGTTTGAATAAATTTGGATAACGGAAGCCAGCATTTTGTGAAGCATGCTCAATTCATCCTACTTCTCCATTTATCTGCTGAATTTTTCTTGTTTGAAGAGGTTATAACACGTCAAGAAATATGCTACAGCTTATTTCTACTCAATAATATGTATGATGGTATGTGCTGTTTGAATGCTCAGGAAGTGCAAATTTAGGAGCAGAAAGACTATCAGGCATAAAAATCGCCAACCCAGATATGCAATCAAAACCGCAAACGAAAGAGAGAACATTGATGATGGTTACAGATGGAGGAAGTATGGAAGAAAGACAGTGAAGCAAAGTCCTCATCACAGGTTTTGTTAATACTTACTTTTCCACATTGCATGTGTTGAAATCAAAGAATAAATCAAAGCAAACCTAAACCGAGCTGGAGTGAAGCAAAAGAATTTCCAAAGCTTGTGTGTGAGGGCGTGGGGCTGCCATCACTGGTAGAGAAGAGAGACAGAGAGAGGACCGTCGCGTGCGGTGAGGAGAAGAAGCCATAGTGTATTGAATGGACAGGGCTCAAGATCACCACTCTAATCTCTGACAGTCGTCCGATGAATGAGGAGGTGAATCCACGGTGAAGATCGTGAGCAACGTGGGCCACAATATCCTAAAGAGCCATTATATGAACTTTTAAAGAGCCATTAGATATTAGATGAACTTTGAAATGGTCATGAAGAATTGAAACCCAAAATAGGCCTTTTTTTTATTAAAAAATTTAAACTGAAAAATTTGTTGGTTCCCAAGTTTTGTGAAAGGTGAAGTTTATTCACACTGAAGAAACAGTTCAAAAACCCAAATTGCCTTTATTTTTATTTCTTTTAGTCTATTTTGGCCAAACGAAAGGCTATAGCCTCCAAACGAAGGGCACCCTTACTGTACCTACAAGTACGATACACCAAAACAAAGTGATTACCGTGGAGAAACTGTTCAGAGTGCACCAGAAGTGATTTCACCATTCCACTAGGCAGGTAGCTGGGAGTTGGTGACGAGAAGCATTTCGGAAAGCGACACCAGTTTGGCTTTCAATTTGGCGAAAGAGCGGCGCGTGGCCTGGTAAGCCAATAATTGCAGGTCATTATTTTTTATTTCTGACATTGTGGTTGGCTTCGGCATACACTTTATAGCCTACAAGTGGAGTTTCAAGCAGATGGCAAACATGAATGAGGCAATTTTGGGCAATGCAAGCAGACTTGATGGGGCTTCTAACTACAATATCTGAAAATTCTTGGGAAGCTCTTAGAATGCAATTTCAAACTTGCAATCCAGCTCGGGCCATGTTCTTGAAGTCAAGATTGAACGCAGTAAGGATGGAAGAAAGTGAATCAGTGGGATCTTTCTTCGCAAGGATAAAGGAGCTAAGAGATCGACTTGTGGCAATTGGAGAACCAATTAGGGACATTGAATTGGTACATACCACAATGAATGGTGTCTCGGAAGGGCTACAGATGTTTGTGAGCGGCATTGCTTCGAGGGAGAGATTGTCTACTTTTGAAGACTTCCATGGAATCATGTTGCAAGAAGAGCAGCATCGTGAAGTGGTGAAGTCACACAAAACATAGGTCTAGCTCGAAAAGAAACGAATAGAAATAATTCGTGTGTCTAGAAAGAAAACCTTTTGTGCATGGCAAAATAAACTATCTTCATCTTTCCAATGCATGACTACGCTATCAATTTCAAACAAACAATAGTGATAGAAATCATGTTTGAACTTATAGTAACTAACTTTGAAATCTCTGGTACTACAGTGATTACGTAGCCAAACAATTAAGCATCAAAAGTTATCAGACAAATAATTAGTGCAAATTTTTTGCTAATTAGTCACAAACAAATACAGAAATGCATACATTCTGAGACAAAAGCTGAATGCAATGAAAGATAGTATTGATTCAGTATGAAACTGTAATAGAAGTCAGTGAGAACGATAAGTTGCGAATCGAAGCCGCATACTCTATGCTATCTTTGAGTGGCTAAAATGGAAATCTGAATTAAGCGCAATGTTGATAAGTAGTGGCGTAATAGCAATCTCTAAAACAACTCTAAGAAGTGAGCTAGAATGCTCAGAATTGTTCAAGCTCGCAGGCTTGAGAGAGAGAGAGAGAGAGAGAGAGAGAGAGAGAGAGAGAGAGAGAGAGAGAGAGAGAGAGAGAGAGAGAGAGAGAGAGAGAGCTAACTATTCAAATGCCTCTGATAATTCTGATTTTCAATGAATTTCAGAGGATTTCAAATAATTCAACTGTATGAATATGAACAACTATTTATACTTAAGATATTAGGTTGTCAAATGCAATCGCCAGTTGGCTGGTGATTAGTGGGCATCCATTCAGTCCTTATCATTGATTGTTGATAAGCGGTTAAATTGGCCGTAAACATATGGTCTGAATAAATGAACCAAAATGGTTGCTCTGCAGAAATGAACTAAAATAGCCACAGGCGACATTGTCGGATTTTTCGCGAAAAATACAAAAGTGCCTTTAAATCTCATTTAGGGTTGTTCCACACTTTACCAGAGTCATTTTCTTAACATTTGAGGCTCTTTGAAAATGGAAAAAAATGCGACACTATGATTTTACACGAGATGTCTGTCAAGCAAAAAATGTGACACTATCGTAAACTCCGTGTAATTTTGTAGACTGTGTAAAAACACTTGTAATTCTACAGACTGTGTAAACACACAGGAAAATCCTCAGAATTGGATAAGCAATGGATGAAGATTAAAACCGATTAGTCGATTGGTAAGAAGGAGAATAATCCAACACCAAGTAGGTTTCTATGAGTGAAATTTAGGAAAGGTGATTCTCCTCTTTGCAAAGATTCTTGAAGTCGTTTGAAAAATTCTTCACAAAGTCTTCGATATCTTTCTAGTCGAGCAACTTAATCTGACATGCAATGGGGATGGAGATGGAGTTGAAAGTTTGCATCAACTTAATTTGGCTATCTCTGGCAATGGCGCCAAAAATTGACATATGTCGTCATATACCAACACGGTTTATGTAGTATTTAGATTGTTTCCCAAGAAAATAGCTCTTAAAAGTTGTTAAGTTGATACATTATTCACTTATTTCGAATGAAATGGAGTCGAGAGAAAAATCTGGTTGTCAACAAACATTTTGTAGGCAACCAATACCACTTTTGGAAAAGTTGTATACATGTAATGAATGCTAAACAACAATTTTCCTCTATCAAACTGAAGATAAAGCGTTCTGTATGCACAATGATATTAGAGTAACTCGAATGAATTACACTCTGACTGATTAAGTTGTCAGCAAGGGTCTATATTATGTTCGATGCATACGTGTACAAACAAACAAAAACTTAATCTTATTCTTGAACTAATGTGTATGAATGACTTCTAACCATATGAGCGTAACACTATTTTCCTACTGTGAGATATCATGCCAATGACACATGGTGACTAGATGATAACATGTGACTTTAGTGTAGAAGGAATCTTTAAGAATTTGGATGTTTAGGCATTTTGATCAAAAACACCTTAACTTTGGACCCCCCCAATTGGATGCAGAAGTAGAATATTATGCAAATGTTAGTTTTCATTGGTTTAGGAGAACTGAAGAGCGAGGCTAGCCAAGTAATGGTGCACATAGGCATGGATCGCATATCTAGGCAAAATTTGATCCATGCCTATGTCCATTATTACATGGCTAGCCTCGTTCTTCACAAGATTGTAGTTGGCCTTGTCACAAACAATGAGCATGGATCACAAAATTGTAATTGGCCTTGTCACAAATATAAATGAGTAGGGATTTAATTAGACCTATCTTAAAATTTGAATTAATTTATCTTGTATTGGTAAATTGAAGAGACTAGTTGCACTAGAATCAAAATTAGTAATTATAAACATGTCTTGTATTCGTCTCAGTGCATTCAATTAGTTTATTTTATGTATTGCTGATCATTTCTGATTTTGTATTCCATCCATTGTCAATTGTCAAGGTGCACTGATAAAAATGGCGAGTTTGCGTTCCTCGAGCTCTTTTTCAGATGATGAGCGCCGGACCATCACAGGCCTCTAGCCATACCAGAGAATACCATGCCCATGTACACAATGTAAGTATGCACTGCGACGAGAGCGACGTACTACTATATCACACGTTCACGTGTATGGACAGATTGAGAGAGAGTCATTATTTGTGCGGCCCAAAGTCGGTTCTTCGATGAGTTCTAATTTGCAAAGCACTTTGTATTGCTAAAAAACATGATTGCACGCACCCTTGCCATGTATGTTATTTGGCGCCCTTCACAATTGGAGGAATATTCTGTTATTCTTTATTGTTGTTGCACTTGTATTGTGTAGGACAATGACTCGCACTCACATGACTATCAAAGAATTCAACTAGATGTTGCCATGCAATCTGCAAGATTCAGACGTGCAAGTGCACGAGAGCCACCACTTTCCTCGCATACTACCACCCGTGGACTTGCACGAAGATGTCCCAAGGAGACACAGTACACGAGGATGTGCCATTCATAGTGCATGATCACAAGGGGGACATGGATGACATGATGGATGCATTCTTCATGAAAGGCTAACTGCTAATCTACAAATAATCCAATCTACAAAAGCAAAAATCTTGATTTTGGGGTAGAATCCTCTCTAGCATGCTCTAGCCTTGATATCTTCACCAAATCATTGATAGATATGATTTTCTCCTTCATAACCTGAAACACAAGCTCTGATACCATGTGAAGGAATTCAGATCAATGATGATCCAATCCACAAAAAGATCTTGGGTTACAAAAGAAACTACTCTACCAATCTCACCAATGTAGAAAAATCAGCATCTACACAATAAATGAGATGCAAACTCTAATAGAACTTGATCAAACATGAATCACAAGATAAAGTACCATTGTTGTCCATACAAAACTAGCAAGCTACTATATTTCACATGTGTGGATCCAAAAATAGCATATATAGATCATTTTACGCATAGAATTGCATGCAATCACAAGTATAATGCACAAATGGATAGTAGAACCCAAGAGAACCATGTATAAGCATGAAATGAGATAGAGAAGAGAGAAGATATGTCTCTCCATGAGTTACATCCTTTTATAACAGGTCCAAACCCTATTTGGCCACTTGGCTTTCCCACCAAAATGCTAACCCTACTATTTTTGGGTCTAGATTCAAAGTACCCAACATTCAAATTTGAATCTACTCAAACTCGACTTCTAACTTCTCACACTTTCAAAAAGTGTTTTTTCAAATGAAATTTAGACTAAGAACTTTGAAAATCAAACTCTAAGTCTAAAACAAAGTTGGCCTCAATTTGCCAAATATGGACATGTATGACAATAGGCTATAGGTATGTGAAGTTTTGGGGGGCCCTACCAAATCGTTGGATAATATGTCATGCATCATACTTTATACTAAAAATATTCTATTCCACATTTTCTACCTAAAAAATGGGCATGTGGGAGGATGCACCCATGCATAGGCACAAATGTGACACAGAAATATATTTATATATATATATATATATATATATATATATATATATACATACATATTTATATATCAATGTTCCCACAAAACTAGTTTCGGGGGGAGGGATCCTGATATGGAATTGTTTTGTACAATGGAACTCCTATTTTTTTTAATTAATTTTTTAATTTGCAAAAATAGCTAAAAAAAACCCCCAAAAAAATGTCAAAAAAACACTACAAATGACAAAAATAGGCCAAGAAAGTCCCAATTTCACAAAAAGAGAGTACATATTTCTATTTTTATATGTTGTAGCAGGTTTTTTTTATTTTACTTCATTTTCCTACATTTTGGTATGTTGGATAGATTTTAGCATTTTTTAAGTATTTTGAAAACAATTAAAAATAAAAATAGAGGTTTTGTACTAGTTCTATGGGTTATCCCCATGAAACTAGCATGGAACCAGTTTTGTACATTCCATACCGATTTTGTATTTCTTTGTAATGTGTGTGTGTGTGTGTGTGTGTGTGTGTGTGTGTGTGTGTGTGTGTGTGTGTGTGTGTGTGTGTGTGTGGAATTACACTTAAACATGTGGCGTATACTAAGTATGATGGGAAAATGTCATACCACCTTGGCGGGTATGGTTGCTCCGACCTTCATAACTAGTTGATTTTCATAAATAGCCTAGTAACTGGGAAATAAGCTTTTTGGCCCTGCCACCTAGGCTTTACACATGCGACAAGTAAATGACTGAAACACCAGTAGGAGGGCACACTTTTTCCAAGGGTGTATGCCAAAAATCCATGTCCAACCCATATAGCATCCAATCTAAGGTTACAAGAACTCTTCTAATGCTCATTAGAGAGTCATAGAGGCTTCCATCAGGTCTAGCAAGCAATCATAAGCTCGGATCATGCAAAAATTGCATTTATGGACTCCTTTAACAAGCAAAACTTCAAGATAATGGTACCTATGACCCCAAGCTCCAAATTGAGGGCATGATGGCTTGAATAATAGGAAATCCATCATATCTTTCAGCCTGTCAAAAAATCCAGCAGGTTCAGAGGAGCTATTGAGAGTTATTCATGCTCAAAAAACCTCAAAAATACACTTTTTTTGAATTTTTGAGACCCTTAATGGTGTCCAATCCTGACCTAAATTCATGAAAGCCTTAGGACAACATTATTACACCTCTGAAAACATGTATGCAAAATATTAGCCATGAATTTTATGAAAACCCAAAAATAATGAAAAAACCACTAAAAAACCATGTGTTTTGACCATTTTTTGATCATTTTTGTCAAAATTTGTGGATCAAACCCACATGTAAGTGCAATCAGGCCAGATCTACTGTAAATAAATTAAATTCAATTACCAAAGGTTCTGATTTCAGTCAATCATGGTTCATATAGCCCATTTCTAGCCCAAAAACACCAAATTTTGGACAAAAATCACTATCTAAGCAACCTTTTGACATTTCAACCGGAATGCAATCATTATAATCAATCATAATAGCTGTAAAACAGCAAGTACAATTCTGAAAAACGTTCAAGATTAGTAGCTTTGATAAATTTCAAGCAAAATATTTGAAATCTAGTTGAAAAACCACAAAAAACCGTAAAAAAATCCATTGATCTCTATCATTTTCTATCGAAAAAGTCCATAACCATGACCAATAGGCTAAAACTACATCAAGATCTGAGAAGCCACCTACTTGGAAGTCAATTCCACCACTTGGAAGCAAAAAGCAAAGAAATCCACCAAAAAGCTGCAGAAAGCAAGAATCCTAACTCCACTTTCTGATTGATGTAATCCTTAGCTTTGGTACCACTAGAACGATCGCCAAGTAAAGATTTTCTCAAATTTTGTTACATGCAACCAAAGGGACACATGTGGAGCAAAACCACCCAACCAACAAAAAATGGCTAGTAAATACCCTAGCCACTTCATCCTTAAGACAAGATGAATGAATAAAGAGAAGAGGGGATTCTGATTTCATGAATCAAAAAATCCAATAGGGAAATGAGTGAGTTCCATAAGTATATATAATCTCCATTAGGGAGAGAATATTACTTCCAGGATCCCATACAACCCAAACAAAAGCAATTGGCCTCCTATTCTTGCATTATAGCAGTCAAACACCATGCAAGTGCTCCATAGTCCAATTATAGGTCTGGGCCCTCATAAGATAATTTATTACATTACCGGCCAAGTTCGGAATAATGAGGCATAACTAATAACTTTATACACTAGAGTACCGTAACAATTACTATATGCAAATAATCGTCACTTTTCACCTAATTGACTACATGTCATAATGCAAAATGTACTAATCAGACTAGTCTCTTTTTGTAAACACACACTTAGTGTTAAACACATCATTTACAGGAGGTGATCTAGACGATAAACTGTTACTTTGTATATATAGACACAAAGTAGAATCCGTAAATAGAAGGCAGTCAATCAATCAAGCAATCAATTGCAATAGATTATCAGAGTCATTATAATATGAATCTATCCAGAGAGTGAGTGAGAGCAATCTAAGATGATAGAGAGATCAATTTATTTGTCAATTGCATCTTCGATCAACTGAAGAAGCATAGTAGGATCACAACGCTTAGTGCACTACTACTACTGTTAGCCTTATTGATCACACGATTCTCTTTCATGATTTGATAGTTGTATTCAACAGCTTCAATCTACAAATTCACTATTGTCTATGCATGTGTAAATCATAGTCGAATGCTCTTGTGTTCCTTCTTTTTCTCTATATTTGATACTCTTATTCCATCGATTATCGTTATCTGACAAAGAATGCATGGATGTCATAGATGCCTAATTATTCACACTCGACGACACCTACCTAAGATACCCTACTAAGTTAAATGAATGCTCTAACTATCTAGAAATTGTTTGGATAACAATTGATGCTCAACTATGACACCTGTCTTCCTCATGTAACTAACTCGTGCGGTTGTGTTTGTGGGATGGTGGCAGGTAACAGTTGAGTGTCCTAGAAATTTCTTTGTACCTTGTACTATGAGACTTTATACAGCTTTGTTTTTATCTATTATGCTATAAAATAAAATGGTTCAAAAGGTTTGGTCTTGACTTGTCAAAGGGGACTATGTGAAATCTTTTTACTCTCTCTCTCTCTCTCTCTCTCTCTCTCTCTCTCTCTCTCTCTCTCTCTCTCTCTCTCTCTCTCTCTCTCTCTCTCTCTCTCTCTCTCTCTCTCTCTCTCTCTCTCTCTCTCTCTCTCTCTCTCTCTCTCTCTCTCTCTCTCTCTCTCTCTCTCTCAAAAAAGAAGTCCCCACCTTGGCAAGGGGTCCTTTATAATATGGAGTGAGGTTGGGTTTATCTTTTTTTTTCTCATCTTTAATCCCCCATTGCCCCTCCCTCCAAATTGGTCGCCCATTGGTTGTGTAGACCATTGGCACTTGGGCAGACTCTTGGTCGTAGACTCTTGGCCACCCGCTCTGAGCATCGTCCGCACGTCTCGCCCAAACCATTCCCATCAATGACGGGTTTACCCACTAGTGTGTGTGTGTGTGTGTGTGTGTGTGTGTGTATATATACCCTTTTTTCTATATATATATATATATATATATATATATACATGTGTGTGTGTGTGTGTGTGTGTGTGTGTGTGTGTGTGTGTGTGTGTGTGTGTGAGAGAGAGAGAGAGAGAGAGAGAGAGAGGTCGCACAAAGGTTGCATTATTCTTTGCCTTGAGAATAAAGGCAAAACTTTATTGGCGAGGGCTTGCTATGTAACTCCTTATAGATTCAAGAGCCTTTTCAAAGACAATCATGTGCCAAGCCGGTTGCTCTCCTAATGTTGGTAGCTTGTCCAATTCTTTGTCGGCCTCTATCTCAAAGGTTCTGAACTTTATCACCCAACCACCTCTCGAGGATTCATGCAGATGGTGCTGCAAGAAAGTCTGAATTTGTTTCTCAATGAGAATTGGTTTTTGAAATAACGGCCTAGTCCTTGAAGTAGATGTACCTGCTTCCTTGGCTAGTGCATCTGGTATTCCTTCTGCAGTATCGCCATCTCCTCCTTGATATATTCCAACATCCATTTCCCCCTAATCATGTTCCTGAGGCAAGAATTGAGACATAACTAGAATGGTGATCTGAGGGTTCAATTCCGAGACTTGAATAGCTGCTTTCTTGTAATTTTTTATTATTGCTTTGGCCTTGGCCAACTTGGTCGGTGATGTGAATTTGAACTTATCAAATCGGCTTTGGAATCCTACCAATGAAACTCGATAAGTCTCAACCTTCTTGAACAAATAAATGATCTCCTCTGGTGAGACAGGATGGTCAGACACGTGTGTTTGAATATATGTGTCACATTCAAGGGTGGTCGCATCCAACTCACCTTGAAGCCTTTCATGATCTTGTGTAGCCATGTCCAATTGCCCCTGAAGCAGCAACACCTGTTGTTTGGCATCTTGGATGACTTGATCCACTTGATCATGCATGGTAGTTAGTGTATCCTGAAGAGTTGCCACATAGCCTTCTAGAGCTTCGGCTGATTGTTGGGTTTTCTTCATCTTTGCCCCTGGCTTTGCCTCATGTTGTTTGGCAACTTGAGCTCACGATCCAGCTGGATCACCTTCTGACTGATTAAATTATTCTCCTAGTCCAAATTAGCTATTCTTTGATCCATTTCTTTTTTCTTATCCATCATAGTTATTATCATTAAGGTAGCAATAGAGTTAGTCTACAGTGCGTCATCAGTTACAGCCAATACTATCTATCAAGGTATGATAGGAAACAACAATTTCTTTGTTTGTTCTATAGGAGCATAAAATAGAATTGTAGTACTCGTGATCGGTGTATTTTTCAATTGAATGATGAGAGTTACGTCTTGATAAAGTATAATACAATCACTTTTTCACAACGAAGTTACATTCCACTTAAGACATTTGTAGCTATTATGATAAAATCATATGTAGTAAGAGGCAAATAGCAATTGAATCATTGGTCTACTAGCTATAAGTAGATCAAAACCCCATTAAACACTTGGGCGTTGTCAATCCTTCAAGAACTTAGTGACAAGGAAGAATAAGAGGAGAGAGAAGGTGAAAAAATTAAAGAGAGTAACAGTCTATAAATAGCCAGAAAGTAGACCTTTGGTGAACTTTCATAGAAGTAGCCTTACCTTGCCTTGTGTATCAAGTAACTTATAGCAACCATTGGATGAGATCCGATGAATTTTGACCGTTCAAATAAGGGACTAATCCAAAAATTCCTGCCAACAACTTAGATTGTTATGGGTATGCCCTTTAGAGGTATGAAAAAATGTTTTTCAGCTTTATAACAAAAGGGGATGCCGCAACATTAGACACTACCCATGAGAGAGAGAGAGAGAGAGAGAGAGAGAGAGAGAGAGAGAGAGAGAGAGAGAGAGAGAGAGAGAGAGAGAGAGAGAGAGAGAGAGAGAGAGAGAGAGAGAGAGAGAGAGAGAGAGAGAGAGAGAGAGATGATCTCATGACCTCAAAAAGAGTAATTTTATTTTAACTTATAGGACCCTAAATCAATTTTTTGTGATCAATAATGTAAATGTATAATTTGAATATTATCATCATATAACTAACATTGTTTTCAACTTGCAAAACAAAAATACAAGTCTCTTTATTGAATATTATAGTGTCAAAGTACAGCAAAATGGACCAAGAATAGATCTGAATCAGATCCACAAGTGTGATTGGATGTTATATTAGATCAACCTATCAATCTAAACAAGATTAGATAGCATTTAGATCAAATCTAGATGAATAAATCTAACAAGAACAATCATTATTGATCAAAACTTGTACTTTCTGGCTTCACACGTGTGAAAACCTGTCAAAGTACAAAAATTAGGCTGAGAATAAAGTATACTAAGCTTAAAACCCAATCAATGCATAAAAACACAAGACATAGAGAGAATAGACTAGAATTGCTCCAAAACCAAGATTTAGCTTTCTTGTCAATTATGGCCAAATGAGCCACCATATATACACAAGAGCTGATGCTTACTCAGCTGATTTGGCACGTGTGAGAGTGCCTACTCATCAAAGGATCCACCAATAATCATCAATATGGCACATGAACCAAGTTTCCTAACTTATAGCCACCTCCCTTGATTTTAGGCAATTTTCCTAATTTATAGGGACTTGCACAAATATCTACTACAAGTTGATCTCACCTACTACTGATGTTTTCACACATGTGAGCAGTCCTTGGCACATTTGAGATCACTCCTATCCATGTGAAATAGCTTTTCCTACCAATAAAATGATGCCAAGTGGCATATAGCTAGAAAACTAGATTTTGGCCATTTTAGCCACTAGATCTCAAATGAAATGGTATGTAAAACCTATATTACTCATCTAAATAATAAATGCATTTATTTCACACATGGTAAAAGGATCCACACATGTCTTATGATGATATGTACTACTCATAATGGTATTCACAAGATATGATCAATTTAGCTTTTGCCAATTTTAACACTCCTCCTCAAAACTAACTTGATAAAAACATGATGATATTGAGATTGACTCCATGGTCTGAATTGGTCTTCTAATATGGATCCTTGCTGGTTCAAAGGTGTCAAGATCAGCCAATGAGCTTGATGTCGATCCGAAATCACCATATCCATGATAGTGCCTCTTTGATGTTGACTTTTTCGATGAACTTGAGAGCTTTGCACCATCCTAGCACCTCTTTCATTGATTTGTTCCATCCTTGAAGCATATGGTTGATCCAAAAGCTCCTCCTCCTTGAAAATAGCTGCAACTCCATGATAAAATAAAGAGTCCTTCTTGACTCATGAGGATCACAAAGATCCAACATCATGTTACCAAGATCTCGAGGATTAGGCTCATCAACATTGGCAAGACTATGCATGCTATAATAACAAAGAGTTTGTATCATATCTTCATGTTGGTTACCATGCTAATCTCAGATCTAATGAGGCTAGATACTTCATTATGGAGATAAGTTTCCTTAGAGGATGTCACTTTCTCTCATAAAGAGTTTACAATTTGCCTCAATACATGAAAAAAAGACAAATTTTCACACTATCAGTGGACAACTCACTCATGCTCTTGCAAGACTCAAGAGCATACATTTGATGAAATAACCATTTGCTTTCTAATTGATCTAAAATCAGTTTCATATCATTAAGAACATCAACTATGTTCTCAAGAGAGACACCATAGTCAACGAGTATTGCTTTACTCCAACTTTGAAATGCAAAAGTCTCACTAAAGCAAATTGATTCACCAAATGACATAAGAGAAGCAACCATGAGATGTATACTACTTGAAATGTGCTCCTCTTTCCCTTGAAATGACAAACTTTAGATACATGGAAGGATCATAGTCACTAAGAGTAAATCCTAGTGAGATAAGAAAAGAGTTAAGTCTTAAATACCATGATCTTGGTGCTTGCTTGAGTCCATAAAGACTTTTGAAGAGCAAGCACACTTTGGACTCATCCTTGATGAATCCTTGAGGTTGTTCCATATAGATCTCCTCCTCAAGATAACCATTTAGAAAAGCATTGGATACATCTAATTGGAACACCTTCCACTTGAAAAAACAAGCAAGAGAAATAAGAATTCTTATTGTCATCATCTTTGCAATGGGTGCAAAGGTCTCCTCATAATCAAGACCATGGATTTGAGCAAATCCTTTGGCACATAATCTTGCTTTATGCTTGTTGATGGTGCCATCATGATTGAACTTGATCCGAAATACCCACTTGCAACCAATCACATGCTTGTTGGAAGGAGGATCCACAAGCTCCCAAGTATTGTTGGTGATCAATGCATCATACTCTTGCTTCATGGCATCATACCACTCCTTGGTATTAAGTGCCTCTTGTACATTCTTTGGCTCTTCATGAGAGACATAAAAAACATAATTAGTGGAATCAAGATCCACTTGTTTGCCTTTGTCAACATATGAGAGTCTCTTAGGCTCGGATCTATCTCTCATGGATCTTCTTGGTGAAAAAATCCGAGGAGAGTCTTCTTCAAATCTCGACCCCATCACATCATGATTGTCTTCAAAATCAATAATTGATGCTGCATCCATAGATTTCTTGATCTCGGCCTCTTCAAATGATGAGTGTTGATCTTCATGAAAGACAACATCTCTACTTTCAATAACTTGAGAAGTAGAGAGTATAAAGACTCTATAGGCCTTCTTGGTGGATGAGTATCCAACCATGATCCCTTTGCATGCACTAGGATCTTCCTTCTTCCTTGTTTCCAAGGGAATATGGAAAAAGCATAAGCATCCAAAAACTCTAAGGTGATCAACCTTAGGCTTCTTCAAATATAAGATTTCATATGATGACTTTCCTCCAAGAGCTATATGTGGGAGCCTATTGCAAAGATAATTTGCACAATTAATGGCTTCTCCCCAAAAATCTTTGGGCAAAGATGCCTCAATTCTCATAGATTTTGCACATTCACATAGAGATCTATTCTTTCTCTTGGCCACTCCATTTTGAGATGGAGAGTAGGCACAAGAAAAGTCTCTTTTAATGCCTTCAAGCTCACAAAAATCTTGAAATTTATTGGAGATATATTCACCACCTCCATCACTTCTAAGAGCTTTAATCTTGAATGAGAATTGCTTCTCTACATAAGCTTTGAAAATAAGGAAATGATCAAACACCATAGATTTTGAAGCAAGAAGATATATCCAAGTGAATCTTGTGTAATCATCAATGAAAGTAACAAAACAAGTGGCTCCTCCCTTGCTTGTAGTTGAAGAGAAATGCACATCCGAGTGGATTAACTCCAAAGGATGCTTGCTTTTAAAAGAAGATCTTGTAAATGGCTTTTTGTGAGATTTAGCAATAGCACAAGCCTCACAAGGCTTGATCTTCTTGGAGAATGACTTTGGCAAGCAATAGCTTTGGATTCTTTGATCATAGAGAGCATGGATTTGTAGTTGGGATGTCCCAACCTCCTATGCCATAATTCCTCCATAGAGAGCTTGTTCACAAGAGCAACATTACAAGCATTCACATACTCATTTGGATCTAGTTTATAGATGCCACCAAATCTAGATCCTAATGCAAGTATCTCATCATTCTTCTTGATAGTGCAAGTATCAACATTGAATTTTACATCAAGGCCATTATCAAGCAATTGGCCAACACTAATAAGATTCTTGGTAAGCTTAGGTACATAAAGAACTCTAGAGAGAGAAACAACTTTAGAGGATGCAAGCTTCAAGGGAATGTTCCCTATGCCTTCAATAGGACATTCAAAATCATTTGCAGTGTATATTGATTTCTTCACTCCATCATAAGGTGCAATAGAAGAGAAAGAGTCCTTGGAGCTACACATATGTGAAGAGGCTCCACTATCAATATACCATAGGCCGTCCTTCTTGAAAGGAGTAGATGAGAAACTAGAGACCATAAGAGATCCCTCTCCATCACTTGCAATAGTGTCTTCCTTCTCATTGGTAATATTGGCTTGCTTGAGTTGATTCTTCTTCTTGAAGCAATTGGTGGCATAATGACCTTTCTTGCCACAATAAAAGCACTTGATCTTCTTCTTCTTCTTGAGCTTGGATGATGAAGCATTAGAGGAATCATCTTCCTCCTCATCTTTGTCTTTGGATTTGACTTTGTCCTTGCTTGAGGATTGTTGATGTTGGTTCTTGCTCCTCTCTTTGTGCTTATCCTTGGCAAAGAGAGCTTTGCCATCATTATGAGTGAGAGAAAGCTTGTCCATCCTCAAGAGCTTGTACTCTTGTTTTGATTCTTCTGAAATTAGCACACTTTGGAGAGCCTCCAAACTTGGTAGCTCCTCCTTAATGGCATAGGATTGGACAAGATTATCAAATTCACTTCTCAAGCCATTGAGAATGACTTGAACTAGCTCATTTTGATTGATGGAATCACCAATACAAGCAAGCTCTCTATGAATATCTTTTACTCTCAAAACATAACTAGATGCACTCTCATCACTCTTTTGGCTACTTTGAAATATTTGATTCCTAAGAGTGAGAAGCCTAGAGGTATTCTTAGCCTCATAGATAGTCTTGAGACAACCCCAAGCTTCTTTGGCTGTTGTACAAGTACCTATCTCCCTCAATATCTCATTAGAGACATTCATCTTAATGTAGTAGAGAGCCATCCTAGCTCTCTTTTTGTATTTTTGAACCTCTTGAAGAACTTGTGGTTCTTCTTCAAGGCCAAGAACTATGTCCATCACGTCTTGAAGGATCAAGATGGACTCCATCCTCATTTTCCAAATTGAATAATTTGAAGTGGTCAATCTTTCACTTGGTTCCAACAAGGATGAACCCATTGAAGACATTTTAAGTGAAGAAAACTCAAATGATGAACAATAAATGTTGTTACACACTTTCAATAGGATCCAATAATTGAGTACTATCTCCTCCTATGAAAGATCTTACAACAATTTGTGAATTGATTCTCACTAGCTACTCAAATCTCTCTAAAACAAGATCTATTTCACATCAAATGATGGAGTATAGGCAAAGTTAGGATCTAACACTCTTAGCACGTGTGAAATACACTAATAAACCAAATTTGACTCAAATACAATGATTTTGCATGAAACAAAATGGCTAAGATCTCAAAAAGTGCCTAGATCACATATAGATGAGATTGGCAAGCATACAACTGTGATTTTGGATCAACCAAGCAACCTCTTGACCAAACCAAATGTGTCCACCGAGGTCTAGGTGCCCTACCTAACCCTCTTCAAAAGCTTATAACTTTTGATTGGCTCAACCAAATGGAATGAAACTGATTGCAACAGAAACTAGACAAAAATAGCTTCAAAACAAGCTATCAAGCAAGATAAATGGATCAAACATGAGAGAGAACTTCCAAAATGAAATTGGATGTTCCTTACACGTGTTTGAGCACCTATTTCCGTACAGTACCAAGTCAGACCCAATTAATGTCCTTTTGATCTCTTTTGATCCAAGATTGAACAAGATAGCTAGGAAAATGGGCCTTGACAACTTCTAGCTCAAGATTGATGAAGATTTTTTCACTTAGATGGATCAAAATGCATGGTAACCTTAGGTAGGCTCTGATACCATGTTGAATTTCACACGTGTGGACTGTCCACTACATGTACTTGTGATCTCCTAAGGTGTGTAGATGCACCAAGATCAAGACTAGATTGAGATTCAAGATCAATCTTGAATCCAATGGCAAAAACACACTACTACATGCATTCAATCACTTCCAACTCTCACTCACACGTGTGGGAAGTATTCAAAAAATAATCTAAGTAAAAACAAGCTGCTCTCCTCGGGTAGAGGGAAAAAATTCATCAAGAGCTCTCGGGTAGAGAGAGAAAGCTAGAAATCCAATAGCTCACAAAATCCATAAAATCACCAAATCAATTGACTTCAAAATGAGGAGTACAATGATACTAGTAGGTCCACGAGCTACCACTATGCTTAACTATGATTGGACCACATTTTGTCACCTCTTGATCCTATTGGATCATTGATCTATGCACCTCTTAATTCTATTGGACTATATTCAAGCACATCTCAATTTCCTATTGGACCTCACAAGGTTCCACCTCTATATTCTATTGGACCTCTTGGAATTCATCAAACAAAAACTTTACACTTGTCTACACTCTAATTAGCAAGTGTTTAGCCTCTTACTCTATTTTGGCTCAATAGTGGCATTACAAGTGGAAATGCATAATTTGCCATCTAAGCCAAATTTATTCCTATCAACATCCTACACCTAGATGCTTGATGTAAAAAACATAAGACCCCTATATCTAACATAGATAATCTTTTTCAATTCTTCACAATAGAAAGCCAAAAAACACTTTTTAGCACATATTTGCTTATAAAGAGTTATGGAGAGACCGTATATAAGACGTATTCGGAGTGAGTTAGATAACTTGCTTTATGGAGAATCAGTAGGTACCATACCTTTTTGTTGAGATAGCTAGTGTTTTGCTTTAGATGTGAATCGAAACATACAAAGACGAAGCCAAAGCAGTATGATGATGCTACATTATAAAAAATTTTCAGTTTAGTATTGTAAGACCAAAGATATATGAAAACTTTAAGAGTGTCATTCTACCACAAGAATTGAGCTTTAACGGCTCCATCCATCCACCGCTGAAAGAGGATACTTATGTAAAGAGTCGAAAAAGCATGATCTTATAGTGCCAAGCAAGTTACATCCTGGAAGGTGGGAGTGGGAGAGGGAATATCAATTTTCCTCCAATTTGGGAATTTGAAATTTCTAAAGTCTTATAGAGTACTTTTATTAGTTTTTAAGTGGGAGACCCACTAAGTTAAGAGCAGAACCTTATTTAGTGAAAGTGTAAGATTTAAAAAAGAAAACCTTGTAAGCTTGGAAAGCGGTATGTCTATAGTTGTCCACGTGTCTGTTGCGAAGTAGGGTGAAACTAAATGAAGGAGCATCCATGAGAGAGAGAGAGAGAGAGAGAGAGAGAGAGAGAGAGAGAGAGAGAGAGAGAGAGAGAGAGAGAGAGAGAGAGAGAGAGAGAGAGAGAGAGAGAGAGGATGATTTATCTATCAGTTGCATCTTCGATCAATTGAAGAAGCATAGTAGGATCACATCGCTTTTACCACCCTATTGCTATTGTGAACCTTATCAATCACATGACTCTCTTTTGTGCTATGATTGTTGTATTGTAACAACTTTAATCTACAGATTCTCTATTATCTATGCATGTGTTAATCACAATCAAATGCTCTTGTGTTTCTTCTTTCTCTCTTTATATAATACTCATATTCCATAGATTAACGTAGAATGTTTGATGAAGAATTCATGGCTGTAATAGATGTCTAATGATTTGCACTCTTCATGGGTGTCGACGACACCTACCTAATTAAATAAATGAACTAACTATCTAGCAAGCAGATCAAAAGATTGATTCTTAAATTATTATTTTCTTCTTGGGTGAACTTTTTAGACACTCCATTGCATCATCAAACATTCTTCCAACAACTAATATCAGAGCAGGTTCAAATTCTCTGTTGAGTTCATTATCATTGCTAGTCTGTATCTAATATCATCCTTAAATCATGGAAGGTTCAATCTATGAGATCTGATTGATCAATATATTCAACAATGATGACTTTCAGACATGGAAGTTCAAAATGAGAATGATTTTGATCGAAAATAGACTATGGAAATACATTAACAGTTCGATAGCCAAAACAGCTAAACCTGAATTACTGGCCACTTGGAAAGTGAAGGATGGAAAAGCCTTAGCCATCATATCCTTGAATCTGAAAGATTTGCAAATAGCTCATGTAGCTAATTGTTCCATTGCAAAAGAAGTATGAGACATTCTGCCTGATTTGTATGAAACTAAATATGTCACCATATTGGAGAAAAAGATTTCTATCCCTCAAAATGAGTGAAGAAACTTCAGTTTGTGATCATCATAATGATTTCAAACAACTGCTTAACCATCTAGTTGTAATAGGTTCTCCAATATCAGATGAAGACGCCAATATGCCACTCCTATCTAGTCTTTCTCCCTCTTACCACAATTTAGAACTGCTTTTGAGCAATACTCTTGAGCTCTGACTCCAGAAGTTGAAAGCAAGTTTGATGCAAGAAGAAGTAAGAAGAAAAAGTTTCTCCTCTTCAAATCACAAGGCAATCACCTTATATTCGAATAAACAACATTCCAAGAAGAAGAAGAATTTTCAGGCCAAGAAGATGAACACTGAACAAGCCGACTTGAACCAACATCAACAACATGATCAACAATAGCAGAAACTCAAAACCAAGCTATTCTGCAAGTATTGTAAGAGATCCAATCATGACATCAAGGATTGTTGAATTCTAAATTATAATGAAATGAAGAAGAAGATACAACAACAAGAAGGCACTTCAAATTCTATTAAAATTGCCCATGAAGACCCGACACTATTGATTGTACAAGATCTGCAAAGTAAAGATATTTAGAAATGGTATCTTGATTAAGGAGCTTCTCAATACATGACACCATGAAATAACTTATTCCAAGGCCTCGTTATCTCTAATTCGAAGTACATCTTTTTCATAGACTCAAGTTCACACAAGGTAGAAGGCCAAGGGTCTATTCTACTTCAGTTCCCTAACAACATTTCAAGGTTAATCACTGGTGTACTTTATGTATCCGAATGAACAAAGAATTTATTGTCTACTATCAGCATGATTACAGATCAAGGATATAGAGCCTTGTTTAATGCAAAAGAAAATGTATTATTTTAGACCCATATTTTAATGTAATCTCTTTGCAAATAGATAAGAGAACTTGTATAATCATATGGTCAAGGATATGAGCTTCAATGTTGCCTCCACTAACACTAAAATTGTCTGTGAGATGTGCCTACTAGAAAAACAACTTTGATCAAGATTTTGCAAAGGACAAGCCACAAGAGCTACGTCCATTCTGGAATTGATTCACATTGATCTGTGTGGCCTTATGAGTATTCTCTCTTTGGGTTCTACACTATACTTTATTATCTTTATTGATGATCGTTCCAAATTTACTAGAATAATGTTCGTCAAGAACAAGTCTAAGGCATTTAACTATTTCACAAAATTCAAATGGCTTGCTGAGACACAAACTAGATGGAATGATCAAGACCCTACATACCAATTGTGGGAGAAAATATGTGCCAGATGAAATGTCAAACTGTATTACTTCGTGCGACATGCGTCATCAGTTCACCACTAGCTACACCTCATAGCAGAATGGAGTAGCTGAAAGAAAGAACTGAACATTATTAGATGCACCACAAACAATTCTTTCAAATATTTAGCTACTCAAAATTTTTTGGCTGAAGCTATTTCTATTGCTTACTCTCTGCGATCTTATGATTGAGGTATAACAACTCATGCTTAAAGAACTCACACTTTGATTCTTTAGCATATAATTTCTCTCTTCTGAGAATTATCAAGATAGTCTTAAGATGATTCAAATGTTTCTTAAGTGTTCTACTATAGATGAGAATATCATCTAAGAATACAACTACACATTGACGTAGATATGGATGAAAAATATCGTTCATCATTTGTTGAAATGTAGTAGGTGCATTCATCAACCCAAAAGGAAGCACAAGGAAGTCATAATGACCAAATCTCGTCTAAAAACCAGTCTTTTGCAAATCATTCGGATGAATCCTAATTTGATGATATCTGGTTCTGAGATCAAATTTTGTGAAGTATTTGGCCCCACCTAATAGATCTACCAGATCATCCATTCGGGGTAATGGATATTTATTCTTAATAATTACTTTATACAACCCCTTGTAGTCAATACACATCCGGAAGCCTCCATCTTTCTTCAATTTCAGAAGAACAGAAGCACTCCATGGTGACTTACTTGGCTGAATATGACCCATCTTAAGATAATTCTCAATT
Organism: Diphasiastrum complanatum; assembly: GCA_029204225.1. Taxonomy (NCBI): domain Eukaryota; kingdom Viridiplantae; phylum Streptophyta; class Lycopodiopsida; order Lycopodiales; family Lycopodiaceae; genus Diphasiastrum; species Diphasiastrum complanatum. The sequence goes on along the minus strand of CM055102.1, from coordinate 28,514,584 downwards.
TGATTAGTAATCTCCGTCTCTTCTTTCTAAGAAAACCGATAAGATTGTCTAGAAACAAGGTGACTACTTGGAATCAACTCAATCCTATAATTTACCGACCTAGACGGTGGTATTCCATAAGGTAATTCAACTAGAAAAACATCTTTGGATTCAATTAATATCTTATTCTTCTCTATTTGCTCCTGATCTAAGTCCAGTAAGTTAAGAATTTTTGACAATTCACAATTACTTAGATGCATTTCAGAGAAATGCAAAATGGCTTTGGAAACCAAAGAATAAGCTTAACAAGGTTAATTGTGAGTGTGAATGTTCATTCAATACTGCTTCATTCTTTCCTAATGAATTATTTTGTTCGAAAGGCACAATTAAAGGACATGAAGTTAGTATATTGGTGGATAGTGGTTCTACTCATTATTTTAATAACTCTGGTCTTGTGCATAAACTCGGCCTAAAAACTGAAGCCAATGATCATAGATATAAGGCATATCTAGCTTCAGGTGCGGAGTTGGAGACTTGGGATGTTAAAGTTCCGAAGCTCCAGTTTGGATTCAAGATTACAGAGAGTTAATAGTTTTTCATGTTTTAGATTTAGCACATACGGACATAATCCTAGAGTATGAATAATTATTTAATAAATCTTTTGATATAGATTTTGAGAAGCATTTGCTCTCATTTCAGGAGGGTAATGAAGTAGTTACTTTGTTTGGAGATAGATATGTACATCCATATGGGATAATTTTATTTGCTAATGTAATGGAATTTTTTTTAGATTTTCTTTACCTGACATCTCAATGACTTGAGCTGCGAGTTTCTTTCACTCCAGGCAGAACTTCATAACATGTCCAGACTTGTTACAAACAAAACACACATATTCCTCCTAGTCTTCTTTCAAAACATTTGCTTCTTTTACTTAAAATTCGATGCCATTTGCTCTAGTTCATCAAAATATTTATTGGGCTTTTTATCATGGACTCATTTTTTTCTCTTCTTCTGGTTGGATCCAGATGGATTAGCCTAAAATTGTGTCCTGAATGCCACTACCGTAGAATCATAAGCTTTTGCGACTCATAAGACATCATAAAAAATCTGAAGCACGTTTCGCTTACATTCATTCTAATAAAACCTAGGATAAATTGCCAGAGTGCCAGTTTCGCATCAAATGACAAACAAATCCATAAATTCTTGTAGGCGCGAGTCTTAAATTTGAGTACCCATTTTGCAACTAACAAATCTTTGGTAAAAGTCTGAATCGTTTGCAATCACAAACGATATTCTGAATACCTCCATGAATTCTTCCCATGTAGTGGATTTGGGTTGCAAATCACGCCACCACAATGAAGCCCTTTCTCGAAAGAACAGAACCATGCTTTCGATCTTTTTCTCTTCTGAAATTGCATGTAGATTAGGTTTTTGATGAGTTTGGCAATTTTTACCACTTTAAATGTCACATATCTTTCAAAAATAGGTTAAGGACCCTCACAGATCTCTAAGAATACTAAATTTGATATATTGGAAATAGGTGAAAGCTGGGAGACCAATTGAGAGTGCTTTGATTTTTTTTTTTATGAATTTTTATAAGGGTTTATTTTTTTATTTTTTTGACAATTTTTTTAAAGTTTCTAGAAAATGGTTGTAAAGTAACCTTTGCCCTTCAAACTGGAGCTGCACTATGCTAGGGAGGTCCTACCTACAAGTAGGCAAGCGTTAGTTCCAAAGGAATAAAAGTTATTAGGCTTTGATGATGCTTTTCCCCTTCTTCTCTCCCAATTTGCAGAAAAGTGAAAATTTTTGGTATTTTTTGGATTTTTTGGGTTTCAAGTGGATCTTAGCATTATCTCATTCCTACTCATGAGTCACAAGTAATTACAAGTAGGAACTCCAATCAAGATCACTCAAATCATCAAAATTCAATTCTAAAACCATCAAAATGCAAACCTAACAGTATTATGCCAAAACCTCGGATGTCAAACTGCAAACTAACATCCATCTAGGCATTACAAAGATGATAATAAACTAAAAATAATGGCATTTGTTCCCCAACAACGATGCCAAAATGTTAAAAACTTTTCTTCAACCACCTTCAAATTTCCAAGAAAATGCAAAGCAAATAAGAGATGAAGAGGATTCTTCTTTCATATCATGCATTAGTTCATTCCCATGAGAGCAAGTTAAATCCAAAGTGTTATGCATGCTATGACGATAATTTAACCCTACCATCCATTAACTCTAATTCTCCATGATCAAGTTTACTTTTTTTTTGTTCTCTCTCTTTTCTCTCACAAAGATAGCAACAACATTCAATGAATTCAACAATAAGCAAATGCAACAAATATGAAAATAGCAAAAACATGAGAAAAATGGAGAAGAAGGAGAAGTAAGGATAGTTGATTGCCAAAATGGTAGAGGTTCCGTATTCTTTTAATTGAACATGAAAGCGGATTTGAAAAATGATGGGAAACACCTCTTTATTCACTAACTTGACTTCCAGGCCTCTAAACCATTTAATTTCCACAAATGGCCTAAAAGTCACTTTTAGTTGAAACATCACAACATTTTTTACACTTTTGAAAAAGAAACTGTGACAAAAACCAAAGTGTTACAAAGTGAGGATTAATTTTAATATCATCGGGTGACGCTTATAATTGTCACTAAAACCTCACAACATTTTTTTAGATTCTCAAGAGATTTTCAGTGACAAAAATAGTGTTGTGAAGCAACATTTACTTTGAACATCACCCAATGACATTCAGAAAGTATTGCAACAAATTTATTGCTAAGCAAAGTTTTTGTAATGTCACATATCAATGTTAAGTTGTTGCTTAGTGACATTTATTTTGATATGTTTAGTCATAGTTGTATGACAATTTTTACCATTTGTAGTAGTGGAAGTTCTAAGTCTAGAAACATATTGTTTCCTAGCAAGTGCTTTGTGAAACATCATACTTGTGTATAAATAATAGTGAAACTAGTAGCAAAAATTGCCTTGGGTTTGCTGACAAATACAAATCGTAAGGTATACGTTTTAAGGTTAATAATGTCTCAATCCAACAATCATGTAAAGAATCATAGATTTGTGTGGTGACTAATCGAAAATGGATTTTGATTTTACAGTAAAAAAAGTCTTGGATTTCTTTAATAAATTCATAAAATCTAGTTTCCACTCATCAAAGCCACAATCATTTGCATGAATAATAGCCTAAATCATCCCATTGATTAGCTTAACAATGTTGTTCATTGAAATAAGGGGAGTAAAGGGGAGAGTTTTCACGATGAAATACTTTTTCCAAGAAGTTGGTACTTTCACTTTCCCAAAATATCTAAGTTGATGATCGTGCAATTGATGCCATCACCTCACATGTAACAACTACGCATGGAAGTTCCAAGTGTAGAGCTTCCCCCCCCCCCCCCCCCCCCCCCCCCCCCCCCCCCCCCCCTCTCTCTTAGAAGTATGCTGGCTCAAAACTTATACTTGGTCATGCATATACATTTTCACCAGATTCAACTTTCTAGGTGCTCACGACACTTGATTTTGGCATTTTTTTATCATATGTCTGGATTTTCTACTTGTGGAAGAACTACACAAAAGTAAATAAAAAATATGACAAAGTCAATGTCATGCATGGATAAAGCTTGTAGATAATGACTACATTTTGTAGTAGTGATTTTAGATTTTCTCTCAATTGCCATCACTATTGCCCCCTCCACTTGCCATGCCCTAGAACATTATAGATATAATTTTAGTTCTCAAGAGATTATTAATGCAAAATGGTTTTGTTACATTGGCATGTACATTGAGAAGTACTTGGAAAGAATGAGGTCAATAGTGTAAAAGTTCTCTCAATGTGATGTTAAGAAATATGTGTCTAGGGCCTCAATACATCAATTTCAAGAATTTGCATCCACATTAAATATTGTTGGTTTAATCATGACTTTAGAGCGATTGAATAAGCTGGGTAGTAGCCAATAAGTCAATAAGAAAAAAAATATGTCAATTAAATTGTAGTTTGATGATGGTAATATAGTCTACTTATCAAGTTCTTACTGATTAAAAAGTCTTCTTGTGTGATATTGGTTTTTTTATTTAACATACTAATGGAAACTCTCTTTATGTGATTATGATGTGGCAAAGTTAGATATTTTGTTTCATTTTCTTCAAGTAAAGAGTATCAATAGCTCTGTTGCATTAGCAAAGTCATTGTTTGATCAATACAAATCAAGCATGTTTGTGTTGTATAAATATCTCATGACATCATATACATAAGGTCGTTTTTTGGAGCTTTTAGAACTATGATATTCTTCATTGAGAATTACATTGGGAGTAGGTTGGTTAGTGTGAAGATTCTTGCTATGCTCTTTAGCTAGTGATTCCAAATTACATCAAAGTCTTGGTCCATGTGCTATGTGGAGGTGTAGCAAAAGCTTGGATTAGGCTTGCCCACCTAGGTTTGGTTCCTTCGCACAAAAATAAAAAATCACGTCAATGTTATTTTCAAAACTATCTAAAACTCGGACTTGAAAATTGATAATAAACATCCCATCAAACTTTTAGAATCTATTTCGCTAGAAGTGAGTCATTTGTTGAATGAGATAGTTTAATTTACTTTTTTAGACTACATGTTTTGTTGGTGATAGATGTAACTTCCATGTACTTATTGGCCATGTACCATATCTATAACTATCATTGGTCTTTAAAATTATCATATAAACAAGGTGTCTTTTCGAGGTACAAGTCATGTCAATTGTAATAATATTAATTCTTGTGAAAAGGATGGACCTGCTATATGTTAAAATCGACAAAAGCTAACTTGATCATATCTTGTGAATACCATGATGAGTAGTACATATCATCATAAGACATGTGTGGAGCCTGTTCCCATTTGTGAAATAATGCATTTATCATTTAGATGAGTCATATAGGTTTTACATACCATTTCATTTGAGATCTAGTGGCTAAAATGGCCAAAATCTAGTTTTCTAGCTATATGCCACTTGGCATCATTTTATTGGTAGAAAAAACTATTTCACATGGATAGGAGTGATCTCACACGTGCCAAGGACTGCTCACATGTGTGAAAACATCAGTAGTAGGTGAGATCAACTTGTAGTAGATATTTGTGCAAGTCCCTATAAATTAGGAAAATTGCCTAAAATCAAGGGAGGTGGCTATAAGTTAGGAAACTTGGTCCATGTGCCATATTGATGATTATTGGTGGATCCTTTGATGAGTAGGCACTCTCACACGTGCCAAATCAGCTGAGTAAGCATCAGCTCTTGTGTATATATGGTGGCTCATTTGGCCATAATTGGCAAGACAGCTAAATCTTGGTTTTGGAGCAATTCTAGTCTATTCTCTCTATTTGTCTTGTGTTTTTATGCATTGATTGGGTTCTAAGCTTAGTATACTTTATTCTCAGTCTAATTTAAGTACTTTGACAGGTTTTCACACGTGTGAAACCATAAAGTACAAGTTCTGATCAATAATAAATGTTCTTGTTGGATTTATTCATCTAGATTTGATCTAAATGCTATCTAATCTTGTGTAGATTGATAGGTTGATCTAATCTAACATCCAATCACACTTGTGGATCTGATTCAGATCTATTCTTGGTCCATTTTGCTGTACTTTGACATGATATCAGATCCAAGTACAAGTGCATTTAAGGCATTGATCTAAACTATACCCAAATTGGCAGGTTTTTGGAAACAAGCTAATATTGAGGTAGCGAGGTTGAATGGATAGCTAGAACCATCATATTTGTACCAAATCTTGATGTGGGCTGAAAGTGTACTTTACACACGTGTTGTGCCGTACAAGACCTGTTTTGGACAGTAAAATTCAGTTTGGTGCATTTTGAGCTTCATACACCCAATTTTGAGTCAATTTAGTGCATTTTTCAAGCTTTCACTTGCATTGTTTCTATTCCATTGATTTGTTCTTGGTCTAGATCAATCATATAGATGGATTGTAGCTTTTTTACAGTACATTGAAGTTGATTCTCTGATTTTTTGAGTGTACATTGAAGTTGAGAGATAAAGAGTGCTATAAACCAAAGATTAAGGAGTGATTTGCAAGGGGAGAGATTGAAATCCATTATAGCTTCATTCTAGATTTGTTCAAGAGTGAAAGGGCTGAGTCTAGAAGCATCTAAATTCTAGAAGACACTCTTGGATCAGTCCTCTAGTGAAATCTTAGTGAATTTCTAAAGCAAAAACACTCATAAAGGCAAAATCTACCAATACAAGGTGATAAGAATTGTTAACAAGTACTAGGAGAAAAATTTGAGATCCAAGTCACACTGTTCACCCCTACTCAAGTGTGTGAGTGTGTTTTTTACTTTAATTAAAGTCATAAATGTGAGTGAGGCATATGTGTTGTGGTTTATCCAAAATTTTCAAGAGATCCTTCCTTTGTAGAGGGCAAGAACTAGTAACTCAATTCTTGACTTTGGTGGAAAAATTGTCTTATTCATTGTGATCAAATCTTGCTAAGTGGAATTAGCTCTTTGTAAGCACATATCTTAGTGAGAAAGAAGCATCACATTTCTGAAAATTTGAATTTCATTCCAACTCCAAAGAGGTAGAGTCATTGGTACTTGGTGGAGTCCAATAGGGGTGAATGAATTCAATTTTTTGAGCAAAACTTTGACATTATATGTATGAAACTCAAATAAGTTCTATTCAACTTTCTTTGTGAGAGTGTGAGGGTCAAGTTGTGATCCCATTGGGAGTCTAGAACAGGGTGGAGTCCATATTTGAGTGGTCATACATGATTGGGATCTTTGTGAATCTCTAGATGTCTAATTTTTAAGCTTGGTGAAAAATTATTGACATAGATTGTTATCAAACCATTTCATGTCCATTCCAGTGTTTGGATCTGATTTTTGTGATTTCATAGAGTTCTTTTGTCTTAGTGATCAAAGCAAAGATTAGTTTCCAATTGACTAGGTTGAAAGAGATATGATTCAAAATTTGTGGTCTAGATCTTGTGTAGATCCTTCTAGATTGTTGAATGTGTTCAAATCTAGTTTCTTGAGAGTCACAAATTACATTTTGAAAAGTCATATCACTAGGTTTTACTTCCTCATCATGGCAATAATAGGTGGCAACCTTTTGGAGGCAAGTAAGGATCCTAAATGCAACCTTTGTGGCAAGAGAAATCATTTTGTCTCAAGATGCTATAAAATGAAGACCAATCCATCCAAGGAGAACCAAAGCAAGGGGGGCGAGGTGAAGGATGGAGCTTCAATTTCAAAGTGCAAAGGAAAGAAGGACAAATCCAAGGAAAGGTGTTTCCTTTGTGGAAAGATGCATGAGGCTTGGAGTCTCACAAGGACTTACAAAATTTGTCTTCAAAAGTCCATCATCACACATTTCAAACCTTTAGAAGTTTTTCATTTGGAAGTGCATTGTTTGGTTCAAGATGCAAAGATAAATGTCACTTTCATTAATGTCACTTGGATTTATTTCATGTCCTTGGAAAGCATTTTGCTTAGAACTTTAGAAAAGTTCAAATTTATTGTTATGATCCAAGAGAAACCAAGAAAGATTAAGGAGGAGCAGTCACAAAATGAAAATAGTTCCATTTATGCTCTCATGACATCTTATGAAGAACTATTTTGCTTTGAAGAGATTTTTGTATCTCAAAGCTGGATTAAGGCAATACTAGTTGAGTGTGATGCCTTAATAGATAGCAAAGCATGTTTTCCTTGTAAAATTACATTGAATATGAAGTCAAGGAAATGGAAATGTCTTCATAATGTATTTTTTGTTGGTTTCAATAAGATCATGAATGATGTGTTCATTCATAATGTTGAAGATTGTAAATTTTCAATTCTAAAGGCAAGTTGTAAACTTCTTATGAGAATAAGTGAAGCATCCAAAGTGGACACTTATATCCATAAGCAAGTAGTTAGCCTTATTAAGATGGAAATACTTCTTGATTTCAATATTAGAAAAATCATGCCAAGTTGTGGTGATTTTTGGACTTATGTTTCTAGCATAAGTAATGTTGATGATCACATGAAGCACACATTATATGATCATGTTTGTTGTGATCATTTTGAGACATGGAGGTCTCGGATTTCCATCAAGGAGGAGAAGTCAAAATAGATGTTGAAACCATAATACATACCTCATAATATCCATTCCAGTCAATTCTCACTCCTTGTCTCTCCAATAATTTGAGTAATGATTGCAAGTTGTTGGAATATGCATACTTGTACTCATCTTTTGTGGGAGACCACTTTACGACAGATTTTTGCATGAACCGACAAATCGATGATTGTGATCTAATTTAAACAAATCCACAAATAAAATATGAATTATGACCGAAACAAGTTCAACTTATGGGTGGGAAGACTTACAAAATGGGCATGAAAAGAACCTTGGACGCCAGTGCCCAGGTGCGAGGGCCTTGTCATCTCCATTCGCTTCTTAGATGCCTCTCCTTGTTGCTTGAAGCGATCTAGATCTTCTCGAAATTCTTTCTTTGCAAACTTCCAATCGTCCTTATGCATGTTGTATGGCCTAGATTTGCCAGCTCTCACCACATCTCGGATCTCTAATTTGTGGTGGCTCATCACGCTTCCCATGTGTCATCCCATCAATATTTGGTCAAATTCCAAATCAGGAGAGGGTACTGGAAATTCTCTATACAACTGGTCAATGACATAATTATTTTTCTCATCACTTTGTTTGCACCAGTCCCTGAAAATGTCCCTGTTGAAGACCACATGCTTGAATTGTCTCATGTGAGTGATGACGTGACCACCTCAATCATCCTCTACTATGTGCTTCTCCACATCTATGTCAAAGGACGGCAAGACGTTAGCTGATGGAGAGGTGGCAAAGGGAGTGTCAAGAGGAAGCGGGAGTTGACTACAATGGGAATGATTTGGGGAGGAGTTTGAAGGCGGATGTTTGTTGCTCTTTTTGTAAAATTAATTTGTTACAACTATTTTTTGTGATACTAAACTTAACAAACTACAATATTGGTTTTTGTTTTGCAGATTTCATTATTGGATACTGGACCGATATTCATCAAAGCATTTCAGGCAGATCATCATCATAGCAGCTCTCTGAGGTACTTTGAGAATCAGAATGGAGCTCGAAATAGATTGTTAGAAATCAATGATAAACTTCATTGCTACACTTCCTAGTTACTATTTACGATGTACTTTATTACTAGCTGTAACTAGCCATAGGATAGTCTAGTAGTCTACTCCTAGGTTCTCCCTCTCTATCAGGGTTCAGGGTTTATATGTACATTTTACATTCAGTATGAGTTAGTGTGATTGAATGATATTGTGTGTTCTTCTTCCGCCTCCCTACTTGGTGATTGCTGAATTCACACGTGTGGGATGCCCTACACATGTATTTTTGATCTCCTAAGCACAATAACACCATAAAGATCAGACTAGCATTGGTTGTCAATAGGAAAGCTGATCATACAAGCAATATTATTGTGTTACAAGCAAAATCTGTCATCAAAACATAAGACTAAGCATCATAAATGCCTCTACTCGGCTAGAGAGAGAAAATAGCAAGTACAAAACTCTTGGAGAGAGAGACGGCACAAAGAGCTTGTTTCCAAATTTGCACTACACACAAATTTCATCATTTTCTCAATGAGAGTACATCACATATATATAGATCCATGGACTCTTCTCCTACTTTGAGTTGAATTGGAGTTGTGGATCCACCCCTCAAGCTATCTAGACTTATTCAAGCCACCTCACTATGTCTAATTGTGCCACCTAGTCTTTCCATGCATTAAATGTGGCATGTAAGGTACAAATGGCAATTCCTATGGTAGCTCGAGTTTCTACTTCTACCTACCTTGAATATTCTATTCTAAGATGGGTCTTTACTAAGCCAAAAGAGCTCAATTCATCTTTGGCATTTTTAGGACCCATACACACAACATTAGATAGATTTTTCAATAATTTTGACACTCCTCCTAAAAATGTATCTAATGTGGATCAAGCATTGATCTTGAGATAAGACCAAGATTAGACCTATACTTTGAAAAGGCACTTTTGCAAAGTGGCTTTGTGAGAAGATCAGCAATACACGAAGATGTGTCGACATGTTCTAAGTTGATTTCACCTCCAATGAGCTTTTCCCTTACAAAATGGTGTGCCACTTCTATATGCTTGCTTCTTGCATGAAAAATAGGATTGTTTGCAAGAGCTTGTGCCGATATGTTGTCACATTTGATCAAGGGAAAATCATCCTCTTTGATGCACTTTAGCTCCATGATTAACCTCTTGATCCAAAGCACCTCTTTAGTTGTTGTAGTGAGTGCTTTGTACTCGGCCTCACAAGATGATAGAGATATGGTATCTTGCTTCTTTGAAAGCCAAGACACAAGATTGCCTCCAAGAAAAATAGTATATGCATTAATGGACTTCCGATCCATTTTATCACTTGCAAAATTGAAATCTGAATAGCCAACAATGGTTAGATCTTCATTCTTGTACAATAAACCATAATCTTGAGTAGAAGATACATATCTTAGAACTCTCTTGGCCATCTTCCAATGTTGGATCTTGGGATCTTGCATAAACTGACTCAATTTGTGCACACAATAGCTCAAATCGGGTCTAGTGATAGTAAGCCAAATTAAAGAGCCTATAAGACTCCTATAAAGTGTGATGTCCTCGAAGGATCTTTCATCACCTTTAATAGGATCTTTTACATGTTGCTCCATGGGAGTATCTATGCCTTTACAATTTGGCATATTGCATTTTCTCAACATAGAAAAGACATATCTAGATTGACAAATAAAAGCATACTCTTCATGAAAATCAATCTCAAGGCCCAAAATGTAATGGATCTCTCCTAGATCTTGCATTCTAAATTCTTTTCCTAATGCATCTTTGGTTTCTTGAACTAGCATCAAACAACTTCCATTAAGAATAATGTCATCTACATAGATTAGGAGAATGACAATATTATTACCATCAAACTTTCCTGAGAGAGGTGGATTTTTGTCCACTATTTTGGTGGTAAATGGATATCTTTCGTATAGGCGTAGAGACATAGGCGAAAAAGTATGATCACATGGAGTAGAATTAGACATTTGAGACCGTTACTTACACTGTATGTGTACTCTGTTGATCTATATGTCAAGTATCATACAATAAGTATAGTCGCTCTATGTAAGTCTAAGATTAGAGTAATTAAGCATCTACAACTAATCAGGGAAATACAAGAGTGGCAGATTAGCCACAACCTAAAATGTATCTGCTGACGTCATGCCATCAGATCAGATATCTGTACTTCTGGGTACTTGCATGATCTCGTTGGTACTCTCTGGAGCGTGGAGGGCAGGAGAAGGTTTCATTTTGCTCATTTGCCTTCTCTCATACTGGACCACAAAATATTCTCATGGACCACAAAAGATTCTTGTTCATGAATCTTTCGTGTTTGCGAACCGTTTGTCTTCGTCTGCTTCGACTTTCGAGTTCGCGAACCGTTCGCCTTCGTTTCTTTTGACTTTCGAGTTCACGAACCGTTCATCTTCATTTTCTTTGACTTTCGAGTTCTCGAAACTTTTCGTGCTTCGTGTCTCCTGACTTTCGTGTTCCCGAACATCTTCCTCAGGCTAAGATCTGAAAGCTAGCAAGGCTTCGTAGTTAGAAACATTTCATTTCTTCAAGAATGAGGAAGAAGATCCTGTCGAGAGGGATCATCAATAATATCATCTCCAAGAGTGCGAATTCTCTCATGTGCAAGAGAGCAAGGTCAACCCACCAACAAGATGATTGTGAAGATGGCCTTGGAAAAATGTGTGTCTATTCTTGGACAACATGAAAACCATTATCATGAGCAATAGTTGCAAGAACATCACGAATGAAATTATGTGACACTACGATTTCCATCCACATTAACACTTAGAAATGTCATTTAACATTGTATGTGGTAGCCCCAACTTGGTACAAAGAGCAGTGATAAACAAGTCAGAGGAGAGTTGCAATAATGGAAGAACTAGATGTACAACCAACAATCTACACCTAACTAATCATCCAAAGGGAAATGAAATAGTGATTGTGGCTAAGTCAATAATAAATCAAATAAAGCATGCCACAATGAAAAAACCAATAGGAGGCAAGAGGAGGCCCAAGCACCTTTCCTCAAGCTATTCACCTTCCAAGAGTAACACAAAGAAATAACAAGATAATCACAAGATGGCAATTTGTCATAATCTCAATGTGTTATTTACAAGGGAAATGCCTCTCTTCTTACAGCAAGAAGGGTCTTCCATAAGTTTCCACTAACTTATAGGATTAGTCTTCTAAACTTGCCATTCTAAGGCTCACAACTTCTAACTTAGAAATCTTGAATCTCTAAACTTAGAACTTAAGATAATTTGGAATCTTTTATTTCTAAGCTTAAGTTTTCTAACTTAGAAGTTTAAAATTCATTTAAGCTTCTACCCATGGTCTTATAACACACATGCCATAGTAGAAGTTTATTAACAAGTACTCACACGTGGACTTACAATACACATGCCATAGTGTTTTATTTCTCTTTTTATACTTTGTTGCTAACATTATCCCCCTCTTTATTGGATTGGTGGTCCCACACCAATCGAGGCTTTTTCGTCCCGGATCTGTTAGGCTTCCTGGAGGCGAGATTGTTGTTGGCGATTTTGGTAGATCTTCTTGTTGATCCCTTCCATCATTTTCCAGCATAGTTTGGTAAGGAAGGGCCTTGGAGTATAGTAATTTAGCATACCCTACAGAAATCCATGGGTCTTCCATAGCTTGATCATATCAACATGGAGCGCCAAAGTGAGGGTTGCCCTATAATGAAGGCATGCTATGTTGATGTGGTCAACTTTCGTCTTTAAGGGCTAATTGATATCGATGGCAATGGATCGTAGCCCCCGATCCCAATAGCCTTGCAATTTTTGCCAAAAATGCCACCAGGCCATAGTTCTTCACAAAATATTGCACATCACGATCGGGATTCCCATGGTGTTGTTGGTAGAAGACGCATCAATTTGTGATCATGTCGTCAGCCGGGTTTTCGGTATTCAAACTTGTCAACTTGGGCCAATAAATCTTGTTTTTAACCTTCGTGTCAGCAAACAGGTCTCGGTGACCTATTGGATAATAATATGGATTAATGCACATATAGACTGGTGCTTCGAGAGATGATCTCTTTAGCCTTTGCCAACTCGGTTGTAGACGCTCCTTTGAACCTGTCAAAGTGGCCTTGAAATCCCTGAAGGGCCACTTTGTATGTCTCCACTTTCTTGAACAAATATGCAATCTCCGTCGGTGTGACCGGATGATCTGGTATTTGTGTTTGAAGATACGCATCACGTTCAAGGGTGGTCGAATCCAATTCACCTTGAAGTCGCGTGCGATCTTGTTCAGCCATCTGTAATTGACCCTTTAGCAGCTGCACCTGTTGCTTTGCATCCTGCGTGGCCTTATCCACCTGATCTTGTGCAGTTGTCAGGACGTTTTGCAGGGAGTTGATGTAGTCTTCCAAGCGAACAGCTTGTTGCTGGGCCAACTTCTTTTCGGCTTCAGCCTTGTCTTCATGTTGTTTGGAAATCTTTAACTCTTGATCTAGCTGGACAAGTTTCTGGCTGATCAGAGTGTTTTTGGACTCCATCTCGGAGATTCTCTGCTGGATCTATATATATGTAATGTACTCTCATTGAGAAAATGATGAAATTTGTGTGTAGTGCAAATTTGGAGACAAGCTCTTTGTGCCCTCTCTCTCTCCACGAGTTTTGTACTTGCTATTTTCTCTCTCTAGCCGAGTAGAGGCATTTATGATGCTTAGTCTTATGTTTTGATGACAGATCTTGCTTGTAACACAATAATAATGCTTGTATGATCAGCTTTCCTATTGACAACCAATGTTAATCTGATCTTTATGGTGTTATTGTGCTTAGGAGATCAAAAATACATGTGTAGGGCGCCCCACACGTGTGAATTCAGCATGGTATCAAAGCCTACCTAAGTTTTACAAGCAAATCTAATCAAAAAGTTTGCAGATCTGATCAGATTTCAAGCTAGGAATTGTCTAGATTCTACTTTCTAGCTAGTTTGTAGTTTTCTGGTGATTTAGAGCTTCAAACCACATTGAATGGGCCAGATCAGATACTGTATGGAATTTCAGGTGCTGGCACGTCTGAAATCCGCCCATTTTCAGATTGGTGGTTCTCTCTCACCTTAGATCCAAATTTTTGCAAATTAGCCCACTATAAAGCTAGAAATGTGTAGAATCTGATGCGATTTGAATCATGACAATTGAATAAGCCAATCAGAAGTTATAAGCTTTTGAAGAGTCGTAGGTAGGGCGCCTAGACCTGTGGCAAATCGTGTGTACATGGCATTTATTGCTTGAATGATCACAAAAATCATCCAGAAACTGTACAATCTCATCTATATGTGATTTAGAAAAAATTTTAGGGTTCTAAGCAAATTATTTCATACAAATAGATTGAATTTGAGTCAATTTGACATTTTTGGAATATTTCACATGTGAAATTCAGAGAACCATAACTTTTGCTATACTTCATCTTTTTTGATGAGTTTTAGAGAGATTGTCAAGCTAGTGAGATCTAGCTCACAGTTTTTTGCTTAGTCTTACATAGGATTTGGTTTTGTACCCTTGATTGGTTCCTATAGTGAGAAGACAATAAATTCTTTCATCCATCTTTTTTTATTTCCATCATTCTTTATGACTTCAATGGGTGTCTTTCTATTAGAAACAAGTGAAAGACTGTCAACCTCCAATTACTCAATTTGGAAGGCTAGAATGGAATCTATCCCAATACTACAACATGTGATGGATATTGTACTTGGCATTGAAGAAGAACCACAAATTCCTCAAGAAATTCCAAAGTACAAAAAGAGAGCCAGGATGGCTCTACATTATATTAAGATGAATGTCTCAAATGACATCTTAAGATAAATTGGTGTTTGTACTAATGCCAAAGATGTTTGGGATACTCTCAAGTCTATCTATGAGGCAAAAAATACTTCTAGACTTCTAACACTAAGAAACCAAATTTTTCAAAGTGTACAGAGAAGTGATGAATGTGCTTCAGCTTAGAGTTAAAGACCTCCATAGAGAATTGTTATGCATAGGAGACTCCATCAACCAAAATGAACTTGTTCAAGTCATACTTAATGGGTTAAAGGAGGAATATGACAACCTTGTTCAGAGTTATGCCATTAAGGAGGAGCTACCAAGCCAACATTTCTAATGAAGAGAAGGAAGATGCTCATGCAAGTGATGGAGAGGGATCTCTTATGGTCTCGAGCTTTTCTTCATCACCTTTCAAGAAGGATGGTTCGTGGTATATCGATAGTGGAGCTTCCTCACATATGTGTAGCTCCAAGTATTCTTTTTCATCCATATCACCTTATGAAGGAGCCAAGAAGTCCATCTACACAGCAAATGATCATGAGTGTGCTATTGAAGGCATAGGGACCATTCCCCTAAAGCTTTCTTCATCAAAAGTTCTTTCTCTATCTAATGTACTTTTTGTTCCCAAGTTAACAAAAATCTTATTAGTGTTGGGCAATTGTTAGATGTGAATTTCAATGTTGATACATGTACAATCAAGAAGCATGATGAGATCCTTCATTTGGGTCTAGATATGGTGGAATCTACAAGCTTGATCCCAAAGAGTATGCTAACTCTTGTGATAGTGCTTTTGCTACTCATATGTCTTTGGAAGAACTATGGCATAGAAGGTTGGGACATCCTAACTATAATTCTATGGTGTCCATGGTCAAGAAAGCCAAAGTTATTGGCTTGCCTAATCTTATCTCCAAGAATTTCAAGCCATGTGAAGCTTGTGCCATATCTAAGTCTCATAAGAAGCCTTTTTCAAAGTCATCTATCAAGACTACACATTCATTGGAGCTCATACACTCGGATGTGCACTTCTCATCTTCAAAGAGCAAGGGTGGTGCTACTTGCTTTGTAACTTTCATTGATGATTTCACTAGATTTACTTGGGTATATCTTCTAGCTTCAAAGTCTATGGTGTTTGACTATTTCCTAAAGTTCAAAGCTCTAGTTAAAAAGCAATTTTCTTACAAATCAAGATTCTTAGAAGTGATGGAGGTGGTGAGTACACTTCCAATAACTTTCACGATTATTGTGAGCTTGAAGGCATTAAAAGAGAGTTTTCTTGTGAATATACACCATCTCAAAATGGGGTGGCTGAAAGAAAGAATAGAACATTGTGTGAATGTGCCAAAACCATCATAATTGAGACATACTTGCCAAAAGACTTTTGGGGTGAGGCTATCAATTGTTCAAACTATCTTTGCAATAGACCTCCTCATGTTGCACTTGGAGGAAAGTCACCATATGAAGCACTCTATTTGAAGAAACCTAAGGTTGAACACCTTAGAGTATTTGGATGTATATGCTTTGTCCATATTCCCTTGGAAACGAGAAAGAAGGATGATCCTCCTGCAAGCAAAGGAGTAATGGTTGGATATTCATCCAACAAGAAAGCCTATCGAATCTACATGCTCTCTACCTCTAAAGTAATTGATAGTAGAGATGTAGTTTTTCATGAAGAAGAAAAGTCCAATCTTGGAGGGGCCGAGATCAAGCAACCTCAAAATCTATCACCTATTGTTATTGAAGACAATCAACATATGGAGGAGTCAAGATTTGAAGATGGAAGTCCTCAGATTTTCACTCCTAGAAGATCCATGAGGGAGAGATCCGAGCCCAAGCCACTTATGATGACAAAGGAAAACAAGTGGATCTTGATTTCACTTATGCTTATTTTGGCAAAATTAATGCTCACATGGTTATATAGAATGTCTTTATTTTGTCAAAAGCATTGAAGACACATAGGAAACCACAAATGTTTTTGGTGAATAAAAATTATATTCATCAGGGAAAGAATATCATATAAGAAAAAATGTATGTAATATCTAAAGTAGATATTGAAAAGCACAAATACTCCAAAATTGATCAAGAAAGTTCTCTTGACACGTACTCTTATTCAGCAAAATTTAGTTGAGTCTCCATAATTCAAAGAGTTCCAATATAATTTAGACGATATTTTTAAATTATGATATTTGAACAAAAGACATGCAATTGTGCATGTGGATTTTTGTATTAATAAACTAATAAACATATAAATAGATAATTATAAATGTATCATATCCTTATGCTACAAGCGACGCAACGCAAAACCATGATTGATAGTGCTTTTGACATAATTTATATGCCAAATACATTGACGAAAAAAAAAACATTTCTAATAATGTTCAATGGATCGATTTAAGTAAAGTCTGAATCTGCAGAGAGTCAAATTGATTTGGTCAAGATCGATTTAGTTCTTGGATCAAGATTGATTCTTGAATTAGTGGAGTAGGCCCGAAATAAACGTAGCTCAATCAATAGTTAATAAAGGTTTTATTGACGTGCGCTCAGGGATTCAGATATAGCAAGATCAATGCAGATCAGAATTGTTTGTGGGTCGACGGCTACTCAGGGTCGAAATAGTACTATGGATCAAAGTCTAGATCTAAGATGCACCTAGGATCGATTTCGTGAAGGATCGACAACCTACACATTAGCCAAAACTTGTTTTCCGAAAGATCCAAGCATATAGCATGTGTGGATCAATTCAAAGCCCTCTCAAAATCAAGAAAAAAATTCAAAGTAGCAGAAAAGATGTGCAATGAGAAGTCAAGAGTCAATGATGCGTGGAAAACCAAGATAGAAGACAAAAAGAAAGAATGCAAAGGCCAGATCCTGGGAAATAACCTTTATTTTTTTTTTCTTGTTTTTTTTTCTGTTTCTTCTTGTTCTTTTTCCTTTTTTTTTCTTGCCTTCTTCTCTTTCTTCTTCTTTGCTTCTTTTTCACCTAGTTGTGTGTGTGTGTGTGTGTGGGGGGGGGGGGGGGGGGGGGGGTGAGAAAGATATGGAGATGGAGGAAGATCCTACGAGAGAGAGAGAGAGAGGGAGGATAAAGAGAGAGAAATAGGGAGGGAGAGAGAGAGAGAGAGAGAGAGAGAGAGAGAGAGAGAGAGAGAGAGAGAGAGAGAGAGAGAGAGAGAGAGAGAGAGAGAGAGAGAGAGAGAGAGAGAGAGAGAGAGAGAGAGAGAGAGAGAGAGAGAGAGAGAGACAAAATTTTACTTAGTTCCTCTTGAGAAAGCAAGACTGAAACCTTCTAGCCTTTATTCATAATCCAACAGGGTAAAATATAGCTGAAAAGTAAAATACAATAATGAAAAAACACGATAAAGCATAACCACTTTCAAGACGTCCACCAACTGATACCTGGCACCATGCCACAACACAAAAACGCAACTGTTTCAAAGGGTCAAGATCAAGGTGAGCCTTCATCTTTTGTTAAGAAGAAGAAAGATAGGTCAAATTTGAAGTGCTTCTATTGTGGAATCAAAGGGCATTTTGCTAGTGATTTCTACAAGAAAAAGAGAGATCAAGATGATAAGCAATCCAACCTAACTATTGATGAAGATGTTGTTGATGAACAAATCTCAAATGATGCTTTTGTTATGTCATTTTGCTTGTTGGCCAATGATGGAGACATTGATCCTTGGTGGATTGATAGAGGACCTACATCAGGTATGACATATCATGGGGAGCATTACTCATCCTTGATGGCATTTGAAGGTGATAAGAAGGTTATCTACACGGCCCCCAAATATGGTGAGTGTGCAATCAAAGGGATTGGCACAATTCCTATTTCTCTCTCTACTAATAGGAATGTGAATTTAAGAGATGTTTTGTTCATTCCTTCCATTACTAAGAATCTTCTTAGTGTAAGTCAATTGCTTGATAAGGGATTCAAGGTGGAGTTTGTTGGTGGTGCTTGTTTGATCAAGAAAGAAGCTGAATTGATTGCAAAAGGGAAAAGGCAAGGTAAGTTGTTGAAACTTGATGCTTGTGTTGTTGCTAACCAAGTTGGATGTATGGCAAAAGAAGACATGTCAAATCAAGAGGTATGGCACAAGATATTGGGGCATCTCAACTTCAAGACATTGGAGGTGATGGCAAAAAGACAAGTGGTTCTTGGTCTTCCCAAATCTTTGTCAAAAGCAATAGTCAGGCTAGAAGTAAAGTAGCTCATATAACATTCTTGAAATTATGGTAGAAAAGCATTGTAAGCTCAATCTTGAGTTTTCTACTACTATATTTTACAAAAAGCGGTGGATTCATTGTGTGCTTATCACCTACAGTAGATGCAAGTCAATCTAGAGTATAATGTTCTTGAGAAATAACATAGCTCAAATAAAGCTCTCTGAGTAGAAAGATGCATTTGCCTTTATCTTAAATTGGTTTTTGATACTTTTTTAGTAAATGCTAAAAATACTTCTACTTTTTTCAACAATCGTGACATAAGTAGTCACGTGCACAATTACAATAGCAAAAAAAGGATGGACTATGGACTACAAAAATTCACATACATGGCCATGATCAAGGACATAATTTATATGCAAAAAAAAAAAATCTAATGGAACATTAAGACATAGCACTAGTGTGCCAATGGACTAAGTTAGATACTATTATTAACAACACTGACTGATTATGAAGTGATGGTTCTTCGATGCTCATTTGACCTAAATAAAGCAATGCCTAAAATTCCCATATGTGCTCCTCCATTATAACATACTTGTCTATGTGAAAACATGTAGGTGCATACTCCCCTCCACTTGGCGATGTGCAAACATGTAGGTGCATACTTCCCTCGACTTGGCGATGTGAAAGCATGTACGTGCATACTCCCCTCAACTTGGCGATGTAGGTGCATACTCCCCTCAACTTGGCAACGTGCAAAGTGATTGGCTCATAGTTCCACTATATCATAGTGCATAGATGATAGCTTTCGTAAATTTGCAGCTCGCCAAGTTTTGAAGAGACACCTTGCATACATGAATTACTGTGTAGGTGATGTATCATTTGCCATGCTTTTGCTCATATACCATTTTGTCTACTAAAAAGTACGTCTATCGTTTCACTATGTCAAACATACACGGAATTGACTAAAACGTGGTTTGGAAATACTCCACTATGAGATTTGCAATGATTTGGGTAGTTTCTTGCAGGTCGCATGGGCGCGCGCGCACACACACACACACACACTCACTCACTCACTCACTCACTCACTCTCTTCTTTTTTCAATATTTTTATTAAAAGAAAAAAAGAAAAAAACTTATCACGATTTGAAATAAATTGAAAGGACTTAATATAAATAAAACAAACCAGTATTCTTATGGTAAACTACTACGTGAATAACTACTATTTGATGTGGGCTAACAAGATTTGATCCAACTATCCTAAAAACTTTGCCTACATTATACTACAAAGCTTATTGTGACCTCATGAAAAAGTAACAAGAGAAGTAGTATGGTTTTTGCCTCTCGAATTTATTTGTTTGAGAATTATTTTGTAAACACTTAATTGGAGCTTGTTTTAGGTCTTTTAACTTCTATGTTGACTTTTTGCTTTAGGCCATCACCCTTTTTTATACTTCCTTGAAGATTTCGTTCATTTCATGGGGCTATTTTCCTTTTGGCCATCTCTCAAGGCTAATAGCCTTTGCTTTGTTCCTTCTTTCTACGATAGCAATGATGTTCAAGCCAATGCTACTAATGGCCATGGTCCACAAGACTTGCTTCATTGGGTGTTTGCTCACACACTTTTCTTATTCATTTTTTCTTTGGTCCCAACTTTGAGCCTCCCCTTTGAAACCAAAAAGCATAATTGTCTACTTATGACAACCTTCTCTTACTTTATGTTGTATGTTGGTCATTCATGTGCAAATCTCCATTTGCCACTCATTTGCATTTTGCTAAGAGCTTGCTTGCTAGGCAATCTTCTTGCCCTCTTCATTCTTTCAACATTGTTGATAGTCAAATCATGTTGGTTGTTTTTCTTTTTACAATGTACATCCTGTTGCTTCAACATTGCTACTCTTTGTTCATGACTAGGGTTGCAAACAAATTGTTTTCTCCTATATTTCTAGTCCTATGTTTTGTAGATTGATTTTTTGTTCTTATTGTTTGTTCAAATCAGCCTACATATCTTTTAGCTCAAAAAAAAATTTAATTCACTTTTGTTGTCTAAAAAGAATTTTGTCTTTGTTCTATTTGTCAATATTAAAAAAGGCTTTTACGTTGAATTTGGTCAACGAAATTTGACATGAGCTCTTATAAATATTGTATACTCAAAAGCCAAAAATATTTTACATTTGTTTTCATTTTTGCTATTAAATCGTGCATGCGTGCACACACACACACACACACATCTTTCTAACCTTGTACGATGTTCTGCATTACACTTGCTTGATTATGGCAACTTGAATGAATAATTGTCCCTCAAGATAAGTCGAATGGTACTCAAAGATGTTCTTTGAAGTCATCATGCTAGAACAGTTCTATAGATGACCATCAAACCTGACATTGCAACTTTTGTGAGTAGTGACGTAAATAATAAACTTGAACATATGTTGACTTAAGCAATTCCCACATAGATTTCTTTGTTCCAGCAAGATTTTTCCATTTTGCATGGACGGTAGGTGAGTCTGTTCCCCTCAACTTCAAGAGGTGGTGAAATGTTTGAAAGTAAACCCATAAAATGTTTACATAATATCTTGTATAATAAAGTGGAACGATCTTTTATCATCAACTTATATTTGTTGTTATGGATGCCTTGCAAAATCAATCAAGCTCTCTCTCTCTCTCTCTCTCTCTCTCTCTCTCTCTCTCTCTCTCTCTCTCTCATATGGATAGTATCTAATGTAGTGTTACCCCCTCTTATTAGAAAAAGTTTGGGCTTTCGACACTACTGGGTCCAACATCCCAACATAGTGGGTCTCTCTTACAATGGTCAAGATCAACCCTTTTTTTATCCAATGATTGGTATTGTTGGCTTCGAGCACATCTCATGGTTCCTTCCACAAAGCTTCACACGATGAGTCATTGAGGTAACTCTCGCTATTTATATGTTACAATGCTAATAGCCCCACTTCTTCTCTCTTCTTCTTCCTACCCTCACTTCCAATAATTTTATTTGTGCCTATCTCCTCTTGATAGCGCCCAGCTACAATGCTACGATGGACATTCAACTTATGAGCAGGTATGAACTCGCACTAAATGCATTGCTCTTTATGGTTTTTTCAATTCATTTATTGCAGTAGTATGATGCGGCCTACTATAGCATGAATTGTATACAAAGTTGAGTAGGCATAAATGTGTTGGATCATCGTTGATGCCATAACGCTTGAAGTTTTTTTTTATATCACACCTGCCTAAACTTCATGTGACATACCATTGCAATTGATAGATGTCGTGCTCTCACAAAAAACATATACAATGCATGATTGATTGATGATAGCCCATCGCTGCTGACAGCCGCATGGTGCATACACAAAGTAGCATATACATCCTTTCTGGGTGTTGTTTATCATACAAGTATTAACGACAATCCGTCGCTGCTGACAACTGCATGGATCACTTAAACACACATACATTTTGTTTGGTTGATTCTCACAGAGAGATAGACCATCGCAGGTAACAGTCGCATGGCTTACATAAAAAAAATTACACTACTTCTCTGCGCCGCTGCTACAGCGATCTATGCTGGAATTCGCTACATTGGCAGGCCATTTAACTCACGATTTTTTTGTTATCAACACATTCAATGATGAGCGATTGACCAATGATGAATTGCTCAACGTACACAGCGATTTAATCGTTACTTTTTCATCACTTGGTGCTCTCACACTTAGTTAATGTCTTGAGCAAATGCAAATGACTAAGTCCAATGTCTCGTTGTTATGGAAGGTCACCAGCACTCTATATGACCGGAACTCAGGAACAACATCATATATAACTATGTATCAAACAAATGATTCGTGTTCAACTATCGTACTTCGATTGTGGATAACACTTTTTCTGGCTCATAACGAATGTTTCATTACTACTCATGTATAATTCTCGTCATGGCTTTAATGAATGCTCGTGATAGTTCACTCTTAAAAATCCACACTCAATAAAGCTTTTTTTTTGTAATGCACCAAGAATCAATATTTGTGGAGGTATTATGGCATCCTCACAGGATAACACATCCACCTCTATTCAGGTACGAGCTTTATCTATGTTATGAAAAAGTCTCATCAAAAAAAAGGTAAACATAGTATCATTACTATGAGGAAATAAGCAAAAACTTTATAAATTAGAAGCTTTCTTTGAATCTCCTTCCTCGACAATACATTAATATTATAACATATTCAATACAAACATTGCATATTTATACTTTAAGCAATAATCCATGCCATTCTAACCCAGGAGACTATTATGACTCTTGCATTCGAACCAAAAAAAACCATGTTCAAGACTATACTAGCCAATTATATACTTCTTAATTGCAACCCAAATAACTTTGTAAGTTTCATATCTACCCTTTCAAGTCTATACTCTGAACAAAAATAGGACTTGAGCTTGAGCACCCCTAGAAAGCTGGATATGCTCAAGGGTCTCGACACCACATAATTTGTTATACAGGTCCAAAGGTTAGTATGGCATGGATTTGCCCTAATACCTTTGTGCGCTTATTAGAGGAGTTCTAAATCCAAAAAAGACCCTTTGTAAAGATTCTCTTTATATTTTTTCTCAAATTTTTCTTACACAAAGACCAATCAAAACACTCTAAAATCTACATAACGTAACTTTTTGAGTCCACATTAAAAATGGCATAACTTTTGTGATAAGTCCAATTTCAGCGGAGTTTGGTGCATTGGAAAGCGCTCAACGAGCTCTTTCCAATGATATCTTACATGACATACTTTTGAGTTACGATTAAAAATTTATGGCAAGTCAAAGATACTAGTTGAACAATACAAAAGAGATCTTTGCACGAATTCTTTTAAGGTCCTTTTGGAACTCAAAACTCCCCTAATGTGTGTCGTTGCTCATCCTATTTGCTAAGCATTCCATAAGTACGGTTTACATTTTTTAACATGCGTTTTGTTTTTTTTTTTTTAATTGATATGGACTAACGCCGCATACACTGATTTGTATGGCTTTTGCCCTAATACGGTTAAAAGACGACTTAGCCTATCACTAAAAGTCAGACTTGATTGGAAAAATCAGACTATGAATTTTTTTTTCTAATCAAGTTGTTAAGTAGCAAAGCTTATTTTGTACATAGATAACAACTGACATTCATCATTGACACTTGTATTCTTCACATACTAACATACGGGGTTTTGTGTTGTGGGATAGTGGCAAGTACTAGTTGGATGTCTTGAAATAAGTCTTGCTTTATGGTGCTTTTTTGTACCGTATTTTATTTTTCAGCTATATTTTACCTTGTCGGCGTATAAATAAAGGTTTCAAAGGGTTTGGCAAGAAAAACCATGTGTATGCTTTCAACTCTCACTCACTCACTCTCTCTCTTGCTCGCTCCCTCCGCGCGCACGCACACACGCATGTTCTAATTACTTAAACAAAATTGATGATTTTCTCTAAATTGGCATTGAGTGTTTCCAGTTTATATTAGATTAACTAACAACAAATCTCACAACTCTTCACTATCTAAAGTTATGACATTCTTCCATTTACTAACATTGTCATCAGATTTTAATATGAAGCAATAAGATGTGATCCCTGACTACAATATAATCGTCATTTAAATCCACTTTCGCGCAAATTATGTTACAAATATTTTCTTAGATATCCCCCCGCCCCCACTAGAGAGAGAGATCATACAATCATTTAACTTAATGGAACTTTGATTGGTTCAAATTATGAATGAATATAGCACTTTAAAAAAAGCTAAATGCATTGTACTACCCCAATTAGGGCATGAACCAATGTCAAATCATCTATAACAAAATGAAAATAAGGCCAATCATCATAATTTGTGAACAATTTGCAACTATGTGCATGCCAACTTGCATTCTTTGTCAACTCCAATTCATCTATGTTTTGTTGAAATGTTTTAGTTGTTGGCCCACTTTGTAATATGGAGTGGATGCTTTGAAGATAACACATAGTCAAGGAGTCAGTCCACGGAGCTCCGAACGGAGCATCATCCCCCGCAACCCATCCAAGATGGCCACCATAAGGTGTCACCACAAGTAAACAACAAGGATTCTTCTGCAAATGCCAAAAGTTAAATTAACATTCTATTCTATAATTATAAGATTATGTTATGAAAGCTTTTTGGAATGGAAGTCATCATATTTTAGGAAGCATTGCCATTTTGCATTGAAGCAATTTTTGAGATATGTGACCTAAGGAAATTCCAAGTACCTCAATTTTATCATGTGGAATACCACGAGATGGAGCAATGGGATCATTGGCAGCCTGCCATGAGCCATTATTTGTATGTCAGATATATACCACACTTAAATATATATAATAAGCATGCAAAAGAACAAGTAGAAATAGACCAAACATGCAAATCTAACTTTGTAAATGCTAAGCCAAAAGTGATTAGCATTGAGAGAGAGAGAGAGAGAGAGAGAGAGAGAGAGAGAGAGAGAGAGAGAGAGAGAGAGCGTGTGTAGTAGTAGCTACTTGTGGATTATAATTTCTTTCTCCACGACAAAAGCGAACAAATCCTTATACTAGTCGATGTTAAATAGCCAATAAAGTAGGAACATAAGCTATTCAGGTTAAAAGCCTTGATGTGGTCATGCTTTTTGTAAGGAGCACTTTGTCTGTACTTTCATCATTTCTCTTCTTTTTTGACCAATCAGTTACGTAGGTAGTGTGTTTACGCTCATAAAATTTGCTACATAATCTTTCTAAAGTAGGCAATAGTTTTCACAAATGAGCCTCAATTTTCTATGTCAAGAATTATAATAAGGGAGTGTTGCTCAAAAGAGAGTTGATTCATCATCGTATTATGAAATTGCAAGAATTTGAATGTCTTGGAGCAAAGCTCCTCTTCTTTTGACTTTCTTAATTTAATCTTAGATGTGACTTATTTTTTCCTTGAATATCATGTCTAACTCTTTGGATACAAAAGTTTGGGCAATTGTGAACTTTATATGCGATAATGTTATCCATTCTATTGTATGCAGATGTGTTCCCAAGTTCTACTACTTACCTACATACTACCACAATAAAGGCTTCGAAGTAAATGCAAAGAGGACCAAAGATATACAACACATCTTGCCCCTTTGTGCAACACCGGATTCTAATTTGGATGGCAATGGCCAACATCTAGAAATTGTCTCATCCTACACATACCTTGGAGTTTTCTTTTTTGGCCCTACGTCATGAGACATGGTAGCACATATCAATTAGGCAAGGGCCTTCCATCCTACGTACCTTTTGGTACTTGAGATACATTGATGAATCTCTCTCTCTCTCTCTCTCTCTCTCTCTCTCTCTCTCTCTCTCTCTCTCTCTCTCTCTCTCTCTCTCTCATGAAAAAACCCTAAAAAGAATGACCACTCGAGACGTACCTGGATGCACAACAAAGGGATCTTGACATCTCCAATGGACCGAGAGCTACTTGCATCTTTATAATAATCATCAACTGAGTTGTATCCAAAAGAAACTGGATGCATAAAGATAAACTTTTATAGCATCTTCATATAAATTCATTAGACTGTATTTTGTACAAGAAGTAGACTTAGACAATGAAAAGAGAAGGACGATGACTTTTCTACCACAAGTCATCATGAAGTTCGACTTGGTTCAAAAATATATAGAAACAATTGTTAAAATAAAACATCATAACAAAGACAAGACAAAAACAAATAGTTCTTAAAATTGTAATACTTATTTGAAACAAATTGTAAAAAACAAGGGAGCAAAAGATGTCATGATATTGTTGTGTGCACTTAAATAAATTGATAGCAAACAAGATTTGCCTAACACAGGTGATATGTCCTTGCCAAAGAAAAATGTGGTCAATACATTTTATTAAGCATAATGTTGACAGCTAATTAAATAAAAGGAATATGACTTGTCTTTCTAAGAGAGTCAGCCATTAATTGCTAGATGAAAATAGCTGGTTCTTTCAAACTTTTCCCTTTGAAAAATTTTCTTCTCATAGGTGCTACTGGAATATCGTCTTTCAATGTGTCCATAATGGACCTTTTATATGTCCATTATTAGATCATACATCCAGTTTCAAAGGGGAATATCTCAACTCTACTCTTTATAGACGGACCTCTCTCCATCGCCCATTTCAGAGGGACCCCTCTTTGTTGTTGGTTGAGATCATTTCACCTTTCATAGTCTTCAAGACAGTCATATGCCTATGCACACCACTTAAACAAGGATTAGTCAATACATGTGATTGAGGACTCTATTCTTTGAACATACTTAATAGGGATCAGTAAATACTTTGGGTCTTATTTTCCCAAGACACACTAATGGGGATGACCAAATACTTGTGTCTCTTCGGAATGCATGTCTTAGAAAAACATAAGCTTGAGCTTCTTCATTGCCATGCAAGAATAACATCATGTAAAAGGACAAAGCCTTTCTAACTTAATCTCTTTGTCTAAGGACAAGACCTTGCTTGTCTTTCACTTGCTTTGAGATTCTTCAAGTGCTTCAAAGTATCAAGGTCTCTTACACTAAGTGCACAAGTACTTTCATCTTGAATGCCAGAATATATCCAAACCTTAAAATAAGGGCAATGCTCTAAGAGTTGATATAAGTGACATGCCATTGATCTTGATCGTATGAACAAGGAGTTGACATGGTAAATGACTAGCAATTTGCAGAAGTCGGTTTTTTGTTTGCTGACCACCCCAGGCAATCAAATTCATATAAAAAACCATGCACAAGTCCCTTTGAGGTGCCATTGCCTCAAATAGTTAAAATAGTTGTGTTGACCATAAAACTCAAAAAATACTTTTTGCATGTGCATGATCCTTCACATGCATGACGTCAAATAAATTAATTAGACTAAGCATATACATATGATATGGGCTTTACTTGCATGTTTATCCTCATTATGGTTTGACATTTGACCTTGCAAAATGAAGCAATACCACTTGTATTATGATACTTAAGCCCTTTGCGTAAGTACCAATTGTAGCCCATAAAGTAGCTAGGCCACTAACTACCAAGAAGTCATCAATCCCTTCGACCATTCACCACTGCAACCCTTTGGCTAGCTAATTGAATGTGAAATTTCTTCTCATATTCTCATATAATATGGATTTAAACACATTAAATGCATGTAAATGACAATGCAATAACTTGTGCAAAAAGTACTGCCATCAAAGTAATTTTTTGAATGAAAAGTTTAAGGACATAATCTAGGGTGTTATGGCTTGGAAAATATTCAAAGCAACTATGAGAAGCTATAACCCAATGCACTTAGCACTCACCTTCCAACATTAGGTTCTAAGTTTCAATCAATGATATTGAACTTCTTTCTATAAGTATGTGATAACATTCTTCTCATGGTCACATACAGTCAATTATGCTGATATGCACTTTTTGAGATCTCACAATAAACTACTTAAATCTATAAAAAAAAGTGGGCACGACTTAAAAAATAATCTTTTAAGATTTGAAAAGCTACCTCTTGTCAGCCCATCATCAAAATCTCTAACAGTTTTTGCTTTCACTGCCTTCATGATTTGGTAATTTCCACCAATCTCATTGAAAAGAGAGACATGCCTGTTTGCATATTAGTATGTACAAATTAGTCTCATTTCTATCAAGATTGGTTACAAATGCGGCTTTGAATTTAGGTGACAAGCACATCTAAGAAAATAGAAGGATTATTAGATGAGCAAAATTTCAAGAAGACAACATGTAAACCAGCCAATGTTGTCCTAAAAATGTTCTCTTTTTCTACCTCTGTCTGAATGAATGGTCTTATTGAAGGAAGGACAATAGCTAATAGCTATTGAACAAGCAAAACAACAGCAATTAAAATAGCAACAGCCATGACTTATAGCTAAATAAAACATGAATCAAGCAATGCAGAAAACAACTAGGGCCTTAATAGACAAGATAGAGAGTCTCATATTCATGACCACCAAGAAACATGACCTGTGAAATAACCTTGAGCCAAGTCCTCTCTAAAAATTGAAAATGGGAGATATTAGACAGCAGCACCATCTCAAGGGCTAGCATGGGATAAGTAGCCTCAATACAAAGACATCAACATCGTCTTCAAGGAAAAATTATCAAGGCCAAGGAACATGGGTCGAAAACATGAAGAACTCGTCCGCTTCAGTAACAGAATGATTAGATAATATGTGGTGTATGAAGAAGCTTCCACTTCCATGAAAGAAAGAAAAAAATTGGAAGCATATATATACAACCTCATTACTTAACGCTTTTTGGAGCACCAAAAGGCCTCATAAAGGATTTCTCTCGTGCTAAGTGTGGGTTCACAAAATGAGCAATAAAAAAAGGACTAGTCTCCTTTCTCTATCAAAAGTTCACAAATAAAATATTCTGCCACTTTTGGAGGATGATCTTCTATAAGTGTGAACCACCATTAAATAGTATTAAGCCTTGAAGACTGGGTGTAACATCCAACCCGTAATGGGCTCCATGACACTAGTTCTACTCTATGGTTGTCAGTTTTCGATATGAAGTATCTCAAGGTTTAATGGTCATAATTGGAAAGGATTCACATAAGAATAAAGCTACCTGGTCTCAAAGCCATAGTGATCCTTAAGGTGGTATGGTCATAATTGGAAGGGATTCACATAAGAACATGTGTGACAAGAGCCTACCTAGAGTGGCATTTCAAATTTTCCAAAGAGCAGAAAGACTATAGAGCAGAGAATTGCCAAAAGAAATGGATATGAGAGACAATTTTTTGCATCAAAAGTTCAAACATGAGACACAAAGACAGCCCTTCTGGAGAATGAGAAGACATATCACAACCCAATCAACCAGAACATAGGGGAAGCAGCACACAATCATCTTACATAAGATTTCTTTACCACAAGAAGACTGGGCTTTAACACTCTTGGATGAGCTCTCCATATTCAGGCAAGAGACCATGGAGTTTTCCACTAGGCCTGCGAGATTGACAGAGGGTACTACAGTCCATTATCATTGCCATTCAGAAGTTTTATTATTTAAATTCTATAAACACTTTTTGATAAATCGTGATAAATCCCAATGACATTCAGTCCTTTTGATTCTGTTTTGATTTCAGTGTGGCATGTGCATTGTGCATAGGTCAGCAGTCCAGACAAACATGGCAAAGGTTCCAGACTTGCCACCAAGATCACAAGAGGAGGGGCATGTGTACGCATTCCTCATGAGGCTATGCCAAGGACAAGCAAGAACTTGGACCATGTTTGCACATTGTAATTTGTGGGCCGTGGTTGCTAGCATGATACATCTGCAACCTACCATCATGCATCCATGTGATTCTATGATCTATGATTCTAGAATCTATCTAGTATCTATGTAATATGATCTATGTGTCCATCGTTGAAAGTTTTAACATTCAAAGTTGAAACTTGAAAGGCATATGTATTATGTATTTATGTAATATGGATAATGTTCTAAATTTAAACCTAAAAGTTTTAACTAGTAGTAAGTATGAGATATGTTTCTAAACAATGAGTAGCAATAGGTTTGTCAATTCTTGTGTGCATGACCTATCACCTGAGCGCAAGCATTGCATAGGAGGGCAAGAGAGGGTTCAAGCCAATGTTTGTTCAAATCATGGTTCGAACCGGCCGGTTCGAACCACAGGGTCAATTAGAATCGCAATTACTCAATTTTCTGCTAGGTCCCGGCCAAGCCTTGGGGGGTTTGAAACACTGTAATTTTTTGAGAGGAGAGGAGAGGAGAGACGGAGTTTGAGCCTTTGAGGTAGTGAAAGAAGAGGTTAGAGGAGAGGGGGATAATGGATAGGTGAAGAGGAGAGACGGAGTTTGAGCCTTTGAGGTAGAGGAGAGGGGGATAATGGATAGGTGACGAGGAAGATGGATTTCTTCTTGCCTATTGAGTTGGAACTTGGGTGAATCATTGAATGATCATTGGTAGGAGTGAGAGGGAGAGGTGATGAATTTTAGGTCTATCTATGAAGTGTCTTAACCTCAATAACCGACACACAACATGAAAGCTTGAAAGAAATTAGCTATGGAAGCATGTAAAACCATGGAAATCTTAAGCACCTCAAGAAAGCAAAAGTAGGAACTCAAAATGCTTGATTAGAGAGAGAGAAGAAGAAGAAGAAGCTTTATTAACGTCTTTTCCATGCCAAAAGGCATATAAGACGAGCAAGTACATCAAGTAAAGTGGACTCAAGACGGAGCAGTGCCGTCAACCAACATAATTGAAAAACAATCTAACTAAGAAGAGGATAGTGTCCAGGATTATATGGTACGAAGTCCATTTACAGATTCAATGGCATCTCTTCAGTGCTCTAACTCTCACACTAACTCTCAATAATCTCAGATATCTCATTAGTAGCAACAGGTTTAATATCTATAAAGCGAATGATACCATCCCTATAGATCAACTGCTTTCCATTCGTTATAGCCTCCTGTTTTGCCTTTTTCCGTTCTTGAACCTGAATGAAAGTAAGGTCTTCATCCAAATATATCGTAGTGCCCCGCAGTGTAGATCTCTTCCCTAGCACTTCATGACGGCCAGTTGCAGATGCAAACCGTATGACAAGAGTGTCTGGGTCTTTCTTAGGTCGCCATGCAGTATCCATATCCTTGTGGTGGTGAAGACTCTCTTCAAGAAAGTTTTTAGCTTCACCAACAGCATCATGGGAGTTCGTAATACCTCTGACTCAGATATTAAGAGCCTTTTGCTCTAGCACACGGCTCTCGGTGAACGTAGCCGAGATAAAAGAATATGGAGGTGATAGAACAGCAATATCAGGACCTTTAAGCACATCTGCCCAGGATCGGACAGCGGTATGATGTTGTTCCACTTGACTTTCAAGCTGTTGGATCTTAGATGACGTAGTCGAATGAGAGGAAGCTTCGATTTTGATGGTTGTAACTTCTTTCTTGAGATCTGCAATAGACGAATCTAGTTTCTGAAGGTAAGATTGTACAGCTTGGATCGTAGCTTCAAGAGAAAGAAGTGTTTTTCGATGGTCGTTCAGATATTCATATGATCGTAACTGATCTGCACGAATGACGGAGATCATAAAGGCTGGAGGCACAGGTGATTCCTCTTCCAGGGTATTCGGGGTCAAAGGGTTGGCTAGAATGGATTCACTATTAGTGAGAAGAGGATCTGACGGAGAAATAGGGATTGCAACCGAAATAGAAGATGCGATGATTCCACCTGAAGCAGGTACAACAGGAGTAGGTACAACAGCGATGGAGATGGATTCCGGGCTAGCAGGTACAGGGGCAGGTACAACAGCAGCGATGGAGATGGATTCCCGGCCAGAAGGACGCGGTGCAGGGTGCGGAATGGCGGTTTCTGGGCCAGCAGGGCGTGATGGAGCGTGGGGGGAATTACCTCCCCCCCTCTTGCGTGGAGCCATCAGAAAAAGGTAGAGCACGCTGGCAGCAGGCGGCTAGAAGGCAGCAGCGATGGAGGAGCAGAGATTAGCAGCAGCAGCCATCGCGCTCAGAGAGAGAGAGAGAGAGAGAGAGAGAGAGAGAGAGAGAGAGAGAGAGAGAGAGAGAGAGAGAGAGAGAGAGAGAGAGAGAGAGAGAAGGGGGGGGGGGCCGTGGCCTCCTTGAGGATCAATCCTCTACATAGATAGTAACTAGTGAGGTGTCACCTCCCACTTGAGTCTCATGCCACATGGCATGCCAACTTGGTCCCTTGGACCCAACTTGCACTTACTAACTTTAATTTACAAAGAGAGGTGCAAAGTAATTACAAAGAAGTTGCCCCCATGAAAAACTTACAACATAATAAATATGTGCATGCAAAAGTGCCTAGCCACTAGGGGTAAAATAGGGATTACATTTTAACACCCCCCCTTAACTATTTTATTTAATGTGCCACCTAAAGAATGTCTAAACTTTTCAAACTTCTCTTTACTAAGTGGCTTAGTAAAGATATCCGCAGTTTGATCTTTGGAACCACAAAACTCAAGATCTTTCTCCCCTACCCAATCTGCATCTGAATAACCTTCCAACCGAAGGTTCCCATCATCTGTATAACTGATGCCATAAGATGAAGTTCCTTTGACATATCTTAGAATCCGCTTGGCTGATTTCCAATGTGCCTCTGTAGGTTTACTCATAAACTGACTTGCAATGCCGATTGCATGTGAAATATCAGCTTTGGTATTTGTGAGATACATCAAGTTACCCACCAATTGACGATATAACATCTC
This sequence comes from Diphasiastrum complanatum, assembly GCA_029204225.1. Classification (NCBI taxonomy): domain Eukaryota; kingdom Viridiplantae; phylum Streptophyta; class Lycopodiopsida; order Lycopodiales; family Lycopodiaceae; genus Diphasiastrum; species Diphasiastrum complanatum. The sequence continues at coordinate 28,481,322 of CM055102.1, read as the reverse complement.
ATCCACAAAAGGTGTCCCATCAACCATAGATAGCTTACTACTTGTATCATTCGGAGTAGCTATAGGCTTGCAATCCTACATATTGAATCTTTGAAGAAGTCCATTTGCATACCTTGCCTGGGATATAAAAAGAATATAACGTTTCCTCCAAACTTCCAATCCTGGGCAATAATGTATGAAGCCCAAGTATTTCATGTCAAATTCACGTAAAAGATTTTCTTTGACCTTAGCAATAAGTAGCTTATCGTTACCTGTAATGATAGGGTCATCTACATAGAGAAAAACTATTATTGTCCTCTTTCTCTCTCAAAACATACAAGTTACAATCGGATTTACTTCTTACGAAGTTTTGCTTTGTGAAGTAATTATTAATACGACTATAACATGCCTTGGACGCTTGTTCTAATCCATACAAAGCCTTCTTAGGCTTGCATACCATATTTTCTTTACCTTTAGCCTCAAATCCTTGTGGCTGGTCCATGTAAACCTCTTCCTTTGATTCTCCATTGAGGAAGGCACTTTTGACATCCAACTATTGAATGTCCCAATGAAAGAAGCTACAACTGCCAACATAATTCTTATTGATGTCATCTTTGCAACAGGAGCGAATGTTTCATCATTATCCAGCTTGAGCAAAACCGTTAACAACAAGTCTTGCCTTATGGTTCTCCATCTTACCACTTGCCTAATACTTGGTCTTGTAGATCCACTTGCAACCTATTGGTTGCTTCCCATTAGGTAAGTCCACAAGCTCCCATGTGTTATTCTCCATGATGGAGTCATACTCCTCTTGCATGGCATTTCACCATACATTCACCGTCTCGGCTTCATAGAATGATTGTGGTTCATGTGACTCTAAGATAGATGACTGTAATAAGTCCTAACACCACAGTAGGGCAAACACTAACTGATCCACCCAACCTTGCCTACTCCCTGATATAGAGTAAGCCCCTCCTAGCCCAGTGTGAGGACTGGTAGCATGCATACTGCCAAGTTGTCGGCCACGTGGCACTGACGTGGCCGACTGCACGTCGGGACCCAACTGGGGGCCCTGTCCTGCTGACAAGGTCCCTAGACTGTGTTAGGCCCGCCATGGCTATGGACCGTGCTAGGGCACACTACTCACTCTGTCTTGCCCTGTTGGTCGTGTACGCTGGACACGACCCTGACTGTGGTATCTGACCTTCTGTGTTCTCTAGGGTTCGGCACTGGTCACGTGCTCGTAACAATCCCTCCCCCTTAAGAACCGTCTTGGTCCTCTAAGACAAAGTCTGGCAAAATCTTGCGAAGGACGCTGCCTCTTTCCCAAGTGGCATTCTCAACAGGCTGATCATTCCACTTGACCAGATATTCTCGATATAGAGTATGACGAGTCTGCGTCTCTCTACTATCAAGAATCTCCTCTGGCTCATGTGGAGGTTGCTGAGAATCCAATGGGAGAACTAGAACACTGTCCCCTACCAGATTTTCTGATATGGCTAAGGCTTTTCGTAACTGACTTACATGAAAGACTGGAAAAACCTTACTACTGTGTGGGAGTTCTAGTTCATAGATGACCTCACCTAGTCTCCTACTGATGGTAAAGGGACCACAATACCTAGGAGACAACTTAGCACACACTCCTGATTTGAGGGTTTAAGAGTCAACTGGGACTCTCAAGTAGACTTTCTCACCAGCGGAGAACTGCACATCCCGTCTGTTGGATCTGCATAATGTCTGGCTCGATCTTGGGACTACCTAATGCTACGCTTAGCATGTTCTATCATCTGGTTTAGGTCCTCTAAAAAGGTTCTGGCTGCTTCAACTTTTTCTTGTTCAAACCCTACAGTTGTGGGTGAGCGTGGCTGAAAACCGTACATCAGCATAAATGGGTTGTATCCCGTAGCTGAATGTTTGGTACTGTTATAAGAAAACTCTAATATCGAGAGATACTCCTCCCAATTAGTCTGCTTCTTGCTGACGTATGCAAGAAGCATATCCTCCAGCACCTGATTTACCCTCTCTGTTTAACCGTCCGTCTGTGGATGGTCAGTGGTACTCATATTAAGTTTAGTATGGAGATGATGGAATACTGCCCTCCAAAAATTTCCATTAAACCTACTGTCCTGGTCGCTGACTATGCTGGAAGGTAGACCGTACAATTTAAATAGCCCGTCTACAAACAACCTCACTAACTCTTGAGCTCTTACGGTTGTTTTGGTCGGAATAAAGTGAGCCATTTTGGTCAGACGGCCAACTGTGACCCATATAGCGTCATTACCCCTTTAGGTTTTAGGCAGGCCTACTATAAAATCCATGGAGATACTCTCCCATTTACCAGCTGGTATATCTAAGGGTTGTAACAACCCTCCTACCTTTAAACGCTCTGCTTTATTTACTTGACATTTCTGGCAACTGGTTACATATTGTTGGACGTCCTTTTTCATATTGGGCCAGAAAAATTGCCTACGAAGAAGCTCATAGGTCTTCTGTATGCCTGGGTGCCCCGCACTAGGATTGTCATGACACTCATATAGGACCTATTGCCTATAATCCTCTGAATTGGGGACACATACTCTATCTCTATAGAGCAAGTACTCATCCTGAATGGAATACTGTTTCCATTTGAATCCTTGAGTCCACACCCTCAACCACTGGGGTTTGCTTGGGTAATACAGGCTCAGAATCCTCAACGTCATTTGATGTATACTCGAACTCATCATCATCTTCAACGGAGGCTGTCGTATTCTTGGATGAACTGGCACCAGCCCCGGGAACTGGTTCTGGAGTCTGTAACTGTCTGCTCTGGACTGAGTTCCAGATGGTAGAGAAGAATGCATCATGCTGGCACTTCCCTCTCAAGGACTCGAGTAACTCATTACGAATCTGAGTAAAACTCAGCTAGGCATTCTACTAAGGGCATCTGCTACAGTATTGAAACCTCTAAGCTCAGGTTGATAGCAAAGGTATCTGAGACTTTCATGGTCTGTCAGGACCTCAAAGTTGGCACCATACAAATAATGCCTCCAAGTCTTAAGGGCATGGACTATAGAAAAGAGTTCCTTTTCATCCTAGTCTAAGCTGGCTCGAGTTTTTTACTCTCGAACGCAGCTGGTCGTCCACCCTGAGTTAGTACAGCACCAACTGCAAAGTCCTCTGTTCGGCTAACCCGATACAGAGGTTTAGAAACAAGTGTTGTACCTAGTACTAGGTTTATTACATGATCTACCTCTCTGCTAGGTGGCAAACCATGTGGCAAATCTTCAAGAAAAACATCTTTAAATTTAGACAATAAAGCTTATAATTTACTGATTTTCGGCTGTAAAGAACTGGAAATAGAAACTTCAGGAATAAACTGAAAGTCACATAAGAATACCTGATGGTCGTCGCCTCCGATTAGCTGACAGAGCTCTGAACTACAGACCATAGGACTATTGAAAATATCATGCTCCCCATGCAACTAGATCTCTCGGCCTTTATGCTGAAAGTTGAGGGTGTTCTCTTGATAATTTCTGTGGAGGGAAGGTCCTAAACTGTAGAGCCAATCTCTCCCGAGAACAATGTCTGTGCGATCCAGGTGCATTGTCTAGAAGTTTATTTCATCTTGGTACCCCTGAATACCAAGATTTAAGTTACTTACCATAGTTTCCCAATTTTCTTATCTTCACCCTTAGCTAATGAAACTATGTACCTATGCTGACTAGGTACTTCTGGAAGTTTAAGTTTTCTAACCAGGGTGTAGTTGATGAAATTATGGGTTGCCCCATCATCAACCATAACTCTAACTGACTGGTTACCAACTTTCCCATGAATATGTACTAGTTCATGCGGCCCAAAACTGAAGGGTCTCGCTAGCATTGCAGAGGTTAGCTGGCAACAGTGTTCATCGTCTTCATGATACACTCTAATCTCGGAAGCTGCCAAGTCACTGGGGAAACTTACGGTTTGAACAAGATGAACTTGTTTTTTATCCTTTATATCTTTCTTAGTGAAAGGCCCCTTGGGACACTGTCTGACTATGTGTCCCTTGCCCATGCACACAAAGCACAAACGTTCTTGTTTGGCTTTCTCAAAATCTTCTGGTTTTAAGGGTTGTATGAGTGAAGGGTGTTTTAGAGGAGCTTTACCTTTAACTTTATCTTCTTTTCTTTCTTTTTAAATTGAAAGTCTTTCTAAGGAGGCTGCTCAGAAAGGGGTTGTTGTCTCGCCCTCTTCCTACCCATTGAATCATCATAGATTTGAGCATATCTGAGAGCTTGCTCTAGGGTAGTAGGCGAGTTCCTCTGAACCTCTACTTTATATTCATCCTTGAGGCCACGGACAAATCCCCTGATTTTCTGATAATCATCCATATTTTTAATTTTTAAAATTACTTCTCAATACTGCGAGATATATTGGATTAGGAACTTGTCCATTACTGTTTTCTCCAAGGCTTCCAAAGCTCTAGCTTGCAAATGGTCAGGGGTCTGTTTAAGAGCATGAATGTTCTTCCATTTGTTGAGGAAGGTTTGTAGAATGTCTGCATTTCTATCCTTCTCTTCCCCAATAAAAGTAAGAGGCTTTAAATCTTTAAAGACACTGGGGTGAGACCGCGTAGGCTCACCCGAAACTGATGGAAGTGGAGAAGGGGACAACTGAGAAGTGGAGGGAAGGCTTCCTTTCGCGGAACTCAAAATCAAGCCTTTGAGTTCAGCAAACGAGTCGTCCACACTGGACTTGAAATTGGCTAATGCCAGCTTCAGTTCATCCACTTCTGTTACCAAGTGGGGAAACTGCTCCTTGGTAACCAATTCGTCAAGTTCTTCGGCGAATTGTTCCTGTTCTTCAACTTCCATTGGTTCTTTCCCTTGACTGAACCCCAGGGATTCCGTTTCTAATTCATCAATGCCTCTTGTCAGGGGTTGATCAGATCCCGGAGAAGTGGTCATTTTCAGAGCTAGAAAAAGATTGCCTGACGTTTCCTTTCAAAAAAAAAGTCGAAATGACTAATTTATAACTGTACAAAGAGGGAAAGAAGACTTAGCTGTTTCTGAAGACTGTACTTCCAAAAAAAATACGAAGAGGAACCCTCTCAGCTCTTCCACCCAAATTTTCAGACCTGCTGTCCCGGAAAATCCCAGTTTCTGGCTCCAAAATGGTACCAAAATTTTCGGTTTCTTGAGTAGAGTTGCTCACTGATCTAATTGCAGACGTGGGGCTCCAAAAGACGAGGCAAAGGACCCAAATAAGTGCAAAACTCTCTGAGATTGATAGCTGCCTACCCTCGCTGATCTAACAGCATCTGAGTTGGTCCCAAAAAACCAAATTTGAAGCCAAAAAACACTTCCAAATTCTGGATTTTCGATGGCACCCTGCTCGTTGATCTGTAGCAAGAAAGTCTGAGGCTCAAACTTCTGAAAAATCTCTAAAAACAGGGATGAATCTCCACCCTTTCTCTTCCCTGTCCAGCGTTGACCCTATACAAGGAATTGTACATCCTACTACTGTCAGCAAAAATCAAGAGTTTGAAAGCTGCTCCTACAGCGATTCTCCTCCTCTATTTCTTTCTCGGAATCTGAGAAATATTTCCTATCTTCTGATAGCTTTCTCTATTGTTGCTACTAAGCTCCCAAAGATGGAGATGGCTCTGATACCAGTGTAATAAGTCCTAACACCACAATAGGGCAAACACTAACTGATCCACCCAACCTTGCCTACTCCCTGATATAGAGTAAGCCCCTCCTAGCCCAGTGTGAGGACTGGTAGCATGCATACTGCCAAGTGTCGGCCACGTGGCACTGACGTGGCCGACTGCATGTCGGGACCCAACCGGGGACCCTGTCCTGCTGACAGGGTCCCTAGACTGTGTTAGGCCCGCCATGGCTATGGACCGTGCTGGGGCACACTACTCACACTGTCTTGCCCTCTTGGTCGTGTACGTTGGACACGACCCTGACTGTGGTATCTGACCTTCTGTGTTCTCTAGGGTTCGGCACTGGTCACGTGCTCGTAACAATGACATAAGTGTGAAGTTGGTCTCCCGACTTTCTCACTGCATTGACTTCATTCATGTAAGATCTCCTAGCACCTTCCCTACTACATTCACCTTCCTCCATCATCCCTGAGCCCTCCATATTTCACTATTTGCCAATACCACCTTGGTAAGCTCTTGGGAGGGGGAGTGAAGTTGATGGTGACCATGTATCCCAAGGTGTCTCTCTAGCCCTCTTTGCCCTTTCTGCCTCCACTTGTTCAACATGCACTTGCTCTTGTTGTTGGGGCTAAAAAGTCTCCTAAATGGGCTCCTTTGAGACCTGCTTACTCGAATCAATATTGTACTCTTACCATTGTTCTCATGCTCCTCCACCTGAGGTGCATGGTCTTCATCAAAGGCAACATCTCTACTCAGAATCTTCTTTCTAGTCTCAAGTTTGTACAATATGTACGCCTTTGCTTCCTCATTGTAACCCAAGAATATGCAACTGGCAAATTTTGCATCTAGCTTCTTCTTGTCATCCTTGGGTATGTGTGCATAAGCGGTACATCTAAATACCCGAAGTAGTCCCATCTTTGGTTTATTGCTACTATATGCCTCCTCCAATGTAATTTCCTCCACCGCTTTCATAGGGCTCAAGTTCAATTAAAAACAGCAGTATACAGAGCTTCAGCCCAGAAAGAGTTTGGCAATGCCTTAGCCTTGTGCATGTTGCATGCACACTCAACTATGGACATGTTCTTCCTTTCAGCAACACCAGTTTGTCGAGGAGTACCTAGAGTAGCAAACTGACGCTTGATTCCACTTGAGTTACACAGACCAATAAACTCTTTTGATATGTACTCACCACCTTTGTCTGATCTGAGTACCTTTACCTTATTGCCTGTTTGAGTTTCAACCAAAGCCCTTAAAGATTTTGAAGTACTTGATTGCCTCAGATTTTTGCTTCAAAAAATAAACCCATACCTTCAGTGAAAAGTCATCGATGAAGGTCATGAAGTAGAAACCCCCCCCTGCAGATCTAGTTTGGATAGGTCCACACAAATCTGAGTGTACAATCTCAAGCACTTGCTTTGCCCTAACAGCTTCATTCTTAGGAAACTTCTTTCTTTGTTGTTTTCCAAGTGCACATGCTTCACAACGATATTACATAACTTGATAGAGCGTAAACCAATTACCACATCATGTTTCTTTAGGACCTATAGGCTTTGATAACTTAGGTGGCCATATCTCTCATGCCATAACTTATCTTAATCAGTACTCATAGCAGCATTGGCTCTGGGATACTAGTATGCAACCTATAAAGACCACCCTCCTACAATCCTTTGGCAATAATCTTTTGATTATGCTCATTGTCCTTTACTAAACAAGTACATTCATCAAACACTACTGAGTGATATTTTGATTAGTAATAGCCCCAACTGAAAGCAGGTTCTTGGCTAACCCTGGTACAAATAGCACATTCTTTATTACCTTAACTTCTCCTAAAGGAAGCTTCACGGGTACATTGCCCTTGCCTTTGACCTGATGTGTTGCTCCCAAGGCGCACACAATGTCCACAATTTATTTTTTCGAAAGAACTGACCACTTTCAATGTGGAGTCGTGTGTTTCGAGGTGCCAAAATCTATGTACCAACCAGAACTCGTGGCCTGAGTTGCCAATGCAACAGTAAAGAGTTCAAACCGTCCATTGACTTCATTATTGTTGTTTGCATCCTTCTCAACAAAGTGACCAGTTTGCTTCGTGCCTTTCTTTTGCTCACTCTACTTCTTACGACATTCAAAAGCAAAATCCCTATATTTACTGCAATAGTTGCAAATACCCTTTCTTTTAGGTGTAGATAAAGAACCTAAACTTTGAGAATCTACAACTTGCATTTGACCCATTTGTTGACCAAGAGATGAATTACCAGCGTTGAATTTGCCCTTTTTCTTGCCTTTGGTCTGCTTCTTCTTTGTTGAAGCAAATGCTCCTCATCATTACCTTCCCTTTCAGAAAGGTTCTTCCTCCTCACTTCTTCATGCATGAGCAGGCTACATAACTCATGAAATGAGGGAAGTCTCTCCCTTACTGAGAGACTCATGAGATAGCCGTGACAGCTATTCAAAGCTATACAAACTCTGTCACTATCATGGATGCACTCTCCAGCTGCAACAAGTTGATCCTGAAGATCCTTCATCTTCGTAATGTGATCAACATTTGAATCAATAGAGTCCATCCTGATTGTACATAGTCTATTCTGCAAATAGAGGACCCTAGCCGTATTGACAATCTTATACATGGACCTCAATCTCTTCCAGGCCTCTCGAGGGTCCTATGCCACCCCTTATGTGAGGGATGATGTTATCCTTCATAGAAAGGTTGATAATCCGATGTGCCTTTGATCCCCTCTTGATATAGTCCTTCAATTCATCTTCAGAATCTGGAATAGGCTCAGAACCTATGACTGTCCATGAGAATGTTCAGCATCTTAAACTTCCACACCCTATGATTAGTTCCATCTGCTTGACTTATTGAGTACTTCTAACTTAGGCCAGCCATGATTGATTCTTCAATCAAACAGAAGAGAATCTAGAAGAATACTCAAGAATTGAGATGCTTCAGGAAACTTGGGCTTCACCCAAACTAGGGTATGCCACTTGACTAATACCCAACAACTTTTGCTTTTGTCTTTGCTTCACAGTATGGCCCTGCTATGCCTTGCACAAGATCCACTCAGCACCTTGATCAAATCTCCCTACAAAAGTGCACCTTACTTCTCCACACGCTGCTCTGTTCAACTGTTGGAAAATTTGTCAGAATCCAAAAAGTTTGATATGGTTGTGCTCCTATCACCAGTAGTCCAACTATGCTTCCTGTTCTGAAAACTAATTACCCAACAAAACGTTCTCCCACTTTGTAGTTAAACTCCTCAATCAGAAAAAGGAAAATGGCTCTACAAGTTTCCAAAGTTTCACAAATCACAGGCTAAACAACCTGCTCTCATACCATGATGAACTTTTAGGTCTATCTATGAAGTGCCTTAACCTCAATAACAGATGCATAGAATGAAAGCTTGAAAGAAATTAGCTATGGAAGCATTTTAAGCCATGGAAATCTTAAGCACCTCAAGAAAGCAAAAGTAGGAACTCAAAATGCTTGATTAGAGAGATGGGAGGGTGTGGGCCTCCTTGAGGATCAATCCTCTACATAGATAGTAACTAGTGAGGTGTCACCTCCCACTAGAGTCTCATGCCACATGGCATGCCAACTTGGTCCCTTGGACCCAACTTGCACTCACTAACTTTAGAGCATAAGTTTTGCTACAAATAGGTGTTACCTTATATAGAGACATCAACTAGGCAATTGCTTTAAGGTTGCTGGTAAAGTTTAAACTGCAAATTGCTAATTTGAATTTTGTACATACTACACGATAATAGGTTGTAATTTGTATTTAGACTTTGACAGGCTCCAAGCTCTTGGAAGTTGGCTCTTGATAGTTGAAACTTGAAATGATTAGTCGCGACTCCTAATGCTTGAAATTTCCATTGAATTTTGCAGGGAATCCCAATGAGATTGACGTGGCACGTATTTTGCCACCGAGATCACAGGAGGAGGATATTTATGCCTTCCTACACCAGGAGGCCCTACTGACTGCAGCTTTATCTCCATTGCTTAAGGCCCCACAAATGTCAACTTAAAACTTCAAAGTTCCAAATAAATTAAGTAGTATATTGTAGTCTACTGCTTTTAGGCTAGCCACTATAGCCTATAAGTAATGTACATACTACAGTGGAACGACTTGTAAGTGGCAAGTGCGGAAGTGCCAAGTTGGAAGTTTGAATTTCGAAGCTATGACTTGTAGATTGTAACCATTGCCATTGGCCATATCTTTTTTGCAGGACCTACCATGTGGGCTTCAGCATCACATGCATGCAGGAGGGGTGGAAGGCATGCTTCTAGCCCATCTCCCACTGAGGAAGAAGAGCTTATCAGGTCCTCCGATGAAGATACATCTAAGGAGGAGTACATTGAGGAAGAGTCCAAGGATGATGGTTCCTCAAGTGATGATGATGATGATGATGACTCTGGTGATGATGAGGAGGAGCCTAGTGGTGCTACACGACAGCTTCCAAGGAGGACTAGGAGACGAGCATAGATCTATATTAGACTTTGCACTATGCAGTTTACTAGCCTCTAGGAGTGGTAGACAGTAGACTAGATGCTAGAGTGCTCACTTTAGTGACTATTTAGCATTCAGGCATTGATGATTGTATGAAGTATATACTCTGATTGTCACTTATCCCAACTCGGTTGTGAGTTGTGATCACATTTCACTAACTTCACTATATGATATTATGAAATTTGAATCATGATTATCTTATTGTTTCTTGAATGTCCAGACTTCAAACCCAAAAAATCATGTCATGAGCCTAACGACTCACAAGTCACTTGTGACTTCAAAGTTCATCATTCATGAGTAATTTGAAATTGTATTCATTTGCTTTTATTTTTGTATAAATTGCTAACTTGTTATTTATAAGTTGTAAATTGTAATCAATGATCAACAATACATGTTGCATAAGGCATCTGGAATCTAGATTCTATGATCTAGAGTCTAGACACTTATTCTATGAATAATGATATGATGTGGCCACTGACACGAAGAGCATACTACATACTACATAGCCTTCAATTATCATTAGTAAAGTTGAAACTTGGTCATCCTTTTATTTCAACTTTCACAAAGCCAGAGTTGAAAGTTCAGCTACCCACAAGTAAAGTTCTATAAAAAGTTTCTGGCTCTTGTGATGAAAAGGGCCATCGATAAATATAGTAGTAGGCTGTTATTGAGTGCTCTTTTGGAGGACTATTTGTCATTTGAGCTCTAGAGGAGATAGCTAATAGCATCACAAAGAGAAGTTTCATGGATGATAGAAGAATTTCTCAAATTTCAATCACGATTCACTTTTCTATCCTCAGTCCTTTAAACTTTTTGCACAACAATTGATGCATCAAACTAGCTTTACAAAGATCCCCAACTTAGCTTGATACTTATTACTAAGTTTATGCAATATGAATCCCCATCCTCAAAAAGAGTCAAATTTCAATAAATTACAAAAACCCTAAAACCAGTTTGAATGGTTTGATGGTTCGAGCCTGGCCAGTCCGATTCGAACACAGTTCGTACCATCGAATCGGGCGGTTCAGACCGCCGGTTCAAACTAGGTATCCAAACGTTGGTAGACATGCTCATGACTCCGATGATGAGTCTAAGCATCATCAAATTCACAGTCCTCAATGGAGGAGTTGTTAGAGTTAATGTTTACATTAGTACCCCTAATGTTATCATTTAGTATTAATTAGTGTTAGTTTGGCCATGCCTACGTGCTATTACAGGGGCCATTACTATTTATAGTAAATTTGTTTTTTGTCATACATGTAGGTGGGCACACTACTACTAGAATAGGATTTGATTTTATCACTTAGAAATTCATCTTGGGTGTCTACCCAATAGGTAGCAATTATAGCAATTAGCTTTTTGTCTTTTGCTATTTGCTTTATGCTTTTTACCTTACACATAGGTTAGGGAAAGTATATATGTAGGGTGGCGCCCTACCTCATTTGTAATGGGACATAGTTGGAGTACGTCTCTTCATCATTGTTGTTCTCTCTCATGTGTATGACTATTGTCTAACAACAATAGGAATACTTATATGAGCAAGTCGGTGTTCTAACATGGTATCAGAGAGTGGTTCAAGATTCGAGAGAGCAAAGAGGTACTCCAATGAACGAAATCAATTCACAAGGAATTGATTTGGCCATCATCTTTAAGGAGAAAAACAGATGCAGGTGGTGTCCCTAGCCAGCTTTCAAGTTTGATCTTCAACTACAATGGTGGCAGCTTTGTGGAAGAAGATCTGGTGTACAAGGAAAAAAACTGAGCTGCAAGAGGAGATTATGGAATCTCCCTCATATTTCAGGTTGCTGTAGGACAGCAAAGCATGGAGTAAACGTTGCTAGGAGGACAACGTGGATCCGTGGGAAGATCTTGGTGAAATTCTGTGAAGATCATTGCTGCTGGTTGTTTGCTGGAGGACAAATCACTGGAAGGCTGCTTGTCAGAGTGCTATTGTTCCCTGCAGGTTTACTGATCATATTGTTGGAATCTGGCTACTGCCTGTTGGATCGCTGCCAGAACTGCAGATTGATTGTTGAAGCTGGATTACAGGCTGAGATCGCCGGACTTGTTTGACAACGGAAGTAATTCTCAGTGAATTGAAGAACGTTTTGGTGCCGGGAAGAGCTGACAACGGTGGTTGGACAGACAGGGCAACCATAGCAATTGTGTTCTCAGTATTTTAATCAAAAACAGCTCCAAAAGCATGCAAGAAAGGTTGAAACTGTCAACCAAGGTTTTGGTGGAGAAACAAGCGGATCTTGCACTGTAGGAGGTTGTTTTTTGCTACTGTGAAAGGCTACAGTAGGGCGCTGGAGCAGCTAGATCATGTATGCATGAGGTCATTGACAGCCATGAAGGAACAGAAGAGTAGTTCATCTCTGAGCTATGGAGGTTTTGTTTGAGCTAGGGTTTTTCAGGCAAAAACCATTGTTCTGTTTCAATAGAGAACGGAATCTGGATCTGTAAAAGGCTACAGAGGGGCACCCAGGTGTGATAGAAAGGGTGCCTGAGGGCCGTGGACAGCTGCTGACAGATTGTGGCATTGGATCAAGCTTTCTCAGGTAGGCAAATTGAAGGCCAGGGTTTCAGGAGGAAAAACCTTGGATATCTCTTCATACATAAGCTTATTAGGATCTGTGAATGGCTATGGGAGGGCGCCCTGGCAGCGCGAGTTAACATCCAGGAGGCCGCGGCTGGCCATGGAGATTGACAGTGTTGGATCAATCAACACTTGAAACCATAGCTGGAGAGAACCTGGAAAAGCTTGGAGAATGAAGGAGAAGAGGAGGCCTGTGGGCCATCGCACGCGCTGAGGAGGAGAAGGCTATTGTGTCAGCGCATGGAAGACCCCAGTTCAGCGCAGGAGAGCAAGGAAGACCGTTAGATCGGGCTTCTATTTGATATGCGGTGGAAGATGCTACGACGATGGGCCAATAGATCGAAATCGGTCGTTGGATGAAGCTAACAAGGCCTCAAGTGGGCTGAATGGAGTTCAAGGGCCATTGGGCCTTTTCAATAAAAATCTTCATCATGAAATGCATGAAAGGGTCCGACTGGTTAATTTCGACTTGAAGGCCAAAATATCTTCAGAAAGAAGAAATAGTTCATTTTTTGAGCTCATTTTCTAGGGGAAGGGCCTAACTTTGGCTAGAGGAGGGTTTTGGGGGCCAAATAAAGGCCAAATTGGAGCTCTTTGCATACAATTGAAAGTACAACAAGACAATCACATACAGGTGGGAGTTTATCACATGCAAGTTGAGGATAATTACATGCAAGGAAGCATGGAAATACACAGATTGCTAGGATGCAATAGTTGTGTCTTGTAATAGGAGATCACTGAGGTTCGGGAAGGGAAAGAACCTTGATGCATGCTGAACGAGGTCTCAGGAGTAAGGCTCGGCAATACAACTAGGAATTGTTTGCAATCAGGTACAAGGTGAAGAAGGGATTTACAAGAGTAATCAGAACAAGGTTCCTCACAAAATGGAAGGGTTAACTCACAGGGAAAGGAAACTCTACATGAAACAAAAGAGATGGTAGGGGAAGACAATCAGTGATCGTGGTGTTGTTGAAGCTCCAGAAGTGGCTACCAACAAGCATACTAATGGAAGGCCAACTTAGAAATTCATCTTGGGTGTTTACCCAATATAGGTAGTAATTATAGCAATTAGCTTTTTGTCTTTTGCTATTTGCTTTATGCTTTTTACCTTACACATAGTTTAGAGAAAGTATATATGTAGGCTGGCGCCCTACCTCATTTGTAATGGGACATAATTGGAGTACATCTCTTCATCATTGTTGTTCTCTCTCATGTGTATGACTATTGTCTAACAACAATAGGAATCTTGTCTTGGGTTACTTGTATGGGCAAGTCGATTTTCTAACAGGAGTATGTGGAGGAGGGGTTTGAAAGTGATGATGAGGATGAGAATGAGGATGGGGATGATGAGAATCCTGCCTCCAAATTTGTCACTCTATCTGGATTCTGACGAGGACATCATCCCTAATACTCAAAAGGAGCATACATACACAAGACTTGGCAACACCTACTTTTTGGGCTCAAAGCTAGGAGATGTAGGCGCTTGGGCTTAGTTGTTGATAGGTTTTACTAGTATCTACAATCTAGTTTCTAGATAGTGGATACTCAGTTCTTACTTGAAAGTTGAAACTTTAGTCTTCTAAGCCCTAACTCCTAATAGTTGACCCTCGACTCTTGACTCTAATGAGATTTATGTGCACATGATGACATGATGACATTTATTATTACTGATCATATGATTCATATCATCATTGACCATCAGTTTCTATGTTTTACAATGATTTGAATTTTGACCCTTGAGGATTGTTACTTGTAATTTGTATTTGAAGTTTTATCAATTGATTTTATGGTCTGCTAAGTTTTAATGATTTATGAAGTAGCAAGTTGGACTAGGAGGTTTGGCGCTGTCCTGTGACTCTTGTGAAAGTTGAAACGATAGAGAGAGAGAGAGAGAGAGAGAGAGGATACAACATACTTTAATGCAAATAATTTAATAATAATTGAGCAAGAAAGATTTAACACAAAACCTAGGTCCCTAGTCCACCAGCCTAACTCCTACATGCCATAGGTGTCAAGAATCATATGAGACTTGAGAGCAGTCTGAAGAATCAATAGCCAAGATGGTGAATTATGATAGCAAACAATCCACTTCTAAACTCTAAATATCATCATTCAACTTAAACTAGTTGAATCCAGTTGTATGGACTCTGTAAGAAATCAAAATGTCAGAATAGTAAATTGTTTTACAATTGTTTTTTTTGGCATTACTAATGGCCTTTCACTCAAAAACCCTAGAAAATCAACAAAAAAAAATTGGTTCAATCCAGTTCAAACTGGTTCTCGACCCACCAGTTCGAAGGCAGCATGACCGATTCGACTAGGTTTGAATTGGATGAATCAGCCAGATTGGAATAGTCAGATTCAATTGGAGGAAAGGCAAAAGGACATCTTCATACAAGCATATCAGTGAAGAAAAAAAGGTCAATTGATGGTGGATTCATATGACTTGGTTTAAAAACAAGAAAATCGACATGCAGTACGCTTTTTTTTACACACGCCAATTCCCTGGATAATTATCAAAGCACATAAGAAAAAGCCTTTAATTACAATCTTCTTCTTTCTTAGATGTAGTGATTCATGTGCTAAGCATATTGCTTCTACGAAATTGTTAATTTGATGCAGAGGAATTTGCATATTTGGGCATTGCCACAAATGATGGGTCTCTATCATGTTAGTGAAAGACAAAAAAATGAATTCTCTAGTGTACCAACTAGTAATTATGCTCCAAAAAACTATCTAAATTGAACTTTAGATGCACCGAAGTGGACCTAGTTATACTCAAGGCTTACCTCTTTAAAATATTGCGGAGACCTTTTGCTAGACTTTTGTCATAAACATTATTAAAACCCTTTCGAAAATCTTCATCAGCAATCACCAAATCAAAAGGATTGCAAAGTGATACTGCAGCAGCAAGGAGACAACTTTCACCCTCCTGCCAAACAAATTAGCATTCATTAGCCCCAAGTAGGAAAATGCGACCTTTAAAACAAATTTAAGAACGAATTTCAAAATTATTCAAGTAAACAAGTAGATTGTTCCTGATTTTCTCATAGTGATGATAACCCTAGTGTCGATCATCTTGGTGTGGATAAGACATATGAGCAGATCCTATGTAACTTTTTGTGGTTGACAGATTCACGAAGATGGATCATTTTATTCCAACGAGTGAAAAGATTGATGCGTCTAGATTAGCTAGCTTGTTTATCGAGCATGTATTCAGATTTCATGGCTCAGCGTACGATTATGATAAGCAAATGTCTTAGCTCGATCCATCGCTTGCCTCACATTTCTCTTAGCCAGCTCAAGCATTAAACTGATTTGAGTTAGAAAACTAGCCACACTAGGCACTTTTTGAGGAATTCCTATTGTAACAGGGCTTGCCGGCCTTAAACCAGAGTTAAACTTGAAAGGGCTAACTTTTGTATGTACATTCTTTTTATCATTGTAAGCAAACTCCAACAGTGGCAAATATTTCTCCCCTTGAGTTTGATTACCCTCAGCAAATACCCTCAACCTACCAACCAAGGTTTGGTTAAGTCTCTCAATTTGGCCATCCGTTTCAAGATGCTCCATGTTACTCATTTTGAATTGGACTTCAAGTTCGGTCATAACTGTTGTCCAAAAACTTTCAATAAGTCGAGTATCGCTAACAGATAAGAGATAAGGTGTTTCTCCAAAGTACCTAGGGACTCTAAGACCCTCAAGATAGGCAAATGTTGAAGTTAACTCCGCATTATTGTGGACCCTGGAAAATTGTCAAAAGTATAAGTGATGTTTCTTATAACTTAGCGTTGCCTGAAACTTGTAAAGTGCATCTTGTTTTTCATGTTTCTAGATTTAAAAAGGTTTTACATGATGGTAATAAATTGTTGTCTGATGGTTTGTTTGTTGTCCAGGAACAAGGAGATGTGATCCATGGGCCAGCAAGGGGTCTAGACTAGCAGGAGAGGCGTTTATGCAACCGGCTGATCCGTGACCACTTGGTCGCTTGGTATGGCAAGCCTCTGATGCTACCTAGGAGACCACGCACAGCTTGCGTGCACAATACCGTAACTTTGTCATCGCAATATTGCACAGTTCTTGGTGAGGTTTGTCCCCAAAAAACCAAAGGTCCTCGCAATTTATAGAGGGTTCGAAGATCTTGCGCATGTACTATGAACTTTGAAATTTGGATCTTAAAAGTTAATTCATCATTCTTGATGTCTCATTCTCAATGCTAGAATTTGGGTTTAGGCAATGGGGCCATGTGCATTGAGCGTTGGGGTTTAGGGTTTAGAAACTAGCTTAAGCCTTATTTGGATCTTGCTTTGACGTTTGATGCATTGATGATTGTTTAGCCTATGTGTTTATGTTTGCGTTCATATTTGTTGTCTTGGAGCAATCCTAAAGATACACTACACCCTCTGAAAAATGGTTGTTTCTAGCTTGTGGTTAAAGTGCAGTGGATTGATCCAAGAGATTTGAGCTATCATCTTGACATCGGCCTTTTCGGACGAGGCAAGGTTCATTGTCATTGGCTTGCAACCACTCCACATTGTTCTACGATTCACAGATAGAGACGGATCCACCATGGGCCTTCTCTACAAGTTTATAAAAAGGATGGGTGCACAACTAGATCACTACACTAAGTTGGGAATACTATAACCCCTCGGACGTTCTGATTTCTTTCGTTATCATTTTACAAATTTCGTCTCGAGTCTCAAGCTTGAAGTTTGAACTTCATCATTGGTCAATTTGAATCAATGATATTTATTTCTTAATTTGCAAGATTTAAGAGGTAAAGACCAAGTGGAAGAGCAGATGGAATCATAGGCCTTTCCATGCAATTGCCCAATGTGTTGCATCCTCTATGGAAACAATCTGGTTCCATCACCATGAAAACTTTAGGTAAACCCTAACGAGATCAACCTCGCCAAGGTTCCTAATTTACCTCCTATCACAAGAGGAGGAGGACATATATGCCATCTTGCATCATGAGTTTGTTGCACAATCGGGTAGGCTTGAGCCTTGCAAGCTCCTTGAATCTTGATAAATCATAATTTAATCATTGATTACTTGAATTTCACTAAAGATTGTGCTTAGTACTATCTACTATTTATGTTACCTCCCAAACCTTCAATCTATTATATGGGATACTTTCTAATAACTGCAAATTTCTACTTGGACCCGTGACTCAATTTGCATCATCACAAGCTCAAGCTGCTCAACAGCATTTAGAGAGCAGCTTCAATAGCTCTGCCAACGAAAATGAGGAAAGCGAGGGGTCTTCGTCTTATGAGGCCTCAGAGGGTGAAGATTGTCGAAAATCGAGAGTATGGCTGGCAGCGGAAGCTTGAGCGAGAGTGGGCGGTGTAGGATCGGAAGCGCCACAATTGGCAGCAGAAATATTCAAGATGAATGATTCAGATAAGCGCAAATGAATAATACAGTAGTGAGACAAAAATTGCACTCTGATTAATATCAACAATGAGTACAATTGCTTGAAGTGATAACTTCATCTTGATAGTTGAGCGTGATAATGCTAGCAACAGGAAGAATTCTAATTAATTGAATTGAGAGTCTCATAAGATTGATATATTACAAATATCTTCTACTTGCTAAATATCTAATTAGCATTAAATGCTATTTGCTACATTTATTACAACTGCCTTTGTAGTTGGCAACCGCTTTGGTAATAATAAAGACTATGTACAAGTAGGTCTGAGTGAACTGATCGAGTATGCAAGGTCTGGTCGAGTGCAGAGCATTGCATACATCAGTGAGCCGATGATGGAGTGAAATAGATAGTGCTTCATTTCCTCCGTTTCTGCCTCGGTTTGAGGACATTGTTCCTTCGATAATTTGAGACTAGGGTCGAGTGGAAAGTAGCTCAATTTGTAGTTGGTCATTCCATATTTTTCCAGTACGTTGCTGAGATATCTTTGCTAGCTGATAAAAATCAATCTGTTGGGTCGAATTCGGAAAATTTCGATTCCGAGACAATAACGAGCTGGACCCATATCAATCATTTTGTACTCCTGGGCCAGCATGCATTTCGTATCCTTCATTAGATTCAAATTGTTACTGAATAGTAATGTATCATCTACATAGAGAGTGATGATAATGAAAAAATCCGACACTGACTTGAAGTAAACATTCGAGTCCGCCGAGTTTGGAATAAAACCATTCTCGATTAGAAATGCATTTGATAGTTGAGCGTGATAACGCTGGCAACAGGAAGAATTCTGATTAATTGGATTGAGAGTCTCATAAGATATATTACAAATATCTTCTACTTGCTAAACATCTAATTTGCATGTAAGTCGGATATTTCGACGTCGTTTAACTTTGATTATATACATGGAGAAGTCAAAGTCGATAAAGTCGGACTTCGGACTTCGATGAATTCGAACTTCGACAGGAATTTTCAGGATGCTCATTACTGAATTGATTTGGTCCTGAGCATAGAAATCTAACAAAGATGGCGATGATGTTGATGATGATGAATTATGTTGATAATGATGAGCAAAAGGTTATGAGGCCACCCCACTCTAGGAGGATTAGGAAACACAACGACCAAGAAGGGGACACAAAACATTATTCATGACATTGTGAAATGTGGGTGGACCATTAGTGACACCAAAAGGAACCGTACGACAGTCATAAAGACCATTGTGAGTACAAAAAGTAGTCTTATACTCATCAGAAGGGTGCATCTTAATCTGATGGTATCCGGAACAAAGATCAACTTCAAAAAAGATCGTGGAGGTACCAAGCTGATCAAAGAGGTCATCCATATGAGGAATGAGATATTATGTTCGAATAGTTAACTTGTTCAAGGCTCGATATTCAATGCAAAGGCGTTTGGTCCCATCTTTTTTATCAACAAGGAGTACAAGGGCACCAAAAGGACTATGACTAGTAACAATAAGGCCCTGACATAAAAGTGCAAAAATCTAGAGCTGGACATCATCACGCTCGGCTCTAGGCATCCGAAGAGGACAAGAAAGGAGTGAAACCAAGAAGCAAGTCGATATGATGGTTGACATCACGTAATGGTGGTAGAAATGTAGGTTCCAAATGAACATACTGCTGTAATAAAGCATAAATCACTTGAGGTATAGGAACCAACATCATAGCAATGAAGCAACAACTGAGACACTCTGGACACAAAAAGAACTGCACGATGCGCCTTCGGCAAGCTACACATAAACTGCTTCCCAATAATCAGCTGGTAATCCCCTTGAGAATCAAAACCAACAAGTGAATGGGTCACATTACCATGTAGGTATGTAAGTGTCTGCTAAGGCTAAGTCTAATGAGCTGTTGCCAAAAAATTCACTTAAAAAAAATTTCCTTTGCGAAAGCGGCCACTAAGTTTAGCGGAATATTGCTACTAACTATCGACTTAAGCTGCCACCGAAGACAGCGAAAAACATCAACAAAAGA
Source organism: Diphasiastrum complanatum (assembly GCA_029204225.1). Taxonomy (NCBI): domain Eukaryota; kingdom Viridiplantae; phylum Streptophyta; class Lycopodiopsida; order Lycopodiales; family Lycopodiaceae; genus Diphasiastrum; species Diphasiastrum complanatum. Next base: position 28,461,179 of record CM055102.1, on the reverse strand, counting down.
TTTCCGGCCTGAAAAGTGCTCTGATACCAAGTTATGAAGTGATTCACAGCAAATCAATAGCTAAGCTAGGAAAGCAACATGTAAGCAGGAACTAACCTTAGAAAGATACAAAGAGAATGCTTAAGGAGACTAAAGAGACAGACATCAAATCATAAGCTCAAACAAGGTACGACTTGGTAGAAGAGTTCCCAACATGACTTAAAGATCTATCAGAACATCTTCCAAATGTATGGATACTAGTCCCATAACCATAGGGTGTAGATGTAGAAGAGTTGTTCAATGTAGCATGTTATTCAATGCTTTGCATGATTGAAAATTGTAGCAAAGTAGACTTATTTTTTATGCAACTATGTATATAATTATTTAGTATTCGTCAGACCTAATATCTTTCATTGTTTTTAGAACTTTTTGGGCTTTTATTCTTTTTCTAAGACACTTAAAAAATTTTACAAAGACAACCCTCCCCCCCCCCCCCCCCAAAAAAAAAAAAAACATTCCGTTTTGGAACGACCCAAAATTCCGGAATATAGAACTCTACGGTCCATAACATGATGCATCAAGAATCAAGTTAGAGCTTAACATATCCTCCAAGAGGATCTAATAACCTCGAAAATTGGATTAGAGATAGACAATTGAGTGGTCGATTCTTCATGACAACCTAGTACTTGTATAGAACTATCAATGTCGAAACTAAGAGGACACATGTGATACTTGGCATATTATGGAGTATACATCAAGTTTTACAATCAAGAAGTGACAACTTTCATGAAGGGGGAAGGAATCCTAGGGCCCAAAAACAAACCAAACTAGGCCAATTGCCAAGAGGGACCATTGACTGACCAATGGACTCGATGTTGATCAGCAAGTAAACTAAGCACCTAGCTCAGATTAAGCTACGTGCATCACCATATGTGACCTATTGTGCTTGCAAAGTGAAATTCAACAAGCCAAGACAAGAATAATTGTCATGCACCTAGTTGTCAAGTATGCATGTAGACTGGACTGTGACCATTGACTAGGGCTAGTCAACAAGAGGTCAGGATTGTGTCCAATGATCACCGAGCACAATGGGGCATGGGGCATTTTACAACAAGGAAGGGCTGCCCTCCAAGCTTTTGGGTTGATGTCCACCAATGCCTCCAAAGAGCCCTCCAAGGGGCCTTTCCTCCAATGTCTCGAAGATCCTTCCAAAGTAGACAATCAAAGAAATCACCACTCAACCATAGCTAGATCCATGCACAAGCAAGCCAATCTAGCACCCCCTTGCTACACCACAATCAATCACATAGCTACTACCATCACAAGCACACTCAAGATCCTACCCCCATCTAAGTCCCATACCAAAGATGGAGATCCTCACAAGAGTTAGCTACCAACAAAAATGCTCTCTACACTCTAGCCTCCACGCTAGTGAATAGAAGCAAGCACATCACAAGAAATCTCCCTTCCTATGGGCGCCCTCACCCTCTCTTATAGATTGGAAATGACACCCTTCAAAGCACTAGAAAGTGTCCTCCCAAGCCAATGGAAAGAGGGGAGGCAAAGGAAAGGCCAAGAGCCTCATAAGCTAGTGGAAGGTCATGAGACTCCTTCCATAACTCATGCTTCTTGGATAAACTCTTCTTGGGTGGTATGGGGACATCAAGGGTCCATAGTAGGTGCGCCCTCCTACTAGGTCCCAATGACCCATATGTGATGGCAAACTTTCGCCCAAGGCCAATTATGTGAACACGGCTCAAGGTTGAGGCCGAAAATGACCAATACCCATGGTAATGTCCTCCTAACACCTCACAAGGTTCCATACCTCCATCCAAGGCATAGACACCTCCATGCCCTTATCCAAGGACTCAAGTACCTTAATTAGCCCCCCAGATACTAAATGGGCACATAAGGGTCACTGAAGTATTGCTAGTTACATAGGCATGTAACAGGGGAGGCCGTCAAGAGTCACTACTTCTGTTAGTTAGGTCAAGACACACATCCAAACACTAATGATCATGTGAGCCAAGACACGAAAGGCAGTGAGAGGACTTATAAGGACAACCCGTGGTGGACTAGAGCTTCATTCTTCACATTGCCTAGTCGGAAGTGAGATACTTGAAAAAAAAGTCCTCTAACAATAGAGATGGCCCTTGTAAATGTCAGAGAATCCTTATGGATTTATATTTGATTGCCAAGGAACATAGTAAAGTTATATGATGGATTGTTACTAGCAGGTTAACTAGCCAAGATGAACCTGCTCATTACAATTAGAAATAAGATAACAACTCAACCAGTGGTTAATTTTTTTAATCTATATGGTCAACTTGTATGGACTCTTGAAGCCCATAATCTCGAGTATAGATCTCAAGATGGGATTGCAAGAATGCATTCATCAAATGAATAGTAGAAAGCAATTGGACGTATCGCCAAACTAAAAAGGTCAATCGATTATAAAAGATGTGTAACGTGTTTTGTACTATTTATGTATGATGCAAATAGCATGAGTAGAACATCTTGTTTATGATCATAAAACCAGAGATTGTTTATGATGACAAAAAACACATGTCCAGAGAAAGGTATTCAATCGATTAAACTATGCTTGAGGCTAGTTAATTGAGCAACCATAAGGATCTTGTACATGGGTATCTAAGGTTTGCAGCGTCGCGTAATAGAGATTGCTACTGACAGATCAACAAGATCTCTCCAAGACGCTAACAACTATGCATGACAAAGTTGTACAGATCGAGAGATAAAGATGGACAAAAAGGTCGATTCAACCCAAAGTCCAAGTTGTTACTAATAGGAAGGCACGTCAAATACCTCCTAGATAATAGGTGTCGTGAAACATGGTGGATCACACTTTCTAACTAGAAACCAAAGAGATGTAGAGCACATCCAAAAATCTTTGTTAGTATAGCATCATAGTTAAGGACTTAGTTACCCTAAAAGAGCAAAGTACATCGTATCATAGAGTCTGGACCTAAGCAAATGCTAGACAAGAGATAGAGGCAACTGTGGGATCTCATTCTCCAAGAGTATCTAATTGTCACTAGTACTAGATCGGGGAGAGAGGCGATAAAGGACTCATGTTCTTCAAGCGGACTAACATTGGAAATAACAAGATGAAGATACATGGCTAAAGGATCAAGTTCCATGAAATAATGAGTATTCTCAATAAGACTATCAATCTCATAGAACACACGAACATTATGGAGTATGTATCAGGTTTTGACATCAAAGGCTTAACTATCTGAAGGGGGAAAGGATGTAAGGCCCTAGTCTTAGACCCACATCCTAGTGATCATACATGGTGAACCTTTATGGCAAGTAGTCAAAGAAGAGGGCTGAGAATAAATGTCATGAGTTTAGCCATTACATTAAGTATGCCAGCCAAAGCCTTGACTAGGGATAGTCAACAATAAGACGAAGTGGGGTCCAATGACCATCAAGCAATGATGAGGCACGAAGGTGGTTTGTACCAATCACAATACCTTTGAGTTAGGTCAAGACACAAGGTTTTGCTATGTGGCCTAGATGACCGTAGGAGCTAGGTAGGGTAGTTACTAGTTAAAAGGACAAGTTATGGTAGAGAGGAGCTTCATTCTCATCGCTAGCTAGTGTCAAGCAAGGACTTTGAGGATGCATGCTTCTAACAAGATTCTTTGTTGGGAGATGAGATCATGAGACTACAACTCTAAATCTTAAAAAATTTATTAACGATATTGAGAAAAGTCAAATTTCATGAGATGGTACAAGGTAGAGTGACAAGCAATTAGTATAACGCAAAACTCTAGATTGCAAATTGCAATATATGAGAGCAACTCTATACTTGGAAATAACTTAAGTTGTTCACATCAAATGGCATCCAAAACAGAGGCCAATCTTAGCAAACACAACAAAGCCACCTAAATGATAAATCAGATGTCAACATGTAGAATAAGGTAAACTTTCTTGATAGTGATGTCATTGAGGGAACAATAGTGAACATGAAAATGTTCAGTATCATCCTTTGGCGATGTGTAACATTGGAGAGGTGAAAGGCTGCCCAATGTAAAGACAACACCACCCTTAAAAAATTAGTTCTTGCATAGTTCTAATTGCAAAACTTGCTATTGTTGACCATTTGTTTTAACTTAGTAGATTTCACCACAAACTTGATGCCTCTTTCCATGTACCCCCTGGCACGTTATGGATGTCATCCTCCTCCAAGGGCCAAGAAGAGCCATCATTTTGATTCATGATGGGTTATTTCAAGATGACTTTTTATGTAGCCAATCAAAGCAGTGGAAGGCCTTTGTTGACGTGACTTCGTTCATAATCTCACTTTGTTCACCTTCTTCGTGATGTTGAACTCCATAAGTGAGGGCTGAACCCATTTTGCTAGGCTTTTCAAGTCATTTTTAGGGGGCGGGGAGCTACATGGAAAGGAGACATTGCTCCAAGTAAGGGTGTGATCACATTAAGGGTGGTTTTAGACTACACTGCCAAGAAAGTCCCAAATTTAAAATGGAGTACTCCCATTGGTTTGGGAAGAAAAAAGTGTGTTTCCCCCTTTTGGACTTAGCTTTAGTTTCACCATGCAACACATGAGCTGGCATGAGACCCATCCCACATTGATTGGGGCAACTCGAGCCCATTTTTTGGGCTTGGGAGACAATACCCAGTGTGTTGAGTTGTGAAGGACAACTTAAAAAAAATAGACCAATCATATGGAAGGGATTTAAATTGGCTAATCAAATTGCAACCCTTCATTTGGCACTTACAAGCCAAGTTTGAAAGTGGGGTGGCATAGTTGCCAAAATTCAAAAAATGGCCGGCAAGTCAAAGGGCCAAGCAAAGGGACTTGCCGCTAGTCTAAAACCACCCTAAAGATGCTCTTGCTGGATAGGTTTGCATTCTTGTGGCAGTTTTGAATACAGATTATGAATATAGTTATTACTTATTTTTGCTAGAGATATTGGCTATCTATCAATCTTCGGCTTAGAGGTGCTTTTCAGTTTATGTACTGCTTTTGGTACAGCGGGACAAAAGTTACTGTTGTGTAGTTTTATATCACTTTTTTCCACAAGAATTGGGGAAATGAGAAACAAATCCTTCTTCATAAATTTCTTCTCACACCAACTTACAAACAATCTACTCGAAATGTAACAATCTATTTCCTTCTTCGTCTAGCTGACTAGAAATTGAAGGAAGCTTGCTTTTGAAGGTATACAATGTAAGATACCTGACCGATGTAGCGCACCAAAATGTTAGCTCCAAGGGACCAGCCAACTGCATACAATCTAGAAGTGGGAAAGCAATGACGAACATGCTTGACAACTTTGCGAAGATCCTCTGTAAAAGAAGCAGAATAGAACTGCAGTTTCGATTACAAAATGGTATGAGTTTTCAGTTGTTACAAAAGTTTGTAGATGCAAAAAAGGCTCATCTTACACTGATTACATACAAAGATGACAATCACCCCTGGAAAAGAATTCCACATTGAACATAAGCTGCGCTTGTCTCATGAAACTCATAAAAGCCTTGAGTTCTCAAATTGTAACAGGTAAATACCTTTAGAGAGAAGACAAACCTGAGGTGTGGTCACCGGACTCTGGGCACAGCCCCGACTATTGAAGACTACAGAATTCCACCCGAAACTCCTTGCGCGCAAAAGCAAATGCCTCACATATGTATCGCCACTGCCACCTGTAAGACCTGGCTGAAACAAAAATATTCTAATATGAGGCACTGCAAGAGCTTCTTGAATAGAAAAAGGTCGAAAAGGACTACATAAATCATAATGGAACTAAAGATCCCATATGAGTCACTAGAGAGAGCTTCTCGAAGAGAAACAGGTCGAAAGAGGTTACATACGTTATAATTGCTGATACTGGCTATATACATTCTCTGTCATTCGGATTTTGCTTCAGTGAATGATACAACCTGAAAGAATTTAGGTTTTTTTGACCGAAAAGTTTCTCATGTTTGAAGTCAATATGTTACCAGTAGAATGAGCACAGGAGCACCGTCTGATGGCTTCGTGCTCCAGAGCTCCTTGTCTGCACCAGCAATAGGCCAATCTAATGCCACAGTTCCTCCATCGTCCATCCTAAGACATTCTCTTCTAAAGTTGATATAAGGAAGAGACCTTAAAAACGCGGCAAATATAGTCTCAACGTGCTTGTTGAGAAAAAAGACTGATGGTTTGTATGGCTCTCTCAACTGATCAACCCGCGCAATAACTGCTTTGTTCACATCCCCGGGACCAGCAATGACCTCCAAAGCCCGCGGTGTAGACATCCTGCTCCAGAGCACCCTTGTACATAAAAACCCAAACAAAACCAAGAACCAGAGAAGGATCTGGGGGCTGGCAAGAGTGCTGGAAGGCTCCAGATAGGGGAAAAAACCCTGTGTCCAAGATATTATACGTAATCTCTGTGGTTTAAAATTTGGCAGTCTAAAGAAGCAATAGGTTGACTCTCGTGTCAATATGTCCGCTCCAAACGGACATATACGTGTCGTGACGTGCTGATATGATTCTGATAACCTTGAGCCGATTTGGCCATATTGCAATGTAAATCTTGATGGCTGCTTAGAATGTATTAAACTTTTGCATGGTGATGCGGCTATCATTTCACTCCTGGCAACAATCTCAGCTCTGGAACACAGATGTTGAAGCAATCGACTGCATTTTCCGTTGCCAAAATACTGGCATTTTCCGCTGCCAAAATACTGCTCACGAATCAAAACAGACGTCTGATTAGGTACAAAATTATGCATCACAAATAGAATCATGATGCCAATCCTTAAAGAAACTCCACAACAGGCAATCTGAACTACTGACTCATATTTGAGCACGATTCAGATTGAGCTGGAAAAACCGATGCTCATGGATTTGAATCATGAATTGTGAAGCACCATTCTGCATGTAATAACTCATCTCCATATTCATAAATAGGAATCCTCACGCTTGTCTGAAGCAAAATTCTGGATATGATAATTCATGTCGATACTCAAGAATAAGAATCCTCATGCTTTTCTTCTCTCTATCCTCGTGCTTTTGAGAAGCATAATTCCACATATATGATGAGATTATGCTCATGCTTTTGTGAGGCAAAATTATACACATGTAATGACAAAGGGCTGGATTTACACACTCTAATGCCCAAGTGCTCTCCTAATTACACACATAATGTCAGGTGTTGGAATTTTCTTTGTATTTTCCAAGCACTAGAATTATACACATGATGCCAAGCGTTCGAAATTTACGTATTATGGAAGGAGCCGGGCACAGGCCATTATGCCCGGTAAGGATTTCCAAAAAAATTTGGGCGAGGCCCGGAGCCTAAATTTTTTTGGAAATCCTTACCGGGCATAATGGCTTGTGCCTAAATTTTTTTGGAAATCCTTACCGGGCATAATGGCTTGTGCCCGGCTCCTTCCATTGCATAGTGGAGTCTTTGACTTTTCCAAATGCCATTTACAAGGCATAATCAGTAGTTTGGGATTTTTTGGACCAATGAGAAACTGCCATGTGGCAGTTTGACGCGCACAATCTGACGCGGACTGGAATGGACTTCAAAATTTTGAAATTAAAATTTAGAAAATTCAATGACATTTTATGCTTTTTAAAAAGCCCAAAAAGTGGGCTTAATCAACACAAAGAATCCATTACTTGTATTTTGGAAGCACTAGAATTACACACATAATGCCAAGCGTTCTAATTTTCTTGTATTTTGGAAGCACTTCCGTAAGCGTAATGTTCATATAAATTTAGAACCAAATTTTTTTAATATGATTCTATCATAATTTTCCAAGTCAACAGAGTTATGATTGAATGTGCATGAGGACAACCAATGACGAGTTGCCACATAGCACGTGCACATTTCAACTTTCACACATGTCAAACATGCATGTGCTATGGGACAACTCGTCATCGGCTGTCCACGTGCACATTTCGTTAAAAAAGATTAAAAAAATGAAAAAAAAATTTCGGAAAATGAAAAACCAAAAAAAAAAATTACAAAAATAGAAACATACAAAAAAAATACAGAAAAAAAAATCAGCAAAAAAAAAAACTCAACAAAAAAAATCGAATAAAAAAAATGGGCAAAAGAAATAGAGAAAAAAAACATCCAAACATAAATAAAAATAAAAATAAAATCTTCGCACGTGTCATTACGCAGGGGAAGGCCCCTGCCCTCGAGTCTTCCTCCTGCTCGGTGGGGCCCTCGGTCTCCCGCCCTCAAGCACCCACCTCCCAGGGCGGAAGGCCCTCAAGGAATCCCCCCCCCCCCCAATACTCATCTCAATACTCATGAAAAAACAGTCCTCTTTTCTCTCCCCTCATCAGTTCGGCGTCTCTTCTCCTGGGGGCTGTGAAGCTATGATTCATGGTTTGCGTGCCACACTTGATCTCCATCCTGACTGGGTTGTTCTGCAAGTGGATGTTTCCAATGGATTTCTAGAGCTGCGATCTTTTAGGAGCTGTGGGCGGCTAGTGGTGAGTTGGCTCAGCTTATCTCATTTGTGCGGTACGCTACTAAGACTCCCCCCTTTTATAGTCACCATATGCACTCTGGAGAATTTTCTACTATCCAATCTGTTACAGGTACTCATCAGGGTGATCCTCTGGGTGGTCCTCTTTTCGCTCTGGCTCATTTTCGTGCCCTTCGAGCTTCTACAAAGGTCTTTCCCTATTGATTATTTCCTTCAGTTGTGGATGACACTCATATCATCAGTCCTGCTCCTCTAGTGCTCCACGTCTTTTATCATTTCTCTAAGCAGCTAGCTTCATTGGGTTTGTCTATTCAACCTCGCAAGTGTTTAGTGTGGTCTCCAACGGGTCTTCCCCCAGACTTTGTTCTCCCTCAAGGCTTCCTTGCTCCTTGGATAGCCTTCACATTTTGGGTGTTCCTTTTGGTTCTGCTTTTTTCAACTCTACTTTCCTTGGTGAGGCTCTCCAAGAGGATGTTGCTCATGCAGATGTGCTTCCCCGGCTGGACGACACTCAAGTCGTGTCTGGCATCTTGACGTCTTGCTTCATCCAGCGTCCTTCTCATTTGCTACGGACTTTTCTCCCTACTCGGGGCTTTCTCTGTCTTCTTTATTTCTTTGACAACTCTATTATGAATGTTTTTGGCGGCGTTTTGGGCCCTAGTTCTTTAAATTGTGTGGAGACCCTTTCAGCTCGAAATTAGGCTCGATTACCCATTTCTTGTGGTGGTGTGGGTCTTCTCTCTACGGTTTCTTCTATCCCTTTAGCATGTATTGGGAGTTGGGCTCTTGTCGCCCTTACTGTATCTTCTCGGTTCCTTTATGACCATCGTCCTCTCTTGGCGGGTTGCATTGCTCGTGTGGATACTGGTTCTCTACCATTTCAGCACCTCTACATCGCTGCGCGGGATCTTCCTCTCTGCCTGAGCATGTCTTCCTCCTTCTGTGTCGGAAATAGGTGAGTAATGGAATAGCGGAAACTTCCTACTTCCAATGCATGACTACCCTATCAAAAATTGAACAAAGCAGTAGTGATGGGAATTACGTCCAATCTTTAGCAATTAACTTTCGCTAGATACTAAGTAATTATGAAGCCAAACATAAAGTATTGAATTCTCAGAAAATTTCTACCAGTTACACTTCCAGCGCTTGACTAGGATCTTGCATAAATTGACTTACAACACCAACAACATAAGAAATATCAGGTCGTGTGTGTGTGTGTCAAAAAATCAAGCTACCCACCAGTTGTCTGTACAAATAAGCATCCACTTTCTTAGATTCATCATATGCAGTAAGCTTCATGTTGACATCCATAGGCGTGCTCAAAGGCTTACAATCCTGCATATTGAACTTATAAAGCAAATCTCGTGCATATTTGTTTTGTGTAAGAAAGACAACGTCTTCCTTTTGCCATACTTCAATGCCAAGACAATAGTGCATCAATCATAGATCGCTCATGTCAAAAGCATTTGAAAGATTTGTCTTAGAATGTAAATATTAGGACCAGCATTACTCTTTACCATTCTCGGTGCTTGCTTCAATCCATAAATAGCTTTGTTGATTTTACAAACAAGATGCTCTTTCCCTAGCTCAACAAATCCTTGAGGTTGTACTAAATACACCTCTTCATCTAGCAGTCCATTACGAAAAGCAGATTTAATGTCCATTTGCTAGATCTTCCAACCATAGAAAGCATAAATAGCAATGATAGAAGGTGTAGTTACCATCTTAGCTATGGGTGCGAAGGTTTCCTCAAAATCAATACCTTCATGTTGCTCGAATCCTCTCGCAACCAACCGTGCTTTGTACTTGTTGAGTTGCCCATCCGCTCCATATTTGATCTTATAGATCCATTTGCAAGTGATAGATGTTTTATCATCAGGTAGCTCACCAAGTTCCATGTCCTATTTTTCAATATGGCTTCCATTTATGTTTCCATAGCTGCACGCCACTCATTGTGCTCCTTTGCTTCATCAAACATTTTCGGTTTTTGAGCCTTGAGTGCAGAACCCATTGAGGCTAGATTCATCTCTAATCTTGTAGGAGGTTTTCGAAATCTACTCGACCTTCTAAGCTCTCCCTGCTAGCTAGATTTGGAAGTAACTCCCTTCTTAGCATCACCTGTGACCGGCAAGTACCAGTTAGGTACTCTCTTAGGAATTTCAGCCTCAATCTTGTCTTTGTCCACTGGATCTTTTGCATCAAAATCCACTTGACATGTACTTTCGCTCCCTCGTCAAAAGGTTCACTGATTTTTTCAGTTTGTTCGCCTTGACCCATCTCATCAAATGTAACATCCCTAGAAATCACAAGCTTATGTGCATTCGTGTCATACATCATGTATGCCTTGACCTTCTCATCATATCCAAGGAAAATACACTTGACAACTTCTACATTCAATTTTATTCGTTTCTCATCAGGAATATAAGCGTAAGCATCACAACCATATACTATCAAATGAGAAATATTAGATTTCTTTCCAGTAAAAGCTTCATGAGGTGTCTTACCTTCCATGGATTTCATAGGGACACCGATTCAGGATGTTTGTAGTCGTGCTACAAGCCCTTGCCATCTCAACAAATGGATCTATTCTTTCGTTCTACAACTCCATTTTGTTGTGGTGAATAAGTTGTTGTAGTCTGTCTCTTGATCCCTTGATCTTTGCAAAAATCAAGAAATTTTGTTGAAAAGTACTCACCGCCTCCATCAAATTTCAAAGTCTTGATGCAACATCCTGTTTGCTTTTCAACTAATGCCTTGAATTTTTTGAACTTAGCAAAAGCATCTGATTTCTTGCTTATGAAATAAATCCAAATGCATCTACTATAGTCATCAATGAAGGTAATAAAGTAATAGCAGCCATTAAGAGATCTAGTCTGCATTGGTCCACATAAATCAATATGGACAAGATTGACCTCGACCTTGATGCCAATTGCTTCTATTTGGACCATCATTTGATTGTTCTTGAAATTGTTGGAACGATCCATGATTTGAGTTTCCACCTCTTGATTGGTGTCTTCCACGACCAAATCTGCCACCACGTCCTCTGACTGCAAGAGCTTGATCAAATCCCTTGTTGCGATGAATCAAGTTCTCTTTGTAATAATTCACACGTGTGGGAATGCCCTAATGTGTGAGAGTGATCTCCTAAGCAAAGCTTATGCACTTTAGATCAATACTAGATTGAAATCCAAGATCCAGATCAAAATCTAAGGCAAAGATGCAAAGATAGATGCATAGATTGATAACCAAAGTAATTTCACATGTAAGAGAAGTACTTCATGAAAATTCTAAGTAAGATTAAGCTCCTCTCCTCGGGTAGAGAGAGAATAGACTACTTTTGGTCTCGGGTAGCGAGAGAGAGTGCAATACAAGCAAAATTGACAAATCACAAATTTGACTCAAAAAACTCAAGTAGATTATGATTGGTAATTAAAGTACATATAAAAATCATGGAGATCCATGACTACATCCTATTGGACCCCTAATCCTAGCCTCTCTAATCCTATTGGATGAGTGATACATCCATCTTGCAATTCTATTGGACCTTCATAAGGATTTCTCAATTTTGATTGGACCCTTTGACCTTTGCCAACACTTTGACTTGATCACTCATCAAATTACATTAACACAAGTGTCACAAGCCTATTTAACTAGCTCGATTTTGCATCATAAGCTACTTTTGGCCGATTGTGGCTTTACATGTGGAATTAACAATTTTGCCATCTTTGCCAATTTTGGCCCTATCAAACTCCTACACAAAGATGCTTGACATAAAAACTTAGAAAACTTCTAAAGCTATGATAGATAACTTTTTATAAATTTCACACTCCTAAAAAGATATCTAATCTAAAAAAGCATGGATTTTGGAATCATTCCAAGATTGGATCTATGTTTGATGAAGGAACTCTTGAGTAAAGACTTGGTGAGTAGATCGACAATGAAAGATGATGAATCAATATGCTCCAAATGGATCTCTCATCCAATAAGCTTCTCTCTCACAAAGTGGTGTGCTTGCTTCTTGCTTGACATAAAAACTTAGCAAACCCCTAAAGCTATGATAGATAACTTTTTATAAATTTCACACTCCTAAAAAGATATCTAATCTAAAAAAGCATGGATCTTGGAATCATTCCAAGATTGGATCTATGTTTGATGAAGGAACTCTTGAGTAGAGGCATGGTGAGTAGATCGTCAATGAAAGATGATGAATCGATATGCTCCAAATGGATCTCTCCTCCAATAAGCTTCTCTCTCACAAAGTGGTGTGCTTGCTTCTTGCATGAAAACTTGGATTATATGCAAGTGCTTGGGCCAAGATATTATCACAATAAATCAATGGTAGCTCCTCCTCTTTGATGCACTCCGAGATCAAGTCACCTCAAGATCCATCACCTATCATGCCTATTGAAGACCATCAAGACTTGTTGGGGTCGAGATTTGAGGAGGAGTCTCCTTGGGTTTGCACACCTAGGAGGACATCAAGAGAGAGATCCAAGCCTAAGAGGCTTTCTTATGTTGACAAAGGCAAGCAAGTGGAGCTTGATTCCACCAACTTTGCATATTTCATCTAACATGAAGAGCCAAAGGATGTTGAAGAGGCACTCAATACCAAGGAGTGGTATGATGCCATGAAGCAAGAATATGAAGCCTTGATCAACACTTGGGAGCTTGTCGATTCTCCATCCAACGGGCATATCATTTGATCCAAGTGGGTATTTCGAATCAAGCATAATCAAGATGGCACTATCAACAAGTATAAGGCAAGATTATGTGCCAAGGGATTTGCTCAAATCCATGGACTTGATTATGAAGAGACCTTTGCACCCGTGGCAAAGATGGTGACATTAAGGATTCTTATATCTCTTGCTACCTATTTCAAGTGGAAGGTGTTTCAATTGGATGTTTCCAATGCATTTCTCAATGGTTATCTTCAAGAGGAAATTTACATGGAACAACCTCAAGGATTCATCAAAGGTGTGCTTGCTTTTCAAAAGTCTTTATGGACTCAAGCAAGCACCAAGATCTTGGTATGAGAGACTCAACTATTTTCTTATCTCACTAGGATTCACTCTTAGTGACTATGATCCTTCCATGTATATCAAGTTTGTTGCTAGTCATATTGTTATTCTTCTCATAGATGACATTATCCTTTATGGAAGTTGTAATCCGTACAATATCAGAAATGATTCAATCCTTATGATGATGAACCCTTTTGATCCAAGAATGCTTGAGATAGCATGGGAGATGCAAACTGCTCTCTCTAGGTCTTGATTTTCATGAAATTTTTTAAACTTTGGATGAAACAAGCATCAAACAGTTAGGTAGGCTCTGATACCATGTGATAATTCACACGTGTAGGAATGCCCTAATGTGTGAGAATGATCTCCTAAGCAAAGCTTATGCACTTTAGATCAATACTAGATTGAAATCCAAGATCTAGATCAATATCTAAGGCAAAGAGGCAAAGATAGATGCATAGATTGATAACCAAAGTGATTTCACATGTAAGAGAAGTACTTCATGAAAATTCTAAGTAAAAGGTAAAAGGATCACACATATGCATGATGAAGGGAGAAAATGAACATCTTGAAAAGGCACAATCTCCACTTCAAAAAATGCTTTCTTAAAAAGGTACGAGTTACAAATGTTACATCCAAATGGCAAGAGGAAGCATTTAGCAAAAAAGTTAACTAAGAGTTGATGATGCAAAATCTTCGAGAATATGTGGATGTGCTTGCTTTTGAGTTTATCAAAACCTCATTAAGCTCCTCTCCTCGGGTACAGAGATAATAGACTACTTTTGGTCTTGGGTAGAGAGAGAGTGCAATATAAGCAAAATTGACAAATCACAAATTTGACTCAAAAAACTCAAGTAGATTATGATTGGTAATGAGAGTACATATAAAACTCGTGGAGATCCATGACTACATCCTATTAGACCCCTATTACTAGCCTCTCTAATCCTATTGGATGAGTGATGCATCCATCTTGCAATTCTATTGGACCCTTCATAAGGATTTCTCAATTTTAATTGGACCCTTTGACTTTGCCAACATTTTGACTTGATCACTCATCAAATTACATTAACACGAGCGTCACAAGCCTATTCACAAGCCTAACTAGCTCGAGTTTGCATCATAAGCTACTTTTGGCCAAATTGTGGCTCTACATGTGGAATGGACAATTTTGCATCTTTGCCAATTTTGGCCCTATCAAACTCCTACACAAAGATGCTTGACATAAAAACTTAGCAAACCCCTAAAGCTATGATAGATAACTTTTTATAACTTTCACACTCTTGACGTTGTTCTTCCTGCAAAAGCAATCCGCCTAACTCTTCATAGGTTGGAAGATTCTCCCGTGTGGCTATACTTGTCACAAACATCTGATGTGACTCACTCAAGCTGTTCAATGTCAATTGCACGATCTCACGATCTTGTACTTGCTCTCCAATGGCAACTGATTGATCATGGATCTCATTTACCTTCAATAGGTGATCGACAATGGTTGCACCATCATCCATTCGTAATGTGTGTAGCTTCGTCTTCAAAAATAGCACCCGCGATGTGTTTGTGGTCTCAAACAATGCCTTCAATGTATCCCACGTTTTTTTTGTCCTTCCGAATCCGAAATGTAGTGAAGAATTGCATCTCTGACTGACAAGTTGATGAATTTCTGTGCTTTCTATTTTCTCTTGTCAAAAGCTCACTGATCTTCTTCAATTAACGACCTGTCTATTCACCTGTCACGATCTCCCATAGCTCCTTTTCCATCAAAATGTTCTTCATTTGAATTTCCAAACTGCACAGTTGTCGGCTCCTTCCAATTTGCTTGACTCATTGAGGACGTTTTCGCTTAGAGTTGCCATTACTACATTTAGATGAGTCCAAATCACAAAAAATACTGTAAAAATGAAAAATTTGTTGCAAATTTGACAAATGACATCTTTGACCACTTACCAATCCAAGCTATGGATAGAAAGTTACGCCAATTTGAAGATTTTGGCCTTAAAAAGGATCAAAATTGCCCTTAATCTTGAAAAACGGCAATTATGACAAAACTGCCTTTTTTGAAAACTTCATCTGTCACACATAGATCTCTGATTTCGAAGATTCCTATATCAACGCATAGGCAATTGCACCGAGATAGTTCATGTCTCGTCAAATCTGCAAACCAGTTGTGTTCTCCATGCTCAAATATCACTCTGTTTTTTGCTTTTCTGCAAAAAAAACACCAGTGGACAGGTCCCTAAAGAGGAAGGGATAGTCCTCAGCTTAAAGTCACAATAGTTGGGACCCTTCAAGATGAAGTTTTTTAATGAAGAGCCCTTTGGTAACCAAACTTCAAAAACTTCAACATTCTAAAAATGAAGTTTAAAGACCCAACTGATACTGGTCATCGATCTGTGTCCAAGATGGGATGATCTCCATCGTCAATCTCTGTTGCTTACAATCTGACGACCTGGAACATGTTGGAGCCCCGAAATCTGTCCTTGGATACACTGGACACCCTGTTACGCTAGGTGCCCAGTGGCTTTGGGCGCGCGAACAGAGAGAGAGAGAGAGAGAGAGAGAGAGAGAGAGAGAGAGAGAGAGAGAGAGAGAGAGAGAGAGAGAGAGAGAGAGAGAGAGAGAGAGAGAGAGAGAGAGAGAGAGAGAGAGAGAGAGAGAGAGAGAGAGAGAGAGAGAGAGAGAGAGAGAAATTCACAAAGCATAGTTCCTCTTGCTAAAGCAACACCAAACCTTTTGAAACATTTATTCATAAACCAACAATGTAAAACATAGCTGAAAAGCGTATAGTACTCAAAAAGCATCATAGAGCGAAACCTATTTCAAGACATCCAGCTGGTACCTGCCACCATCCCACCACACAAAACCGTGCAAGTTAGCACAGTGAGAAAGATAGGTGTCAACGTTGAATATCAGTTGTTATCCATGTACAAAATAAGTTTAGCAACTTAACAGCTTTCAGTATTTGATTAAATAAAATAGTCCAATCTTCCCTACTTAGAGTGATTAATAATGATAGGCCATGCCATATCCATACCATATCAGGGCATTCTGCCATTCTGATCAGTTTTATGGTACTGGTCCGTATTCGTTTATAGAATTAAAGCATACGTACTTGAAAACTAGCTGTGCTAAACAGATTGCAAATCGCAAACAAAGGTTAGCGTGGATTGGTCCTCAGATATGCATTAGAGGAAGTTTGAGCTCAGAAAGGGCCGCATATGAATTCGTGCCAAGATCTCTTTTGCATTTTGTCACTATTTTCAGCCAATATCTTTGAATCGCTATAACTTTTTTTTGGTAGCTCAGAAGTATGACATCTAATATATCATTGGAAAGCACTTGATGAGTGCTATCCAAGCACCAATTTTTGTCGCATTCTGATATGGCAATCAAAAGTTATGCCATTTTTAGTGTAGACTCAAAATGTGACTCAAAGAAGTAACGTAAAGCCACTATGTTAAGAAACTATTGGGCCACATGTGCAAACGAAGTGAATAAAAGTGAATAAAAAAATGAAAAAGGAATATTGACAAAAGCCCCTTTTTGTATTTAAACTTCCTCTAATGGGGGCAAATGCATGCCATACCGATACATGAACCTATCATATAATACGTAGGTAATGTACCGTTTTTGTAACCATTGAGCATATCCATGCTTTCCAAGAGCCCGCTAGCTATCGCTCTATTTCATTCATTTTTTAAACCAATTGTGTCTTAAAAATAAAAATAAAACAATATATGTGTGCACTTATATTTGGCCAAGCATTTTACCCAAACACTTGTAATAGGACTAGGGCAAATTCATGTCGTTCCATTCCCTGCGAGTCTGGCAATCACTTGCACAACTCCATGTGCATTAAGGGCGCCTAGGTTATCAATACTTGTTTCATTGGCTTATACCTATTTAAATGGGAAAAAAACTGAAGAATCGTCATACGTGTTGTCTTATTTAGTGAGGTATGTTTTGTTTTAAAACAACCGAAAATAGATTGGTAGTTTAACTTTTTCCAGATATAGGTGAGATAGGAACGTTTTCCTATTTTTTATCATCGTTTTACCACCATTCGTCTTGTATGCTACTATTTGTGTATATACTTAATTTTATTGGAAAGTAGTAAACCAAATAACATTTTGCAACACTAACCTGAATAGATGTTGTGAAAGAATCATGTGAGGAAGTCATGGTTGTTACGAGAGACATTTCCTTTGAAGAATGGCAATCAGCAAGTTTGAGTCTATTTATTGCCATTGATTTACAACAATAGTAGAATCAAAAGCAATGTCGATCAACACGTATTTAGATTTTTTCTTAAACTAGCTAAAAAGGCATATTATCGTACGTATGTTATCATTACATCTAAGCATCACGATGTTTGATATACATACCTCTATCGGAGTGTATTCCGAATTTAAAAAGGAATAGAGGTGCAATTTTGCAATCTATAGGCCGCTAAAAGAAAGAGACATATTACACTCAATGCCACTGTCCATATTTGATTTATAACAAACTATAAGAACTATATTCATTATGATGTTGTTGTCCACCAGGACCATCTTTATATCAAAGAGCCATTATAAAAGAAACCTCATAGTAGCTCCATCGTTGTCCAACCAGCGATGGAGGTGAATAGTTTGGTGATAACATATGTGTGAGAGAGTATACTACTGAACCATCAACCTGTAAAGTACACAGCGATCTTTGTGGTCCAATGCCAACTCCGTCCTTCGGAGATGCAATCTATTTTACACTTTCATAGATGATTATTCTAGATGGTCTACAGTCATGTTCATTAAGCACAAATCGGAAGCCTTTGAATGCTTTAAGAGATTCAAGGCCATGGCTGAGACACAAACGTCTACAAAAGTGAAAGCACTCCGAACTGATGGCGGTGGCGAATACCTCTCTAATTAGATGTCCGACTACCTGGCTGAACATGTTATTGGAAGACAATTCACCACTTACTATTCACCTCAACAGAACGGGATTGTAGAAAGGAAGAATCAAACTCTTCTAAACTCAGACAGATCCATGCTACATCAATCACATCTACTTGCAAAATTTTGGGCAGAAGCTACTGCCATAGCCTGTTACTTACATAATAGATCTAGCACCAAAGTTGTCAACAACAAAACTCCTTATAAAGTTTGGCGTGGACACAAGCCTAGTGTCAGCCATTTAAAAATCTTTGGTTGTGTATGTTTTGTTCACATTCCTAAACAGCTTAGGAAGAAGCTGGATCATAGGACAAATAAATGTATTTTCATTGGCTATCCTGATGAACATAAAGCTTATAATGTAGTATTTGTCTCTAGGGATGTAATATCTCAAGAACATACATACTATGATTTCAAACAACCATTGATAAATGATGCTATGTCATTTCATCCTATTTTACGTAGCCATCTTTACAAATTTAGATTAAACCGATAATGAGATTGGATATAGATTTTTTCAAAAAACTATCTCAGATTAGATCTGCTAGTTCTATTCCACTTTTCAAGAATCAGATTCTATATGATGAAAAGCGACCCAAAATTCGATCAATCGATACTTCTCAAAAATGATAAATCTCTCAGAGTCCAATTCAAAATATATCAAATTTGATCCAAATTTTGACAGAGACTTGATCTGAAAAATCAGAAACTAAAAATAGGACTGGCGAAGGTTGTCTCGCCGAAGGTTCAACAATGCTATTTTGGGATAAAAACTCTCTGAATACTTTTCTAGCAATTTCTTGGAAAATAAGCTTCGCCAACTTCTTAGATGGAAGATCTGACACAAATAAAACTATGGACAATCGGACGAAGGTTTCTGACACAAGAAAATATAGTTTTTGTAATCTAGCGAGGGTTAGAATCAAGATTTTTTGTGACCTGATCAAGAAGAATCTTCGTCAAACTCAAAAATAGTAGTTTACTATAGATAGAATGTTCTGAAAACTCGGCGAAGGTTCTGGCGAAGGATCAAGAGTAATACGAGTAATTTTGCAAAAAAGTGACTTTTTCGGCAAAAATATGACAATATGACAACTGATCCTTTGAAAATCTTTTTATTTTTGGTATTATTCTCTGTCGACCTGGCAGCAGATACATCTGAATCACATCTAAGCACAGTGGATTGAGCGGAGGTTCTTTTTCTGTATTTTTTATGGTTTTGATAAATTTTGGTATTTTTTTGCTAGTTTTTCTGATGTTTCTGAAAATCTGCTGGGAATTAATGTTCACCCTTCAAACCGAAGGTTATGTAAACAAAACCGAAGAGGGTAAAAAGTTCTGAACTCTGATGACACTTTTTGCCTCTTTTTGACCAAATTTGACAGATTTGACCGATTTTTGTTATTTTCTCTGATATCTCAGATCCAAATGGATCTTAAGATTGGTGATCTGAATAGCTTTCCCTATTTAATAATCAGATTAGATTTCAAACAAGCAAATCCACTCAAATTTAGCAAAATCAATCCCAAACTAACCCTACAATGCTGATTTAACACTATTCATGCCACGACAAGATGCCTAATGCAAGCTAACCATCAACCAAACATGCTGCAAACTGAAAAATCAGCGTAGCTCCCCGGCAACGGCGCCAAAATTGTAGTGGGTTTCTTTCTTTACCTAACCTGAATCCAAGATCTAGTCAATCTAGCATCAAAGAGATGGAGTTAGTTGTCACGCGTAGGTTCGTTCCCATGAGAGCGATAGTATAGTTCATATTTCAACATGAATGGAGGATCTAACACTAACATCCATTGACACTAAGCATTAACACTAACATCCATTAACCCTAAATCCACAACAATGATAGAAACTTACTCTTCTCTCTCTCTCTTTTTCTCTCTCATAAAAAGCATAAGAAATAACAATCCCAATAATGATCAAATCCAACAATTAGCAAATACAAAGGAAGCATGAGAACTGGAGAAAAAGAGAGGAAGAGCAAGGACGTTCATCAATCCATTTCTAAAGAGAACCAATCTGCTTTATTGAAATGAGAAAATGAACATGAGGAGCAACTCGAGTTGGTCCCTTTTTATAGTATAGAGGAGGACCCTGGCCTCTGAATCCTATTGGTCCAGTCTTGTCTCTCTTTTTATTCAAATTTAAAAAAGTGTGGGAACCATCAAAATTGGAGGGAAACCCAACTTTATTCACTAACTTGACATTTAGGCCCTGCGACATTAAAAGTCCCGCAAAAAGGCCTAAAGTCCTTTTATTAACATTCTAATTAATAAAATAACTATGTGATCATTGGGTTGGACTTACACACTCAGGGTGCCAAATCCCTCTCAATTATTAACTAGGGTTAGGGTTGCCTTGGGATCCGCAAACCCTCCAACAAAGACCACGAAGAGCGCCAGCAAGATATGTGTCAGACAGTTCAGCTTCCATATCAGAAGAGTTCTGCGGATTCAGTGGAGAACCGCAGACTTTTGAGGAAGCAATTGATAGTTCAGAAAAGGACAAATGGATCCAAGCCATGAACAAAGACATGGAATCCATGAGGAAAAACTAGGTATGGACGTTGGAGCCATTACCACATAAGCGCAAGACTGTCAAATACAAATGGGTCTCTCAAATACGGACCATATGGGAACATCATGAAATACAAGGCAAGACTAGTAGCGAAGGGATTTTCTCATAGATATGGTATTGACTACTTTGAAACCTTCTCTCCTGTCGTCAAACATTCATCCCCACATCTGTTATTTGCATATGCAGCAACTTATGACCTCAGGATCCACATTGTAGACGAGAAGACAGCCTTCTTGCATTGCGAACTAGATGAAGAGGTCTATATGGATCAACCCCCATGATACGTCTCGAATTCACTTCCTGACTATGCATGCAGAATGCACAAAAGTATCTATGGTCTAAAACAATCAACTCGACAATGGTACAACCCTGAAATCATTAGGATTCAAGCCTCTGTTGGCTGATTTCAATTTATATGTCATAGTTACAGATGGGCAGATCATCATTGTGGCTGGATATGTAGACGACACTATGATACTTTGCAAGAGTGAACAGCTGATCGTTGAGGTGAAGACAGACATCTCAAAACATTTCAAGATCGTGGATCTGGGATAAGCCAGTGTTACCTAGGCTTACAAATTTAAAGGGACTACGAGGGAGGTAAGTTATACCTTCACCAGTCCAGATACACCCAGAAGATCCTAGAGGACTTTGGGTTGCTGAACTGCAAAGGAGCGAGTACTCCAATGCTCGCAGGGACAGTGCTGACAAGCAACAACTGTCCGAAGACTGAGGAGCGAGAACGGATGCAGCTCACACCTTACAGGAAGCTGATAGGGTCACTGATGTACCTTGCAGACAACACACGTCTTGATATTGCTTATGCAGTATTCAGGATGAGCCAATTCTGCACGAATCCAGGCTTGACACATTGGAAGATTGCGAAATGAATTGTGCAATATCTTCATTTAATGAGGAATATTTGGGCCATGTTATTGTCGTGGTCCAAGTTTCAGGATACTTTCCTACAACGATGCTAGCTAGTCATCTCTCAAAGACGACTATAAATGCGTGTCAGGAGGATGCACCATTACATCAGGAGCACCAATTCACTGAGTCAGCAAGAAACAGACCATTGTAGCCCAGTCATCATGCGAAGTAGAGTATGTTGCAGCAGCAAAGATGGCCAATGAGATAATCTGGCCAAGGTAGTTCTTGGACGAATTGGGCGAGACAAGGAATGAGCCTCTAGTCTTGCAGATGGACAACACCTCTGCAATACACCTAACGAAAGATCCCGTGTTCTATTCTAGTATGAAGCACATTGTGATCAAGTACCACTTGATCAGGGATCTAATTGAAAAGAAGATGTTGCAGACCACCTTCATCAGAATGAAAGACATGGTTGCTGACATCTTCACCAAAGCCCTAGACAAAGGACTCTTTGAGAGACAGAGGAGCAGTCTCGGGATCGTAAAGCTATCATGCTATGAGAGGGAGCTAAAGAAACAAAATGTTTCTAACTACAAGCCTTGCTAGCTTTCAGCCCTCCACCTGACACGAAACACGAAGACAAACGGTTCGCGAATACGAAAGTCAAAAGAGACAAACACGAACGGTTCGCAAACACAAAAGATTCACAAACGAGAATCTTTTGCGGTCTGGCATGAGAACCCTTTACAGTCCGGTATGAGAAAAAGGTAGACGACCAAACAAAACCAATGATGGAAACAAAACCAACGTCGTGAAACCTTCTCCTGCCCTTCACGCTCCAAAGAGTACCAGCCAAATCATGCAAGTACCAGAAGTACAGATATTTGACCTGATGATATGATGTCAGCAGATACAATCTAGGTCGTGGCTAATCTGTCACTCTTGTAATTTTCTGATTAGTTTTAGATGTTTAGTCACTCTAATCCTTAAAGTTACATAGAACGACTATATACTTGCTGGATGATACTTGACACATGAATGACAGAATACACATATAGTGTAATGAAGTAGTCTGATGCTAGTAAGCAATCAAGACGAACTACAGAATACATGTCCGCCTGCGTGCAAAGACAATTCTGTCTAGGATCAGAAGATCCAACTGTCCGCTAGTAAAGCGAGACGATTACTCGTGATAGAACCGTGTTTTTCCCATGCCAGTGCACTGCATGGATTTGCATGCGGTGCTTGAAGAATTAGATTAAGATCAATATAGATGATTTTCTTGTTGTGTCTGATCTCGAATGCAAATGCGTCTGATGTTATTCGTGTGTCTAAGTTTCCTTGTTCATTTTAATTCTGCACCTTGGTTGAAACTATGTTGAATGCTGCATTAATTTTATAAACGTAGTAAAGCTGAAAAGTAAAATACAGTACTATAAAGCACCATAAAGCATAACCACTTTCAAGACATCCAGTTGATACCTGCCACCATCCCACAAAACAAAACCGCTCAAGTTAGTTTAATGAGGAAGATAGGTGTCAAGGCTGAACGTCAGTTGTTATTTATGTCCAAAAGAAGTTATACTACTTGACAACTTAGATTAGCAATAAAAATTGGAGTCCAGTCTTCCCAAACAAGCAATATTTTAGCGATAGGCCAAGCCGTTATATTACCGTATCAGGACGAGTGCCATATTGATCATTTTATGGGCGGTCCATATCAATTTTTTTTTTAGTCATAAAAGAGTATGAAGAGTTTTAACCGTTTACATTTTTCTTAGCCAAAGACTTGGTGTGGACATGTGTGCTGGTGTTAGAGCATATCCATGCTATGCTAACGCAAGTGACCCTTACAGGGCAAGGTATGTCACGCACTACTGTCCATACTTATGAGCATATCCATGCTTTCCAGTTGTATCTCACCAAAGGTCTAAAGTAACACTGAAAAAAGTAAGGTCACATATTACTATGATTGTTATACATGAATCATATAATAGCCATGGTATAAGGACACTGCATCGGAAAGATATCATTAACTTTTAATAAGAGACATCCAATGTTTATACTAGGTATTAGGGCAGATCCGTGTCATTCTAGTCCTTTCATACAAACTACGATTCTTACACATATCCATGCTATCTAAGATCGTATTATTGGATTCCTTCTGATTGGATTTTTGACAACGATTTTAATTCAAGGCAAGGTCATTCGTTTCACATAAAAAATCAAATGTGGTCTTTTTTCAGAAAAAGCAAAGAAAAGAGAAGTTGTGTAGAAGAGTGATATATATTAAAGCTATATAGAACTGAACACACCATGCTTGTTTAAGCTGCGTAGAGTTTTTATACACTTATGAAAACGTACCTGAATGGTTGTAGAAGTGGCTTCTTGAGAGGCTACCACTGTTGTTTATACGAGAGGATTATTTCTCTTTGTATCATAGAAAACCAAAAGATATACTTTTTAGCACACAGTTGCTTTTAAAGAGTTACGAAAAAAAAACCTTTATAAGAAGTATTCGAGTGTGCTAGATAACTTTCTTAATAGAGATTTGGTTAGTACCATACACAACATTAGCAATTGTTATGGGCTATCAAAGGAATATCATCATGAGAGTAGAGCGCTGAGATAGCAATGTAAAAAGAGGAAAGGAGCTTACCGTATGATAGTAGCTTGTTGATCCGCGAACTGGTTGGGCGCACTTTCAGTATGTAGGAGAAAAAATAACTCTTCACAGTGTTGTAAAGAAAAAGCTTCGAAACTGCATGATTTGATAGTGTCATGTAGAGTGATTTCCTGGAAGGTATGAGTGGGAGAGGAAAAATCAATTTCCCTCCAATTGGGATTTAAAATTTAAAATTCTTATAAAGTGTTTTTAAATTTTAAGTGGGAAAACCACTTGGTTAAGAAAAGAAAAAAAAAAAAAAAAACCTTTTTCTTATGCAAGTGTAGAATGTTAAAAGGACCTTGTATATTTGGAGAGGCAGTGCGTCTGTCTTTGTCCACTTGTTTGGTAGCGAGGCAGGGTAAAACTGAACGAGGGAGCATCCACGAGAGAGAGAGAGAGAGAGAGAGAGAGAGAGAGAGAGAGAGAGAGAGAGAGAGAGAGAGAGAGAGAGAGAGAGAGAGAGAGAGAGAGAGAGAGAGAGAGAGAGAGAGAGAGAGAGAGAGAGAGAGAGAGAGAGAGAGAGAGAGAGAGAGAGAATGTGGTTTGAATTAGGACGAGGATCGTGAGAGAGGGACAGGGGGGCAGCAATGTGTATGCATGGGGTAGGATGCATACTCCCCATACATGCATCTAAAAATTTTAGTTATTTTTTTGGAAAAAATAGATGGGTAGGAGGATGCACCCATGCCACCATGGGTGCATCCTCCTACCCCATACATAGGCACAAATGTGAGACACAAATATCTTTATATATATGTCTATATATATATTTAAACTTATGTACAGTTTTGTGCATGTGTATGGGTGCACCCATGCATCCTCTATTAAAATTGGAAAAACAAATCATATTGATTTTCTAGCTTGCTACTAATGTTGTACCATGCAAGTATGTAGCTCATAAATGGAAAATGCCAAGTTTGGCCTACATAGAACTCGAGCTACATGGTTATGTAATGTCTAGTTTGAAGAATACAACTTGCATATAGTTTGTAGACATAGGATTGGCAAATTCATGCTTGTAGAAACTCGTGGCAATTCACATGCATTAACTGTAAGTGATCCATAGTGACATGCAAGGCATGCACAAAGTATAATGGACACATGCATGATGATTTGTACTTTTTTAGTTAGAACTAATACACTTGTACAAAGTTAGTAGAATCATGCATGACAAGTGACAAATGTCACATAGACTCTAAATGTCACTTTAGTTGTCCCTGGAGCTGCTCCAAAGGAGGTGAATCCAATTATTATTAGAAGAGCACCCCGATTAGATCTACCCAAATATAATGGATTAACAGATCCAGTTAGATTTCTTCAGATCTATGCTGAATCCTGTGAGGTCTATGGTGAGATTTATCCTCAAGATAAACTTAAGCTGTTTCCTATGGCCTTAACAGGCGCAGCACAAGATTGGTACTATAACCAAGATGAAACTGGGCGTACAGATTGGGAGGTTGTTAAACGAGCCCTTATCACACGGTTCAAACCGCGGACGTTTATGGAAGACGCTTTCCTACTTTTAAGTAAAATAAAAATGGGAAAGCGAAAAATGGTTTG
Source organism: Diphasiastrum complanatum (assembly GCA_029204225.1). Taxonomy (NCBI): domain Eukaryota; kingdom Viridiplantae; phylum Streptophyta; class Lycopodiopsida; order Lycopodiales; family Lycopodiaceae; genus Diphasiastrum; species Diphasiastrum complanatum. The sequence continues at coordinate 28,435,074 of CM055102.1, read as the reverse complement.
AGATTACATCAAAAGGGTGAAACGTCTTAGATCTGAATGCGAGCCCCAGCTGATTAATGAAAATCCCATGATTATGTGGTTTTTGTCAGGTCTACCTAAATGGATCAGACGTGAGCTGAAATGCCATAATGAGTATGCACTTTTGCAAAATGCGATGGACGATGCAATTCGGGAGGAAGATGAAGATTCAGATGATGAGCCGAATGTCAGTGTGTTGCCTTATACAGCAGGGCAGACTACTACGACATCCACCACTATTGCATCAACAAATGCCAATGCTACTGCAAAAATGATGCTCAATGAGTTCGAGAGACTTGGAAAGACCCAGCAAAAACAGATGAAAAAGTTGCAGTTGCAATTTGATGAGAAGATCAAAGCATTGGAAAATTTCCACGGAGAAGTGAACAAGGAACCTGAGAAGTTTGCAAAGACTTTTTCTACCAGGGAAAATGTCTAGTGTTCTATTTGTACAGGAAATCACATAGTGAACGAGTGTTCTCAATTGAAAAAATGAATGAAAATCAGTGTTTGCCATCTGTGTAATTCACCTAACCATGAGACTGCCTTTTGCAACTTCAACCCTTGGATAATTCAGCAACGGTATGCCCAGATGGGATATCGAGAACCACGAGATGGAGGCAATCTAGCAGCAAGACTGCGACAATCTACTCTTGGATACCCAGAACGTCTAGCTTTGCCTGCCCCACCAAAACATTGTGCTCCTCCTGCCAATTTGATGGAACCAGAAGTTTACGGAAGTGCTGAGCAATGGAGCTATGGTAATGATCAGAAAGGTGGATCTTCATAACAGTATGCCATTTATGTTGCCGCTCAACAACAGGCCTCGAGAAATTGGGCCAGATCATCACTTGGATGTTTTGCATGTGGAGAAAATCACAGAGTTGCAGAATGCCCAAATAAAAAAAAAATTGTACCATTTTGTCGTGACTGTGGATATGGGCATTGCTATAAAGACTGTCCAACAAGACCAAAGCCACCACCAGCTACAGCACTCGTAAATTTGATAACAATCAAGCAAGGATCAGTAGCTCAGAATAAACCAAGTGCACCCTTGGTGGTGGTCACCAGAGCACAAAAGCAAAAAGAACCAGTAGTAGATTTAGTACCTGCTGATTCAATACCATTGAACGATACACCAATAGCATCGGGAGTCTATCCAAACCTTAATGCAGAAAAACGAAGATATCAGGATATGAGACAGTGGATTAAACATATGCAAGAAGAAGAGGAATTTGAAGCTGCTAAAGTAACAGCTGAAGTTCGGTCTTCACCATCGCAGCCTCCAAGAAATTTACGTACGGATATGAATGATCAATTACATCATCACGAAGAACCCTTCAAGATGACTGAACCGGAAGCACCGCATACAAAATTACTCATGAATATTTTGTCTAGCAAGATCAATATTTCATTGGGAGAGTTCGTAAATTTGGTGCCAAAAGCAAAAGAAGTCTAAGCGCAAAAGTTAGCTTAAGAAGAATCAGAAGACAATTAGGAGCTGCTTTTTTCTGCTGGATTTGAAGAATCTAACAATGTACTCCATGTTGGAGACGCTTGAGAAAGTGAACAAAAGAATATCACTCTACCGATACAACATAGACAATTTTCTAAAGAAGCAGTCGTGATAGATGGCAGTTCAAGAGTTAACCTGATTTTTACAAAGCTATGTACAAAATGGGGACTTACAAAGATTAAGCCTGCTACTTTTGCTATTAAGCTAGTTGATCAAACGATAGTTCGTCCACGAGGAATGGTGGAAGATATACCTGTCAGGATTGCAGGAGTACAGTTCGTCATTACTTTTGTCGTGATGGAGTTACCAGAAGCACCAAATGTCTACTGAGTTCTCTTAGGATGTCCATGGTTATGAGTTGCGCAAGTAATTCATAACTGGGGTACCGGCAAAATCACTTTTGAAAATCGTGAACGTGCAGTTAAAGTTGATCCTACGACTTGGACTATCAAGCCAGTGGTTCAAAAAGAGGATGATGATTCATCAACAACAGATCACACTTTGTGATCGACCAGAGAAAAAATTGGGAGTTCACTACGATTCTCAAACGGATATTGTCAATTGGAACGAAGCTCTTGCAACAATTGATTGTACATTAGGATATATGTGTCAACAAGATATTCAATCAGAGATGAGCTAGATTTCCTTGTTAGATCAAACTTTGGATACGCCAATCACGTTTCCACTAAATGTGCTAAAAGTACCTTGGATATCAACGGAACCTATACTAGATCCAATTGAGGATGATCTCATACCAATGAGCCATGCCTTAACTTATGATGGCAATGCAGAACTTACGGATGAACAGATTCTACATCATATGGATTCAACTAGATTTGGAGTGCGTAATGTTCCTGATGAACCAACAATAAAATCGTCCAAAGCAGTTATATTGAAGGGAGACATGATCACAGGTTTGATGACGAAAAAACAAGCAAAGCAACATTATAATACGATCCTGAAATGGGAAAATCCCTCTCAAAAGATCGATTCAAAGGAAGTGCCACCTCTATTGGATAACGGCAAAGGAAAAGTCAAGAATGATTCTTCAAGACAGATTTCCAGCAAGACATCATCGTCTAGGAAGTCTTCACCTGTGAAGAAAGATTTATCATTCCAAAAGTCATCACCTCCATGATCAATTCCTGCTAAGAAGACTAAACGAACATCCAAGACAAGTCCTTTCGAAGAAGAACAAGCAAATGTAGTCTAGCATGATATGCCATAGCATTTTAAACTTTATACACTAGATGATGTGATTATCATGTTACCTAAAGCACATCGTGAACCTAAAGAACACATACCAGAATCTAAAGAGGTTTACGATGGCCCAGCTAGGACGCAGCCAATGAATCTTGCAGAACCAGTAGAACCGAAAAAGATTGTACAAGTGGGATCACAATACTCCTGAACAATATCAAGCACTCCATTTGTTACTTATTAAGTATCAAGATTGCTTTGCATGGATTTATCAAGATTTGAAGGGTCTTTCGACATCAGTTATTGAACATACCATACCTTTAGTTCTTGATGAAATACCAAAGGTTACAAAGTTCTATCACTGTAATCCTAATGTGGCAGATCTAATAAAGAAAGAACTTCAGAGAATGCTTGACGTCGATTTCATTTATGAGATCGAGCATACCGAATGGATTTCACCGATTGCCATTGTTCCTAAGAAAGATAGGAAATTGCGAATCTGTGTGAATCTCAAAGCATTGAATAAAGTGACGCGGAAGGATCACTTTTCGTTACCTTTTATTGAAAGCATTTTGAATTGCCTTGCTAGAGCGGAAGCTTATAGTTTCTTGGATGGATTTAGTGGTTACAACCAGGTTAAAATTGCACCTGTCGATCGCCACAAAACTGCTTTTGCAACAGAATGGGGCACCTATGCTTACAAAGTAATGTCGTTTCGACTCTGTAATGCACCAAGTTCATTCCAAAGAGTAATGCAATTTGCCTCTAATGATTATCTGCAAAAATTTCTTGAAATTTACTTGGACGACTTGGGAGTTCATAGTACAGATACAGACCACCTGGATCAATTGGAGAAAGTCTTTGAAAGATGCCGCAAATATCATATTTTTCTAAATTCAGAAAAATGCCAGATATGGGTTTCTCACGGAGTGGTGCTTAGACATGTGATATCAAGACATGGTATTGTCACCGATTATTCTAAGATCAAAGTTATTGTGGAATTGCCACCGCCAGCAACAATTTGAGGAGTTTATGTGTTTATGGGTCATGCGAACTACTATCAAATTTTTATTATTTTCTCTACGGATTTAGCATGACCTATATACAAATTAGTTATTGTTCCTATTTGGACAGTAGAGGCATTAGAAGCCTTTGAAAAGTTAAAAAAAACATTATCTTCAGCACCAATTCTGCGTTCTCCAGATTGGACATTAGAGTTTCATGTTCATACGGATGCCTTAAAATACGCCATTGGATCAGTCTTAACGCAGCTAGATGACTATAAGAAAGATTATCCTATACGATTTGCAAGCAGACAACTTACAAATCCAAAGAAGAATTATTCAACAACAGAACGTGAAGTGCTAGCCATGATTTTTTCTGTTCGAAAATTTTGTCACTACCCCATGGAAACGCACTTTGCATTTTATACGGATCATCAACCGTTACTTTACTTGGTAAATAAGACGTGTAATACTAGACGTATTGCAAGATGGTTATTATTATTGACTGAATTTGAATTTCGAATTGTGGTCAGAAAGAGGAAGCAACATTATCTAGCTGATCATGTTTCGCGAATTGAATCCACACCAGTTAATACTGAAGTGAATGATGAACTGCCAGATGCTACGTTGTTCTATGTTGAAGCAGTACCTGAGTGGGCGGCAGAATATTGTTAAGTACCTGATGTTAGGACAACCGAATGACTCTTTGACAAAAGTACAGAAAAGACAATTGATTCATAAGACTCAACCTTATCAATTAATTGCAAGACAATTGTATCGTCGTGGATCAAATAATATTTTACGAAGATGTGTTTTACCACATGAAGTACCAGATTTAATCATGTTTTCACATGATGGCATGGGTGGAGGACACTTCTCTACAGATATTGTTGTTTGCAAACTTTTGCAATTTGGTTGTTGGTGGCCTACACTTCATAAGGACACATAATATTTTATTCAGACATGTGATGTCTGCCAGCGAGCACGACGACCTACTTGACAGAATTATGAACCCTTACATCCGGTTTTATCGCAAGCACCGTTTGAAAAATGGGGACTGAATTATGTTGGTCCTATTCATCCCGTTGCACAAGGATCTCAGGCCCAATACATTATCGTCGCAACTGATTATATGACCAAGTGGGTTGAAGCCAAAGCTGTCAAAGTGGCTGATGCAAAATCTATGGCCAAGTTTTTATAAGAAAATATTATAATCGGATTTGGATGTCCGATCGAAATTGTCATTGTTAATCAAATAATAAAGTGTTTACTGGAAGATTTTTTTGTTATACACAGATTTAGTACTCCCTATTATCCCACAGGGAATGGCCCAGCTGAATCTTCCAATAAGATTCTCTGCACCATTATGACAAAGACAATTGAAGCGAGTAGGTCTGATTGGGAACCTAAACTGTATGCAACATTATGGGCATTCAGAACTGCTTACAAAAATAGTACAAATCAAACACCTTTTCAACTGGTTTATGGTCAAGATGTTGTTATGCCAATTGAATTTTTAATCTCATCTTTATGCATAGCAGCAACAGAACGATTAAATGATGATCAGTCTTTACAACCTTGTTATGAAGCGTTGCACAAATTATGTGAAACCCGATTGATGGCAGTTCATGCCTTAGCAGCAGAGAAAGCTCGCCGCAAGGCATGGCACGATCGTCGATTGCACAAAAAAGATCTGGAAGCAGAAGATCTTGCATTGATGTACAAAACCAAGCTGATCAAGAGTAAGTTGAAGTTTACTGGTGAAGGCCCGTATAAAGTGAAGGATATCCTGAACTATGGCGCAGTAATTTTTGAGCACTTGGATGGAAAACGATTTGATACTCCGGTAAACGACAGTCGATTACGCAAGTTTTGGCAATCTGCTCCGCCAGTTTAGCAAGTCTGATCTCAATATATTTTTTCATTTTATTTGTTTTTCAATTTTTTGTTTTCAGTATTTAATTTGCTGACTTTTTTTTTTTGGAAAAAGACAGCTAAAAAATAAATAAAAAATAAAAAAATAAGAAAAGACTGATTTGCAAAAGTCAGGAAGTCATCAGCATAAAGAAAAGGAAGCACAATATTTTTTTGATGGAAAATGACTTAGAAAACCACTGTTTTGGACAAATTTGGCCAATACAATATCAGAAACCTTCGCTGAGCTCTCAGACTGTACCTCCACCCTTGATTTATCTAAATTGAAGTGGGCGGAGGTTTCTGACAAGAGAAAATTCAATTTTTGAGTCAGGCGAATGTTCAATGATATGCCATTTTGGGAACCTTCACCGAACATCATAACCTGGGCGAAGGACCCTTCTGGGCGAAGGTTCATCCTTTGCCAGCTCTGGAAAACGTTCACCTGATAGGTTCAGATCCCTAGAAACCTTCGCCGAGATTTTTATAGCCTATTTTTACAGTACTGTACATGCTTGCAAATTTTTGTCCGAACTGATCAGCCCAACTACTATTCAGTGTAATGGACCCACCAAATTCACCTATAAGTTGGCTGAATTCGATTCATTCCTCACTTGTGCTAGCGAAGCTCTTGCGAATTTTTCTTGCGACCAAAGTCTTCCAAATTTTCTGGATTGCCTTCTGGTACACTTTCACGCGGTTATAATTCCTTTCTGGTCATCATGTCTTCTACCGATACTTTCCAGTCTCCGCGCTATACTATCCATCGTGATGTCACATCTACAACAAACATCATGATTCTTCCTAGCACAAGCATGGTCACTCAGTGGATGACCCTTGCGGAGCCTCTACGTACTGCAATGGGTATTAATGAGAGAGCCTTTTCGAGACGCATCAATATGGATTTCATCACTCTTGCCTTTAGTACGTGGAAGGAAGAGAAATCCAAGTTTTAGATCACCTTCCAAGGAGCCACACACAAGGTGCGCGTCACTGAGGCCGCACTTGCATCTATAGGAATCTCATCCGCTACGAAAGCCTCACCCAATCACAATCACGCCAAATAGGCCATCAAGCCATACATTGACCTCACCAACGATCTGCACTGGACTAATGATGGCTACCTTCTGGAAGCCATCACTGAGCCTTCCATCCACGCCGCTGTCCAATTGTTGAATCACTTCCTGATGGTTGGCAACCTCGGGAAAGACCGCATCACATCTCAAATCCTTCACATGATAGTGAAGTCCCACACTAAGTTGGCCAAAGCCCCTCTTGAACCATATAACTGGTTCAAGACTGTTTTTTGTGAGCTCAAACGAGCTATTAAGGCCAATACAAAGCAGCAGTTCACCGCTGGCTCTCTATTGTCCCTCTTAGCCGCTTCTCATTTAGAAAACAAAATCCATGGCTTCCACCTAGATTCTGTGCCTTCGATTTACGAAGAAGCACCGGCCGAGTCATCTCATCATGCCTCAAGTTCTCATAGTTGTCGTCGTCCACGCAGCGAGATCGTAATTCTTGACTCGCCTTCCGCGTCACGACGTCGCACTAGGCATACCTCATCCACTGTGCTTCCACCTCCTCCTGTTGTTCGCACAAAACTTCCCATTCCCCTCGCCTCTGAAGTTTCCCTCACCTCTGCTCCCATACAAGGACAGCTTGTGACCATTGGGCCTACCATTCCCATCATAGCTGCCCAGGCCGCCTCACCCCTGCACACCGAAGCAACCTCACCCAACACACAGTTTTTCATGGATATGTTCGATGATTCCGACCCCCTTGGGGCCACCGAAATCTTTGAAATGCCCTAGAGCCCAGCGCCCTTTGAACCCCAATCCCCTAGAAGAGGATTCGGGCATATCCATGAATCTACTATTGGTTTCGAAGATGCCAGTCAGCAACCATCCACAAAGGGTAGCCCAACCACAGTTTGGGTCGAATAGTTGTAAAGTCACCAAAGCAGTTTGACGCCACGGTGCCTAAAGGGTTTGAAGAAGATGATACTTTTGAAGAAGAAGAGACCTTGGCACCTATTCCATGCCTACCAAGGATAGTACCATCAGGGTCTCTTGTTGCTGCCACCTCCACAACCGTCGATTCTGGTGATGCTCTAGGGTTAGTTTCCAGCCTTGGGAAAGTGATCCAGTCTATGCTGGATAAGAAGAAGGAAATGGAACAGAGGATCTCTGATCTAGGATCCGAAAACACTCTGATCAGTCAGAAAATTGTCCAGCTGGATCAAGAGGTGAAGATAGCCAAGCAACATGAAGAAAAGGCTGAAAGCAAAAAGACATTGGCCCAGCAACAAGCTGATCGCTTGGAAACCTACATCAGCTCCCTGCAAAATGCCTTGACAGCCGCACATGATCAAGTAGATAAGGCAGTGCAAGAGGCCAAGCAACAGGTGCAGCTGCAAAAGGGGCAATTACAGATGGCCGAACAAGATCGCACATGGCTTCAAGGTGAATTGGATGCGACCACCCTTGAGCGTGATGCCTATCTAGGAGATCCTCCTTGGATAGCAATGCCTTTGCCTTTGTCTGCTATTTGGGTTGTGGTGGACAGGTTGACAAAGTTAGCTACTTTTATACCAGTCAAGTCAACTGCTAAGGCTTCGGATTTAGCTCATGTGGTGTCATGTGAGGAACATCAGACTTGCTTGTTCAGTTCTGGATGTATGCGAATGTAGCTACTACTCCCACAGTACCCTTGGAGCTTTCGAGTAGGCCATGGTGCATCTGGCTGCTTCCATCAGGGTTCTGTTCTTCCTTTCTGCAACACCATTGTGTTGTGACGTGTAGGCTGTAGTTCTTCTGTGAACGATGCCACGCTCATTACAGAAGTCAGTGAAGCGATTCAAGATGTATTTGCCACCCCGATTTGTCCTAATCTACTTAGCCTTGTTGCCTGTACATCTCTTAGTCCAATTCATATATTCTGTGAAATTATCAAGTGCTTTAGATTTATTTTGAATAAAATACACTCTGGCAAATTTGCTATTAGTCATCAATGAACGTTATATAATATTTTGAACCTCCTACCGAGATCACGTTGAAAGGCCCACATATGTCAGAATGCACTAGCTCCAGAATCTTAGTCATTCTGTAGGAGTCTTTGATGAATGAAGTGCGTGACATCTTGCCTTTCAAACATGCATCACAGGTGGTCGAACTGGTTGCATTCAAGATGCTGACCCCTGTTATTACTCCATGATGGCTTGCTTGGTAAAGTGCCATTAAGTTCATGTGGCAGAGTCTTCTGTGCCATAGAGTGTCTGGCTGGTCATCATGAGTCTGATGCACATGATCTGCAGGTAGACAACCTTCAGATGATATAGGTTGTCTTTCCTTCTGCCTTGAGCGATCAAAGCACTGGTACTGGCGTCAATCACGTTGCATGCTTCGTCAGAAAATGTCACATGCATCCCTACATCTGCTATTTTTGCTACAGACAGCAAGTCTTGTTGTAGAGTAGGCACAAACAGAACGTCTTCTAGTCGTATGTCTCTGTCGTTGGTGTTGAGCCACAATGAACCAATACCGTTCACTTGATGCTTAGATCCATCTCCAAGAACTATGAATCTTGAAGGATCTGCACTTTTGAAATCAGACATTATTCATCTTAATGTCACGAAGTGCGAGGTGACTCCTTAGTCTAGGATCACCTCATGTGTGTCAGATGTTGATGCTGCACACACGTCTTCACAGATGTAGGCGGTCGAACAATTTTTGTTCGTCATTTCTTCGCCCTTATTCGAGCTCTCGGACTCCTCACCATACGATGAACTATTGTTGTTCTCTTGTCTGTTCTATGCTGATTTGTTTCTTGAGTTCTGGCGGCAATCCATGGTTGCATGACCCTTCTTGTGGCAGTGAATACACTCAATCTTGGAATTGAGTCAGCAGGTATCTACTGTATGCCCGTCTCTTATGCGTCTCACGCAAGTCTTCTTGTCTGCACCTTGCTGTTTTGACCTCCCTTTGCTCTTCCAGTTGCCTTTGCTTGTTTCCTCTGCTTGCTGATCATGATCCTGCCTCTTATTCAACTCCCTCTTAGGCTTGAATTGCTTCTTGGATTTTTCTTTGTTGCCATAAAGGGTCTGGTCAAAACCATCTTTGTGATCAAGATGTTCTCTAGCCTCAACTTCCTCTCGAATCTCGACAATCGCTTTTCGAGGTTCATGGTAGGATCTTTTGCGAGCAGGGTCCTTGTTGTCTGGAATGATCTGGGTAAGGCTCTCAACAGGTACGTGAGCTGCTTCTCAGCTAATATTGCATTCTCTTCTCCAGAGTTATGTAGTGATAGGAATAGATCCTTCATCTTTCTTATGAAAGAAGTGAGGTCTTTTCCATCCCACTGTAGATTTGTCAGCTGATCTTCCAGCATCATGATTTGACTTTTTGATTTCGTCTGAAATCTTATGAGATATGCATCCCACATCTCCTTGGCTTTGGAGAGTGTAGCCAGAGTGTGAGACTATCTTCGATGGAAGATGATAGGAAGGCTACTGCCTTGTCGTTTTTCTCCCTCCATTCGTGTAGCTCCTTGCTTGATGTCGTAGGCATCTTTTTTGTGCCATCCACCAAGGGGAATAAACCTTCGCCCTTGAGTATGAGTGATGTCTTAACTTTCCAGGCTAGAAAGTTAGATCCTGAAGAATCAAGTATTGTGCAGATCTTGCTCTGCATGCTGCTGATTGAAGCCATTGCTTCTTGGAGTCTGTTCCCTCATTGATGGTTGTTTGTGTGAATGCTTGGCCTCCTAGATTTGATAGCTTATTGGCTATGTCAAAACACGACAAGATAGGTAGGCTCTGATACCACTCATGATATGTGATATGATCTGCATGCCACTGATGAGAAAATAAAAAATTAGCAAAATTGTCGCAAAGGCGAAGCAATCACGATTCTCTTGCGACTCGGATGGAATTCAGATGTGATCGCTGGACATTGCCAACTGAATAACTCCTACAGTCCTCCAGAATGTAGCCAGGCTTTATAAAATTAATGCATCATTCAACATAGTTTCAACCAAGGTGCGGAATTAAAATGAACAAGGAAACTTAGACACACGAATAACAGCAGACACATTTGCACTCGAGATCAAACACGACAAGAAAATCATCTATATTGATCTTTCTTTGATTCTTCAAGCACTGCATGCAAATCCACGCAGTGCGTTGGCATGGGAGAAACACGGTTCTCTCACAAGTAATTGTCTCGCTTTACTAGCAGACAGTTGGATCTTATGATCCTAGACAGAATTGTCTTTGCACAGAGGCGGACATGTATTCCATAATTTCGTCTTGATTGCTTACTAACATCAGACTACTTCATTACACTATATGTGTATTCAGTCATCTATGTGTCAAATATCATCCAGCAAGTATATAGTCGTTCTATGTACTTTCAGGATTAGAGTGACTAAACATCTACAACTATTCAGAAAACTACAAGAGTGGTAGATTAGCCATGACCTAGATTGTATCTGCTGACGTGATGCCATCAGGTCAGATATCTGTACTTCTGGTACTTGCATGATCTGGTTGGTACTCTTTGGAGCATGAAGGGTAGGATAAGGTTTCACGATTGTTGGAAGTAAATCTGGTTTGTCAATGTTTGGCTAGATCTGCTCATGATGTGGTCTAGTATAGAGAGGATCGTTCGCTTTCTAAGTTTTTTACCAAGCTTTAGACAGAGTGCAAAAATAAAACAATGATGAAGCACTAAGGCTTACCCAACTAGTGCTCGAAATAGAAATGAAATTAACTAAGATGACAAAATAGAAAACCTTACTAAGGCTTACCCAACTAGCAAGGTGATTAAACTAAATCCTAGATTAACACCCAAAGGGTAGTAAAATGAGATTGCGGCTAATACTAAACAAATAAGCAGTAATGAACATGCCACAATAAAACCGATAAAAAAGAGTCAAGAGGAGGCCCGAGCACCTTCTCTCAAGCTATGCACCTTTCCAAGGGGAACACAAATGAAATAGAATGATAATTCTCCATAGCTTAATCTCAAAAGTGTTGTTTACAATGCAAATACCTCTTCTTTTATGGCAAGGAGGGTCTTCCATAAGTGTCTACTAACTTATGGGACTAATCTGTTTCTAGCCTTTCTAGAACTTCTAACTTAGGATTTAGAACTTCAAATTTCTTAACTTAGGAAAACTTAAGATAAAATATTTCTAATCTTAAGTTTCCTAAGTCTAAGTTCTAAATCTAAGTTTAAGTTATTTTATTATTATTCAAGCTTCTACTCATGGACTTACAAAACACATGCCATGGCTGAAGTTTATTGACAGATACTCATATGTGGTCTTACACAACACATGCCACGGAGTTTTATTTTTTATTTTTTCTCTGTGTTAGCACAGTGGCTAGCATGATCCTCCTCCTTATTGGATTGGTGGTCCAACACCAATCCACGCCTTTTCGTCCTGGATCTTTTGTGCTTCTTGGAGGTGAGACTGTTGCTGTCGGGAGTGGTGGATTGTCGTGCCGATGCCCTCCATCATTTGCCACCATAATTTATTCATGAAGGACATGGGTTTGTAATAATGGAGCATACCCTGGAGAAAGTTATGGGTTTTCCATAGCTCCACCATATCAACGTGCAGGGCAGAAGTGAGTGCAACGCAATAATATAGCCTTACAACGTTGATATGGTCGTCTTGCGTTCGCAAGAATTTATTGATATCAAGGACGTTTGGGGGTAACCCTCGATCCCAAATATCTCAGAGTTCTATTAGAAATGCCACCAGGCCGCAATTATCTGCAAAATATCTGACGTCGCGATCAGGATTGCCATGGTGCTTATGGTAGAATACTCGGCAGTTGCTGACCATGTCTTCGGCTAAGTTGCCGGTATCCACGCATGTGAGCTTAGGCCAAAAGATTTTGTTCTTGACCTTGGTGGTAGGAAACGGTTCTTGCCTCGCTACTAGATAGTAATAAGGATTGGTGCGCATGTAGGAGGGAGCTTCGAGATATCATGCCATTGAGGTCTTACTTTGCAAAAAGAGCTGATGACGCCAGAGAGTTTGTGGATCCAAGAGTTTGACTGTTGCTTTATGTGTCTGACACTGGTCCAAATCTGGCAGTATGTAGTCACCTCGCTCTTTCATCGTTGGATACTTCTTTGCAAACGCTGAGAGGCGTGCAACTCCTTGCTTGATTCTATGGGTGTAATTCTGTGCCAGATGGTTGGTGCTTCAGAGGCAATCTCGTGTTGGGTTTGTGGATCGGGTTCAGGAGAGAGAGGAGGCGAGGGGTTAGCTTCTGCAATTTTTTGTGACTCATGAGAAAATTGTTATGGAATGAAGGTGAAAGAAGTGATGTCAAGAGGGTTAGTAGCAGTGGAAGGGGAAAGATAATGTTAGGAGCTGGTATCCCCAGAGCCTGACGGATTGGTTGGTTTTTGAGCTCCTTGCTCCAGGGGTTGGCCTTGAAATGCGAAGCCTCGAGTTGCAGGAGGAGGCTCTTGGAATCCTGCTCCATCTCCACCATCTGGTCCATCAAACTGGTGCCCTGAATCATGGAATTAGGCATGCTATGCATGAACCGACGGTGTCGACTGGGCAGCAGCCTTTAAGCGTTCTTCCAGGGTGGCTATGTGCTGGTTTAGGGCCTCGACAGAAGAAATGTATGATTGTTGTAATTTTGAGTGTTGCTCCGTCGTAGCTTTCAGCTTTTGGGCCAGCGTTTGATAGGCCACCACTGGAATGGCAGTTCCCTCACGAATAACTGGTGGTGCGAAGTCGTTGAAGTCCATCATTTCCAATTGTTCCTTCATAGCGGAACGTGCTGCCTGTGAATCTGCTATAGCCTCATCCTTTTCGGCTTTGAGGGTATCGATGGTTTGCTGCATGTTGGATACCTTCAGTTGGAGCTGGTTCTAGAGATGGAGTAGCATCTGCTGCTATTGTTGATTGTAATTCATGAGGTTTTGGATCTGTAGCTGTTGTTGTTTGTTTTCCTCCTCCAGCCTTGCTTTTTCTTTCTGAAGGTCCTCCATAGCACCATCGTCGAATTGTCGCATAGTATGTTGTTCCCCTAGGGTGCCGAATAGATTTTATTGGAGCTCATTCACCAACCATACCGCTTTTTGGGCTGCAAGGGGTAACTGCTCCCAAGGACCAATGTCAGGGAGGGTGCGTGTGTAGTTAGGATACGCCATTGGGTTGAGTGGCAGAAAATCAGGAGCAAGACTAGACGGAGGTGTATGGAAGGCAAGTGGAGGTGATTGTGGATTGAGGGGTACAAGAGGTGGGGAGATACTACGTGGCAGAGATTGTTGAATTGGGTTAGTGGTGACAGTGGTTGATGGAAGTGCAGTTAGTAATTGTAATGCAAAATCATCTACGTTGACGGTGGAGTCAAGTAGGGTGGAGATGTGTACAGGTGAGGGCTTTTGTGGAAGTTTGGAAGTGAAGCCTGTATTGAGATTTAGTGAGGGTGTGGAGGTGGCAGTAAATGGTGGGGTTGGTGGTGGGAGTGTGAGAGCAAGTGATGGAGAGGAGATTGTCTGTGTGGATGGAATCACGCCCATAGGATCAGAGCGGGAAGTGTCTGCCATTCTGGAGCTGCCTGCTACTGCTGCTACTGCTTGTCGGCGTTGCTGGGCCTGGTGAAGTAAGGCCGCTTGCTGCTCTAGGACCTCTTTTGGGACCTGAGATGGTTTAAGGCTCCCTCTAGATTCAGCATATTCCACCCCGATGTCGCTGGATAGAATGTCATGTGGGACATCGCTTATGTGCTGATCGCCTTCCCTTTCTGCTTCTTAGTAGGTGGGGCTGGTGAGACCGGTTCTGCTGTCGGTTGGGGGGTGGCTCGCTTTTTTGTGCTTGGATAAACATCATCCAGCTCCTTGATGGCAGCAGCCGCCCTAGACCCCAATTGTTTGGTGACCAACATGTGGAGGAGATACCCACATTTGGTAGTTGGTTTGCGGGCTTTCAGAGCTCCGCACATCTTCTCTGCTACCTTCTCAGCCCACTTGTAATTTTGAGTGGGATCGTCCATGGTGAGGGTCACAGAAAAGAGGTCGCTCGGTGGTATGCGATCCATCTTGGTGGTATGCACTGCGACGATGGGGACAAGGATCTCTGAGGCGGCCTGTAGATGGGGATCCGTGATGAGGTGGATAGTGATCCCGTTGTTGGTTTGGGAAATAGTTTTGTCGTCATCTGTCAAAAATTTTGTGAAGTACTTGGAATAATAGCTGGTGCCCTTTCCATGGATTGTCTCTTCAAGATTAGAAAAGGCGATGCTCTAGAGATCCCCAGGAGAGATGTTGATAATAGAATAGCTGCCACTCTTGGATGTAATCCGAAAAGTTTGGAACTCATCCGAATAGGTGGAGTAGACTACTCGGATGAGGCTCTCGCTTTGCTGGTCCCGGAAAAGTGTCAGATCAAAGCCAAGGTTGGTGAGGATATCCTTGCCAAGGTGAGCTGCTCGGCGTAAATCTTAAGATAGATCATGCGATATCCCCTGAATAAGGACGAGGGGGTTTACCTCGATGCAAGTTAAGCGAGGAATCGCGGAAAGCCATGATAGCAGTGATTTTAGATTGCTCTAAGAATTGTAAAAATTTTGAAAAAAAATTGGCATGAACTCGAGAGCAGCAATCTAAAATGAACTCGTGGAGAGAAGGTGGAGGACTATATATAGAATTTTTTTGGCAGGAATTCGCAACTTCACTCAGAAATTGTCCTCAGTGTCCACAATTTGGTAATGATGGTCACAAATTTTAAGGCAACGTTCTGAGGGCCCGCGAATTCTTGTAAGTGATTTTTCTATGCCAAAAGAGAAAAAACGTCTGACAGTGCAAAAATGTGTAATGACGTAAGGTCCTTGGCTAAAATATTTCAGTTTGCCTTTGAAGGCTTTGGCCTGGTATAGCAGGACCTTATCTCCAATATGGAAATCTCTAAGTTTCAATGATGGATCATGCCATGCTTTTTGTCATCGTTTGTGGACTTGTTGAGCATGGATGTTGATCCTTTGTGTTTCACAAAGTTGCTCCAGATGGAATAACCTATTTGCTAGATTTTGAGGAGTATCAAGCTCAAGGTTATAGGCTACTCGAAGGGAGGGGATATGGAATTCCACCGGCATAATGGCTTCTTGGCCAAATGTGAGCTAGAAAGGGGTTAAGGCTGTAGCTCGCTTTGGGGTGGTGCGATAAGCCCAGAGAGCAGCATGGAGTTTGAGTTCCCAATCAGATCGGCTGGATTCGACAGTTTTGACGAGAATTCCACATAGGATTTTATTGGTGGATTCTTCTTGGCCATTGCAGCTTGGATAGTATGGGAAACTTTTGCAATGTACCACAAAAAAATTGGAAAGAAGATCTGCTATGACAAAGTTAAGAAAATGTGTGCCCCTATCACTGAATAGCTCTAGAGGACATCCGAACCGAACTATAACCTGTTCATAGAAAAATTTGGCGGTAGAATGAGCGTCAGCATTGCGAACGGCTCTTGCTTCAGTCCATTTGGTGCAATAGTCCATAGCTACTATGATGTAACGAGATTGTGTGTGTCGAGCAACAGGACTAATAGGTCCGACATAATCAATTTTCCATTTCTTGTGCGTATCCTTGAAGAGTGTTGGCCACCAAAAACCGTCCAAGAGGATTTTCTTAGCAGTTGTTTCAGAAGAGAAATGGCCGGCACCAATACCTTCATGAGTGAGGGAAATTACAGAGGGTATTTCTCCTTTAGTAAGACATCATCGAATAATTTCATCTAACCCTTGCTTGTAGAGTTGTCCTGCAATTAACGTATAAGGTTTAGTTTTGAGGACCAATGCACGTTGTTCAGCTTTAGAGAAGGAAAGATCCATCTGCCCTGAAGTTAGATATTCGATAATTTCCTTAGCCCATACAGGTGTAGGGTCAACTTGGAAAAGGATTGCATCTGGTAAATCATCGTTGACGCCTTGATCAGGGGTAGGAAGGTTAGGGATTCGGTAGATGGTCTACTAAAAAATGCTGAACTCCCTTACAAACCACGATCCTAAACTCAAATTCTCGCAATAATAGGATCCATCTAGTAATACGGCCTGTGGTGCAGGTCTTGTTGATGAGATACAACAATGCTTGATGATCAATGAAGAACGCAAAGACTTTTCCTAGAAGATAATGGCGAAACTTCTGAACCACATATACCATTGCCTAGGCTTCGCGTTCGGTAGTGGTATAATTGACTTCAACAGGTATCAATTGTCGACTAAGAAAACGAATTGGGTAGTCCTTTTTGAATTCTCCCGGTTGGGTGAGCACTGCTCCAATGGCATACTTGGATGCATCGGTATGCACATGGAATTCCTTAGAATAATCAGGAGCCCACAAGATGGGTGCATTGGTAAGGGCTTCCTTGAGTTGACTAAAGACGACGTGTTGTTCATCCGTCCATTTGGGAACTACAACTACTTTGTAGATTAAGCGTGCTTTGTTAGCGAAATCAAAAATAAAGCACCGATAGTAGTTGGCGTGGCCAAGGAAGGAGTAAACTTCACGTATCGTATGCGGTTCTGGTAGATTTTGAATGATAAGGATCTTTTCAGGGTTAGTGGCAATGCCATTTCATGAGATAATATGTCCTAACACAACACCATGGGTTACCCAAATCTGGCATTTTTTAGGATTAAGAGAGATGCCAAAGCGTTGACATTGGATAAATTTTTTTTTGAGCACAGACAGATGGCGTATTTCTTTGGAATGTGCTCCTAAATCGTCCAAGTAAACTTCTAAGGTATCGCTCATCTGCTGAGAAAAGGCCGCTTGCATAACATGTTGGAAGATGCTAGGAGCATTGCAGAGACCAAAGGGCATGACTTTCCAGCAGAAGGTTCTCCATTCTGTGGCAAACGCAGTTTTGTGTTGATCTTCTTCAGCGATTAGGATCATATTGTATCCGCTAAAGGCATCTAAGAAGGAGTAAGTCTCATCTCCTGCTAGATTTTCTAAGATGGATTCTCCAAAAGGTAATGGAAAATGATCACGTTCAGTGACGGCGTTAAGTTTCTTAAAAGTGACATAGATGCGGAGTTTTCCATTTTCCTTGGGGATGATGACAATTGGGGAGACCCACTCAGTATGCTCAATTTCATAGATAAATCCCGCATCTAAGAGGTGTTGTAATTCTTCTTTGATCTTGGCCTTATAGATGGGATTGAATCTGTATGGACGAATCGTAGTGGGTCTCGCACCCAGTTTAAGCGGAATACGATGCACAGCTACTTGGGGTGAGACGCCTTTTATGTCTTTATAGGTCCAGGCAAAGACATGTCGATATTTTTGCAGGAGCTTTTCAAACCGTCTGCGTTGTTCGCGATTGAGATGAGCTCTGACGTGGACAAAATATTCGTTGGTTCTATTTGGCTCACTCAAGAAAATGGTTATGGTTTGTGCAGGGCCTTCATAGGGTGAATTACTAGTTGGCTCACGTTGAGCTTGGGGTAAGTGGATTGTGACATCCTCGATCCTATAGTCCTTAAAGTATGCAGGAACATCATGGGCTGGAGATTCGAGGGGAGCCTTGTCTTTCTCTTGCCGAGATGGTGCTTGGAATTTTTTGGGGATTGGTGTAGGACTAGAGGCAATCTCAAGAACTTCCCGAACAATGGTGAGGTCACCCGGCGGTTGAATTTGAAGTGGTTTTTTCATTTTCTCTTTCATAGTATGACCACGCGGTTGAGGTTTCGGTGGTGGAGCTGTGTGTGCATGAGGGACAGTTGGTATGTCATGGAGGATCTCGTCATCAATTTGAAAGATAGTCTCCTCCTCATCGAGATCCCATGGATAGTGTGGGCATTTGGGACGGTAGAATTTTGTCTCAGATTTTTCAATTGCAACCTTGGCAACTGGTTCCACCTTGGAAGCATGTTGCGGATAGGTCGTAGGTGGGAGTGCTTCCATATAGTTGAGGATCTGAATATCAGAAATGTCCATATCTTCTGGGCAATTCTGAATTCGTAAGACGTTCTCATCATCAATGAATAAATTTTCTGATTCATTAGTAGGCAGCCATGCAACATTTAGCACTTCATCATGGTGTGGAAGAATATCAATAAAATTGATATTGATGATAGGTGTATCGAGATCAGATAATTGGTCCTAATCGATCGGGAATCGAGAGGTACAATTATCCTGATGTTGGGCACAGTAACGGCATTCACACAGTCAATGGTAGCTAGACTGTGACTCCAATTTATGATATCAGTAGATTTAACATAATGACATTTTTCGTGGCTGGACTGGTATGGCTCAAATACTAAGTTGGTGATTGAGGATCCCTCATCATGGATGCATGCAGGTTTGAGTTTACCCGTTGAGTCAATGGTGACAGAACTGTCACGATTTTCAAAAGTGACTCGACCTTTGCTCTAGTCATGAATGACTCGTGCATTGGTGATCCACGGACGACCAAGTAGTAATTCATAAGAATAAGCATTATTAGGAATATCAAGTACTACGAGATCAACAGAAAACTTGAGACCTCCTAGTTTGATCAGCACGTGCGGAAGGAAACCGGTAGGTCGGACCACACTTTGATCAGCCATCCGAAGTTGACAAGTAGGTTTGGCTAGCTTGTCGCTCAGATTCCATTCCATCATGAGGGATGTGGAAATGATATTAACCTTGGAACCTCCATCGAGTATTGCTAAAACTTCACGAGATTGATGATGGGTAGTTGGGATCTTGATGTTGCCTCGTTCGCTGAGTGGATTGGTTAGACGTAAGGGCATTTCAGGCAACTCATCAATAGTGGTGGTGGTATTGGACTGGATCTGCTATTTCTACTGGCCAGCATGCTTCCAGAGCACATGGAAGGGAAGAGTGACGTTGGCTTGTAGTAAATCTCCCCAAATTGCGGTACCTTCAAGGGTTTTGCTTTCAAAGGGCTTGTGAGGTACTTTATGGGAAGAGGAAGATTGTTGGTCGACATTGCAGATTTGCTGGTGATACTCATTATGCAACTGAATTTCTTCAGATGGGTGAGGGTAAACTATCGAAGTTGAATCATCACTTGGAGGAACAACCTGCGGTTGAGTTTTGTTGGGTGCAAGTGTAGGGGTTTGGCATTGGGTTTGTGCCCGAGTCAAGACCCAAGCAGGATGTATTTCGATTGGTAAGGTTTCTACTTGCACTGAATAGACAGGAGGGGTTGGCTTAGATCGGGATGGGCAGTCCTTTACGTGATGTTCAATACCACAGTTTTCACAAGTTGGAGGAAAGCGGAGTTTATATGGGTAGCGAATACTAGGATGTTTACCTGCACAGATAAAGCATCTTCATATTGCGGGTAGACGGCTTGGTCTGGATTGTAAGCTTGGACATTGGGATCCGGTGGTTGAGCATTAGAATCATAGGTATAATAAACAACCGTTTCTGTGGTTGAGTATTGTCTTCCACATAGTAGGTGGCCGGATCGATGGTATTCGGATCAATATAACGGACAGCGTTTTGTGGGGCAGATTGGTTAACAACAAATTGTTGACGTGGGGATGGGTATCGATTTATCATACTTTGGTGCATCAATACGTGGAATTCTTCGTTCTAGTCGTGGAGGAGTCAGATTAGAAGATTTAGCATAGTCACGAGACATGATGCAAAATACAGATGAGCAGGACAGTACTGTACTTGGCAAAAGGGCAGTTTGCTTGCAAAATGGATAGTGTAGGACAAAAACTGGTCTTTCTGGACGTGATAGAATTCACGGACAGGCTGAGAAATCGTGGAGAGGCAGGTAATTCTAACTGTAATACTTGCAAATCTTGACAAAGAGTTCTGAATGTCAGAATACTGATTTTTTTAGATTTTCTGGGAGAAAATTGGAGTTTCAGAATTCGTGAGTAGGACAAGAAATCGTGCTCTTTGAAAACAAATTTTTAGGCTGGATGACAAATTATAATACGGAGGTTTGACTGGCAGATAGGGAATATGGAAAAAAAAATATGATTTTCTGACAGTAAACAGGCAAAATCTTTGAGATAAAATTCGCGGAGCTGCTGGAGGACTGATCTTGATGGGATTTAGCCTCAGTGAAGCCGACGAATTATAGGACAAAGATTTGGGTGAGAAATAAGAGATTTTGACAGTATATCAGGCTGTTTTCTCAAAATTTGACTGTGTTTAGAATTCGTGGAGGTGATAAAAAGAAAGATCATGATTTGTTAGGGCTGCAGACAGGCTAGCGAATTCTGATATACCTTTTTGTTTGTGAAAAAGGTCACTTGGGTCACTTCTTTTGAAGAAAATGCCCAAGTTGACTCTTTTGTTGCTTCTCCCCGGTTGAAGAAGTTGCTCTGCAGCTCATGTAGGACCTAGACAAACGACGTGTGCTGTTTGTTGGTAGATAGAGACAAGCACACAAGCAAACATAGAACATGGAAGCTAGGTAAAAAAAAAAAAAACTTAAAAAGCAGCAACGTCGCCAATGTTGGAAGTAAATCTGGTTTGTCAATGTTTGGCTAGATCTACTCACGATGTGGTGTAGTATAGAGAGGATCGTCCGCTTTCTAAGTTTTTTACCAAGCTTTAGACGGAGTGCGAAAATAAAACAATGATGAAGCACTAAGGCTTACCCAACTAGTGCTCAAAATAGAAATGAAATTAAGTAAGATGACAAAATAGAAAACCTTACTAAGGCTTACCCAACTAGCAAGGTGATTAAACTAAATCCTAGATTAACACCCAAAGGTTAATAAAATGAGATTGCGGCTAATACTAAGCAAATAAGCAGTAATGAACATGCCACAATAAAACCGATGAAAAGGAGGCAAGAGGAGGCCCGAGCACCTTCCCTCAAGCTATGCACCTTTCCAAGGGGAACACAAATGAAATAGAATGATAATTCTCCAAAATAGAGAGCAAGATAGCTTAATCTAAAAAGTGTTGTTTACAATGCAAATACCTCTCCTTTTATGGCAAGGAGGGTCTTCCATAAGTGTCTACTAACTTATGGGACTAATCTGTTTCTAGCCTTTCTAGAACTTCTAACTTAGGATTTAAAACTTCAAATTTCTTAACTCAGGAAAACTTAGCATAAAATATTTCTAATCTTAAGTTTCCTAAGTCTAAGTTCTAAATCTAAGTTTAAGCTATTTTATAATTTCTTAAGCCTCTACTCATGGACTTACAAAACACATGCCGTGGCTGAAGTTTATTGACAGATATTCATACGGTCTTACAAAACACATGCCAGAGAGTTTTATTTCTTGTATCATTATTTTTTTTCTCTGTGTTAGCACAGTTGCTAACAATGATGTTGCTTTCGTTTCCATCGTTGGTTTCGTTTTGGTCGTCTGCCTTTTTCTCGTACTAGACCGTAAAGGGTTCTCGTGCTAGACCGCAAAAGATTCTCGTTCATGGATCTTTCGTGTTCACGAACCGTTCATGTTCGTCTCCTTTGACTTTTGTGTTCGCGAACCGTTCGTCTTTGTGTTTCGTGTCAGGCGGAGGGCTAAAAGCTAGAAAGACTTTGTAGTTAAAAATATTTTGTTTCTTCAAATGAGGCTCTAGGACTTGGCATTATGTCACACGGGTTATTTGCCACTATGTCAGAGTTCCCAGTGCCATTGTTACGACAACGCCACGACGATTGTTGCCACTTCGCCCTTGCAAGTCAGAGAGAGAGAGAGAGAGAGAGAGAGAGAGAGAGAGAGAGAGAGAGAGAGAGAGAGAGAGAGAGAGAGAGAGAGAGAGAGAGAGAGAGAGAGAGAGAGAGAGAGAGAGAGAGAGAGAGAGAGAGAGAGAGAGTGAGTGAGTGAGAGTAGAAAGATTTCACATAGTCCCTCTTGACAAATTAGGACCAAACCCTTTGAACCCTTCAATTTATAGCATAACAGTAAAAATAAGGTTGTACAGTACATAGTACCATAAAGCGAAGCAAGTTTTAGGACACCCAACTATTCCTTGCCACCATCCCACAAAACACAACCGCACTAGTTAGTTACGTGAGGAAGACAAGTGTCATAGCTAAGCATCAGTTGTTATCCATGTCTGAAACAAGATTCACTACTTTATCAGCATGATTGCAAGTACAAGTGATATGTCCAATCTTCCCTATCATGCGTTTTATGTTTAGCAATACATTATGCCCTTTAACAAAACCGTATCAGGGCAGATGCCATACTGATCAGTATAAGGGTTAAAAGAATGTATTAAATTCACATTAACATTCTACACGTAAGAAGCTATTTTGCAATACACAAATAAAACGAGAAATGACTTTAGTATCAGTGCTAGGTACTAGGGCATATTTGTGCCATTCTAGTCCCGAGGACCTCCCACGAAGGCAGTTAGGAGTCCAAGCACTTCGTAGCTTTGGCAAATCCATGCCATCCAAGCCCACTTTTAGTCACACTCTATCCAAGTATATAGCTCACCATCAGTAGCCGCTTTTAGTTTTGTGAGCTCATACCTTATCTTTAAAAACTTAGACCAATCCATACCAGTTAATGGTAAGAAACGTAAATACTTCAAGAACACATAAATGCATACACTTATTCTCAGCATATCTATAAAACATTTTGTGTACATGCATTGTATTGCAACTTTTAAGTTAAAATACCATTCACATCGGTGTTAAATTATATAGCATCATACCTAAATATGAGACGAAGACATTTATTGCGAGCTACCCATCTCCAACTGCTCAAGCAAAACACTCCTTACATACTAGTGATTTCACACCGAAAATAGCTTGGTTAATGGTAGTGCATTTACCTTACTAGTGTGTCATAGTTTAAGAATGATTTGTAGAATAGTCAGGCATACTTCCAACAGGTAAAAGTGTTTTCAATTGTCATGAACTAATAAATTAATCGAATTCTAGCACACCTCACATGGTAGTATAGCTTTAGTTTCATTATACTCAAAGTTACTTTTATATTTTATGTTTCGAAAAGTCTCCTTTAGTTGCAATACATACAACCATACGTATTGACAGTTTTCACCAACAGTCACATTTACATTTAGCAGCAGTATGAACACCCTATACATTTAGCAACAGTACGAACAACCTATACTGAGCCATATTTGAAGTATGCTAGCCAGCATTTGTAGTAAGTTATGATTAGACAAAGGT
Organism: Diphasiastrum complanatum; assembly: GCA_029204225.1. Lineage (NCBI taxonomy): Eukaryota > Viridiplantae > Streptophyta > Lycopodiopsida > Lycopodiales > Lycopodiaceae > Diphasiastrum > Diphasiastrum complanatum. Next base: position 28,411,314 of record CM055102.1, on the reverse strand, counting down.
TTATGCATCAAATGCTATTTCTTATTGAAATGATACTTGAAAACCATGAAAAAAACAGCACGTAGAAAGGTGATCCATCGCTGCTGGGATGGCGGCCAGTTTTCCTTTATGTAGGGCGTTATCAAAAAATGCATGTAACAGCGTGCAAACACACACAAGGTGTGTGTAGGTGCGATCCACAACACACTAACCAGCGGCCTATAGCTCATCGCTGAACTGCTACCCAACGGTAGCTCAAAATGCGCTTATCCAACAGAGGGAACAAGTTGTCTTTTGACAAATCGATAGAAGCAAGTATGGGTATCATACCTGTAGTTTACTACGGATTGATCTTGAGGCAGTGCCCAAACGTAGTTGCTTCATAAGCTTTCTTAGAAGCACAAATACCACAACCATTTGCAGTTGTCATAATCTGAATGAGCCATCTACCAAAAACATAGCTAGCAAGTGCAACCTTTCACGAGTATGTGATCATTACGTAGCACCCATACCTTTTACGTAGTACTCTTTCACTCGAATACTCTTCCAATTAGCAATCACAAGTTTCCTCTTCCTCACGCTGAATCAGGTTCTAGTGGAGAGACACAACGAGAGAGAGCAAGAGAAAAAACGAAGGAGAGAGTAGGAAGAGTGAAGTTAGGGTTGTGTAATCTCCCTTTTTATAGAAATAGCAGTAGACCTGGGTGCATTGGGTGCTTGATGATGGTCATCGTTAGATTGTATCCCCCTAGAATATGAACTATGATTTGTCAATCATAATCCATCGGATTCTTGTCCTATACTCAATAAAAGAATGTGAGAACCTAACATAGGTAACTACAAATGATCAGAAGAACTCTAAGCTCAGAGTCATATCTAGTTTAGCAAATACGACTGACCAAAAGTGACCAGTGAACATCGAATTGCGAATGTTCATAATGTCACTTGGTAATCCATAAAGCTTAAACAGACACTCTACAACTACTTGGGCTTTACCCGAATAAACATAGCCTATGTGGTAAGATGATCAGTTGTACCAAAATTCCACTAGCATGTTTATTCATCCGGGGTAATCTTACCATGAACACAATCCTCTCCTATGGATTAGGTATATCCTGAAGTCTGAGTTATGAGTTGCCAATCCCAACTCTCCAAATTTCCAATAGCATACCATATCATAAGAGTGCATCACAATTCTTAAAAGACACATGAGTTGTTCCAAAAAGTCCTTTCTGTCTGGAAAGTTTCAGACTTTTTCAACTCACATACGGTGCCTATATAAGGATTGTAATCCAGAAAACGCCCTTACTTTAGCCATGGCACAAAGTGTCATTCCAAAGTTAGGGTCCAATCTAGAATACGCCTAGAATTTACTCTTAAGTTCTAATCTAGAATGACTTCTAACTTTTGGCTACTAACAACTTTCCAACTCTCCTAAGTCTTCCGAGATAGCATTCTATCCTTTCCAATTGGGAAAAGATAAGGCCAAAAGTTTTTGTGTATTCTATGCACATAAACCTATAAAGGTTGCGACTTATAAGCAATACAATTCAACAATAATATCCATAAGAGAAGTTATATTATTGATTCAAACAACTAACTCAGAAGTAGCGCTCTAACTCAATTAGCTGTATCAGATCTAGAAAATATTTGAATGTATAGGTGTGGATCCAACATGCCACATTCAATCGAATTCTCATTCCACCTAGGTCAATAACAATTCTCAATGAGAAATTACTATAACCTAGTGAAAAATTGTCTCTATACAATTTTCATCAATATGCCTATGTATTCACGACTAGTTTATGCATGCAAATAAACTAGCCCAAGGAATCCCTTTGTAGATTCAGAGGATTTAAAAGTTTGCACAAAAGGTTTATGATCTCACAAAGATTCACTACATAACATATCTCTACATATATTACTTGATCTGTATACAATATTCTCTTTAACCAAGAATCCTGTAACTTGATTATCCTCTAAGAGAGAATATTCACAAAGAGTGCTATTCCACAACCAACAACTGGAGATTATCTCAAAAGAATTTATTGTTAGCGCAAATTTCCTTCCTTGCATCAACCCACGGATCTCAGTCCTCACTAAGATCAAGTTGATAACATCATCAAAGAATAGGTTTCAACAAACCACCATCTCGCAATAGAATTTCCTAGTTTTGACACAAATCAATCGGACTTGTAATCAGCCACTATTCTACTACAAAAGTGTTTCATAATTTCCTTCTCTTACATCTTCAACCCAGATATCTACTATAATCCTTAAAGGATTTCTGTATTATCTAAATATCCTATCGTTTCTAATTCTTGAGACAGGTCCACCATCTATTGATGTAACAGATTCCCCCTGGAATCTATGATAGATGTTTTTCCTTAATAACTCTCTTTTCTTTCTACTTCTCCCCCTTGTAATAGGAAACCGGATGAGTTTCCAAGAGGTGCATATCAATCTAGATTTGCCCTACCTACGGCTCCCTGAGCCTAAGATATGTTGTTTTGTTACACGTCCGAATGAGTCCCCTAGGACTTTAGATTTCTCATTTGGATGCCCATATTGAGCTCCTTGAGCTCTACATCGGCACTTGGATCCATCTTTGATGTAGAAGCTGAAGGCAATGTTGGCCCCATTTGATCATGTGTCATCTAGTTTGTCTCTGCTGGCTGTCTTTCGTTGAAGAGGTGAATGAGATTGGGAGGGATGACTGGCTCAGGTTCAGTTGTGTCATTTCTATCTAATTGGTCCCCTGACACATCTCTGATGCAAGGTCTTCTGCCATTACATAATAACACAAGGTTAACCCCTTTTGCCAAAAAGGCCACCACGTGCTCGTTAAACCAACTTAGTCCCAATATAGCATCAAAAGCATCCATCTTCAAGATTGTGAACGTTAATCGATTTTTTCAAGTGCCCAGCGAGATTGGCAAGTTGGTTGTCATTGTACCTTTTGCGGGCTCCACACAAATAGGGGTCGCATTTTCTTCACATTGAATGCCCAATTCCCAGAAATGAACTATCTTGAGTTATTTTGATCAGATTTCGTACAACACTCTTAATGTTAACAAAGAAAAAATTCGCGTGAACAACCTTCTAATCCCCTCAATATGGCTGTCACTACTAATGGTTATGAAGATTTGAAGTGCCATGAAATGATCATAAATTTACTACTCATTGATGCTTAACTTTCATTAATGAGGTTTCCTTTGAAGTGTACTGCTTTTTGTTTAAACCTTTGGTTGCACTTAGATTATTTTTAATGTAAATGGTATGATGGGTTTAGTTATATGACTTGGATTAGACCTATATGTTAAAGTCTATATATACTTATTTGTGGACGACAATCCCCTGACAATTTGAAATGGACAGTGCAAAAAATATTTTTCTAAGTTGTTACTTAGGATAAGGGACGGTGTTCCGATAAGCATTCTAAAAAGGGTAATGGCAAATAGTTTTTAACTCTACTTTAAAACTAGTCTGGATGTAATTGTCTACTTTAGTCTTACTTGTGTAATTGTTGACTTTCAAGCACTGATTATACATTGTTAACCTTATAATTTTGTAACTTTGAGTAAAGCTGAAACAATGTCCGACTATTTAAACATGATATGAACAAAATTATGGATAACAACTAAGAATATGTGTAGACACCTGTAGTTCCAACAATAATGTCCCTGTTCTAACACGACTATTGTTGTGGATGGATCGAGGTGAGCATATTCTCCTCAATGTGGAGATTTTGCTGGTTATTACATTTGGTCAATATGATATCTTTGACTGTGATGACTCTATACGAATTTGATTTACTTTAAGATTCGTATACATAATCATACATACACATACACACATACATATACACATACACAAACACATACACACATATACATATACACACACATACATATGTACACATACATACATAGGTCATACACATATACATACATATATACATAGATACACATACACATGTACACACATACACATACATATACATACATACACATACACAAACATAACATACACATACACGTACATATACATACACATACACATGGACATACATATACATACATACACAAACACATGCACATACATATATATACACACACATACATATACATGCACATAACATATAGACACACATATACATGTACATATACTTATACATATACATACACATACACATACACATACACATACACACATATATATTCACTTATACACACATGCATACACATACACATACACATACATGTACATACACATACATACATATACATACAAATACACATACATACACCACCTACACATACACATAAACATAACATACACATACACATACACAGATACATGTACATACACACATACACATATACATGCACACATACACACATACACAAACAGACATACACATACACATACACATATATACACATATACACATACACCACACATAGACATAGACATAGATATGCATACACACATACACATACACATAAACACACATACACATGCACATGCAGATAGATACACGTACATGTACACATACACATATACACACAAACACATACAGTCATACACATGCACACATGCACACACATACAATACACACACATATACACACGTATACACATACACATACACATACATATACATATACAATTATACATACACATATAAATACATACACATACACATGTATACATAAACATGCACACACATGTACATATACAAACACATACATATTTACATTCACATATACATGCACACACATATACTTCCTATACATACACACAGATACATATACATATACATACACATACGCATACACACAGATACATATATATATACATATACATATACACATAGACATACACATATAGATATATATACACATACACATATACATACACACACATATATATACATATATATAGAGATATAAATACATATACATATACATACACATACATACATAGATACACACACATACACATACATACACATATACATATACATGTACACACACACACACACACACACACACACACACACACACACACACACACACACACACACACACACACACACACACACACACACACATATATGTATATATGTATACTAGTTACTTGGGCCCGTCGATGACAAGCAATGGCGGCCGACGATCTAGGTGGTGGCTGGTGGTCGAGACGTGTGGATGATGCTCAGAGTAGGCGATTGATGATTGAAGGTGGACATAATTAGATGTGGCCAAAATTTTGTCGGCCAGTCATTTGGGGGGTGTTGTTTTAAATGGTTTCGACATGAGGTTTCAACACTTTGACATGTGTGTGGGTGTGTGCTTTTAGGTGTGCATGTGTGTCAATGACGGGCGACCGGACGTTGATTGCAGATGGTTTGCATTTTGGTCGGACGTCGATAGTGGATGGTTTGCGTTTTGGACAGGAGGGCATTTTGGGTGGTCTATGCTGATATGTCCTCAAGAAACAACGTGCATGTCATGCCCATGACTGATCTCAGGTAGCGTGTCCACGCTAGGGATCAGTAGATCAACAACCCGTAAGTTAATTGTGACTATAAGGGAATTGAGGCCCTTATGTGTACATGGTCATAATTAATGATTGTAGGCCTAAACACATGGTGGTGGAGTTGGTATGGGTCTTTCAGTGAGTCATTGGGGAACTGGATGACGTGGCCCAGATATGCCGTAGAGGTGTCCAGTGAGGCATCACAATGCACTACTAGTGGTGCATGGGCCTTGGAGGGTATTGATGGGGCAAGGGAGATAGAAGAACGTGAACGGAGAAGAGAGCAAGAATATTGCGGAACAGCTCTCCCGTTACAATCAATTGCTAGATGCAAAAACAATCTGATAGAGAGCTTATGCTAAGTATAATCATAGCTTAAAGTGTTCTAGTTGCCTAACGAGATCTTAAAAATTAATTCATACTAAAAAACAAGAGTACAGTCCACCGAAGAGATTAGAGATGGTGTGTGTGGTATTACTGAAAAATGGATTCAATGAGAAGTTTGGTTCTGAAATAGATGGAAGAGCAGTATAATATCGCGAGTTCCTCAACCATCAAAGATATCCATCGTCTGATCAGAAACTGAGGAGTCGTAGACGTCCGTGTTCTGATCGGAGTGAGTAAACAAGCGCGATCAAACAACGATAGAGTGCATTCAATCACAATAAGCATTCATCTACGTTATACACATATAGAAAAGCGTATTGCTGCTATATTACACTAAAGCACAACAATGGCAGTTACAAAACATCATGACGACGTAACTAGGAGGCTCAAAATCATATGTCTCATGGATGGAGCATCTCATGTAATCTGTGCTGGAATGATCTATTTATAGATTGCATCCATGTATTAACTACAATAAATGATTGTCACCTAATTAGGCAAGCCGTTGTACTTGGAAGTATATGGCTTATGTGACAACCGTACATAGTGTATATGGTCAACAAATCGAGACCGTTGACGTGGATGAGGACGTCGCAAATTCTCTCACTTCGCATTTTACGTGAAGCGGTTTTCTCTCACTTCGCAAATTTGGAAAGTGGCTGGGAACGTCCATCGTTCAAAGTAGACAACCTTCAGCATTTTTCTCTCTCTTCGCATTTTTCGGAAAAAGGCGAAAAAGGCAAAGGTGCCCTTAGAAAGGTGAAGGTATCTTTAAAACAGTTTAACTCATGAAAATAGATGACCTTTGGGAAGTTTCTCTCTCTTTGCATTTTTTGGGAAAATGCGAAAAAGACAGTGTGCCCTTAAAAAGACAAAGGTGCCCTTAAAATAGTTCAACTCTTGAAGTAGATGACCTTCGAGATTTTTCTCTCTCTTCGCGAACATTTCGCAAAAAAGTCGAAGGTGTTAAAAATATTTGAACTTTTGATTTGTTGCGAACATTCACGAAAAAGTCGAAGGTGTTAAAAATAGTTGAGCTTTTGAACTGTCGCGAAACTTTCGCGAAGCTGTCTCGAACATACTTCATTTCTGCAGACTATCTCGAAAGTAATGTATCTCTGCAAACTTGTTCTAAATGCAAGTTTGCGGAAGCCCTTGAAGATGGCCAAGTCTTCAATGACTTCAAGTTATTAAACTTAACATCTGAACTTGAAATTATGACAAGATTGGTTACCCTTTGCTGGACATTAGCCGGAAGTCTGTTGTAGACGTTCTTCAAATAAATTGGCTGTCTGAGTTTGTGATTCCAAGGAGACAACTGTGGGCTTAATTTCCAACAAGTATAAGTATACCTATTGGGCTCTCACTAGTGTATGCTTGATTGCATGACTGGTAACTATATGTTGTTGGTGTGATGCCTCATTCCTCTTTGTGATTGATCCATAGCTTGGGGGCTAGATCCGTTCAATCTAGGTTTGGTTGGGTTGGTTTGTCCACCATCCGTTTATGTTGTGTTGCTTGTGATTGGCATGCTTAGAATATGATTCTTGGTTGAGGACTTTATATTGGTATCAGATCCAGTTTTAAGCACGTTTTGCCATCGATTTGTGCTCAAGATGGAATCTCGAATTATGTGGGGATTTTTCCGTTGTGTGATATGGAATATCAACATTTTTTGAGGAATGGGTGGAGTAAGCAACAAGTGGTGAAATTCTGAATTCCTCTTCCCGAGAGTCACTTTTTTGAGGTACAATCGGTTGTGTGGTATGTGCACTACCAGGTATACAATCGAAGGGAGGGAGGAGAAACGTGTCTCCAGCTGCTTTCTTGGATGCCATATCTCTCTCTCTCTCTCTCTCTCTCTCTCTCTCTCTCTCTCTCTCTCTCTCTCTCTCTCTCTCTCTCTCTCTCTCTCTCTCTCTCTCTCTCTCTCTCTCTCTCTCTCTCTCTCTCTCTCTCTCTCTCTCTCTCTCTCTCTCTCTCTCTCTCTCTCTCGATTAGGGACCTCTCTTCCTTTCTCTATTCTAGTTATGGAGAGGCCCGAGTGAGAATAGGAGGGAACTGGAGAAGCCCGAGGATAGGAAGTAAACACATGGAGAATGCATGTTAAGGTGTGTGAACGCGTGTGAGAGGAGGGGGGGGGAGGGGTAGACTTTAAGTTTTTTTGTAAACTTATTGTTTCAAGTATGGTTGGTCGAAGGTGAGGGACAGGGCCGAGATGGTTTTTCTATGTGGTGTTTTCACTAAAACATATTCATTTTTCCATAGGCATTTTTTTTGAGTCATTTAGACTAGTAAAATGTTAATACAGTTAATATATTCCATGAGTCGTAACAACTCACAAAATGGTGTTAATTAGATTCCGACGCATCGACATGTTTTTTTTCCCGGAACGGTTATTGCTCGAAATCCATTTGGAAATTCATTGGTATAATTGATAAACCAAAAGCACGTAAGTCTACTAAAACTGTGTTTTTTTAAAGCATTCACAAAAATGTGTTGGGACATTATCAATATTTGATTACGATAATGCAACACCTTTCTTGACTTTAAAGTTTTTTCTCAGATTTCTTCTTTGAATAGGAAATGTGTTGATTCTTAAGTATGTTGAGTAATTCTCAGTCTAACAAATGAGTTGAGATTTCAGATCAACATCTTGACAGTCTAAATCTCTTTACTCTAGTATTTTTATTGAGTCCTATTGGATCTCATAGGCATTTTTCGTAAAGTGAATTGTTTTTGCTTATCGAGAGTTTTGCTTATTTTAGTGGATTGTATTCGCATGTTGTAGTCTATATGTGTTTGTGTACTAGTTCAATCTATATCTTCGGATTTATAAGAGACAGTTAAATCTATTGAGATTCAAATGGATTGCTGATTTCTTGCATGAGATGTTAGAAATGGAACTATTAACTCATTAGAGCAACTGCACTACTCTAGATCGAGTTATATTTGTCTGAGACTTGATGGATCTCCTAGAGATTTTGGTTGATTGAATTGTTGTATTTTAGAATATTTGGATATTCTAAAAATATTTGTACCAAGAAGCATTATTATCTACAAGAAATTGTGGATAGGATTTAGACTATTAGAAAAATAAATTTTCTTTAGCTTTTGGACTTGATCTCAGAAATAAAGAGCTAATTCACCCAGTGGTTCATGTAATTGGGATTACATGAAGGTGATGAACTTTTATTTGGAGAAGATAAACCCATTTGGAAGATTTATAGCTTAGTGTATCTTTGGGTTTTGAGTTAGTACTCTTGTGTAAAGGCAATCAATTGAAGAATTGTTGCATCTCTGAGTACTTATTCAGATGGAATGATCATACTAAGAATAATAATTCCTGGGTAAGACTTGAAAGCTTAAGGAATAATTTCATTGTCTTCTCTTTCCCATTCCGAGGATAGAACCAGTTTGGAGGTTTTGCTCCAACGTGTCTCATTTTGTGTTTCCCTATCCTCATCTTAGGGGTTTTCCCTAGTGGTCTTTACAACATTAGTTGACAATGTTGTAAGCTTATTAGAAGTAATCAAATATATATATATATATATATATATACAAGTCTCAACTTACCCTCTTCATATATGATCCTTATAAATTTCATGGCTTGAACTTGCATTAATGAAGAGACCTCACGCTATATGTCTCTTGACTCAAACATCTATCATCCAACGACCACTCATTTACACCCATGGAAAAAGCTTGATACCAAAGCCTACAAAAGTACTACATCTCAATTGTCTCGGTGGCATGCACTCGAGTGGCCAAGATCAAGGCTCACATATTTTCGTGGGCAACTTTAAATTGGGTAATCTAGAATATAGAAAAACAGGGTTGAGCTTCCCTGTTATGTTTCGACCAAGGACAATGATAGGAACCCACTCTATATTTCAAGAGTGGGATCAAATTTGCACTTGTTATCACCATCATTCAACAAATACGTTTTGAAACTATTTCCATTTCACACTATTGAACATAAACACCAAAATCTATTTTCCATTGTTGACTACCTTCCTTTGTTTTCGGACCATCAATTGTGTGTGTAACATCTAGCAACACCGTTATTGTTAAGGTATTTTCTAAGATTGCTTGCTAACTAGTCAAGGTAGTTTTTAGAGTTCAAAATGTTCTTATTATGTAAGACTTTTACAAAGTTTCCTATCCAAAACCTTCAAGCAAATCTCTTGTCTCATTGCTAGTGACACCCCTCTCCTTTTCCCACATGAAGTATTGTTCATATTGTTATAGTCTTGCTTCACTACACACAAATACGAGCATGTAGTAAATGTTGAAACTCTTTTGCATTTGGCATAATCAACACAAAAACAAAGTTTTGAGCAAATCTTTCTCAAGACATTCAAACACAAGAGGAATAATAGGATACCAATCCATCTTAGAATTTTGAGATCCTCAAAATCTATGCTGGATTGTCCATAACAAAAAAATATTATGGCCCAACAAGAGCTCGCAAAAAGCCTGGAGGAGGATAATATAGCAAATAAAAAGTTACAAACTGTGGGCCATCATTGAAAGAATTTCGGCCCTTTTAGGGGTGCAAAGGTTACTAAAACGATCCATTAAGCACATTTTGGAAAGCAACTTCTTTATTTTGACTTAGGGTGCAGGGCGATTCAACGTGCAAAATGCTTATGGGATTCGATCTTAATCTCACCACCACCATCAACAAGCATGCTACAGTGGCATACCCCAAAGCATGCTACACTATTATAAATTTGGACTTAGGGTCTGGCCCGCACGGCCCCACCGTCATTCGACCCTGAAAAATGCTTGTGAGATTAGATCTTGATCTCACCACCATCCATGAGCATGCTATACCACTAGATGAGATCAGGCCGGCCTAACTCATTTATAAAGGGTGCAAATTTCAAAATAGGCTCTCCCACATTTTGCATGAGTGGTGGGTGACTAACCCTAGTTTGAAGTGAAAAACCTTATTAGGTCCAAGTACACAGAAGAGACTATACGATAATACGGGAACAGAACGTATTTTGACAGCGTCGTCTCAGATCTATTTTCCTTTGCTTTCATTCATCTCGTAGTAGCGCAGCTATGGCGGGCTCCTCCTCTGTCCCTCTCTCGCTTTCCTCTCTTTATCCATTATTGCCTCTTCCGCCATAGATCCTCTCGTGCACGCTCTCAATAAATCATCATTTTGTTTTGGATCCTTTGCTATGACGGCTTTCGCTTGGATGCTTGGAGTGGCGGATTTGGAAGTAGATATAAAAACAGTAGTCAGATTTAGCAAACGGAAATGTTGTCTTAGTACGCCTTTGTCTTGTGCTTTTCATGCTTGACGCCATTCTAAGCTTCACAAGTATTCATTTTCCAAGGTATAGTGGTTTTAATGATACTTGAGTAACGATTTTTAATCCTTTACTACTCGCTTCATGAGGTTGTGAAGTATATCGTTCCGGTATTCGATCAGTTTTGCAAACTAAAAATGAGTAAAGCCAAGGATGTGGAAGTTTTTTTTTAATGTTTTTCATCTCATATTGTCAAGTATCGTCTGATCTTTGTTTGATGCGTTTGAGCCTACAATGAAATAAGTGAGTTGCTCTTTAGTTGGTTTGCTCAAATATAACTCTTTTCCTTGAGTTTTTTCGATTGCAGCGATGGCGAATTGGCAGCTGTGGGGTTGCTGCAATCATGAGCAGGTCGCTTTTGTAGCAACGATTGGTGGCTACATCTTTGCTATTCTCGCGGTGAGTCTTCTCATCTGCCAGCCTTTTTAAGCATTAGTTCACTAAGCAGCTCTTACTTAGTGTTTGAAGGCCGGTACCAAATACAAGCTGGCTTCATCATTGCACTTTGAAATCGCTTTTTTGTTTTTTTACTCGTAAGTTCAGATTCCGTTATTCTACGACCAATATCAGACTAGTAACAATAAATTTATTAATAACAAATCGATAAAGTGAAGCCGCTTCTACACAAGTAATTTTCCTTAAGCAGGATACTTCAAGTTCCATTTGCTCCTTCGGAACAAGACAGCAATACTCAACTAGCAGTGCATGTTACCTATAAATAGCTCTATTTTTGCCTGCCAATCTAGAGAGACCTTATTTCTCCCCTCGATCACTCTCTTCAAGTGCATAGAAATTGACCAATGTAGAGTCAGTAATTTTCGAGATGTTACTGCACGAGTATAAACTACCACAGAATGTCTCTCTACATTTTAAGGCGTAGTGTGACTCACTATGGGCTGTGAGGATCTCTTTTCAACATTCACGAAGACATTAAGGAGGAATGAAGGAAACGAAAGCGATAAATAATAGGAGGTAAGAGGGTGGGGGCGTATAGCCCTATGTCTTGTCCATAACTGGTCTGTAACTTGAATAAACTTTGATGAGGATTAAATAATGCAAATATGAAGTAGAGCGAATATGAATTCTCTGTCAAAAGATTGAACTTGCTTGGGCTCTACAAAGCGAGTTCAAGGAAGCATGGATTTCATATAATTAGTTTGGTTGTTAGTGCTGCTAGACTTAATCGTGACCTTCACCGTTGGTCCTTTGAGAAGCGATAGAAACTTTGTACAGTGGTTTCAAATGACAAGAGAAAGTACACTAGATTCCGCTTGATACAACTTACAAATTATGTGTTGTGTGTGACATTCTGTCTTGCTTTTGTTTTTCAAGTTTGCTTCATAGATTGAGATCAAAGCGCTTGGCGTTCTTGTAGACATCATGTATTACAGGTGCATGTAAGAGGGTCATTGAAGGATACATAATACAGTCTAAGTCCGCTCTTTAGATTATTCTCGCTTGTGCTACTGTCTACATTGGCTTCATGGAGGAGGGACACCAAAGAGTCTAGGGTTATGTATTAGGTTCTTTGCTTGGAAAATGGGGTTGTTGGAAATCTACCCTTATAAATCATGATCATCATTCTCTTCACTTGTTTGTACCATAGATGCACTGCATTTCTGAAACGTGTTTCAGAATCGCGGTTTAGAAACGCGTTTCTGAAAATTTGAAAAAAATTCTAGAAACGTTTTTTTTTTTAATTTTAATTTTTTGGTTTTTTTTTGGGCAATATGGGTATCAGATGAAAGCTCTAATTAAGAGCATTATTACTGTGTAGTTTGTCGAATGTTTCGGGTGCAGGATGGTCTAGTTTAGGTGCATTAACTCCCAGGTTTACGCTATTGCTCCTTTCAATATAAAAAATCAATAAAAAAACATAATGCCCCAAAATTCTCCCTCCTCTCTCTCTCTCTCTCTCTCTCTCTCTCTCTCTCTCTCTCTCTCTCTCTCTCTCTCTCTCTCTCAGATCCAACAAACCAAACAAAAATGCTGAATCATGCTGAACAAAAACCCTACTCAAACATTTTTCACCCATATGGAACCGTACTCAAACATTTTTCAACCATATGGAATCGTTTTTCAACCATACTCTCTCTCTCTCTCTCTCTCTCTCTCACACACACACACACACACACACACACACACACAAAGAACAGTACTGAATCATTACACTGCTGTGAATAGGATCATCATAATATATAATATCGGGCCACATGGCACCAAAATGGGGTACAGTGATGGTCCATGAACATAATGAAAACTACACAACTAAGACTCGTCAAAGTCATGGTAGGAATCATCATCTGAATTTGTGCCCGACTGCAGATCCCAAGGGTCTGCAGATGAATCGGAATTGGAGGGAGCCATATGTGGTGGTGTGGCCCTGGCTCTGCTGCGTGCTCTGGCTCTCTGTTGCGTGCTCTGGCTCTAGATCCTCCGTGGCTGTGATCCTACGCCCTGGGATGGCCCTACCCACTTTGATGATGCTTGGCCGACGGCTGCCTGTGATGCTCCACTCCTGTCTACAAAAAGCGAACTCAGCCCCCCCCTACCAGAACCTCTAGGTCTCCCTCTCCCTCTAGGCCTACGTGCATGAATGGCTGGCTCCTCCTCTGTCTCCACATCAGTGTCCACCAGTAGGTCAGCCAAGTCATCCCCTTGTGCCTCTGCCCCCATCTCCTCATCGTCCTTCGTATCCCCCTCAACCCACTCCTCCTGATAGTCAGCCCCGAGCTCCTCTCCACCCTCCAAGCCCTCATCATCCCCCTCCTCAGCCCTATCCCTCTGCCTGTCTGCCCTCCTTGACCGCCGTAAAGCCCGTGCGTCAGCCTGTGCCTGTCTATAGAACTCTCTATAGATCTCATCATCCATCTCCTCCTGCGTGGGTGGTGCCCGAGGAGCAGCAGCTGCCGAATCCACCAAGCAAGTGTCAGGGTTCACCTGCAACCAAAAACAATACATTGTTGTCAAGCATGTATTTTGCAATTCATTGCATAATTCGAAAGCAATTCAATTCATCAAAGCATAGCAAAAAACAGGGGGTAATGATGTGACTCACCTCGAGCATCTGGCCCCCTCCTCGTGTGCGCCTCAGCATACGGCCGTTGGTGTTCACAAGCACCAACAACCTGTTCCTCTTCTGCGTGTGATACAAGGCCCAAGTGCTCCAATTCCGCTCGCAAGCTCCTGTTGAACATTCCTGTGCAAGGACTCTCTCGGCCAGTCGCCGCAGGTCACCTGTGCTGTGCCCGTGGTAGCCCCACCATGTAACTGGCCTCAGCTAATCCTCCCTCCGCCGACTCTGCTCTCCATCGAAAGGAAACTGGTAGCGCTTAAAGATGAGCAGCTGACATGCAATGTTAGCAAGCATTGGACCTGTTGGCAGAAGAAAAAAGATGGCACGTGTAAGTCCCCTCAAATTCACACACTAGCAATGAGCACACTACAGTCACTACTGCAGTATTTAGGCTACCAAGCAATTTATCACACGTACCTGGTCCAGGCCATACGCGCTCCGTGTAATCCACCCATCCCCGGTGCAGCTCCTGATCGTCCCGATCCCGAGTCTCGCGCTGCAAGGGATGTAATATGTGGGCTACAGCGTGGTGGAAGTAGTCCCATTTGGCCTCCCAGATATGCGAGATCTTGCGCCTCCTGTAGCAAACAAATTACAGCAATCAGGTAACCATAGCATAAAAGAAACGCATTAGACTTGAGTGAGAAACAACAAACTAGACACTGAAGAGTCATACCTGTGCTCGTCCAAGCCTGACGTCAGAGTCCCCTCGTCGATGCGGTCCATGAACTGGTAAATGAGACCGAGAGTGCACCCCTCACGGTCTACCAGGCGCAGCACTCTGAAAATGGGTAGAAGGACCGCAGTAATCTCCTCAGCACGTGTCCAGAACTCATCATCGAACACAGTGGACCGGAAAAACGTCGCATGTGGGACGTCCATGAACTCTCGAAAGGCCTCGCTGGAAACCATCCGCCGCAATGCGTGCTTCACTTTTGTCAATCGCTCTAGCACCAAGAAGTGAAATGCAAAGCGTGTGGGTGCTGGCTTCTTCAGGTTTAGGTGCGAGAAGGTGTGGAATAGGGCCAACACACGCCTCTTCCTGGTAACAAAAGTGACTAGGCACATGACCGTAGAAGTGACGACATCCAGTAAAAAGTTTAGACGGTAGTTGAGATGCGTTTAGCAGCATGGAGCAGGCGTCAATCAAGATAGCATAGCAAATGGAGAAACCAATACCTCTCTGATCCATGGAAGTGCACACATGTCATGGATGAGCAAGTCTATGCAATGTGCAGCACAGGGTGTCCACACAATGCTGGGGCGCTCCCTCGTCATAATCTCTCCCATCTGCTTGCAGTTCGAAGAGTTATCCGTGACAACCTGAGCCACATGCTCCACACCAATGTCAACAATAACATCTCTAATAACCTCCCATATGAAATCGGTTGTGATGGCGTCAGGCAATCGTTCGGTAGAAAAAAACACATTGCATTGAAAAACATTACCAACCTAAAACAGAGCTCAACACATCCGAGCACATGTCACATTGATTCTAGTAAAATCATAGCAAGTGCCAAAAAACACACGAGATTAGGGGGAGGGATAGAATCATTTCAGTATGAGCGAAAACGGGCGACTGACGCTAGCGTGGGAGTCCTTGCATGCGTAAAGGAGTGCAGTGCAGGCCTAGACCACGCTACTAGCAAATGCTTGCACGATGCTCCACGCGTAAACCCTAAAGAACATGGAATTAGGGCATGGAAATTGGAATTTGTGATACGGACGTAGACGGGCGGAACGGAGGTCACAGGAGTCTCGGCAGGTATGTGGAAATGCATTCTAGGCTCAGACATCACCTGAATCGGTTGCTCACAAGTCATTTTGTGACAATGGCAAAAACACAAGCATTTGGAATGTGGTGTTCAAATCTCGCTAGACGTGCCGTGACGGCTGAAACTGACGTCGTAGGAATCACCGTGGGCATGAAGAAAGGTGGTCTAGAGCCAAACTATGCTCGATTTGGTTGCCTACAGCTCAATGTCAACACTTGCAAAAGATCAAGCCTATACTCACCAAATATCGGAAACTGATCGTTTCGCTCTCCACGAAGCTCAGATCCCCCTGGCACCGTGCAGACCACCTCCGTATCGCTGAGTAGATGCCTGTCGATTATGCACACGCCTCGATCGGACACCTGTAGCTGAAAATAAAGAAATTTACCTCCTCCACGGCTGGCGCGATTCTGGCCGTGAAGAGGAGCAAAAAATATTTTATATACAGTTTTTTTTTAGTACGATTATGGGAGGAGAAACGCGTTTCTCAGAAACGTGTTTTTTGAAACGCATTTATGTGCATCTATGGCAGACATGAGGGTCCGGGCCGGAATGCCCGCGTCCGGCCTCCGTACCAGGACGCGTGCGACCCCCGGACCCGGGGTCGGACGCGTCCAATTTTTTTTTTAACTAAATAACTCTAAAATAAATTAAAAAAAAAAACCGGATGAGTCCGGACGCGGATGCACCCTTGGCGAATCCGCGTCCGGGTCCCGCTTCCTTAGATCTATGGTTTGTACAGAATTTGTTCCATAATTTGATTATTGAGTTCATATTGGCATAAAGAGGAGGTTGAGTGAGGAATCAAGGTTTGGTCTTTAGCATAGTTGCACTAACAAATCTTGAATTGCGAATCGCGAGAAGTGTTTAAAGCACGTGTTCTCTCACTTCAATGGCTTTTCAAATGCCCTCAAAGACGTTTTAGGGCAAACGTGGACCAATGAGAGGCTGTGAAATGCGTTTTCTCCAGAACAACCTACCTTTCCCCTCTCTCTCTCTCTCACCAATCCTTGTGTTACATGTGAAAAAAAAATACCATATAGAAAATCGGGACATATGGCACCTTAAGTGGAGTATAGTAATGTCTAATGAACATAATGAAAAGTAGAATACAACTAAGACTCGTCATCGTCCTCATAATCAGGATCATCCAAGTCTGTGCTACCTAAACCAAAGGAGTGCGTAGATAAATCCAAGGGAACCATGCTTGGATTTCTTTGCTTTTTGCTTCCAGGTGGTAGCCACCACATGGGAAAAATTCGTGGAGGTATTCAGAGAACCATTTGTGGTTGCGGACGATTTAGACTTTTACCAAAGGTTTGTCAGTTGCAAAATGGGTACTTGGAGCTTAGACTCTTATTTGTAAGAAGTTATGGATTTGTGGAACATCGTTATTCGATGCGAAACTGGCACTCTGGCAGTTTATCCCAGGTCTGCCAGCTGATTATCAGAATGAATGTGAGCGAAACGTCCTTCAAACTTTTGAGGATGTCGTATGAGTTGCGAAAGCTTATGATTCCACGGTGGTGGCATCCATGAAGCAGTTTCAGGCTAATCCATCTGGATCCAATTAGAAGAAAAGGAAAAGACGAGTTCGTGACAAGAAACAAGTCAAATATTTTGACGAACTGAATCAAATGGCATCGAAATTCAAGCAAAAGAAGAAAATGTTCCGGAAGAAGGCTAGGAAGGCATATTTGTGTTTTGTCTGTATTAAGCCTGGACGTGTTATGAAGTTCTGCCTGGAGCGAAAGAAACCTGCAGCTCAAGTGATTGAGATGCCAGGTAAAGAAAATCTAAAATCGGAAATTAACAAGGGTAATTGTGAGTGTGAATGCTCATTCAGTACTGCTTCATTCTTGCCTAATAAATTATTTCGTTTGAAAGGCACATTTGAAGGACATGAAGTTAGTATATTGGTGGATAGTGGTTCAACGTAATTGACTAATTGTGTAGTTTATTACTCTCTCTCAAAGTGCAAAGACGCAGCTGCTCGCCCAACCCGTCCATGAATTCATATAGAGGCCCGATGTGTAGCCCTCTTGATCTGTAAGGTGCAGGACAATGTATATAGGCTGTAGGGCCACGACAATGGATCGTGCCTCATCCCAAAATGTAGTTGAGAGCACGATCAACTCGAATCTCTTACCCTTTGGCTGTTGTGATGGCCCCCACTGCGCCCACTCATTTGAAACGACCATCTCGGAGGAACTTTCAGCAGTCGTTCCATGATCAGGAACTTAAATGCAAACCTGCATGCATTGCATTCTAGAGTAACAAAGTTTGCATTAGTACGATGATGACCATCAAAGTTTCAAACTCGAAAATTCACCTTTCAAAGCATTAGTACATACATATTACATAATGGCAACTTGCAAGTTTGAAGTGGCAATTTGCAAATGTAGTGAATCAATTATGGCGAATTCTTAGTGCTCAATGCTCACAAACTACAATAGCAATTACTGAGCATTGAGTTATATACTTGGTGGGAGCAGGTCTCAACACATCCAGAGTGGAGTGTCTCCTAAAGATGCCCAAGGCCCTCGGCCTCTTGGTGATGAATCTCACTAAGGACCAGCACCTGACTTGTTGAATCGGCATAGCATATTAGAGTGCATAGTACATACTGGGCCCATGCCCTCCTTAGGGGCTCTAGCATTTGGTCAACAGAATCCCGCTCATCAAGAAGTCCCTTCGTCCTAAGATACTCACAGGACGGCCCTGGCCACACCAGGCCGATAGCACTCACTGTAGTCATTGCTCTCCTCCACGCCGGGGTCCTAGCCAAATGAAATGGTAGATCGTAGGTGTAGAACAATTGTCGAACACACACTCCCTCGCTCAGGTGGCTGTGGTGCTGGTATGGTCATGGTGGCCGGAGGTGGTGTCGAAAATCCCATACCAGAAGGCGGGTCAGGCCGACTACTAGGCCCTGCCTCATCTGTAGCTCTGCCCTCTCCATGAGAAGTGAGGGGTGAGCGGAAGGCAACCGGGGGGCGTGATGTAGTGGCCTCTGGCTGTGTCACTGCTGTTGAAATAAATGCCCCTTAAGGCTTGTATACTTGTAACTTGTAAGTTGTGCATAAGACATGGGGGTAAAACATTTATGTACATAGTACACCCCACTTGTGCTAATTAGGCAAGTAATAACAAGTAGGTAAAAGACCCATGTGTGTTTTAGAGCTAGAATTAGAAAGACACCACCTCTATACATTACATGCTATATGTGGCCCTTGGTTTGGAGGGGTTTCCATGCCCCACTACTCTTTCACTAATCATTCAAGTTTGTGTGAGCTTTGAAGTCCTCTCTCTATTGCTTTTGTCTTCTACTCCATAGCTGGTTTTTTCAAGCTTTCATAGTGTGCTTACTATGTTGTTATGATACTCCATAGCTAGGCCTTGGATTTTGTCATGGTATCAGAGTAGGTTATGTTGCCTGTGGTGTGGTGTGGTGAAAGCTTGGACCTGTTTTGATCAGATTTCTGCCATTCCTGGAGAGCAGCTTATCTTTGAGGAGGGCACATTTTCTGTAGGGGCATCTGATCTCTATGCTATCTGCATGGTTGGAGTACTGTTGGCAAGGGGAGCACTGTGATCCAAAAACTTTCTAATTTGGGGAAATTTTTTTGAGTCTTTTTGGACAGCCAAGGCTGTAGGACGGCGCTTTCTACAGTGGGAATTTCAGTGAAACTTCTGAGTGGATCTTGGACAAGGGCTAGGACAGCCATACAGGGGGATAGTTTCAAATCCAGAAGCTGAGGGTTATTGAGCAAGTGGTTGCATACCCTAGTTGAATTTCTATCCAGCTATGTCTAGTCTTGCAGAGAGCAAGGTTACACCCCGATTCGAACCGTCGATTCGAACCGATTTTTTTCGGTTCGAACCGGCAGGCCAGGTTCGAATCGGAAAACGGTTCGAACCGAATTTTCTTTTTCCAAAATGTTTTTTTTGACTTTTTGGGTTTTTTTTTTGTTTTTTTTTAAAATCCTGTTCGAACCAAATTTCGGTTCGAACCGCGGTTCGATGCAATTATGGCAGAGAGCATGCTGAGTGAAGCCAGCCGGCTTGATGGCACTAAATTTAGCATTTGGAAATTCAAGATCAAGAACATTTTGGAAGACAAAGAATGTTGGAAGCTTGTGACAGGTGAGGAGCTTGTTCCAACATCAGAACTTGAGCTCAAGGACTATATCAAGAGAGGGGAAAAGGCACACATGATCATCAACATGTCAGTGAGGGATAATGTGATTCCTCTAATCAAGTCAGCCAAAGGGCCTGTAGATGCTTGGCACATTCTTTGTGCATTGTATGAGACAGCAAGTACAACTTGACTTCTCTACTTGAAGAACAAGTTGTATACTCTCAGGATGGAGACATGGGAGACAATTACTGATCATCTTACTAAGAATCAGGGATATCAACAGGGACAACCTGTTATGGGAATGAGTACACAGATGACGGGAAGCTTCAGCTTGGAGGCTTTACCGATTCGGATTGGGTTGGTGATAGGGATGATCGAAAGTCGACCACAGGTTACACTTTCAACCTTGGTTCTGGGGCCATTTCTTGGTGCAACAAGAAACAGCCCACCGTTACCTTATCATCGAGAGAGGATGAATGCTGGCAGCGACAAAGGCTACCTGCGAGGCTATATGGCTTAGGAGACTTCTTGGGGAGGTGCAGATCCCACAGGATGGTCCTACTATTCTTTATTGTAATAGCCAGAGTTGTATCCAGCTAGCCAAAAATCCTGTATACCATGCTCGTACGAAGCATATTGAGGTGGACCAACACTTCTTATGAGAGAAGATACAAAGTGGAGAAATTCAGCTCGACTATTTCGATACCAACGACCAAGTTGCAGATATCTTTACTAAGGCACTTAGTAGAGAAAAGTTTGAAAAGTTTCATAGCATGCTAGGTGTTGGTATGAACAAAATAGCCATTGAGGGGGGGTGTTGAAATAAATGCCTATTTTGCTCCTTAAGGCTTGTATACTTGTAACTTGTAAGTTGTGCATAAGACATAGGGGTAAAACATTTATGTACATAGTACACCCCACTTGTGCTAATTAGGCAAGTAATAACAAGTAGGTTAAAGACCCATGTGTGGTCTAGAGCTAGAATTAGAAAGACACCACCTCTATACATTACAATGCTATATGTGGCCCTTGGTTTGGAGGGGTTTCCACGCCCTACTACTCTTTCACTAATCATTCAAGTTGTGTGAGCTTTGAAGTCCTCTCTCTCTTGCTTTTGTCTTCTACTTCATAGCTGGTTTTTTCATGCTTTCATAGTGTGCTTACTATGTTGTTATGATACTCCATAGCTAGGCCTTGGATTTTGTCAACTGCATCTCGATCTGCCAAAAAAAACAATTCAATTTAGGTTCCTGGTGAACCACGGGACTATGGTGACTAGTCTAATATCTATGATTTAAAAAGCACGTTCTCAAGCGACAAGTCATTCTAATTTCTCTGAACATTGAAAACGTAAGATGACAAAATTTAAAAATCAGTAGCCAAATTTAAAAAAAATGAAATGTTTAATGTGCAACCTTGAAACATCAACTATCAACATGACACGTTAGTGCTCACTGAACATTCAACATTTAAGAATCAACTAAAGTCTGAGAGTTGAGTGTTTGCCTCTCACTTTGGGCCCCAACCTCGAAGGGCCAGCCTCGTCCGATATAGCAGGAGTGAGTATCGTATCAGGAGCATGCACGCAAGGGGCAATCTCGTACCCCCTCAAACGTAATAAATGTGCCTTAATGCATGTGGGCCCACCCGTGTAACTGATGTGGCGGTATCTGCAAGTCCAATGTGCCATAGGTTGCAGCGATGATAACGTGATTCCACAGGGGATCCCTATCCCTCAACATGGTGGCCCTCTCTCTCTTTCTCTCTTAGGAGTTAGGAGTCAGAATCCAGATGATAGATATCTCTCTCTCTCTCTCTCTCTCTCTCTCTCTCAGATGATAGATCCCTCTCTCCCTCGCTTTGTCCTATTCTAATTTCTAGAATCTAGTATCTACGCTTAAAGCCCTAGCCCCAAACCACCAAGTTCCAAGTTCCAACTATTAACTAAATGGTAATCACTAACTAGTAACCACTAAAAAAGATCAATGCTTAATGTTGGTACATATTAACTTTTAACTTTCTAACTTCTAACTCCTAACTAGTTGCCAAATCTAACCACTAGGTACCCACACCCCTCTCACAATGCCCATTGTCAAGAGTCAAGACTCAACCCTATCAATCGAGATCTACCATCTATGATCTCACATATCACAATCAAGGTATCAATTTTGAATGATCAATGATCAACAATGATCGAGATTCAATGCACAATCATTGATCTTGAAATGCACATTGCACAAATAATCACCAATGGCAAATGCACATGCTCTCTCTCTCTCTCTCTCTCTCTCTCTCTCTCTCTCTCTCTCTCTCTCTCTCTCTCTCTCTCTCTCTCTCTCTCTCTCTCTCGCACGCGTGCGGTTCTGGACCGGTTCGGGCCAAATAGGGAACAGGCTGGTTCCTGGTTCGAACCGGACCCGTTCGATTTGATGGTTCGAACTACGGTTCGATGCAACATTGGGTTTTATTGTTTGTATAAATAATTAGCCGTGCAAGTGATTTTGACCCCTTTTAACTAGAAAAAAATAAAATTTCCTTCCTATTTTTATGACTTTTGCTCATCTTTTTCAAACATTTTTTTTTCAATGTCTTTTTCCAAGAAAAATAGAAAATAAGTCGTGAAAAACAACAGAAGAGAAAAAATAAAAAATTGCCAGAATGGAACTAAGTAAGAGGACCAAGCTGCCACAACTTGTGTAATCAACTACCATTCATTGGTGTATCAAAACGACTTCCATCAAGATGTTCCTAAACCACTACTCCATATGATAAGATTTCCTTGACCCGATATGGTCCTTCGCCTGTGAACCTCGATTTTCCCTTGAGCTTGATTTTGTACATCAATGCAAGATCTCGTTCTTTCAGATCCTTTTTATGGAATCTTTTGTCATGCCAAGCTTTTCGACGAGCTTTCTCAGTTGCTAATGCATGAATTGCCATCAATCGCGTTTCACGTAGTCTATGTAACACTTCATGACGTAGTTGCAAGGATTTTGCCTCATCCAAACGTTCAGTTGCCCCGTATATGTGAGGATGGGACAAGGAATTCAATTAGCATCCCAACATCTTGGCCATAAACTAGATGAAAAGGCGTTTGATTTGTGCTAACTTTATAAGCATGCCCATAATGTAGCATGTAACTTGTGTTCCCAGTCCGGTCTGCTAGCCTCAACGATTTTAGTTAGAATACTACACAAAATCTTATTAGAAGATTTACCTGTCCATTCCCCCTTGGATAGTAAGGTGTACTAAACCGATGTATCACAAAAATCCTTCCAAAAGAGCTTTGATAGTCTCAATGACAAAATGAGTTCCATGATCACCCACAATTTCAATAGGACATCCAAATCTGACTATGACGTTTTCATACAAAAACTTTGCTGTAGATCGTGCATTGGCAACCCGCACAACTTTTGCTTCAACCCATTTCGTCATATAATTAGTAGCCACAATTATGTAACGTGCTTTAGTACATCTTGCAACTGGATGTATCGGCCCAACATAATCTAGTCCCCACTTTTCAATCGGTACTTATGCTAAAACTGGATGCAACGGTTCATAATGCTGTTAGTAGGTCGCCGCGCACGTTGACAAACATCACAAGATTGAATATGTTTCTTCGTATGCTTATGAATGGAAGGCCACCAACATCCTGATTGTAAAATTTTATGAACTGTGATATCAGCTGCGAAATGACCTCCACCCATTCCATCATGTGATAACGTGATAAGATCTAGTACTTCATGTGGCAAAATGCATCTTCCGACTTTGTAGAATGTCATCAGTCCCTCTACGATACAATTGCCCAACTATCAATTGATATTTTTGTGCCTTCAAAACTAACTTGCGTTGTTGAACCCTTGTCAAAGATTCATTTGGTTGGCCATTCATAAGGTATTCAACAATATTAGCTGCCCACTCAGGTACTACGTCTACATAGAACAGCGTTGCATTTGGCAGCTCATCATTGGCCTCAATATTCACTGATGATGACTGAATCCTTGAAACATGATCCGCTATGTATTGTTGCTTCCCATTTCGCACGACCACATGGAAATCAAACTCTGATAAGAAGCAATACGGCTAGTATTGCATGTTTTGTTCGCAAGATATAGCAACGGCTGATGATTCGTATAAAATGCAAAGTGAGTTGCCATCAAATAATTTCCTAACAGGAAATACCATCGCCAAGGCTTCTCTTTCCGTTGTGGAATAATTGACTTCAACATCATTCAACTATCTGCTAGCAAACTTGATTGGAAAAACTTTCTTATATCCTCCTGGCTGTGTTAACACTGATCCAATAGCATATTTATGAACATGAAACTCGATTGTCCAATTTTTTGCTCACAAAATTGATGCGGATATCAAAGCAGTTTTTAACTTTCCAGATGACTCCAAAGCTTCTATTGTCCAAATAATAGTAAGCTTATAGATAGGACGTGCCAAATCTGCGAAGAATAAAGTAAATATACGATAGTAATTCGCATGACCCATGAAAATGTAAATTTCACGGATTGTGCATGGTGGAGGAAGATCCATAATCACTCTGATTTTGGAAAGATCGGTTGTAATGCCATGAAAGGAAATTACATGCCCCAGAACTATGCCATGTGTTATCTATATTTGGCACTTCTTTGGATTCAAGGAAATTTGAAATTTCTGACATTGGGCTAATACTTTTGCAAGATGGTTTTAGTGTTTTGTTTCCATCCCATGAACACCAAGGTCATCCAAATAAATTTCCAAAAATTTACGTAAGTACTCTTTAAAAGCAAATTGCATAAGATGTTGAAAAGTACTTGGTGCATTACATAGTCCAAACGACATTAGTTTGTATGGGGGATAAGGTGTTGAAAAGTACTTGGTGCATTACATAGTACAAATGACATTAGTTTGTATTTGTAGGTTCCCTGGTTAGTAGCAAATGTAGTTTTGTGTTGATCTTCAGGTGCAATCTTGACTTGATTGTATCCACTAAGGCCATCCAGAAAACTGTAATGTTTAGCTCTAGCAATACGATCTAGTACAGTTTCAGTGAAAGGTAAAGAGAAATGATCCCTTCCGGTTATTGCATTCAAAGCCTTCAGATTGACACAAATTCGCATTTTGCCATTCTTCTTTGGTACTATCACGATTGGTGATACCCATTCAGTATGCTTGATTGCATAAATGAAATCAGCATCCAATAATCTTTGTAACTCCTTGATCAATTCTGCATAATTTGGATTATATTTATAGAATCGACTCACTTTAGGAATTGCATTTGGTACCACTCGAATGGTATGATACCAAAACAATCTTTGTATTCAACCATCAACTTGGAGGTAGTTGTGCGCCCACTTGAATTATCTTTTCTTCTTCACTTGGTTCAATAAGATTCATCGGTTGAGTACGAGCTGCTCCATCATAAACTTCCTGCGTATCTGGCACAACTTCTTCAGGTTCATGATGAGCTTTTGGTAACACGATTACCACATCATCCAAAAAAGTATAACTTTTGAAATGCTCTGGCATATCATGCTGGACTTCATCTTCCTTTTCTTGTTCCAAAGGATTGATCTTGGTTTCATTTTTTGATTTCTTAGCTATGGGAGCTTTTGCTTGTGAAGATTTTTGACTCAAGGAAGCAATATTTGGATCAATCTTTCATTTGCCTTTATTCGATGGCACAACAACATGTTCACTAATATTAGGATCAAGTTTCGTAACTGCCTCATTTGGAGGATTAGTCCATTTGAGAACCGTACTATTATGCTGTTTAGCTTGCTTCTTTGTCATTGGACCGAAAGGCTTACCATCTTTCAGGCGGTTTAAGTGGAGGTTGATCTGGAATTTGTCGCATTCCAAATCTAGTTGGATCCATATGTCGCAAGATCTGCTCATCTGTTAGCTCAGCTTCCTCGTTATAAGATAGAGCATGGCTAACTGCTATAAGATCATCTTTACTGGATCTAGGATTGGATCGGTTGAAATCCAAGCTACATTTATCATGTTGACTGCATATGTAATAATGATCGTATCAAGTGTTCGATTATTGGCAGGTGTAACACTCACTTTTGATATATCATCATGACGACACATATATCCTATTGTACAATCAATCGTTGCCAAGGCTTGATTCCAATTGACATTATCAGTTTCTGAATCATAATGAATTCCCAACACTTTATGTTCACGATCTATTGTGTGACTTGTTGTAACTTGTTGAGGAATCATCTTCACCTTTCTTTGGTTTAATTGTCCATGTAAATGGATCAACCTTTATTGCTTGTTCATGATTGTCAAAAGTGATTTTGCCCGTTCCCCAGTTATCAATCACTTGAGGAACTCGTCCAAGGACGAGCCAATAAAACCCGATAAACTGATGGCGCATAAGGTAAATCGATTCCCACAAAGGTAATTACAAATTGAACACTTGCAATTTTTACCGGTATGTCTTCTATTACACCTTTTGGCCTGACACTTGACTGATCTGCCAACTTTATTGCAAAGCTTGCAGGTTTCAGCTTCGTCCGCGTGACATATGATTCTGTGACCATTCCAGATGATTCCGAGAGAGAGAGAGAGAGAGAGAGAGAGAGAGAGAGAGAGAGAGAGAGAGAGAGAGAGAGAGAGAGTTCTAATTCACAGTTTTTCTGCAGTTATGGAGGACACCTTTGCTTACACCTTTCAAGCTGATCACGGTGTATCTACATGAAGCATGTCATGCAGTTGCTTGCAAATTGACTTGTGGCCATGTCAGTTTCAGATATTGTACATCTCTTCAAACTTAATGAAGGTCTCTTATAATCTTTGTTATACGAGGATATGCTGGCCATGCTGGTGTATGGGTTTGTTTGTGACGAAAAGTGAGAATACTATCTAATCAATATATCATATTCCATGGGTCCAGAAAGAATGGTCTATCTAATGTCCTATGTAGTTCAGTTTAAAAAGTTCATCATCTGTCACCTTTGGGATACATGTTAACCTATGGTTGCCTATCCAGGTCTGTTCACAATGTAGTTAAGGTATGGTTGCTATTCCAGGTCCAGGGTATTGAAGTGAACATGAATGAAGGTGGTGTAACACATACACGTGGTGGCAAACCCTGGTTAATCCTACCTGCTGGCTGTAAGCATAAAATTCATTGCTTTCACAAAATTTGTTACTTTCTCATAATTCATTACTTTCATGTAAATTTTCCTAAATTTCCGTGAGGAAGTAGGGTCTTCGTTTGATTGCCATTGAAGCCTTCATCATGGCTGCCCTTCAGGTCTGAAGAAGTGATAGAACTCAGTACATTGATCTTTGAACAAATGTATGGAAGCTAATACGCACATACTTTGTGCATGTGACCTGCACCTACTCTTGGGCACTGATGAAGCGAGTAGGGATGTTGTAACATTTGGTCCACACTATACAAGATAAAGTTGATGGTTTAAGACTTTGTGGTTGTACTCCAAAGGGTTGGATATTGCATGTTTCCTTCTCTATGTCGGGTGTTATCCTGGACATAGCATGCACATATTTTTTTTTTCTCAAGCCTTTATCCAGTTGCCATTGATTTATACGTACAAACCTAATATCGTGTATCAGTTTGAACTAAGAATCACAATTTTGTCTCTTCTTTTCCAGATCTTGGGTCTTCATTCTGGGGCATGGTGCTGATTATATCATCAGCAAACTCTACAGCGACCAGAGTTGCAGCAGCCTGTCTAGGAGCATCTCTTCTCATTGTCTTGCTTATATTTGCCAAAAACGTAAGGATTCATTTCTATAGTTTGTGATATGCTTTAACTTTCAAGTAAATTCACATTTTAGTCTTTTCAGAAGCTCTTGCTGTGTAATATATAAAAGTTGAATAGTGTCTAAATCATAACATGCTGTTGTCTTCTCCCATGTGTTGCTGGTGGAATTCTCATTCATCGAGGATACCAGTGGTTCCTTCGGTTTTTGTGCCTGGGTATGATGCATCCTTGAATTATGTGCCTGCCTATCTTCTTCAGGGAAGCTAAAAATGTTATGCCAGAAAAGTTGCTCTGACATCAAGAATTGGGAATGCCTGGCAACACTAATTATGGATTGTTCTTTCAGTCACATTCAGAAGAATTGCCCGTCTCTCTATCCTTTTTGTTGAAACTGTTTTATTGCTTTGACAGGATTTATCTGTTTTCTGGTTGTCGTATGGGTTCTTCAAGAATTAACGCCTGTGCATCTACTGAGATACGTCATCTTATTTATAGGTTAGAAGTTTCCATCATTGATTTTCTTACATTTAATATGTGTGTGCCTGTCCCTTAAAGATGTACACGTCTAGATATTGTCTAAGCAGTTTGTGACTGGATGTTGCTTGCAGGTGTAATGAATTGTTTGTTTTCAGTTTACGGTAAGATATTCTCCTGAATGTGCAGTGCTCTGTGACTTAGAAAGAAGAGATCCATTAGTTTTTGAGAAGTTGTGTATGTTTTCTTCCTATGCGTTGTGTTAGACTATCCTGTTCGTTGTGGATCTGTTTGATCTGGTGGATTTGCTTGATCTGGTGCTTGGAATTGCAGATATCTATGATGATTTAATTGCAAGGAGAGTAAACACAAGTGATGCAGAGAAGTTTGCAGAATTGTATTCTTGCCCATGCAATGGGCTTGCTTGGGGTGTAATCTGGTTAGTTCTTCCTTCATAAGGGCTGTTTCTCCTCAAGGATAAAGACTTTGTCTCTTTTTTGTACATGTACTTCAATCTATTTGTCAAACTTGTAATTTCATGGTCAATGATTGTGATATTGGCAGGGGAATCATCTCTTTCATGTTTCTATGTGCATCAGTTTACATCGGGCTTGTAATATTATCTTGACAAAAGCTGAGGTAAGGAGGAACTTTGCTCAAGACCAGTTCATCTTGATAGCTGTGAACCTGGTGCTATGAGCTTTGATTGATGGAATTATTTTGTAGTAGCAGCATGTATCTAAGTTGTTATAGTCGGAAGCGTGTCAGGAATTTTGGACTCTTCATCTTTGAAGCTTCTTTTTATTTGTTTCATATGATCTACCATTGAAGTTTTGGTGGTTGAGCATTACTTCAAGAGGGAAATACTACAATCAGGAACTTGCAGATTTGTGAAGTAAATTTATGACATTATGTGTTTGTCAAGTAGGGTCATTTCCTTTTTATGTATTCAGCTAATATCTGCTGTAGATAAGAAAAATTCCTTTCTCAAGGGAAATCTTCTCTTGGATTCTTCTTAGATCATCTGTGCGGTTATGTAACAAAATTTGACACAGGCATCATGCTACTTGAAGCTCATTTTGATGTTACTTCCACTTTGGGAATTCAGGGTTTTGATCATCGAAAATATTGGGATTTCCAGGACACATTTTGTTGTGCTTTAAGTGACTTGCAGATTTAGCCTGAAACATGATAGTGGAACTTGTTAAACTTACTCTTATAAGATAATCACCACTTTCCAGAACCAGTTTGTGCTTTTTAGCAGGGGTTACACATTTTCACTGCAAGTTCTAAGAAATTTACAAGCATGCTGAACCCCAAGAGGATCTTTTCCTCTTGTGAACCTGTCCTTTGCAGCTCTTCTGTGCTAGATTATATACCTTCAATCACAAGTACTTTTTCCAGGTGTTGTGCCTGGCAAATCCAATGCACTTACCTGATGATCTTAGAAACTCGTTCTGACCCTTTACAGTCGGAATGCACTGTACATTCCGGAACGTACTGGGTTGGAACGTGGCCTTAAATACAAAAAAAGGAAAAGGTATTTATTACCTGCTGGCCATGATCTTCCTTCTTTTTCCAAAAAGTATTTCCTTCTTTTTGATAGTACATTGAGGGATGCATCTTGAAAATACATTGATCGAGAGCTAAAGACTTGGGATCCCTCAGATATATGCAAAACCTCATTCAACACTTTGCAAGGAAGTCATCGCTAACAGTCAGAAATTCCTGATCTAAGCAATCAATAGAAATTATTGGTGCACAGAACTGTGAATATATCGGAGTGAACTATTCATTTGCTATAACCTGATCATTAGAGTAAATACCAAACAAATAAAGAGCCAGAGGAAGGCAAGATTTGCAGGCATAATGGGTCTTATAGTACTGGCACAGATCTAAAAACTTCTAGAACATAAGTTAGGAACTCTTTTGGATAATGCCTAGTTTTTTTGAAATGCCACTTGTTTACTTGTTGGAACCTTGAGAGACTCGGTCAAAATTGTTCTTTGGGCATGGGAACGAGAATCGAAAATCAAAATCATATTTTGTTAAAAAAATACATATTAAAAAATAATTTGGTCATGTTCCGGTCCCCGGAACGGACAACCATGCTGATAGATGGCTCATCTTATATGGTGTCTGGATTACATCTGCGTCTATGGTCTTTTTTTTATATCTGGTCTAAAAAGATTTGTTGTGAGAAATGCTTTGTTTTTGGCTGTTTTGCTCAAGAGCAACCCAAAAAGTAGCTCTGAAATAATGGAGCAGTTTGCATTAAAATTCTGAGAGGTGTTAGGTGCAAGATGTACAAAGCATGAAAACAGAAGGAAAGACAGAATGATGAAGAAAACCTTGTTTTGTTCTTTAACTTAAAGAGAGCATATGTCTTGATGAGAACATGTCAGAGCTACATGTATTAGGTTTGTATTAACGTTCATAAATCTGCTCACTTGTACAGTCTGGTTGCTGTTTTGATAGTTTTGAGGATACTCCTTCAAACTCAGCCTTATCATGATACGGTTAACTGTATCAGGATAGTTTTTTTGATACCATGGAAGTGCAAATAAGTTGCTAGCTTCATGGTTAAGGGTTCAATATCGACAAAAAACTAGCAAGAATGATCTGTTACTCAACTGAATAAATTACTAAGCTCAGACAGCATGCTCTCCAGTTAATAATAGGAGAATTCTCCAGGGATTGTTGTAAACAATCTGGAACTTGAGCAGTTTTGGGAGAATTGAACTTATGAGTTATATATGATTATGGATTGTAGAGGGGAAGATTATATTTTGGTTCCACTGATCAGATTTACCAAATACCATTTTATTATGAATTGGATTAGATTGGAATAAGGTTCTAATCTTAACCCGTAAGCCAAGGATGTCTATATAGTCGATCTAGTCTTGGAAAGAGTATTAAGACCTGTTGTAGGTTGGTTGAACAGAAGAAATGCTGCTATTAAAAGTGTGATGGTTTGAAAACTTCTGAATGTGGAATTATTCCGTTAAGAGATTTCCTAAATATGTTATTTACTCATGAGAAATAGAATTCTTTGGTAGCTGAGCTATAGGATTCTTAGTGAGTTATGTGAGTAACATATGCAGATTTTAGAGGAAGCTGTCGGATAATGAAGTTATGTTTATGTATTGGATCATAGAAGAGTATTTTGATATGTACGTCTCAATCTTGTGGATCCTTTACGTGTTTCTTGAGGACTGAGTTTATATCACATGCTTAAACTAGTCAGTGAACATAGGCATATGAACAAGTAATCGTTGGAACAATTACTTGCAACTTCATGGTTCTATGGAAAGGGTGGCTCATTAACTTAGTGATGGTTTAGAAGAGGAGTGGTGTTATACTAGTGGCTTGCACCTAGACATTTTGAGATCTTTGAATTATCGATCATAAATTTGAGTAGTTGGATTACTCCTGAATAAAATTGTTTGGTAAGGTGAACAATGTGAAGGCAATCCACCAAGAATTATTTGTTTTAATCTTTATTGTTTATTTGACCCATGATTTGTGAGCCATCGAGATTCATTAGTAAAAGTTGTGCATAGAATATAGAAAATTCTTGGTATAGAGTATTTCTCAGTCGAGGAATAGGCTCAGTTCATAAGTGATTGTATCCTAGAGAGCTCAATTGGATAACAGATCTTAATGATTCCAAGAATGGCAACTGAGTTTATGTGGAATTCGGTAGAACTTAGTATATCTAGTTTCAGTTCTAGATAGTAATTTAAGTTTTTTGTAGTTGAAGACACTTATTAGTATAATTTCGGTATGCCTTCTGTCTTTAATTGTAGAATGCAGAATGATTTTTATATTTCTTGAGTTGTGTTGGACATATACTCCAATGTTCTTTGATGATTAAGTGTGATTTTGGAATCCAATGAATTATGATTGACAATCATAAGATTTTAAATATTTATGGTTGAATTATAAATGAGTACTTAAATATTATTAGAGGTTTATAAGGAAATTAGGCGATTCTAGAATATGATAAGTACTTCATGATCGTTTAAATGAGTTGAGAATTTAGATCGGTGATTTGGAAAATCCAAATCTCTTTACTCCAGTAATTTTATTGAGAACGGATGTGTCTCATAGGCATTCTCATAGAGTAAATTATTTTATTGTTGGAGAGTTAGCATACTTTAGTGGATGGTACTCTACTACAGATTGTAGTCTGTAAGTGCTTGTGTACGGTTCTTAACCTAGATGTCTGGTTGTATGGGTTCTTTCTTGTTCTGGGGATAGAACTTGTTTTAAGGGGGAAAGAATGTTACGTCCACGTCTTGAATATAGTGTTGGGCATAATCGTAGATAAACGGTACTCTAGGACATGAGTTAGTTACGCCTCATTATTTCGGACTAGGCAAGAAATGCAACTAAGAACCCGGTGAGGGCCTAGGCATACCCATTAGGATATGTGGAGCTAGTGCATGGTGTCTGATGTCTATAAGTGCATGTGAAGGAGATCAAAAGCAATTGGACGAGAATTGGGATCTTATAAGGCATATTCCTTGCCCCCAAGGGCTTATATATATCTGTAGGAACTCGCCCATCTCCTCACCTATTTTCCAGTTTTTGATTGCCAGAATCCTCTCCTCTCATGTATTCAGTCACCGTGGCTCGGGGGAGAAGTTGATTGGGGTTTTTGACTCTCAACTTCCAATTGGTTGGGTGGGCGCCACAATAGTCCTTTTGGCGCATGCAACATGATCTAGAGGATCTTCACTTGGCGATCCTTATAGATGACATCCGAAGTTGAATGAACAATGTAGAGTGTTGGTTAAACAAAGCCATTTAGAAAGAAAGTGGCTCATCAATGATTTCGTCTATTTGTGTGATTCCCATGTGTTGATTCTGTGCCCTTTGGACCTGTACAAGCTGCAATTCTTGCGCGAATCAGTCACCATAGTAATTTTCTTTTTGATTTGGTGGTTAAATTAGGTATGGAAGCTGACAACGGTCATCAAAGATTTCCGAAGGGAGATGATACCTTGTCCTTGCCACCAAGAAGATTTTTGAGAGTTCTCTGAGTTTTGAGAAAGCTGTCTTAGATTTTCTCACCCAATTTACAAGCTGAGAGATATTTTTGCAGGTCTAGAGGCTCGAGTTTCTTTGTTCACGCATTGACTTCTCCACAACTGTTTGTTTTGATCTCTTCTGCATGCTCTTTTGCTGCTCAGATTAGACTGCCTGGCTTTTGGAAAAAGGGAAAGTTTATTCTAGGGCTGGGAATGTGTTAGAATCCCCATCGTTGTTCCGGTCATTGCTAAGACACAAACAAGTGACGAACGCTATGTTACCGCCCATCCATAGAGGTACTGCCACATCTCCCCCGTGCACTAGAGCTATAAACGAACATCAAGCAAGCTCGGACTTCCGATAAGCCATGGTGTCCCGTACCACCATACCTTACCCTTGACCCTCGCCTACCTATATCCTGAGGCCTAGATAATCGTCTTGATCTGATCACTAGTGGAAGAGCTCTTCATTCTCCAAGAGAGAATGAATAAAATGCTCATGGAGATCCACCTCTATATACATAGTCCAGGTGGGGTCATCTCCGACCATAGGAGTCATGCATGACCATCGACATGAGACAGTTGTGCACACTGACGCGGGTCCACAACAAAGTGTCACCGCATGCCAATAGAACATTGACACGTGGCACCCAAAAGACCTATCACTCCAATTCAGCGTTTCGTCCTATAAATGAGACCGTCACCTCAAGTTACCTGTTGTGTGCCCTTATGGGTACATAACATTCCCTCCCCCTTTAAGAGTCTCCTCTTAATGGGAGCAAACTAGGGAAGTTTAGCCTTAAATAGTGTTCTCTCTCCCAAGTGTCCTCATCGTCTGACTTGCCTTTCCAACGTACAAGAAATTCAGAAACCAAACGGTTTCTCAGTTGGTGACGACGAACATCAACCACCTTTTCAGGCACGTTAGGCACAAAGGTAGATAGATCCTCCAACTCAACCAGTTCACCTTCCGGAACTAGGGAATCCTTCCAACTAAGTCGCTCTTTCAAACGACTTACGTGGAAAACAGGATGAACCCCACCCCAATCGGAAGGTCTAGCTGATAAGCGACTGGGTTGAGTTTCTCTACAAACTTGAGATACACCCAAGTTTCGACCTCAATTTCTCGATGCGAGCAACCGCGATTAGCATAAAACTGAGCTCTATCTTGAGCGGTTTTCATGCTTTCTTTTGCCACTTGCAACATTTCTTGCATATCTTGCAGGAAATCTACTGCAACTTGCACCTTGAGACCCTTGAGTCCAGTAGAAACTGGAGAATGTGGCTGAAAGCCATA
Organism: Diphasiastrum complanatum; assembly: GCA_029204225.1. Classification (NCBI taxonomy): domain Eukaryota; kingdom Viridiplantae; phylum Streptophyta; class Lycopodiopsida; order Lycopodiales; family Lycopodiaceae; genus Diphasiastrum; species Diphasiastrum complanatum. The sequence goes on along the minus strand of CM055102.1, from coordinate 28,376,549 downwards.
CATCAACATAAAAGGACTGAATCCGGTGGCAGAATGCTTCGCACTATTGTGCGCGAACTCAATCATTGGGAGATAGTTTTCCCAATCAGATTGTCGGTGAGAAATATATGCTCTAAGCATATCTTCCAACGTCTGGTTGATACGTTATGTCTGCCCATTCGATTCTGGGTGATCTGAAGAACTAAGACTAAGGGTTGTTTCAAGTTTATCAAATACTGACTGCCAGAATTTGCCAGTGAATTTGGAGTCACGGTCACTAACAATATCATTCGACAAGCCATACAATCTGAACAACTAACAAAAAGCTGGGCTAGTTCAGATGCCTTGACAGTTAAATTAGTTGGTATAAATTGCGCCATCTTGGTTAGCCTGTCAACCACCACCCAAATGGCATCGTGACCACTCCTGGTTTTAGGGAGTCCAATCACAAAATCCATTGAAATACTTTCCCATTTTTAGTTGGGAATTTCCAAAGGATGTAAAAGACCCGCAACTTTGACTCTTTTGCTTAAATTTGTTGGCATTGTTCACAACCTTGAACGTATGCCTCGACGTGACCTTTCATCTTTGGCCACAAGAAACTTTGCCTGACAAGGTCGAATATCCTTTGTATGCCTGGGTGACCAGCACAAGGGTTGTCATGACACTACAACAAGATTTGGGCCCGCAAGTCCTCCCTATCCGGCACACAAACCTTTCCCTTACAAAAAATCAGGCCATTCCTTATGGAATAGTCTTCAAGTATCTTGTCATTTCGGGATTGCTTGGGATCCTTCCTCCCAAGGTCATCAGTAGATCTAGAATTTTCCGTTAGGACGTCTAGCCAGATGCGATTGAAAAACCCATCGGTTCGACAAAGATCCTGAAGTGAAAGATACAAATCAGGTTGGATCTTAGCAAAGCATAACTGATTAATCTCTCCAATCCGACTTAAGGCATTGGCAACGTTGTTCGCCGTACCTTTACGATACCTAATGTCAAACACGAACTCCTGAATGAGTTTCGACCATCTAGCCTTACGGTCACGAAGGTCCTTGGCATCACAAATGTACTTAAGGGATTGGTGATCGGTGATCACCGTAAATCTGGCACCATAGAGATAATGCCTCCAGATTTTTAGCACGTGAATGATTAAAAAGCTCCTTCTCATAGGTGGAATACCTCGTCTGAGCAAAATCCAGCTTCTTGCTTTCAAAAGCAACTAGTCTACTGTCCTGATAAAGGATCGCTCCTATAGCACTCGCTAGCATTCGTATCCACCACAAAAGGTTGGTTAGGATCGATAATGTGTAAAATTGGAGCCGTAGAAACATAGTGCTTGAGAGTCTCAAAACTCTTACTCATCTTGTCCGTCCATGTTATCAATGGACTTTTTCTGCGGCTACATTTTATCTTCACCCCCTTAAGAACGTTCGTTAGGGGCAATGCTATTAAGGCATAGTCCATAATGAACCTCTAAAAGAAACCCGTGATGCCCAAAAAGGATTTCACATCACGAATTCTCTGAGGTCGTGACCATTCTTGTACCTTACGAACCTTATCATAATCGATTTCAAGACCTTTATCAGATATGACATGGCCCAGGTATTTGAGTTTAGTTTGAAAGAACTCACATTTTGACTCCTTAGTTTTCTTGCCTTAGAAGATCCAAGACAATATGAAGATGCTCTTCATGCTCCTCAAGGGTCCGACTATAAATTAATATTTCGTCCAAATAGACCACCACAAACTTTCCCAAATATGGACGAAGAATATCGTTCATCATTTGGTGGAAAGTGGCAGGCGCATTTGTGAGTCCAAAAGGTAAAATTAAAAACTCATAATGGCTGTACCTAGATCGAAATCCAGTCTTAGGAACATCCTCGTTCCTAATCCTTATTTGATGGTATCCTGATCTAAGGCCAATCTCGGAGAAATACTTAGCTCCATTCAGACGATCCATTAGATCATCCATCCTAGTTAACGAATACTTGTTTTTGATGGTTAAATCATTTAACTTTTTAATGTCACCACACAAACGTGTGCCGCCATCCTCTTGACTAACCAAAAGGATTGGTGCTCCCCAAGGGGAATCGAGATTTACTAGACCGAATATGGCCCATCCTAAGAAGTTCTTGTAACTGCTTAGAAATTTCATCCTCTTCCTTGACTAGCTAACCCTATATGGAAATAGAGATACAGGTTGGTTTCCAGGAAGCAACTCTATCTTATGGTCGACACTCCTTTGGGGCATCAGGAAGTTTATCAGAAAAAACATCGCTATACTCTTGCCTAAGTTTGTTAAATATTCTTCCTTAAAATGAATTAACACTTAAGGGATTATCTAAAGACACATTAAAAGGCAAATGCGATTAATCAATATTTAGACTCTAAATTGCATAGTCATCCACATAGACTTTATCGTTTAAAAAGCAAAGATAAACTTTATTACCAGAGTCTTTCAAATATTCAACAACTTCTAAAGCAAAACCATAGGAACAAAAGGCCTATTTACATCGCCTTTTAGTTCAACCAATGAGCCATTATGCAAAAAAGAAATACTATGAGTTACATAGTCCTTTCTTAAGGACTCATTTTTGGAGTAAAACCACTCCTTTATGTCTACGCTATCCAAATTCATAATATGAAAATCCAGTCGTTCAACATAATTTTAAATTCTAAACGGCAACTGAGGCACAAGCTGGTCCCAAGCCTGCCGATCTTCCTTCGACGCCATTTTCACCATATACAAGTGATTACTTGGCGCGGTGGCCGCCTTGAGTTTCTGCACCAGTTTAGCATTTATAAAGTTATGTGTGGAACCATCATAAAAGAACAGTCACAGCTTGGCGTCCAATGATCCCATTCATACGAATGAGGTCGTGGGGGCCAAAAACAACTGTATTAAAGCAACAATTCTCACAACTAGTGCCATCCTTAAAGGATAAATCAACAAAAGAAATGCTAGTTACTTGGTGCCTTAAAGGATATAGGTTACCTGCCAGATTTCTTTTGCTTTTTCTTCGGGCAATCTTTTGACAGATGCCCCTTCTCCATACAGGAGAAGCACAAGCCACCGGTTCTAGCCTTGTCGTAATCTGCGCGATCCAGCTTGACGTGCTTTTTCCCGCCCTGGGAACCGGTGTCTGTCTTGTCTTTGCCCCGCTTCTTGAAAAACTTCTTTTCTTTTTGTTCAGCCTTGGGAAAACTTTGCTCCTTGCGGGAGCTCGCAAAGTGAATGGCATCCTCGATAGTCCGCGGTTGGTTACGTGGCACTTCTAGTTGAAATTCCTTCTTTAGAGCTTTAATAAAATAGGGTCGATTCGCGAGGCAAATCGGCGCAAAATTTCCTAGAACTCCTGAATGTAAGCATCTAACGGCCTACTACCCATCTGCACGGTGGTGAAACGTCGCCAGTGCTCAAAATCATCCAGGACCAGCAGGAAAGCTGTTTTAAAGGCTTCCTGGAAGGCATCCCACGTGGAAGGGGCACCAGCCCTTTCCTTCATATCCTGCCACCACGTATACGCCTTACCGCGTAAGAACTTGAGGGCAGTCGCGATCTTTGTACTATCCGGCGGATCGTGCATGGAAAAATGGCTATCCACCGATCGAGCCAAGACAGTACATCAGGATGCCGGTCTTTCTTTTCACCCAAAAACTGAAATCTAGACATAATTCACCTTCGAAAAATCATGCTGGTGTATAGTGGCAGCGATTGACCATACTATCACAGATGTAGGCAGGGCAGGGGACACCTGATGCTTGCAATTTAGTAGGGAATGAGGGTTTTAGTATGACTTGAGATCAAGTGTCCAGCTCTTATATTCAGCTTCTTGTCTTGTTTTTGCAGTAACCAATGAGAGTAGTGGAGGAACTGTGCAAAATGGGAGCTCGGCTAGGCTCAATATTTTTTAGGTTCAGTTCCCTACTGTAACCTGCACCAAGTCACATGTTGAAGAATCACTCAATCAGGCCGAAAAACTTAATAAGAATTCATGTACCTTTGTTAGACGTTGGAGAAGACACAAAATAAGTGAATCCTCTTGTAAAGAACCAAGATCATCAGAACATGTATATTAGTGCCACTCTCCTCTCCACAGTCCTCCACAACCTGAACATGTATATTAGTGCCACCTCTCTCCTCTCCACAATCGCATTACCTCCCAAAACCTGAAGAGCAATAGTTGTATGCTCTGAATTTCCCGGAACCTAACCCTAGTTACACCATAATCTCCTGCTTAACATTTATTGTGTAAATAGTTCGTGACAATTTCTTCAGAGTCTCGGTTATCAGTACTCACATCCTTGTAAAACTTTGTGGTTCCTTTTCAGAGAATTGTTTCATTCTCAAGAAATGTCAGCTTTCACTAATTTTTCTGCCAATAGAGGCAACCAATGAAGGCATACGCTACCTGTGGATGAGCTAGAGAGAGATCAAGGCAATCATCTCTGGAGCCAGGGGAAAACTAACACATCATCTCAGCAAGTTGAGCCAATTGAGCCTGAGCAGAGCATTGTGTGTTTGCTTAGGGGCACACAAAAATTCGACTTGCGAGCACAAACTCGGTGTTTCGCATGCTTAAATGTGACCATCTGGACATGTTGAGCACGAATCTTGCAAAAGTTATAATCTCAAGTTGGGGCTCCTTGCACGTGAAAGCAGGGCTGGGAGGCTCTTGCTTATGCCTGAACATATGCAATTCAAGGGAGAATGTTACAAAATTTGAGCTTCTGGGATTATTCTTCAGTTTTTGTTTCTACTGAGGATATTAACTGTTTGCCTCTACATGTCATGAACTTAGTGTTCATGCTGAAACTGCTGGTCGATGTTTGTGTCCCTTTAAGATTTGAGGATAGGATGAATGCGACCAGTATTATGAAAGCTAAAACAGGAGACATTAAAGAAATTGTGGTGTTTTACATGGAGGGAATTGGGTTCGATTATGTTTTTTTTTATAAATCCTTAATCAGCCCTGCGATTTGTAGGTCCAGCATTTCACAGCCAGAACCTGCCCATGGAGAGGGTTAAGACATTGGACTTCATACAGCCATACATTTCACTACATTTGGAAATTTAGGCCTTTTTCTTGGTATGTGCTCCAAAGTTTCCCATACTCATCTTTAGATGAAAGGATTTTTGTTTTTTCCCTTGTGTTTTGAAATAAATTTCAGCCTCGAGTCATATCTGGCCTTGAATGCATAGCTTCCGCATTATGTCCAATTGACCTGGAGATAGGTGCAAGATGGCACGAGGAGACGCTCTACAAAGGCAAAGAGCAGACTTTATTTTGTTAGAGTAGCCTAGTTGGCATGCATTCAGACAAATTGAATGGCAGTCAAAAAACCTGGAATCGATTGTGGAAAATGAATGCCAAGTTACAAATTTTGCAGGCAGATAATTATTCGTCCTATTATTTAATATATGAGCAGTCGTAGAAACTATTTCTTAAGAATGATTTGCTAAAATATATCAATTTCACATTGTTTACGATCCAGTTGCATCTTCTTTAAATGTCTAAAATCTATCTCCATGTTAATTTTCTTGTAGAATGTGTTATATTGTTGAAAAAGAACGTCAAAGAATCCACGCTATCAGTTTATGAGTACTTCTGTCATAGGTTGGTGGACAACAAATGTATTCATGGATTCAGGGAGTTTGTATCGAGTACATTGAAGTTCAATAAGACATCCAAAATTTAATTCAATTTTAAGCTCATAATATTTGCATGTCCAAGATATAACGATCTATTAGGATATTGTAAAAGATTAAAATCTTATAATATTGATAATTCAATGCATAAACTTTACAGTTTAGAACATATGATAAATTATTTGCTTTTTGATTTATATAATGAAGACCGTTTCCCTATTCAATGAATGAAAAAAAATAATAAAATGCAAGTTACGTTGAATTTGGTGCATAAATTATTTGTACGTGGTGAAAGACATTCACATATCAAGAAGTTTAAAATAATACAAAAAAATTATTGGCTTTAAGAAACATTGATGATCTTTTGTCAAGAGGTGGATACCACAATAAATCTTATAACTTCCAAGCAAATTTTTGTTGAATAGTTTGTTCTAGCTTTTATAATTTTGAAACAATATTTATTGAAATAAATTTTTGACAATTATTGTTTTTTGTAGATTGACGTTAGTGTCATGCTTGAATATAAGGAACAACATGATAATGAAAAAAAACTTCTAGGTTAAATACTATAATGTAATAGGATGACTTTTCTATCAAAGCAACAATCGATGCAATAACGTTCGGCCTATAGTATTGAGGTCTTAATGAGTCAAGTGGGTAAATTTTTTGATGGAACAATGGTTTGAGAAGCTTGTATTTTTTAGGTATCATAAAAAAATATAATGCTATAATGTATAAAATGATAAAAAATGCGTATGGGCATTAAGGTAACCAGATTAGAAAAACATTGAATAGAGATTTGCAAGGTGCTTTTTACACTATTGAAACTTTTAGCTCAATAGTAGAAATTGTGAACCAACTTAATAAAAGAATTCTGTCTTATGAAGGTGTTTTATGGAATTGCGTACTATATGCATATTCTTGGAAGAAGAGCTTATGTGTGCACATCCCATAAAATAGAATTCACATCCCATAAAAGCATTTACATAATATCACACATAGAGGGGTCAAGATGGGGACTCCCTCGTTATGAAAATCTTATTATGTAATTAACCAAGGATGTTAATCGGCCACAAATACATTCAATGAAAGTTTCAATTGGGACACTTTCAAGAAAACATAAACCGTCGTGTATGTACAACAAATCAACAATGTTATTCTCATATTTCGGTTGATAATATGGGGGGTCTATTGGTTTTGAGTGAGAGAGAGAGAGAGAGAGAGAGAGAGAGAGAGAGAGAGAGAGAGAGAGAGAGAGAGACCTAACAAATTTCACTAGGTCCTTCTTGACAAGTCAAGACCAAATCTTTTGAATCTTTTTGTGTTATAGCATAACATGTTTACATAAGCTGTATAAAAACTTACAGGTTAGTACCATAAAGTGAAACAAGTCTTAGAAAGCTCAACTGTTACTTGTCACCATCACACAAAACAAAGCCGCACGAGTTAGTTCAATATAGGTGTCATAGCTAAGCATCAATTGTCATCCATGTTCGAAACAAGATTCGCTACCAGCTTAATTGAAATGTATAATAATTAGTTCAATCTTTCCTATAATTATCTTACCATGTCGTAGGTCTTGCCTTAATATCATTGTATGAAAGTGTCTGTCATATTGATCAGTTTTAGGCAAGTAATCTTATAATTATAAGATAGCAGCGGAATATAATCAATGGATGGTTGCGGATTGGATTCACGTCAGTTAGCATCAAATAATCAAGTTGATTAATCAGTAACAATGTGCAATAGAATAAAACAGTAGTGTAGACAAAATTGAGTATTGAGTACTGAAATCGGCCTCGGCTTGGTTGATCGTTGAGTGTGGTAACACTTGCTACAAAATTGTTGTCTTATGAATAATATCTACATCTTCTTATTACAACTGATCAGTACCTTGTAAGCATGAAATTCTATCTACTACATCTATTACAACCGTCATTGGAACTGTAAATGCATGTACAAAGTAGGCGGACTGTCAACGCCATGTCGTGGGTCGAATGTTTTCTGATCGACATTATCGAAAATATATGTATCGAATTTTATAGATATGACTCAAATTTTATAGAATTTTTTGAGTCGATCCGGTATCGAAAAATAACGACTCGAGTCGATCCAAGGTTGGAAAAATTCAATTCCGAATTTCATCTTCTGCTTAAAAAATTCGAGCCTTCCCTTTTTCTGGTATAAGTATATATAGCTTTCAAGATGCTCATTACTTGAATGGATTTAGGCTTGAGCATTGAAATCCAACAATGGCTATGTGGCCTGCTACACAAGCCTATGGTAGTCCTACGTGGCTTATGACATGGGAAGTACCAACCCTACATGGTTTTTCACATGGCAGGCCTATGTGGCTTGCCATGTGGTAGCTTGCGAGCCTCTCTCTCTCTCTCTCTCTCTCTCTCTCTCTCTCTCTCTCTCTCTCTCTCTCTCTCTCTCTCTCTCTCTCTCTCTCTCTCTCTCTCTCCACTCAAGCCTACGTGGCAGAGCCTGGTTGGCTTGCCACACAAGCCTTTGGCAAGCCTATGTGACAACCTGACGAAAATCACCACAAAAAACAATTGGAACTCCTCCAATTGGAGTATCAATATCCAATATGTCCCGGAGAGACCGATCCACACAATTGACGGTATATTTATGCACCATGGGGGCCTCGTCTCAAATAATGAGTCGACATGCCTTCAAAAGCGTACCTAACGGAGACTGTTTTAAGATGTTGCATGTCGAGCTCTCATTTAATTCTGTCAAAGAAATTCTAAATCTAGAGCGGGCAGTCCTACCACCTTTCATTAACAATGCAGCGATCCCCGATAATGTAATTGCCAATGCCTTCCACCCTTGGGCACGCACATATGACAACATGACACTATATAAGAACGTCTTACCATTACCACCCGAACCATCTACAAAAAACACTCCACCCAATCTTTTTTGTATCACATGCTCACATAATACACGATAAAAAATCACACGTTAATCCATATTCAAATCTCAGCCTCCACTTCCAAAATGGTCTCATCAAAAAATACCTATTCGCGAAATAGTGGAGAAAACTCGACATTGCTATCGGGAAGTGTGAAACCAAAATTTGTCAACGACTTTCCTGATGTCTGCCTGTGTGTCTTGTTGAATTTCACACGTGTGGATTGTCCACTACATGTACTTGTGATCTCCTAAGGTGTGTAGATGCACCAAGATCAAGACTAGATTGAGATTCAAGATCTATCTTTGATTCTATGGCAAAAACACACTACTACATGCATTCAATCACTTCCAACTCTCACTCACACGTGTGGGAAGTGTTCCAAAAGTATTCTAAGTAAAAACAAGCTGCTCTCCTCGGGTAGAGAGAGAAAAACCATCATGAGCTCTCGGGTAGAGAGAGAAAGCTAGAAATTCAATGACACTCAAAATCCACTCAATCTCAAAATCAATTAGATCCAAAAGGAGGAGTACAATGATACTAATAGATTCATGAGCTACCACTATGCTTAACTATGATTGGATCACACTTTGCCACCTCTTAATCCTATTGGACCATTGATCCATGCACCTCTAAATTCTGTTGGACTATATTCAAGCACACCTCAATTTTCTATTGGACCTCACAAGGTTCCACCTCTAAATCCTATTGGACCTCTTAAGCTTCATCAAACAAAAGCATGACACTTGTCTACACTCTAATTGGCACAAGTTTGGCTCTATTTTGGCTCAATATTGGCATTACAAGTGGAAATGGATAATTTGCCATCTATGCCAAATTTGACCCTATCAACATCCTACACCTAAATGCTTGACTATGAAATTCTATGAGACCCCTATATCAAACATTTTGATTTACTTTACAATTCTCCACAGGTGGGAACATCCTCCACACATGTGAGATTCACTTACAAACTTCTATCATAAAAAATACCAAGCTAGATTTTTGCCAATTTCTCACACTCCTCCTCAAAAAATAGCTTGGAAAGGTACTAGATCACTTGAGAAGTTTGTAAATATTTTTGAGTGGATCCTTTGGTATGCATAAGAAGTGAAGATCAGCCAAGGGATCCATCATAGCAGCACCCTCACCATATCCATAATAAGATCTCTTTGGTAGAGATCTTTTGCCAATGCCTTTGAATCAAACGATAAATCCTTTGGCTCAGAGAGCCTTGATACCTGTGCGAAACTGATCAAATCTGGAGCTCAGGGAGCTCAACACAAAGTGCGTCAAGGACAAATCAGGAGCTCAAAGGAGTTCCAAAGTCGAAAGTCAGAAGCGACAGGGATGAACATTTCAAAGAAAGGTCTCTGCCACGAGTTAATAAGGTTCTTGGGTTTTACGAAAGCGATATAAAACCTACGCTTTTCCCAGACAAAGAGATATTTTAAGTTATGTAATTTCTCAGTACGAAGAGCCGAGATGCACCATAAATAGAGAAATCTAAGGCTTCCAAGCCTCATAAGGATCATGGAGATCAAGATCATAAGATGTGAAACAATGATGATTATCAAGATTATGCTTTCTAGCTTGACTAGTCCACATACAATGAACTATATCCATGATGGATCTAATCTTGATATCAAAGACTATCTTGACCTTTTCTAGGATAGTTACTCTCTCAAGGATGTAAGTGTCCACTTTGGATGCTTCACTTAATCTCAAGAGGAGTTTACAATTTGCCTCAAAACATGTGAAGACATGATTTTCAAAAAAGTGAGTACCAAGCTCAATCTTGTTCTTACTAGAACCAAGAGCATACTTTTGACAATACAATATCTTGCTTTCAAAAAGTATTGGAAACACATCTAAGTCAATAATGACAAGAAACATGTCCATACCATAAGCATCATACAAAACTAGTATAGCTTTTCTTGAAGTTTGAGATCCAAAAAATTCAATGAAGCAAGATAGCATTTCAAGCAAAGGAAGAGAAGCATATATGAATGTGTTGTAGTAGATACAACATGAAAGATGCCCCTCTTTGCCATGTAAGGTGAGCCATAAAGACTCGGCCATGCATCTTGAAGACCTTCTTGAAATCATATGAAGAAGAAACTCCTCCTCACACATTGGCCCCATCATAATATCAATACCTTCAAAAAGGATAACTTGTGATGCTTCTTGAGAAGCCTTGATCTCGGCCACTTCCAAGATTGAATCTTCATGCAATATGACATCTCTATTCACGATCACATTTGAAATAGAGAGTGTAAAGACACTAAAGGCCTCCTTGATGGATGAGTATCCAATCATGATCCATGAGCTTGGATCATCCTTCCTTCTTGTTTCCAAGGGAATATGTGCAAAGCAAGCACTACCAAGTTCACTAAGGTGATCAACCTTAGGCTTCATCTTGAATAAAACTTCATATGGTGCTATTCCTTCAAGAGCTCCAATACTCCTCAAAGCTTTGATCTTCAATGAGAATTTCTTCTCAACATATGCTTTGAATAATAAGGAATAATCATACACCATAATACTTGAAGAGAGAAGATATGTGCATCTTGTGTAATCCTCTTCCTTTGAAATATTGGAAATATAAGAAACATCAAGAGAGTTTGCACTCTCACTTGGATCCAATTTGTAGATGCCTTCAAATCTTGATCCATATGCAAGGATCTCACCATCCTTCTTAATCACACAATTGTCAATATTGAAATTGACATCAAAGCTGTGAAAAATTGCCTACATTGGCAAATCTAGCCATGTAGAATATTGTACATTTTGTCAATATTGTTTGTTGGTTACTTGAATGGCCAAAGTGCCACTTGTACATACACACCTAAAGTAGGTTACCACGAGTCAAGAGGAGTGGTTGTGTCTATTTGGTAGTGATTCCTACTTTGTAGGATCTAGACCATGATTTATGATGAGATTTGTACCTACCATGCACCTACCAAGCATGACTCTTGGATCTAGGCTAGGGTTTTCACATTAGGGCAAGAAAGTGGAGTCTACTTCCTTATTACATGCTGGATTTTCACCTAACTTTGCAAAGGAAGTGTGTTTTACTATGTATTTCCATTCTCCATAGTGAGAAGATAGAAACTTTTTGGAGCCTCAAGGAGAAACTCGAGTTTCCTCTCATTGTATGGTGATTACTCTATTTTTCCAATGAAACCCAGCTTTGGCACTTTGTAAACACTGTCTACAGGCCGTACTACAGCCTTATTTCTGTTAAAAATTCACAATTCTAGCTTGACTAGTTTTGGTCATATGACTTGTAAATAGTTAGATGGTCATGATGTGGCTTGTCACACGTGCCAAATAGCATAGGATTCCATGCATAAGGATGTTCTCAAGTAGACCTAAGTGTTAGAACCTTTGGAATGAGTCCAAATTATGCTTAGATACAAGGGAGAAAAAATAGGAGCTATTTTTGGTAATTTTTGCATTGTTGAGGGATCTCCAAGATTCCAACCCTAACTTGGTAGGGATGAAAGATCCACCAAAATTAGCATTAGGGATAGTTTTAGGGCTACTCATACCTGCCCAAAACCGTGATGGATCATGTATATATAGGTGATGATATCTCACCAAAATCAATCAAGCAATTTCATGTTTTTTCTCTCATAATGGTGCAATTGCTCTCTATGTTCATAATTGTTTGAGTACTTGTGATTACTAATGATTATAGGATTGAATGTAGGTCTGGTGTACAGTACTCAGACTGTGGGAGGCCGTACTTTCACACGTGTGAAGCCTTCTTCAAGGATTTGGGCCATTTAGTGAGGTTCAAGCATAGATTTTTGATGGATTTTGATGGTTCAACTTGTGCTAATCTTATGAAATCATAATCTATTGGTTCCCTCATCATTTCAAGTGTTTTAGGATCCTTATTTGCTATAATTTTTACATGGTATCAGAGCCTAAAGGCTGAAATGAGCTAAATCCTTGGTTTTCATTCAATTTGATCACAATTTTTGATCTAAATCTTGTGTAGATTGGATCTTAGCATCTAGTATTGATTCTAGAACTCAAAGTGAGTCAAATACATTGGAGATTGGTGTTGTGTGACTTCATTTGCAGGTGTTTAGGTGTCTAAAACCAGAGGCAAAGTTGAATTCAATTCACATTACCAAGATAGCAAGTTTTGCTTGCTCCAAGCATTGATTTCTAAGCGAGTTTTGGAGGTGATTTCATAGAGAAGGCTTTCTAGCATTCAAGGAGAGGGAAGATCAGAGTTTTGGAGACTTTTCAAGGCTGTTCTAAGGTGTAGTAGACACCTCCTAAAGTGATTTAGGTTTAGTCCAACCATTGCTTGACTTATGCACCAAATTAGATCAATTTTGATCATTTTTTGCTTGTGATTGGATAGTAGATTGTGTTGCATCCTCATTAAGTTCATTTAGATCTTTTACAAGTGATTTTGGAAGTATATTAGGTTGCTGAAATGCACTCTTGATCAGATCATTTGGAAGCTTTAATGTTCTTTATAGAAAGAGGGACAATTCTACTAGTATTGTCTACTTCAATCAAGCAAGTGCATTGTTTCTAGTATTCTATGATTTGATTTTGTTAGAGATCATTCTTAGATATTTATAGGAAGTCTATTACTGATCTTTTCAGGTCCCTAAGAAGTGGGATAAGATAGACCTTCAATCAAATCAATAGAAGTAACCTTCATTTGTGTCAAGTCCTTGATTAGGAGACTAGATGACATCTATAAATGCATATCTTTTGGATACTAATGAAAGGCTCAACAAAACTAACTATTCCATATGGAAAGTTAGAATGGAATCTATCATGATCATGCAAGATCTGATGGAAATTGTAAATGGTAAGGAGGGTGAACCTATTCATCCTCAAGAAAAAGCCAAATACATCAAGAGGTGCAATGTTGCACTACATTGCATAAAAATGAATGTTGCAAATGAACTCTTAAGAGAGGTAGGAGATTGCACTTCAGCTCAAGATGCTTGGGAGACTTTGCAAAAGGTCTATGAATCCAAGAACCAAACTAGAATGTTAGCTTTGAAGAATCAAATCTATAGAAGCTATCAAAAGAAAGGAGAGAGTGCACATACTTTTGTCCTAAGAGTAAATGAATTGAACAAAGAGCTAGCCTTTATAGGTGACACTATCAAGGATGAAGAGCTTGTTCAACTCATATTGAATGGACTAAACTTTGAATTTGACAATTTGGTTCAGGGATATGCAATTATGGGTAAGCTACCCATACTTGAAGAATTCCAAGGCACACTCATGGCCGATGAATCAAGAAGGAGCCAAATGCAAGAGAGGATGGATAGGCTTTCCATCCAAGGTGGAGATGACCAAGCTCTCTTCACCAAAGGCAAAGGCAAGTCCAAAGGCAAAGGATCAACATTCAAGAAGTCTACAAAGCTTGAGGATCAAGAAGGACCCCCAAAGACATCTCCATCAACCACCAAAGTCAAGAAGGACAAATCAAAGGTGAAGTGCTACTATTGTAGCAAGATGGGGCATTATGCCTCGGAATGCTTCAAGAGGAAGCAAGATCAAAGCCAAGCCAACATGAGCAAAGAGGAGGAGGAGGAGAGTTCACATGAGGACTCTCTCATGATGTCCATATTTTCTTCAACAAGCTTCAAAGGAGAAGATCCTTGGTGGATTGACTCGGGTGCTAGTTCACACATGACTAGTAAAAGGGAGTTTTTCTCTTCTCTCTTATCTTATGATGGACCTATAAAGTCTATCTATACAGCAAATGATGAAGCTTGTAAGATTGAAGGAGTTGGTAGCATTCTCCTTTGCTTAGGATCTTCCAAAAAGATCAACATAGAAGGTGTTTTGTACATTCCTACAATAACAAAGAATCTACTAAGTGTTGGCCAAATGGTAGACAATGGCTTCAATGTTGACTTTGCTTCAAATGAATGTTTCATCAAGAAGAAGGGTAAGATAGTGGCTAAGGGCACTAGACTTGGCAAACTTTATAAGTTGGATGCATTTGTGGATACTAATGTTGTCATGTTGGCCGAGAAGAGCAAGATATCTACTTTTACTTTATGGCACAAAAGACTTGGACATGTCAACTCGGGTTCCATGGAGGCTATGATCAAGGAGGAGTATGCTTTAGGCCTACCAAGGTCTATTGGGAAGGAAGACAAGGTTTGTGAAGCTTGTGCCTTATCCAAGGCACATAAGAAGGTGTTTCCTAACTCCATCACAAAGTCATCTCATCCTCTTGAACTCATACACTCGGATGTGCACATTGCTAGCACCAAATCTAATGGAGGTTCATCCATGTTTTTAACCTTCATTGATGACTACTCAAGATATTGTTGGGTGTTCTTACTTTCCTTCAAGTCTCAAGTATTTGATACTTTTGTAAAGTTCAAGTTGTTTGTGGAAAAGCATCATAATCATAGCATCAAGATTCTTAGAAGTGACAATGGTGGAGAATTCATCTCCAATGAGTTCAAGGCCTTTTGTGAGGAGGAAGGGATCAAGAAAGAGACTTCTTGTCCTTACACTCCTCAACAAAATGGAGTTGCTGAAAGAAGGAATAGAACATTATGTGAATGTTCTAAGGCTTTAAGATTAGATGCTTGTTTGCCCAAATCCTTTTGGGGTGAGTCTCTTGTATGTGCAAACTACTTGATGAATAGGGTGTCTTGCAAAGCAATTGAAGGCAAAACTCCTTATGAGATGTTGTATGTAAAGAAACCCAATCTTAATCACTTGAAAGTTTTTGGGTGTATATGTTATGTGCATGTGCCATTGGAAACAAGAACCAAGGAGGATCCATCTTCCACAAGAGGGATCATGCTTGGATATGCAAGCTCAAGCAAGGGCTACAAAGTCTATCTCCCATCCTTGAACAAATTTGTTGTTTCAAGGGATGTCATCTTTGATGAACATCATATGCATATGCTTGAAGAAGGCTCAAGTGCTCCAACAATCAAGAAGAAGATGGCCGAGGAGCAAGATCTTGGTTTTGAGGAGGAGCTCATGGAGGAGCAAGCACCAAACCCACCTATCACACCAAGGAGATCTTCAAGGGCAAAAGTGGAGCCATCAAGGCTCACATATCAAGGCAAAGGACAGCAAGTTGAGGGTATCTCATCCACTTCTTATGCTTTATCTAGTTTTGAAGAACCGTCTAATGTTGAAGATGCATTGAACTCCAAAGAATGGTATAAAGCTATGTTGGATGAGTATGATGCCTTGATTGAGAATGAAACTTGGTTGCTTGTTGAGAGACCTCAAAGGAATGTAATAGGATGCAAGTGGGTCTTCAAGCTTAAGTTGAATGCAAATGGGAGTGTTAACAAACATAAAGCAAGATTAGTTGCAAAAGGTTATGCTCAAGAGAGAGGGATAGACTATGAGGAAACTTTTGCACCCGTGGCCAAGATGGTCACAATAAGACTAATCATTGCACTTGCATCACATTTTGGATGGATTCTATGTCAAATGGATGTCTCTAATGCTTTCTTGAATGGTTTTTTGGAAGAGGATATCTATATGGAGCAGCCACAAGGGTTCATCAAGCATGGAATGGAGAACAAAGTATGCCATCTCCAAAGAAGCATCTATGGCTTGAAGCAAGCCTCGAGATCTTGGAATTCAAGACTACATTGCTATCTTATTTCACTTTCTTTTGTTCAAAGTGAATATGATCCTACTCTTTACATTAAGTTTGATGATGTTGGTATTGTACTTTTACTCATTTATGTAGAGGACATCATCATTAGTGGAAATAGTGTTGATGATATTGAAAAAATCAAGATAGATATATCCTTAGAGTTCAAGATGGTAGATCTAGGGTGTCTTCACTTCATCTTAGGCATAGAAGTACTTAGAGGGTTTGATTTTATCTTTATAAGTCAAGTAAACTACGCTCAAAGTCTTTTGAAGAAGTTTAAGATGGAAGTATGCAAAAGTGTTGACACACCAATGGAGCAAGATGTAAAAGTGCCAAATGAAGATGATGAAAGATCCTTCATGGACATCACTTTGTTTAGGCAACTTATAGGTTCCTTAATGTGGATCACTATAACTAGACCAGATCTTAGCTTTAGTGTATGTAGGTTGAGCCAATCCATGCAAAAGCCATTGAATATCCATTGGAAAAAGGCTAAGAGGATTCTAAGATACATCTCGGGTAAATTGGATTTTGGGATTCTATATAGAGGAGATGTGATTAACCTTCATGCATTTAGTGATTCAGATTTTGCAGGAGACAAGAGGGATAGGAAATCAACAAGTGCCTATTCAACTTTCACAGGAGAAGGTGTGGTTTCATGGCTTTCAAAAAAACAAGAAACTATATCTCTATCTTCAACCGAGGCCGAGTACAAAGCTTTGACAACCACTACAAAGGAGGTACTTTGGATCAAGAGATTATTGGTGGAACTAAAGATCATGGATTCAGAGGAGGCACCAATCATCTACAATGACAATATATCAGCCCAACACCTTGCATCTAACCCAATCTTCCATGCAAGATCTAAGAACATTGAGATATGCCATCACTTTGTGAGAGAAATGGTGCAAGCCAAGGAGATTGCTTTGGAGCATGTTCCAAGCAATGAATGTGTAGCTGATCTACTTACTAAACCATTTCAAAAGACACCTTTTATGAAGTTCAGATCATCACTTGGAGTGATTAGTAAAGCAATGATTGAACCAAGCTAGATAGTGAGGAGGAGTGTTAAAAATTCACAATTCTAGCTTGACTAGTTTTGGTCATATGACTTGTAGATAGTTAGATGGTCATGATGTGGCTTGTCACACGTGCCAAATAGCATAGGATTCCATTCATAAGGATTTTCTCAAGTAGACCTAAGTGTTAGAACCTTTGGAATGAGTCCAAATTATGCTTAGATACAAGGGAGAAAAAATAGGAGCTATTTTTGATAATTTTTGCATTGTTGAGGGATCTCCAAGATTCCAACCCTAACTTGGTAGGGATGAAAGATCCACCAAAATTAGCATTAGGGATAGGTTTAGGGCTACTCATACCTGTCCAAAACCGTGATGGATCATGTATATATAGGTGATGATATCTCACCAAAATCAATCAAGCAATTTCATGTTTTTTCTCTCATAATGGTGCAATTGCTCTCTATGTTCATAATTGTTTGAGTACTTGTGATTACTAATGATTATAGGATTGAATGTAGGTCTGGTGTACAGTACTCAGACTGTGGGAGGCCGTACTTTCACACGTGTGAAGCCTTCTTCAAGGATTTGGGCCATTTAGTGAGGTTCAAGCATAGATTTTTGATGGATTTTGATGGTTCAACTTGTCCTAATCTTATGAAATCATAATCTATTGTTTCCCTCATCATTTCAAGTGTCTTAGGATCCTTATTTGCTGTAATTTTTACAATTTCCACACGTGTGGAGTTGGATTAGACTATTTGATCAATGCTTTGATTGTCTCTACTTGTTTCCTATCAAGCTGCTAAACTAGATCTTGTTTTCTGATGACTAGTTTCTGATAGATTGTTTAACAAACATACAATCACCTTGTGGATCATTCAAAGATCCATTTATGGTCCTTAACACTATACTTTTCACATGGTATCAGAGCCAAGTACAAGGCCATTGATCTGTGTCTGAATCTAATCCAGTTTTAGCAGGTTTTGGTGCAAAAAGCTAGTATTGGAAGGGCGAGCTGGTATCCAGGTTTTGGTGAGGGGATTTGATCCCAAACTTTTTCAGGATCAAAATCCGTACTGTTCACACGTGTGGGCATCTCTGAACTAGCATTTAATAACCCATATTCATTGGATCATAGAAAATTCATATGGTGTCAGTTTGATGTAATTTTTGGTGCAAATCCTAGGATAAGCTACCAAGATCACTTGCCATTGATTAGTTTTGAATTTGTTTCATGAAAAATAATTAATCTAGGCTGATTTCAGACCTTCTTAAAGTGGAAACCAGGTCTTGAAAGTACATTAAAGTGAATGAGAGAGATAGAGTCAGTTTTTGTCCAAGAATAGCCAAGATTGGCAAGATTTGCTTGAGTGTAGTTTTCATCTCATCTTATCTTCATTCCAGCTTGTGAGGGAGTGATAGAACTGTGATTACAAATCCATCTGTTGGATTAGAAGTCAACATTTGAGTGAAACACTGCAAGTTAGAAACCTTTGTGAGTTTCAGGTCCAAACAAATCTATATCTTGTGTGTAGAATCTTGCTAGTAAGATGGGATCAGTGGGAGCCTACCTTCTAGAAGCTAGTGAGAGGTTAAATTCTACCAATTATGCTATTTGGAAAGTGAGGATGGAGTCACTAATGGTGCTCCAGGATCTTTATGAGTTTCTAATAGATGATGAAGATGAACCTCTAGGTGCACAGGAATTAGTGAGATACAAGAAGGGGTCTAGGCTTGCACTTCACTGTATTAAGATGAATGTAAGCAATGATCTTTTAAGAGAAGTATCATCATGTAAGAGTGCTAAAGAGGCTTGGAAATCTTTAAAATCTATCTATGAGTCTAGTAACACTTCGAGGGTTCTCATGCTTAGGAATCAGATTCTACAAAGCATGAAGAGTAGTGATGAGAATGCACAAGATTATGTGCTAAGAATCAAGTCTCTTAATAGGGAGTTAGCTTCCATTGGAGAGAAGATTCAAGATAGTGAGCTTGTTCAGATTGTCCTCAATGGTCTAGGGAGTGGCTTTACAAATTTGGTCCAAAGCTTTGCAATCCAAGACACTTTGCCTACTATACAAAAGCTACACAGTGTATTAGTAGCTGAAGAGTGTAGGATGTTGCATACCAATGCAAGAATGAATGCTATTTCTCTGCAGGATGGTGATGAGAAAGCTAATTTCTCATTCAAAAGCAAGAAGAAGACCAATGGCAAGAAGAAGCACTTCAAGGAGACCAAGGAGGAGGATGAGGCTTCAAGCTCAAAGGGCAAGATCAAAGACAAGTCCAAGTACAAATGTTTTTTCTGTTGAAAGAAAGGACATTTTGCATCAGAATGTCTCAAGAAGAAGAAGGCACAAGAGAGCAAACAAAGCAACATTGCACATCAGGAGGAGGAGGAGGATGAAGAGTCATCCTTGATGGTTTCCAACAAACCACCATCATCCAAGAGCAACACCAATGATTCTTGGTGGATTGATAGTGGGGCTAGTTCCCACATGACATATCAAAAGGACATATTCTCCACTTTACTTTCTTACAATGATTTACATAGATCAATTTATACTGCAAGTAGTCAAGAATGTAAGATAAGTGGAATAGGAACAATTCCCTTGTATGTGGGATCATCCAAAAGGATAAATATTGATAATGTTCTTTATGTTTCTAAGTTAACCAAGAATTTGCTTAGTGTTGGCCAGTTAATGGATAATGGCCTACATGTACAATTTAAGCATGGAGTTTGTTCCATCCTTAGAAATGATGAGTGTATAGCCAAAGGCTTTAAGCAAGGTAGATTGTTTAAGCTTGATGCTAATATTGCAGTGGAGAGTGTTAACTTGGCAAGTTGGAGCTATCAAAGGTGGAACTGTGGCACAAAAGGTTGGGCCACCCCAACTACAAAGCCATGGAATCTATTGCTACAAAGGATCTTGCAGTTGGACTCCCCAAGCATTTGTCAAAGTGTGGGAAGAGATGTGAAGCATGCAGCCACTCAAAGGCTCACAAGCTACCCTTCTCAAGATCTACATCAAGATCAAACTCTCCTCTTGAACTCATCCATTCGGATGTTCATAGTTTTTCACATGAGTCTAATGGTGGTGCCAAGTACTATGTAATATTCATTGATGACTATTCTAGATTTTGTTGGATGTACCTCTTGTCTAGCAAATCAATGGTGTTTGATTCTTTTGTAAAGTTCAAGACTGGTAAAAAATCAACTTAGTACCAAGATTAAGGTATTAAGGAGTGATAATGGAGGTGAATATGTCTCCAATAAGTTGATTGACCTTTGTATTTCTAATGGCATAAAGAGGGAGTTGTCATGTCCATACACCCCTCAACAAAATGGAGTGAGTGAGAGAAGAAATAGATCTCTTTGTGAGTGTGCTAAGGCCTTAAGGCTAGATGCTTCTCTATCCAAACCATTTTGGGGTGAAGCAATAACTTGTGCTAACTATTTGTGCAATAGATTGCCAAACCAAGCCATTGGAGGAATCACACCATTTGAAGCTCTATTTGGAGAGAAGCCCAATCTCAAAGATCTCAAAATTTTTGGATCCACTTGCTATGTACACCAATCCTTGGATAAGAGAAGGAAGGATGATGCAACATCCATCAAAGGCATCTTTGTGGGATATGGTGAGAATAGCAAAGGTTATAGAGTCTTCAATCCCATCACTAGCAAGGTGATAGTGAGTAGGGATGTTATTTTTGATGAAGGACATGCTTGTGATTTGGATGATAATGCTACTAATCATCTTGATGCCAAGGATCATGCTAGGATGGAGGAGGAGCTTCCAAGTGAAGAAGAACTTGAGGATCCACCTCAAGATGCAAGAACTCCAAGAACTCCAAGAACTCCAAGAAGATCTACAAGGGCAAGATCCGAGCCATTGAGGCTCACTTATGATGGTCAAGGTGATCAAAGGGAAGGCTCATCATCTTTCACATCTTACACCTTTCTTACTTCAATGTTAGATGAGCCAACGTGCTATGAAGATGCTTGTAAGTCTAAAAGTTGGATGGATGCTATGCAAGTAGAGTATGATGCTCTTATTGAGAATCATACTTGGGATCTTGTGGATCTTCCTCAAGGGAAGAAACCTCTTGATTGCAAGTGGGTGTTTAGATTGAAGTATAATCAAGATGGATCAATAAGCAAGCATAAAGCTAGGCTTGTTGCCAAAGGTTTTTTACAAACCAAAGGCATTGACTATGATGAGACTTTTGCTCCTGTGGCTAAGCCTGTTACTATCAGGTTGATCATTAGTCTTGCTACAACCTTCAATTGGGAGCTATTCCAACTTGACTTCACAAATGCATTCCTCAATGGTTATTTGGAGGAAGAGATCTACATGAGGCAACCCGAGGGCTTCATCAAGGCAAAGCATGAAGGAAAGGTGTGTTTTTTGAAGAAGAGCCTTTATGGGCTCAAGCAAGCAAGAGCATGGTACTCTAGGCTAAACTCTTTTCTCATTTCCATCAATTTTGTAATGAGTGCCTATGATCCATCATTGTATATAAGTTTTCATGATGGTATGATCATTATTCTTGTTTTGTATGTAGATGACATTATCTTGAGTGGTAATGATCTAGATGGAATTAGAGATGTAAAAATTGCTTTAGCAAAAGAGTTTAAGATGGTAGATCTCGGCCTATTGAGCTTCATTCTTGGAATAGAGGTTATTAGAGGATGTGATTTTAGCTTCATTTGTCAATTTAAATATGCTACATCCATCCTACATAGATTTGGAATGAAGAATTGTAAAGGCATTGAGACACCAATGGAGCAACATGTAAAAGCATCTATTGGTTGTGATGAAGCATCCTTTGAGGACATCACATTATATAGAAGGCTTATTGGCTCCTTGATCTATTTAACTATAACTAGACCTGATCTTAGTGATAGTGTTGGAAAGTTAAGCCAATTCATGCAAAGTCCTCTAGTTTCACATTGGAAGATGGCCAAAAGAGTTCTTAGATACATTTCATTGACTAAGAATTTTGGTATTTTGTATAGAGGAACTAATCTTGGCATAAGAGCCTATAGTGACTCGGATTTTGCAGGTGACAAAGTGGATAGAAGATCAACAAGTGCCTTTGCCACCTTTCTATGTGATGGAGTAGTATCATGGCTTTCCAAAAATCAAGATACCATCTCCCTATCTTCCACAGTCCGAATACAAGGCCTTGACATCAACATGCAAGGAGGTCTTGTGGCTCAAAAGGCTATTAGTGGAGCTTCATGTCATGGAGGAGGAGATCCCTATCATCTATTGTGACAACCAATCAGCCCAATCACTTGCAATTAATCCTACATTCCATGCAAGGAGCAAACACATCGAAATTGCTCATCATTTCGTGAGGGAAAAAGTGCAAGCTAAAGAGATCAAGCTCCAACACGTGCCATCATCAAGTTGCTTGGCTGATTTGTTTACTAAACCTTTACCTAAAGATTCATTTGTCAAGCTTAGATCTTCAATTGGAGTTGTTGATAAAAGCATTGTGATCTCCAAGGCTAGATTTGAGGAGGAGTGTGAAAAATTGCCTACATTGGCAAATCTAGCCATGTAGAATATTGTACATTTTGTCAATATTGTTTGTTGGTTACTTGAATGGCCAAAGTGCCACTTGTACATACACACCTAAAGTAGGTTACCACGAGTCAAGAGGAGTGGTTGTGTCTATTTGGTAGTGATTCCTACTTTGTAGGATCTAGACCATGATTTATGATGAGATTTGTACCTACCATGCACCTACCAAGCATGACTCTTGGATCTAGGCTAGGGTTTTCACATTAGGGCAAGAAAGTGGAGTCTACTTCCTTATTACATGCTGGATTTTCACCTAACTCTGCAAAGGAAGTGTGTTTTACTATGTATTTCCATTCTCCATAGTGAGAAGATAGAAACTTTTTGGAGCCTCAAGGAGAAACTTGAGTTTCCTCTCATTGTACGGTGATTACTCTATTTTTCCAATGAAACCCAGCTTTGGAACTTTGTAAACATTGTCTACAGGCCGTACTACAGCCTTATTTCCACACGTGTGGAGCTGGATTAGACTATTTGATCAATGCTTTGATTGTCTCTACTTGTTTCCTATCAAGCTGCTAAACTAGATCTTGTTTTTTGATGACTAGTTTCTGATAGATTGTTTAACAAGCATACAATCACTTTGTGGATCATTCAAAGATCCATTTATGTTCCTTAGTACTGTACTTTTCACAAAAGCCACTATCAAGAAGTTGGCCAACACTTAAGATGTTCTTTGTAAGCTTTGGGACAAAAAGAACATTGTTGAGAAAGAGATCTTTAGAAGATGCAAGCTTCAAGGGAATAATCCCTACTCCTTCAATATTGCACTCATGCTTACTTGCAAAGTATATGGTCTTCTTGACTCCATCATAAGGCATAATAGATGAAAAAAAGTGCTTGGAGCCACACATTTGTGAAGATGCTCCACTATCAATATACCATGAGTCATCCTTGTTGAAGGTGGAAGAGGAGAAAGCTTGATGCCATAAGAGAGCCTTCTCCATCACTTGCAATATAGTCTTCTTTCTCATTGGTGATGTTGGCTTGATTGAGTTGATTCTTCTTCTTGAAGTAATTGGTGGCATAATGGCCTTTCTTGTCACAATAAAAGCACTCGATTATCTTCTTCTTGAGATTTGAATTAGAAGCATGAGAGGTATCCTCCTCCTCTCCATCTTGGTCTTTAGCTTTGTCATTAGAGAAGTGATGGTGTTGCTTCTTACTCCTCTCTTTGTACTTGGCAAATAGAACTTTGCCATCATCATGATTGAGTGATAGCTTGTCCATCCTCAAGAGTTTGTACTCTTGTCTTGATTCTTCAGAAATAAGCACACTTTGAAGGGCCTCCAAACTTGGTAGCTCCTCCTTAATAGCATAGGATTGGACAAGGTTGTCATATTCATCTCTCAAGCCATTGAGAATGACTTGGACTAGCTCACTTTGATTGATTGAGTCACCAATACATGCAAGCTCCCTATGAATATCTTTGACTCTCAAAACATAATTAGATGCACTCTCATCACTCTTTTGACTACTTTGGAATATTTGATTTCTAAGAGTGAGGAGCCTAGAGGTGTTCTTAGCCTCATAGATGGACTTGAGACAATCCCAAGCTTCCTTGGATGTAGAACAATCACCAATCTCCCTCAATATCTCATTAGAGACATTCATCTTAATGTAGTGGAGAGCCATCCTAGCTCTCTTCTTGTATTTTTGTACTTCTTGAAGGACTTGAGGCTCCTCCTCAATCCCAAGTACAATGTCCATCACATCTTGGAGTATCAAGATGGACTCCATCCTCAACTTTCATATTGAATAATTGGAAGTAGACAATCTCTCACTTGGTTGCAACAAGTATGAACTCATTGAAGTCATGTAAAGTGGAGATAAATAAAAGTGATGAACAACAAATGTTGCTTCTCTCTCACTATAGGATCCAATAATGGTGTGCTACCATCTCCTATGCAAGATCTTGCAACAAACTGTGAGATGATTCTCACTAGCTATCTCAATCTCTCCAAAACTAGATCTACTTCACATCAAATGATGGAGTATGGGCAAAGTTAGGATCAAACACTCTTAGCACGTGTGAAATACACTAAGAAACCAAATTTCACTCAAATACAATGATATTGCATGAAACAAAATGGCTAAGATCTCAAAACAGTGCCTAGATCACATATAGATGAGATTGGTAAGCATTCAACTGTGATTTTGGATCAAACAAGCAATCTTTTGACCAAAACAAATGTGTCCACCCAGGTCTAGGTGCCCTACCTAACCCTCTTCAAAAGCTTATAACTTTTGATTGGCTCAACCAAATGGAATGAAGCTGATTGCATCAGAAACTAGACAAAAATAGCTTCAAAACAAGCTATCTAGCAAGATTTTTCGATCAAACATGAAAGAGAACTCCCAAACTAAAATTGGATGTTCCTCACACGTGTCTGAGCACCTGATTCCGTACAGTACTTGGTCAGACCCAATCAATGTCCTTTTGATCTCTTTTGATCCAAAATTGAACAAGATAGCTAGGAAAATGGGCCTTGACAATTTCTAGCTCAAGATTGATGAATAGTTTCCATTCAAATGGATCAAAATGCATGGTAACCTTAGGTAGGCTCTGATACCATGTTGAATTTCACACATGTGGATTGTCCACTACATGTACTTGTGATCTCCTAAGGTGTGTAGATGCACCAAGATCAAGACTAGATTGAGATTCAAGATCTATCTTTGATTCTATGGCAAAAACACACTACTACATGCATTCAATCACTTCCAACTCTCACTCACACGTGTGGGAAGTGTTCCAAAAGTATTCTAAGTAAAAACAAGCTGCTCTCCTCGGGTAGAGAGAGAAAAACCATCATGAGCTCTCGGGTAGAGAGAGAAAGCTAGAAATTCAATGACACTCAAAATCCACTCAATCTCAAAATCAATTAGATCCAAAAGGAGGAGTACAATGATACTAATAGATTCATGAGCTACCACTATGCTTAACTATGATTGGATCACACTTTGCCACCTCTTAATCCTATTGGACCATTGATCCATGCACCTCTAAATTCTGTTGGACTATATTCAAGCACACCTCAATTTTCTATTGGACCTCACAAGGTTCCACCTCTAAATCCTATTGGACCTCTTAAGCTTCATCAAACAAAAGCATGACACTTGTCTACACTCTAATTGGCACAAGTTTGGCTCTATTTTGGCTCAATATTGGCATTACAAGTGGAAATGGATAATTTGCCATCTATGCCAAATTTGACCCTATCAACATCCTACACCTAAATGCTTGACTATGAAATTCTATGAGACCCCTATATCAAACATTTTGATTTACTTTACAATTCTCCACAGGTGGGAACATCCTCCACACATGTGAGATTCACTTACAAACTTCTATCATAAAAAATACCAAGCTAGATTTTTGCCAATTTCTCACATGTCTCCACGTCAAGAGAGCCTTGTCTATCATAATTTGACACACAATAATGATCTCACATGTTATTGGTTGTCCTAACTCCTCAGCGTAATCCTCTACTAAATGGGACTCTATACTCCTCCAAAGATCTAGTGGGTCAGAAGGGGCACATGTCAAAAGAAGTACGACAAACATGAGTCAAAATTGCGATGGAGTCCCTCATTACACGACCTCCAAAAGATAGTTACTCCACTCCATTGCATCATTTATAAGAAGTATATGCTTGCAAGCATCTCTAAAAGATGAAAAAACCTCACCCTCAATTGTGCACAAGTCCTCAAAACTTGTTGCACCTGTAACATGGGCCAAAAAAACTCGTAAATAAAATTGCTCTCCTTTGGACGGATGGACAAAATACATACGTCCAATGGTTGGAATGGACTGTGCAATGATTCTATGGGTCCACATTCATACTCCCTTGTTGTAATCGTAAAACCTTGGCAAGTCTTGGTACAACAACCCTCGGGCCTCCAAATCGCCACTTCTATTCAGGTCAAATTAAAAAAACTGTCAAAGTGGTACCCAAACGATCTCCTACGACCTCCTCTAAATCGGCTCCCTCAGTAAAGTAAACCAACTCTTCTCCAGGAAGATGAACTGTCAATCTAGTCACAGCTGGCTTATGAGCACCCATAGAAAGCCCAAACAATCGCCAGCAAGCCTCATTTGCAGAGAAATATCGAGCATTCAAAAACTGCTCTATCTCATTCATTGGCCCAACTGTTTGACCACCACCCTCCACAACCTCTGTTGTAATCATATTTGGTCCCTTGTACACGTACTTGTACAAATACTTCACACTATGTATATGTACACATATCTCAACGTTGATATGACACTGAAAATGTAGTGTCAACCATCTGTTATACGACACTGCCCACCTGTTATCTAACTCTACTCCATGTGACCGCACCTTCACTCCGTTTTCTCTACACCTATACGAAAGATAGTGGTTCAATACCACCGTTTTCTCAATGAAACTCAGATATTTCTTTGAGCATTTTCCATCCTTCATGCATGATGCATTTGGAAAAGATGTTCCGCATGGGCCATGTATCATACAGGTTCTCACTATCTCATACAACTCTAGATCATCCCCCCTCACAAGAATTTATGCACATACGATACGATCATAATCCCAACAGCGATGCGTTTGCTCCGCTCCTCCAATATAATTAGTATGTGGGCATGAGGCAATCCCTAAAACTCTACGACATGAAGCCTCCCTATAATGCGTCCAAATATTTCATCCTTCTTCAACAAATCAATCAAGTGTTAAAAGTTTCATGTTAAAAACCCTCGACACCAAATCGGGCCTATCTGGAGATTTCTATTTAAATTTCAACTCTCTCTTCACTTCTAACCAATTTGGGTTCGTCGTCATGGTGATAAACAAATTGGGAGAACCCAACTCTCTAACGATGGCCTGGTATTGCTGATGCATATGACGTGGTGAACCGATATAAGACAATGGAAGGACTATTCATTGTCCAATGGAAGGACTATTCGTGCTGAACCAATATAAGACAATGGAAGGACTATTCATTGTCCAATGTTGCTGAGATGAGCTCTGAGGGCATCAATGATACCACTATGAATTTCTCTACAAAATCTATCTCGATTGTTCTAAATGTAGTTCATGTTATTCTGCACCATTTTTCTACGACATCGCACACATACTCTTGTAGCAACCTTCCACCCAAATGTATCGCTGAAACATGCTCAGCTCGTACCTGTAAATGGTAGTTGTAAAACTCTCTAATGGTGACAACTTTGTGTCCACCCTCGAAATGTTCTTCAAGAGCATCTGAATGTCCACCATCACGAATATCATCATCATCAACATGTTCAACATTTCTCATATGCACATGTGGAATCCCCTGATACCACCCATAAGTACCATATGGAAAGAGGAGGACAATATGCAATGCATCATATGACGAATGGTGTTCTGAGATACGTTGAAAACCATCTTGAATGGAGTGTAATATGATGTCTTGTGTTCCATCACTTGTGGTCTCATCCATAGGCATAAGCACGACAATCTCATTGTTTGTAGGAGCATTGAATTGCCTGTTCGTTCTACTTTGTGAACAACAAGACACTAATGCGAAGTCGAATATCTTTTGTGACATTCTCCCGCATGATTCAAGCAACATTCTTAAAATGTTGTGCAAATGGATTCAAATCCATCATCATGCTCCGTAAAGTGAGAGAACATCACGCCTAAGTTCAGCTTCAAAGATAATCTCTGATCTAATTGAAAATCATCACCATCCATAATGTAGATCCACAAAAACGAAGGACTATCTAAGGGCAACAGACCACCAATGTGATGATGCAATCAATCAAACACTCTAAATGAATATGCGCCTCCAACAGAGTTGGCAATGGATCTATCTAGTCTTACCCCAAGAGATGCAAAGGCCAAGGAGTTATTATAACTCCGAACGTGTTTTGTAAAATGAGCTCCCAGATCATTAGAAGACTTGTTCAAATCAAAGAGATACGTAGGGGCCGTCGGCATCAAAGGCAAACATACCTTGCCTTTCATGCAACAAAAAGAGCTATTTCAACTACTACACACAAACGACATCCCTCCCAAATTAAGACTATCTACCTACCTCAAACAACCTCCCTCCTAAGTGCTCAAAGGGAATCCTTTCCAAAGCTCTCTTCTTCACATAATATTTGCGACTCTCCCTTCTTCTTTCAGTTGTTCTAGACTCTACTTCGGGGGTCCTATATGACGGGTGGTTACGCACTTCCTCAAGCATAACCAACACTACTAAACGTGATACAAGCCCCTCACGTATGTTGGTATCTCTCAAGGTGAACAAACTCCCTCTCTACTATCGACTTTGGACATCGGATCCAATGTAACATGCACACTTGAAGTGGCACCACAAACATCTACGATTATTGCAAATTCCATCTCCCCCAAATCATGACATACCGGTGTCTAAGATAATCTATCTACCTCAAACAACTGCCCTCCTGAATGCCTAGAATTAATCCTATCCAAAGCTCTCTTCTTTGCATACTATTTGCTTTTTTTTTCTTTTTCTTTCAGCTGTTCTAGACTCTACTTCAGGGATCCTATACGACGGGTGGTTACACACCTCCTCTGGCATAACACTATCGAACGTGACTCAAGCCTCTCACGTATCTTGGTATCTCTCATAGGCAAACATACTCTTTCTCTACTATCAACATTAGACATTAGATCCAATGTAACATGCACACCTGAAGCGGCACCTAAATTCATCAATGGACTACTCTCATGTGCATCTATGGCTATCGCAAACTCCATCCCCCCCAAATCATGACATACTGGTGTTAGAGACCACTTACTTACCTCAAACAACGGCCCTCCTGAATGTCTGGAATTAATCCTATCCAAAGCATTAAGTATTTTTTTATGATCCGTCAATCACAAATAATTATTCATATGATTCTTCAATCATAATTCTCTAGAATCTCAAAACATATTTAATTCCTAAAGGATGTTGGAGTTTATGTTTAATACACACTCAAGTTTATATATAAGAATCATTTTAAAATCTTCCCCATCTTGGAGATACTCTTCAAATTGGATTCTTAACCAAAATGTGAGTTATCAAATTCCAAACCATCAGGTAGTTAAAGACAGAAAGCATACCAAAATGGTATTAATAACTATCTTCAACCAACAAAAATTTCAGATTACAATCTAGAACTAAATCTAGATATCCAAAGTTCTACTGAATTCCCTAAAAATTCAGTTATCATTCTTGGAACCATTATGATTCGTTATCCAATTCAGCTCTTTGGGATACAATCACTAATGAATTGAGTCTATTTCTCAACTGAGAAATACCCACCCAAGAATTATGTATATCCTATGCATACAATTTTCTCACGATGAATCCAAATGACTCATAAATCATGTGTCTTACAAGCAATAAACACAAAACAAACAAGTTCTGGTGAATTATCTTGACATTGTCCATTTTACCAATCAACTTCCACATGAGTAAACCAACTACTCAAGTCAATTGCCAATGATTCATAAATCTCAAATGTCTAGGTGGATATCTTAATTGTACAAGTACACCACCACATTTAGACACTATCTCTTTAGACACACCAGAGAAGGAGGAGGTTCTCAAGTGGAAGCCGGGGCAGCCTGTTCAACCTAGACGAGCTTATGCATGCATTAATTGTAAGTGATCCATAGTGACATGCAAGGCCTGCACAATGTGTAATGGACACATGCATGATGATTTGGACATTTCTAGGTAGAACTAGTACACTTGTAAAAAGAGTTAGAATTAAAGTGAGATCACTGTGTGACTGTAAGTGGGTACTATCAGTGGATAAGGATCAGTTGGCCTTGCCACGAGGCAAGTCGACGGGACACGCATCCCGCCAACGGGAACCTGGGTCATGCATGGGTTGCCTGAGTGAACAACTATATGTACAGTGTGATTTCATTTTGAGAAATACAGTTGCTATGTGAGCTTGCTGAGGAGAGTGATTTTTTGTATGTGTTACTGTGTAGCATAATCTGTGTTCCTGTGCAAAGCAAATTCTAAGTTGGTATCAGAGCCGTACAGGGAGTGTACACAGTACAGTGTCGCCGTTGAAGAGAGCTTCGAGAGAATTGTCTTCTGAGAGTTCAGGGTTTTACGGCGGGTCGAAGACGGAAAGAGAAGCACTGGTGCACGGTTTCTAATTTATAGAGGCTTGCTAAGCTCAGCAGAGGGATTATTAGCCTGTGCATAGCATCAGACAGGGAAAAATTTGGTGAAAAATTGACGATTTCGAAGCTAGCTGAAAATTGAAACCGGACTTGGGGTTACGGTTTTTATACATAACTGGTGATTTCTTCGCTGTTTGTGCACCGTTTTGGATGCCGTAAGGACAGGAAGGAAGCTAATCACACTGCCAATCAGCCATGGAGAGATTCTGAGGTTTATGTCAGAGATTTGTCTCCAGACAGTTAACCTAACAGATTTGCAGTAAAAAGGTGAAAAAGCCACTTTGTCAAGTTGAGCTAAAATCACTGTTTCTCCATGGAATTTCGTGACTGAACATTCTAAAGTCATGGATTCAATAGGGCGACCCTGCTCCAGGCCTCAGATTGTGCTCAAAACGATCCACAGGAGAGCTTGATCCGATCTTTTTGAGGAAAGAAAGGCGCGGCCGCAGGTAGGGAAGTCGCGGGCAGTTCGCGTGCCCAATGCGATGAAGAACTTAGTGTATCGAAGTTCTTAGTGTATGCAGGAGTTTGGTTCGATGCCCAGATGTACTTTGAACCTGTAGATGAGGTGTCAAGTGAATCAACGGTCCAGAATTTGTGATGGGAGAGAAATTTGAACCACGAGATTTGGTTCAGCCATTGGATGAGCTTTAAACAGGGTCCTGAAGAATTGAAGTGCATTCTGGCCTTCAACTTCATTAAAAATTTTCATACTGAAAGTTGAGTTGGGTCCCTTCACAAGTGAAGAGTGAAGTTTCTTCAAAGTGAAGAAACAGCTCAAAAGCTAGAAAAGTCCCTATTTTTGGGTCCTTTGCCCGTTTTGAGCCAAACGAAAGGCTATAACCTCCAAACGAAGGGCATTCGGACTGTACCTGCAAGTACGATACAGCAAAACAGAGCGATTGCAGTGGAGAAAGTGTTCGGAGTATGCCAGAAGTAGTTTCACCATTCCACTGGGCATGTTGTTGGGAATTGATGACTGAGTGCATTTCGGAAGGTGATGCCGATTTGGCTTTCAAATTGGTGGAAAAGCGGCGAGTGGCCTGGTAAGAAAAAAAGTGCAGATCGTTATTTTCAACTTCTGACATCACTGTTGGCTTCGACATACTGTTTTTAGCCTAAGGCAGAAGTTTTAAGCAGTTTTGCGATGGCAAACATGGGAGAGTCCATTTTGAGTGAAAGTAGCAAATTGGACGGGATTTCCAACTATGCAGTGTGGAAATTCAAAATGAAAAACATACTGATGGAGAAAGATGTGTGGGAAGTCGTCACAGGTGATGAGAGAAGGCCGCCAAATGAAGCAGACATCAAAGTGTTCGACAAAAAGATGAGGAAAGCTTTGACCTTCATTAACTTGTCAGTGAAGGATCACATCATTACCCACATTTGTGATGCTATTACACCCAGACAGGCATGGGATGTGCTAAAGGAGTAGTTCGAGACGTCAAATCCGTCAAGAATCATGTTTCTGAAGTAAAAGTTGAATAGTGCCTGCATGGAGCAAGGAGAGCACATTCAGACGTACATGATCAGAATCAAGACAATGAGAGATGAACTGCATTCTATTGGAGAACGCATACGTGATGTGGAGCTGGTGCATAATGCATTATGCGGCATTGCAGAACCCTATCAGATGTTTGTGAGCGGAATAGCATCAAGAGAAAGATTGCCAACCTTTGACGAGCTCACAGGAATCTTGATGCAGGAAGAGCAACGACGAGAAATGGTGAAAGCTGGACATCAAAATACTGATGATCAGACACTTGCGACACGCCAAAAACAAGGCAAGGGCACCTAAAGACTTTGTAACGAAAGGACATGAAAATAAAGTATGTCGCTTGAAGAAAGCGCTTTATGGTCTTAAACAAGCACCACGTGCGTGGTATAGTAGAATTGATGCCTACTTTCGTTCAAAGGGGATGGTGAGAACACATTTTGATCCAAATCTATATGTCTTATGCTTTGATGGTATGGTTGCTTTGATTGCTCTTTATGTTGATGACTTGATTATTACGGAAAATAATCAAGAGATGATAGACATAATCAAGAAAGACCTCATGAAACAATTTGAGATGACAGATCTCAGTCTGATGCATTACTGCCTTGGAGTAGAAGTGTTGGCAAAAAGGACATGAAGTGGGTTTAACACAGGTGAAATATGTCAAAGAGTTACTACACAGGTTTAGGTTGAAGGATTGCAAACCAGTAAACACTCCTATTGAACTAGGTAAAAAGCTTTCTAAGCTTGATGAATCACAGTCATTTGATGCTACGCTATATAGACAGTTAGTAGGGAGCTTGATTTACCTTACCACAACTAGACCAGATATATGCTATGCTGTTGGCATTGTAACTCAGTTTATGGCAGCACCTACGGAAACACATTGGAAAGCAGCTAAACGCATTTTGCGTTATGTGAAAGGCACATCAGAGTATGGCTTGATTTACAGGAAGCATGATGGTTTACCTGAGTTGTGTGGCTATGTGGATGCGGACTGGGGAGGTGACTATGATGATCGTAGATCCACCACAGGATATATATTTCAGTTTTGTGGTAATTGCTTTTCCTGGTCTAGTAAGAAGCAAAGTACAATTGCTCTTTCCACCACAGAAGCAGAGTATAAGGCAATGTGTAGTGCTGCACAAGAAGCTATATGGTTGAGACAAATCTTGGAAGAGATTGACATGAGGCAGAAAAATCCCACAACTTTACATAGACAGTCAGAGTGGCATTCAGCTAGCAAAGAATCCAGTGTTCCATGCGAGAACTAAACACATTGAGATTCAATATCACTTCATACGTGAAAGACTGCTAAGTCGTGAAATTCATGTTGTTAATTGTAGCACAGAAGAACAACTAGCTGATATTTTCACTAAGCCACTTACTGGAGAAAAGTTTGATAAGTTTAGATCAAAACTTTCTGTATTTAAAGTTTGTTGACTTTAAAGCTATGTATATGCCTGTATAAAAAGTGACTCTACTTTAAGGGAGAGAGTTAGAATTAAAGTTAGAATCACTGTGTGACTGTAAGTGGGTCCTATCAGTGGATAAGGATCAGTTGGCCTCACCACGAGGCAAGTCGACGGGACACGCGTCCCGCCAACGGCAACTTGGGTCATGCATGGGTTGCCTGAGTGAACAACTATATGTACAGTGTAATTTCATTTTGAGAAATACAGTTGCTATGTGAGCTTGCTGAGGAGAGTGATTTTCTATCTGTGTTACTGTGTAGCATGATCTGTGTTCCTGTGCAAAGCAAATTCTAATTAAAAGTTGGTCGAATTTCATGCATGACAAGTGACAAATGTCACATAGACTCTAGATGTCATTTTGAAATGGATAGATGTGGTTCTACCTCGAGCTAACTCAAACTCCATAAATATGTGTAGCTCTCCACACAATCAATGATGAAGAACCAAAGTTTTGTAGCTATCTCATGCCATTTTGGATCTAAACAAATATTGCTTGCTATCTCTCTAGCTTTCTCTCTCTAACTCGTGTTGTGGCTAATGCTCATACACTGAAATCTTGTACTTTTATTCATTCTTTGATTCATTGCTATTATATTCTATTGATTAGCATGCTAGATTGTGAATTAGCCATTTCTTCTGAACTAGATTTTGTTGATCAATCTAGAATCAAGTTATAGTGCCAATCACAAAGCTTAATTAAGATCAGTCACTCTTGTGGACATTCCCCACACATGTGAATTCTGGAAATTTTGTCACATCATTGATGGAGAGCCTCTCCATCTTTGATTTGATATGAGCCTTCCTACTCTCCTCGGCCATTAACACAGTTTGAAGGTCTTCAAGTGTAGGCAAGTTTCTCATGATGGCATAGCTTTGGATAAAATTAGTAAAATCACTACATAAGCCATTCAAAACTATTTGCACAAGTCACTCTCTTTAATAGGTTCACCAACATAAGTAAGCTCTTTGTTCAAATCTTTTACTCTCAAAACAAATTGATGTCCACTCTCACTCCTCCCTTGGAAGCATTGAAGAACTTGGTTCTTAAGGGAAAGTAGACTTGAGGTATTTTTGGACTCATAGATCTTTTGAAGAGTCTCCCAAGCCTCTTGGGCTAAGGTACATGCTCCTACTTCTTTGAGCAAATCATTTGCAACAATCATCTTAATACAATATAGTGCAATCTTGCACCTTCTCTTGTATTTAGTTGCTTTTTGTGGATGGATTGGCTCATCTTCCTCTCCATTCACAGTATCCATCAAATCTTGCATGATAAGGATGGATTCTATTCTTAACCTCCAAATTGAATAATTTGCAGAGTTCAATCTATCACTAGAATCCAAAAGATAGGCACTTATGGATGCCATCTTCAAGGATAGGGGGATAGATTCAAAGAAACAAGATAGATCACTACTAGCTATGATAACTACTAGCTATCCCACTCTCTTTGGGACCTGATATGAATCACTCTCTGATTTCTCAACAAGATCTAAGGTGATCTTGATCTTGATCTATCTTTTAGATCCAAACTAGATCCAGATTTACTATAGATCCAAATTTACTATAGATTTGATCAAACCTCCTCCTTGATCTCGACTTCACAAGAAGGGTGAATCCACATATACTGAACCAAAAGCACTTTATAACACACAAATGTCTTACAAATAAAGCCTCTTAAATTCAGGTTGAATCACATTGACATATTTAATCACAAACCTATCCAAAACCGAGTAGAATAGAAACACATTTTTCACTAGTTTTGCATTTCGAGATGATCACACTTGATCTGAACCTAAAAGGTGTATTTTAGGACCTTAAGAAGCCTAAGAATGACCTAATTAAGCTCTCAAATGACTAACCCAAACTTCTAAAGAGTGGTGGCATTCGAATCCTTATGAAAATCTCTACTAGGAGACATGTGCTCCAAGACTCAACTCATAAGAACTTTCTAATTTGGTTTGGTTGAATGGAAATGGGTCAATCTCGGTTCCTGCAGTTATAACTCATCAAAACAAGTTCCCTTTGATCTATTATCACTCAAATGAAACCAAATTTGAAGGTACAATCACTAGATTAGCAACTAGTAGCAAGAGCAAAGCCAATACTACTCAAATCTAGGATCTAAGCTTGAGAAAATCAAATCTAAAGCTCCTTTTGATTAGGATCGGATAACATGACAAAATTTTACAGAAAAATGAATCCCAATCAATCCTAAAAGTGATGGAGGATGCACAAATAAAAGATCTAGATCCAAACTATGAGCTAGAATCAAGACTATTTACCAAAACTAGCAAATTTGGCATTTAACTCCACATTAGGCACATAGATTTGATCAAATGAACCAAAGTAAAGTACAACAAGCTTCTCAGACCTGTAAATAGGTTCAACACCTTCCAAACCAAGCAATTAATGCATAAGAACACTCACATCAAATAATTAGAATCGCCACCAAAAGACAATGATGATAGAAGTGGAAAAACTCGATTTTTCTTGATCTTTGGATGGAAATCCCATCATACATTTATACTTTTCAAGCTCATATCTGAGCATATTAGGGCACCTATGAACTTATCATACCCTAACCCTAACATCTACCATAATAGGTCATTGGATCCACCCTAACTTGGGGTCAAGATCTCAAGATCCAAAAACAATGTAAAACATGCTATTTTTAGATCCTAAAATTTTTCTACCCTATCCAAACACATTTTTGCCTCATTTCAAAGATGCTATCACAACGTAATATGAGGAATGAACTTATTGAAAACATCTTATGTGATTTGGCACGTGTGGCATCTATTTACATGGCCATCTTGCCAATTACAATGCATGTGACCAAAATTGGTAAAGCTAGAATTGTGAAATTTCAACACAACACATACTAAAAGATCATACAACATTTTTTGCAAAAACATATGGAAGCCTGAGTGTCTGGTCATCACAAGGGATGGAGAAGTCACATTGGCAAGCACAAGCATCATTTCGTCGAAATACACAACATGGAGGAACCAATGAAAAAGTGACAGTTCGCACGTGCGACAAGACGTTCTTTCGCACGTGCGAACTGCGATATAAAACTCACAATCTACGAGGCATTTTTTCACTTCTTTTTTTTTGCTCTGCATATCGCACTTATACGCCACTCGCTCATTCGCATTTCTACCTACTACCTTTCATGCGCATAGGTCCAATATATCGTACACAGTACTTTGAAACCATCATACTACCAGGCATAGGTCCGATATACCCGTACATAATTTTCGTACATATTGCTTTTCTGCGAGAGCAGTCCACCCTTCCCCTTTATATCTCGCTCATCACTCACAAGTGCGATACCCCTCATAGGAGAAAGCAGACAAATAGAGATTTTTTTTTCTATTGATGCTTCCTCAGCCCCTGCCGTTGCCATAAATCCTCCGGCTCGAACTAGAAGACGCAACTGTAGCAGGTGGCTCTCTGATATTCGAAAATATCAGAGGTCAACCAATTTGTTAATTCAGAAGGCTCCATTCTACCGTGTTGTCCGCCACATCACTAGGGAGGATCCTGGTAATTTAGTTAGATTCACACCCGAGGCACTTCAATGCCTTCAGGAGGCTGCTGAGGATTATCAAAGCCTTTTCTTTGAAGATTCATTTTTGCTCGCTATACATGCCAAGCGAGTTACGATTATGCCTAAAGATTTCTAACTAATGTATAGGATGCGAGATAAATATTCCAAATTACACATGGCTTAGCCATCTGCTCCTAGACCTGATCCATTAGATAGGACTGACCTCCCGACCAAGAGGCCTAGGAAGCAGCCAACTCCCAAGAGAGCCCCGAAGAAAGTTAGGAGGGCTATTATTACAAATTCTCCTCAATCTAACCCTGTTGATAATGTAGATACTGCTGCACTAGATACGGTTGTAAACACATCTACAACCATTTTAGATAATCTTGTTACTCCTGTAGATACTGCTCATCCACTTCCTCCTCCTCGTTCAAATTTTTATACATATATAGATTTGGATGAGTATCTTAAATTTGAGAGTGACATATCTGATGTTGTAGATAGAATTGGATTTCTATTTTGTTTTAGATTAGAGGAACTTGATTTCAATATAAAGTATAGGGTTATTGATTGTTTGTATCTCAAAAATAGATGGGCTTCTATCAGTGATCCTGTGATAGAGTCTAGGGTCACACTCTTGCAATTTGACATTGCAAGGGATTCATACAGTGAAGTTTTGGTATTCAGTAATTTTTTGCTTCAGGCAATCAAGGAGAAGAACGACACTTTGTCACAATGTCTTACTAGTGGATTCACACTTGCTACAAAATACTTGCTCGTATGAGCCTTATCATACCAAGTAAGATAATCTAAATGCTTCTTGCTATTTAGAGCTTTATCATTGGCATTATCAATGGAAATAGTTCTCAGAATTGCAGCTAATGGACTCTCAAGCTTATTTTGCAGTGAGCACTGAGTTTAAACGTGATCTCTATTAAAAGATCTGTAGATAATGTTATTAGAGTGTTTTGTGTAAAGATAAACTCCTCGGCTTGTAATACGCATAAGAATGTCGATTTGATCTTACCATATATGTGTAAATATATTCCAGCAGATGTTGGCCAGATGTTACCATTCAGTTATAAAGACAACTGAATGGCAGATCATCAGTCAGGAGGTAAATTCCGTCCTTCTTAACAACATTTTGAAATCAGCATTCTAATGTATTTGTTTCATTCTAATGCATTCTGTCTCTTGATTAATGTCTTGTGTGCTAAACTTTTTGCAATCACCCCAGCAAAATGATTCATTCAGCTGTGGGTGGTACACTTTGTATAATGCAAAGTTATTTTTTGAGTGGTTCATCCTTCAACAGGATGTTGATATTTCAACGGTAATTTATTCTGTTTATTCTTGGTTTTGGAATCGTGATTAGTTTTCTATTCTGTAAATTTTTTTAACCGTAACTAATATGTGAATATTCTATCTTGCAGTTTATACTTCCTGAATACACATCAAGCTAGGCGTATAGATTTAGGCAAGAAACTATCATGAGCATACTGTCGAGGGCAAGGCTTCAGCCACCCATTGTTGATGATGGTGCTCCGGATGATGTTATTATACTAAATAAAGATTTAAAGAATATAGATAACATAGAACAGATATAGATTGCACATGTATAGAATTGATAGGAAAATATTTATTGATATATCAAATGCTGCTCCATTTTATGAATTTGGGAGCCCAAAATACATATACTGATGCCCAACTTGGGCTTTCATTTATTGAATGAAAGAGTCTATACACAGATTTTTACTGAACTTTATTTGAAGCTATTGTTCTTCCACAATGGTGATTGTTGTAGGTAGATCTTTGCAGCACGTTATCAGCTCCCGTCTTTTTCGCAACAGTGACAAGACAAATATCAGTAAATGTGTAATTGCAAATTATGTCATTTTCCATTATTTTGTACTATTTTGAACCTTGTTGATCTTATGAGCACTTTGGATTGGGTTAAAGTCTATATGGCATATGTTAAAAAACGAGTTCCTTTGAGTATTGTTGAAAACATCATTATCAATCTCCCAAGTT
The DNA here is from genome assembly GCA_029204225.1 of Diphasiastrum complanatum. Lineage (NCBI taxonomy): Eukaryota > Viridiplantae > Streptophyta > Lycopodiopsida > Lycopodiales > Lycopodiaceae > Diphasiastrum > Diphasiastrum complanatum. The sequence goes on along the minus strand of CM055102.1, from coordinate 28,337,008 downwards.
ATGTTGATAAGTTGGTAGAGGAAAAATTTTTTTGCTATTCTCACATACGTAAGATTTTTACTTGCCTTGAAAAAGAAAATGACATTACTTCTGAGGAACCTTCCCCTATGGTTGATTCACCTCTTTCTCCACACCCTTTAGTCTTTGTTGAGGATTTAGATGAAAAAAGTGCTTCTCAATTAAAAATATTTTCTCAAGAAATTTGTGATGTTGATAGTCAATCCTCCTTTGATTTCTACCTATCCAAGAACTGCCAAGTCCCTTTAGTCCCTAGTTGTACCATTGAATCCAAAGCAACTAAGATTGTCTTTAAACTATGGAGTTTACCCATAGTAAACTTTCTTGCTCCTATCTCCATCGAACTTTGGATTACACTTGCCCACTTTAGTTATGCCCAGATTCAAATTTGTAAACTTGCTGCCTTGCTTAAAAATCTTGCATTCGACACTCCCATTGCTCTTGATTCTATGATTAGCATGAATAAATTCGAACCCTCTAGATGTCCCTCTGAGCATGGGCCAAAACTAGAGGTTATTTTGAAACCGGTTCTAGTAGGATGAATTTACACCAAGCCCACATCTGGAACTGTAAAAGGCCCTTCTTCAAATGTAGATGTGGTGACAGATGCAAGAACAATTCCTCCATTACTTGGTTTGATCACGTTGTGTGGTTCATAATGAACAACCCTAACAAATTCTTTCATGGTGCTGCAAAACCAAATCAATGTCTTTTTTCTTTGGTTACACAAGCCCGCTAGGGATGTTGTTAAAGCCCATATTACCTTCCTTTATATTAGGCAATACATGATGGAACCTTCTATGGAATTATCACTTGATCCTTCCTGCAAGCTCCTTTCTAAACTTGGGGACGCTAAAAACATACATGAGATTGAGAAACTATTATAGAAACCAAGCTTTTCTACTCTCCAAGACAAATACTTTTCTACTCTCCAAAACAAAAGACCTGGGACTTTTAACCTAAACAATCCAAGCTCAGTGGAAGAAACTAAACTTTTATAGAGATCGACTCTTGTGCAAGTTGAAGGGAAAATAAAAAGGGTATTGGTCGTCGATGTCGTGTAGGGGGTTTAGCTTATTAATTGTATCAACAAAGAGAAGGCTTTTTTGCATTTATGTTACTATTATAGGAATTTTGAGAATATCAACGTCAAGTAGTTTTATGCCGAGACTATACTATACATTTTTGGCTCTATCGATGACTTTTTTGATAATATTATTTTTGGTTGGACTTATCGGCCTCATATAAAAGGTGATTGGTACAAACCTTATGAAATATTTTGTGACTTTAGCTTTACTGACTTTGCTACATGTTGTTGTTCAACAAGTAAACGCCTAAAGAAGTTTTTTTCAAGTGATTTTATGCATGTAATCTCTAAGAATTGCAGAATTGTAAACAATAAAACCTTAAGAAAAGATCTTTGTAAAGGGTTGAATCAATTTGCTATACGACAATATAATATCAATGAAGTTGCTTTTGAACTTTATCATGATTGGTTTAAAGTAGCAGCTTTATTATTTATCTATCAGTATATCGATAATGATACTCAATCTGAACATGCACTATAATGCAAGAATTTGGCTATTAAGTACTTGAGGAACACTAAATGGCTACATGGTAATTGTTTATCTAACAATCAGTTGAAGGACGCTAATAATGAAAGAAATTGGATTACCTCTCAAATATATATTAATGGGATAGACAAAGCATAACACAATCCTTGTTTTATTTGTATTCAATTTGTCAAAAAGTATTGTCTTAGAAAGATTATCTAGTACGGACTTAATGCACCTTATCTAGGTGACAATAATAATTTAGTTGAGACCTCTATGAGTACGGTTAAGAATTCCTTCATTAATACAATACCAGATTTGCTTGCATGGGAAAGAAGTACTTCTGTTTATATTATGTACATTTGAAGCCCACAAGAATACATTCAGATGGATAACAAACGCACACTACTACTTTTCAAAATTGGCTACTTTCCTTATTGGAGCTCTTGGTATGCTGACTCCTCTCCTCATAGAGGAGCATACCTTAAGGCAAATACTTACCAGAGTATCCTTAACATGGATACCAATCTTTTTTGGCAGTGCGATCCATTCTATGAATACTATCTTAATGTACCACATAAGATTAGTTCTGTGGACAACTGATATAGCGAAATGCTATGAAAATATTCTGCGTAGCAGCCTTGATGGACTGGAAACTGTTATAAAAAACTTATTAACTTTGCTTTTAAATGAGCTAAAGCTAAACACCATTCTTTATCATACAAATGAAACCACGAAGTCATAAATTTAAGTGGTCATGGGAATATAAACCATCGGAAGTATGGACGATGATTAGTATGAGTAAATTATGTGTATGGGATGACTTCTTGATAGACAACTGTACGATATCGTTGTTTCTACCAACGATCTCGCTCGCTACACCAGAATGGATCCGTCTTCTAGTTCATCTCTGATTGACAAACTCGATGGCGAGAACTACCATCTCTGAAAATTCAAGATGAGAGTTGTACTACTTGCCAAAGAACTGTGGGACATAGTTGATGGCACAGAAGTCAAACCAGAAGGTGATGCAACCATCATCACCAAATGGAGACAGCGAGATGGCAAGACATTTGTCTTGATCACACTCAATATCAAAGACTCCCAAATCTATCATATTCGAGCTACTTAGACTGCTAAGGATGCTTGGGACATCCTAGCAACCCTCTATGACATCAAAGATGTAACTTCAAAACGTGGCCAATGGTGGTAAAGTTGTTATCAAAGGCATTGGTACTATTCCTATTTTTTTTCTCATCTACAAATAGGAAAAACTTTATGAATGTCTGAAGTAGATAGTGTTTTGAGTCACCTCAACACTTTCAAAAATCCTATGGAGCAAATGACTACAACCGGCTCAGTCATTGAAAATTATGATGTAGTAATGACCTATTATTGAGTCTACTTGATGCCTATGAAAATTGGGTCATGGCACAATTTTAACCCAACAGCAACTCACTCTATCAAGAGTGATTTCAATGCTACTAAAAGAGGAGATAAGACGAACTACATTCTCCTCTGGCTCAGGATCAGATCCTCAAGCTTTGTATTCAAAGAAAAATCAGAAGTTCAGAATAAACAAATCTAGAAAGTCAGATTATCCGGAAAGAAGAGCAACATGCAGCCTGGATCAAATTCAGGATCGAATTCAGGTTTAGGATAAAATTCTGGATCTTCATCATTCCAACCAATGTAGAAACTATTATGCAAATACTGTAAGAGGATTGGCCACGTTATCACGGACTGCAAAACTTTGAAATACAACAATGAAAAGAAGAAGTAGTTCCAACAACAAACAAATGCTGCAACAACCAATCACTCGATCCAACAACAAGGAAGATGAAGTAGCCTTCATGACCAAGGTCGGAGAACAGCAGGATATCGATTCCTGGTATTTGGACTCTGGAGCAACTCAACATATGACTCACCATCGAGATTGGCTCAAGGACTACAAGTCATTCATCCACTCTCGAGTTGTGCAGCTTGGAGACAACTCATGTCATTCTATCGAGGGTGAAGGAACAATCAGGGTCGAATTTAAGAAATGTGAAGTCAAGTTGTTGTCCAATGTTCTCCACGTTCCAAATCTGACCAAAAATATGCTCTCAGTTAGCATTTAGGTTGGAGGGTCGAATTTAATACAGGGGGCTGCACAATTCTTGAGAAATCTCAGAAAGTTTTAGCTTTCAAAAAAAGAAGTGGCTATTTTTACAAGCTTAATCACATTTCTCAAATAATCAAGCTTTTCACACATCCACTTATGAATCAACTGATATGCTTTGGCATTTTAAATTAGGCCATCTCAATTTCAATAGTATTCATCAAATGTCAAATTAGCAAATCGAATTCTCCATGTGAAAGGTGTATTATCAGCAAGCATCTAGAAGTCCATTCATTTTCGATACAGTTTGTACTTCTAGAGATTTGCTAGATTTTGTACACAATGGCATTTGTGGCCCGATGCAGATTGCTTCCACAAGGGGAGCCTTCTATTTCCTAACCTTCATTGATGACTTCTCTTGAAGAACTGTCATCTATGTTCTAAAGAACAAATCCGAAGCTTTCAAATTCTTCAAACAGTTCAAGGCATTTGCTGAAAATCAGACCCAGAGGAAGGTCAAAGCTTTATGCACTGATGGAGGGAGAAAATTCATTTCCACCGAATCCAAGGAGTTCTGCAAGGCCAATGGAATACAACAACAATACAAAACCAACTACTCATCTCAGTCCAATGTTGTAGTTGAACGGAAGAATCGGATACTCATCGAAAGTGCCAAGAGCATGCTGGCCCATGCCTCTCTTCCAAAGAAATTTTGGGTAGAAGCTGTTACCACAGCTGCCTATCTACAAAATCGATCCATCACAAAAGCCTTGAATGAGAAAACACCTTATGAGGTATGGACATGATCGAAACCATCACTAAAAATTATTTGAGTGTTTGGATACGTAACTTACCCTCAGATCCCTGCTGATCTAAGAAAGAAGCTAGACGACACAAGTAGAAAATCAATTTTCATTGGCTATTTTCCAGATCACAAGGCATACAAGCTCTACAATTTGGAAATCCAGAAGGCATACACCAGTAGAGACGTCATTTTTGTGGAAGATCAATTTATCAATCAGAAGAAGAAAGCTCGAGAAATTTTTGATCCATGTATCAAAAAGAACTCCAGAATCAGAAAATCAATACTGACTTAGAAAATGAGTCAGAACCTCAGCGAAACCAAACACATTAGATGATCGAAGTTCAGTCCGGATGATCGAACCAACCTAGACAACCTCCATTCCGATTTATGGATGATCCAGTCCGTTACATTGTGTAGGAACCAAACACTATTTCAGAGGCAATGTCGAATCTTGATGCAGACCAGTGGAAAGTTGTGATGGACACCGAATTTGATTCTCTGATCAAGAATCAAATGTGGACTGTAACTGAGCTACCAAAGGATCAAAATTTGATTCCATGCAAATAGATATTCAAACCAAATTATGATGCTAAAGGAAGACTAAATCGATACAAGGCTAGACTAGTTGCTAAAGGCTATTCCCAGATTTCAGATCTGGATTATTAGGAGACCTTCAGCCCAGTTTTCAAGCATGCTTCGATCCGACTACTACTCTCCTTTGCAACTGCAGCAGATCTCGAAGTCCATCAAATGGATGTCCAAAGCACTTTCCTCAATGGAACTATCGAAGAGGAAATTTATATGTCATAGCTAGAGGGATACGAACTAAAGGGTAAACAGCACCTTGTGTGCAAAATCCACAAGGCTCTCTATGGTCTAAAATAGTCACCAAGAGTTTGCTTCTAGAAAATCAATGCATTTCTAATCGAAAATGACTTTATTCCAAACTCGGAAGACTCGAATGTTTACTTCAAGTCTGTATCGAATTCTTCATTATCATCACTCTCTATGTAGATGATACATTATTATACAGTAAGAATCTAAATTCAATGAAGCGAAATGCATGCTGGCCCAGGAGTACAAAATGACTAATGTGGGTCCAGCCCATTATTGTCTCAAAATTTAGATTTTTCAAATTCGATCCAGCAGACAGATTTTCATCAGTCAACAAGATATCTCAACAACATGCTGGACAAATATGAAATGACCAACTGCAAATCGAGTCACTTTTCACTCGACTTTGGACTGAAACTATCAAAGGAACAAAGTCCTCAAACAGAGACAAAAAAAGAGAAAATGAAGCAGTATCCATTTCACTCCATCATCGGGTCACTGATGTATGCAATGATCTGCACTCAACCCGACCTTGCATACTCGATCAGTTCACTCAGCTAGTTTTATCAAATCTAGGGCCAACACATTGGAAAGCGCTCATGAAGGGTATGAAGTATGTCCAAGCAACGAAGCATCTCAACATTTGTTATGGAGGCAACCAATTTGCCAATATTCTCGAAGGTTATACAGATCAGATTGAATAGGAGATATCGACACAAGAAGATCAACTTCTAGATTTGTATTCTTATACAATCAAGGCCCAATCTCATGGAACAGCCCAAAATAGACCTCAGTAGCATTATCATCAACAGAATCAGAATACACAACTGTCACGAATGCTACCAAGGAGGCAATTTGGCTAAGGAACCTGCTTGCAGATATTGACCTTGCTTAGTCACATCCAACGACAATCTATTGTGACAATCAAAGCACAATCACGCTATCTCTAAAGCCGATATTTCATGCTTGGAGCAAACATATCAAAATTAGGTATCACTACCTTAGAGAGAAAGTGCAAAGCAAGGAAGTGTCTGCAAGACAGATTTTATGGCAGCAGATTACTTCATGAAAGCTCTATCAAAGGAGCACCATCTCAGATTTAACGACATGCTAAATTTGAAAATTGAAGTCTTTCAAATACCAGAAAAAGAGAAGACTCAAATTTTTGAAGCAGAAGATCGAAGTTCGGAATCAAATTTTTCCGACCTTGGATCGACCTGAATTTTTTGATACCATATCGACACAAAAAATTCTATAAAATTTGAGTCATATCTATAAAATTTGATACATGGATATTTTTGATACTGTTAGTCAAAATTTGACCCATGACATGCCGTTTGACAGTCCGCCTACTTTGTACATGCTTGATTGTAATAAATGTAGTAGATAGAATTTAATGCTTACAAGGTACTAATCAGTTGTAATAAGAAGATGTAGATATTATTCATAAGACAACAAGTCTGTAGCAAGTGTTATCACACTCAACGATCAACCAAGCTGAGGCCGATTTTGCTTCAAGCTATTGTACTCAATTTTCAATCAATCAGAGTGCAATTTTGTCTACACTACTATTTTGTTCTATTGTGTATTGTTACTGATTAATCATCTTGATTATTTGATGCTAACTGATGTGCTTCCGATTCGCAACCATCCTTTGATTATATTCCGCTGCTATTTCGCAAATTTTTAATTTAGTATCAGCGTTCTGTTTCTATCAGAACCCATTCTTGATAGCTCATCGCTTGCAACGTGGTACCAGAGTTCATCTCTAATCAATCCCACCGATTTTCGACATGCATGTCATAGATCTACTATCTGCCAATCTTGTCATAGACTGCCACGTGGAAAGCCACGTAGGTCTACCACTTGGCAAGTCTTGCAAGCTTAGGGTTTGCCACGTGGCAACCACGTAGGTCTAACATAGGCTTCTGTGGCAAGCCAACCAAGCTTTGCATGTAGGCCTGAGTAAACCTAGAGGGAGAAAGAGGTGGGGCTCAAAAGCTGCCATGTAGCAAGCCACACGTAGGCCTACCATAGGCATGTGTGGCATGCCACATGGCCTACCATAGGCTTGTATAGCAAGCCATATAGGCCTGCTATCTACCAAGCCTGTCATAGGTTGCCACGTAGCAAGTCACGTATGCCTTCCACATGGCAAATCATGCAAGCTTGGGTTAGCCACGCAAGCCATGTAGGCCCATCATAGGAAAACAAGCTACATGGTCTGCTATTTGCACTGCCATGTGGCAAGCCACGTAGGTCTGCCACTCTCTCTCTCTCTCTCTCTCTCTGTAGTTCTACTCAAGCTTGCATGTCAGACCTAAGTGGCATGGCTTAGTTGGCTTGCCACACAAGCCTATGTGGCAGACTGGAACGTGCTTGCATGGCAGACATCAAGCCTATGTCATGCCTATATGACCTGCCATGCACCCTATGATAGGCCTACATGGCTTGCCACATGACAGGTTCCAAGCCTACATGGTTTGTCTCATGACATGCCTACGTGGCTTGCCATGTGGCAACTTGCGAGCCTCAACTCTCTCTCTCTAGGTCCACTCAAGCCTACATGGTAGAGCTTGGTTGGATGGGCCACACAAGCCTATGGAAAGTCTGTGTAGTAGCCCACGACATGTTTGCATGATAGACATCAAACCTATGCCATGCCTATGTGGTCTGCCATGCAATCCTATGGTAGGCCTGCATGGCTTGCCATGTAGCAAATTTCAAGCCCACCTTTATATATCTCTCTCTCTCTCTCTAGATCCACTCAAGCCTACATGGCAGAGCCCGGTTGCTTGCCATACAAGCCTATGGGAGGCCTACATGGCTTTCCACATGGCAAACCTCAAGCCTGCATGATTTGGAGAGAGAGAGAGAGAGAGAGAGAGAGAGAGAGAGAGAGAGAGAGAGAGAGAGAGAGAGAGAGAGAGAGAGAGAGAGAGAGAGAGAGAGTTTGTGTGAGGGGCCAACCAGGCCTATGTTTTGAAGCCTTCCCAGCCCTTTACAACCTATTTTCCCTTCATAGAATATTTTTTATTTTAGCCTTTCCCATGAAAAAATTGAGTAATTTAAAAAATCCTTAAAGCGCCTCTCAAATTTAGGAAATTTTTTTGATAATGAAAGTCCATTTTGTATAACACATTTCACCATGAAATTTGAATTTGGAGTGGGCCCCCTAGATGCATGCATGAGGAGGAAGGACAAACACACACACACACACACACACACACTACACACACACACACACACACAACATATACACACACACAAATATACTCACACATACACACACATACAAATACACATACACACGCACACACACACAACACATACATATACACACACATACACATACACATACACACGCACACACACACAACACACATACATATACACACATACACATCACACATGCACACATGTACATATTGTTGGATTTATCTCCTCTACTCTCCTAAATCCCATTTTAATCTGCCTCCATTCATGCTGCATTTTACTCACGTTGTCACATAGTCTGCATATTTACATGTAAAATAAGACAGATGAATAAAACACGACTGTCTGCATAAATACAAGTAAATTCTCATAGACGAAGAAAAGACGAAAGAAATACAAAACTGTGGTTTCACACGCGTTTCATGATAGACGCTTCACCAACGTTCATTTTAGCAAAAGCTGAAGTCACGGCCTTCTCACGCTCATCTCATGCAGCTGTGCTAACGGATCTGACAACGACAGCAGCCACCCACGATCTTCTACAGATAGCACATCCACCTTGTACTTTCTTCATCTGCACACATGTAAAGAGATGTATGTAAATATATACTGAATACCATTTGCGTATTCAATAACAGGAGAGAAACTAAGTGTGTGTAATATAGAGCACATATCAAAAGTTTGTGAGATAGACGAAGTAGATGCCCTCGCACATTGATTCTTTATTGTCAATAACAGGTTCATTCCTGATTTACAGATTGCTTAAGCTTTGTAGAGCACGTGGTTTTGTCTGCTATTGTCTAATCTGATAACAACTCTCTTATTCTGCGTTCAGATTAGTGTCATATTGCTATGCTTATTTTCTTTTTGTCTGACATTCTTGTTGCTCAATTTGGTAATCTGTTCTTAGCGAGTAATTATTAGTTTAGTAGTTGACGACTAATATTTTGTCTTACCTTTCAAGAATTATTCACAACTGATTATCAGTCGAGCTCAGTCTAGCTCTTTCGCGGCTAATAATTTGTCTAGCTATTCGTGACAAATTATTCTTCTGGTGTTTTGTTAAAGTTTGGCTACGTAATCAAAACGACCGCGATTTCTATCACTAACGTTTTGTTCATTTTTTGATAGGCATAGTCATGCTTAGGGAGGAAGTAATATAGCTCATTCTGCTGCGCACGAACACATTCTGTTCAAGTTTGTTTCTCGTTCGAGTTTTGAGTTTTCTTCTTTTTTGTGTTCGTCTTTCTTTCAAACTAGTTTTCATCTCTCATCCTCACAGACCTTCCTTCTTTCCAACATGGTATCAGAGCTATTTTTGTAGCCTGATAATCTTTCGCAGTACAAGACTCTACTAGCCGATAGAGTGTTTGTCTTCTTGTTCTGTAATTCTATACTAGATTTTCATACTTCCTAGACTAATCTTCCACATGGATTTCCAAGGGAAAGCCAATCCCATTATGGACAAGCTTGATGGAGCCAATTACCATCTGTGAAAATTTAAGATGAAAACTGTACTAATGGCTAAAAAATTGTATGACGTTGTTATAGGTGCAGAAGGGAAACCCGAAGCAGACAACGCATCAATCGCCAGATGGAAGCTAAAGGATGAAAAAGCTTTCGCGATGATCATCCTGAACATTATGGATATTCAAATCGGCCATGTATTGGAGGCTCAGACATCGAAAGAAGTTCGGGACATCTTGAGCGCACCATACAAAGTGCGAGATATAGCTTTCAAGCTACATCTCAGGAAAAAATTTTACTCTCTCAAGATGGCGAATAGTGATTCCCTGCAGAATCACATCAATCAAAATGACCGATGTCGGATCTGTCATAGATGATCAAGACGCAGTGATGCAACTGCTTACAAGATTGTCAAGCTCATACGACAGCTGGGTGATGATCATCACGACACATCCAGAACTGACTCTTTCGAGAGTCATTACTATGTTGTTGCAGGAAGACACGCGGAGGAACGAAGCCTCAAGTTTCTCAGCTAATTCTCACGCCTTATACACCAACAGGAGCACGACTAAGTAGTAGAAGAAGAAAGAGCTGAAGCAATCAAAGCCAGACCAGGAACCAGCACAACACAAAGAACAGTCAAATCCGCATACGAAGAAGAAGCTTATCTGTAGATACTGCAAGCGAAACAACCACAAAATTCAAGACTACCGGATACTGCAAGCGAAGAACAACAACAAGGGGCAGTAAAATCAAGAAGCGGATCATGATGCCTTGATGACCAGCCATCAAGGAGCATCCGGCGACAATTCTTGGTTCCTGGACTCCGGAGCCACTCAGCACATGACTAGCCTTATTGGCTGTTTCGATTCCTATACACCTTACAGTACCCAGAAATATGTTCACCTTGGCGACAATAGCACACAAGCTATTAAAGGTGAAGGCACTATAAGATTAAGCTTCACAAATGATCAATCCAAGCTACTCTCTAAAGTCCTGTATGTACCAAATTTATCTACAAATCTGCTCTCTATAAGCAGTTGATCAGTGCGAAGCAGTTGATATGACAGACAAGTTCCTAGCACTCGGAAAGAGGCATTGATACTTGTATAAATTAAGTCATTGCTTTTCTACCTCTAGTCAAGCGCTTAGTACTTCTATTCATGCAAATAAAAGTTTACTTTGGCATTATAGACTTGGTCACTTGAATCATGCTGCTGTACAACAAATGTCTAGACAATCTATTGTTCTTGATCTCGACTACCCTCACGATATCCTCACGATAAAGTCAAGTTACCTGTCTCAAGACTGTCTAGTTGGTAAACAGACTAGGAAACCATTTAGATCAAGCCACCAGCATATTGCTAGATGATTGCTAGACATAGTACATTTAGATATTTCAATGAAAAGTCCTTCGCTGAAGGATGCCAAGTATTTTATAACTTTTATTGATGAATTTTCCAGAAGAACTGTGGTGTATTCTATAAAAAAGAAATCAAAAGGCTTCAACTGCTTCAGAATCTTCAAGGAGTGTGCTGAAAAGGAGACTGGAAGGACGATCAAGGCTCTAAGGTCAGACAACGGTGGAGAATATATCACTATCGAGTCTAAGGAGTGCTGCCAAAGCCAAGGCATTGAGCAGCAATTCATCACTCCTTACAGTCCTCAGTCTAATGGCTTAGCCGAGAGGAAGAACCGTACCCTGGTTGAATCAGCCAAATGTATGCTAGCGCATGCATCACTGCCTAAGAGATTCTGGACTGAAGCTGTCTCCATTGCAGCTTATGTCCAGAACAGATATTCGACCAAGGCCCTTTCAGGAAAGACACCCCACGAGGTGTGGACAGGCTCTAAGCCTTCTGTGAAAAACCTAAGAGTGTTTGGGTGCATTGCCTATGCACAGATCCCAAAAGACACGAGGAAAAAATTGGACTTCCAAGGTCTCAAGACCATTCTGATTGGATATACTTCATCTGATAATACATACAAGCTGTATGGTCCTGATACCCAACAAATCTTGTATAGTCGGGGTACAGTCTTTATCGAGGACCAGTTCGTCAACATCAAAGGCAAGGATATTGCTCTAGGAGAACCTTCATCACCTGCCATTGACACGACAATCCGAGCTTCTGGCTCAAGCATGTCTATTGTCGACCCACTTTGTGACAACGAATCAGACGAAGATATTGCTGCTAACCAACAATAAGTCCCAGGAGCAGTTCATCAGTCGAATCCTCCCAGAAAATCAAGCCCGAGTGTGCACACAGCCCACAAGGTATACTCCTGAGTCTGTCTGTCTCTTGATACAGGAACTGACGACATTCAAAGAGGCACTCAGCCAACCAGACTTTGATCTCTGGAGAGAAGCAATGGACAGCGAATATTTCTCTCTGATCAAGAACCAGACATGGTCACTAGTCGAAGCTCCTATTGGTTGTAATATCATTGATTGCAAATGGATCTTCAAGATCAAATACAATGCCAACGGAGCAATTGATTGAAGGAAGGCAAGACTGGTAGCACGAGGATTCACCCAAATCCCCAACGTTGACTATAGCGAGACTTTCAATCCAGTAGTCAAACATTCGTCGATCCGAATACTCCTGTCTTATGTTGCAGCTGCCGACCTCAAAGTACATCAACTCGATGTACAAATAGCCTATCTGAATGGAGTTATACAAGAAGACATCTAAATGATCCAGCCTGAAGGATACTAGAAGGTATGAAAAATCATGTCTGTAAACTCCACAAAGCACTTTACGGCTTGAAATAGTCTGCCAGAGCTTCCTTTCAGAGGATCAACAAATTTCTCATCGAACAAGGATTTAAACCAAGCACTGCTGATTGCAACGTCTATTCCAAGTTAGTGCAACAATCCTTTATTATCATCACCCTATACGTGGATGATACGTTGCTCTTTAGCAACAATACCAATATGGTCAAGGATGCGAAATAGATGCTGTTTTTAGAGTTCGACATGACTGATCTGGACGAAGCTCATTTCTGTTTAGACATTCAAATCCACAGAGACAGAGCGAGATGACTAATTTACATCACTCAGCAAAGGTATCTTCACAATGTTTCTAACAGATACAATCTAATGAATTGTAAATTACCTCACTCACCAATGGATCCACGCCTGCATTTGTCAAAGGACCAATGTTCCCAGACCAAGCAGGAAGAGGAGCAGATGATAGAGTATCCTTATCGATCGATACTTGGATCTCTCATGTATGTAATGGTCTGCACAAGACCAGATATTTCTTTTGTTGTAAGCTCACTCAGCCAATATATGGCTAATCCTGGCATTACCCATTGGAAGGCTCTCATAAGAGTCATGAGATATATTTGAGCTACCACGGACCAGTGCATCTACTATGGAGATGTCAGCAATGACAATCTTCATCAGCTCAGTGGATATTCTGATGCAACTTGGGGAGGAGATGTAGACAATCGTAAGTCCACATCTGGATTTACATTCTTCTTCAACGATGGTCCTATCTCATGGAACAGTCGTAAGCAAACCTCTATCGCACTTTCTTCTACAAAAGCAGAATATATTGCTGCTTCTCAATCTATTTTGGTTGAGAAATTTATTGTCAGACATTAATATGTATCAGTACAGCCCTACAATCTTATTCTGTGATAATATGAGTGCTATTGCCTTATCGGCCAACCCTAGATTTCACTTTAGGAGTAAGCACATTGAAATCAGGTATCACTACATTAGGGGCAAGGTTCTTAACAAGGAGGTGAGCTTGACGTACTGTAGAACGCAGGACATGGTTGCAGATATTTTCACGAAAGCAGTAAGTGTTAATGCACATACTAAATTTTGTGCATTGCTTAGTTTGAAGATCAAGGCATTCACGGATCCAGATTAGGGGGGGGGGGGGGGGGGTGTTGGATATATCTCCTCTACTCTCCTAAATCCCATTTTAATCTGCCTCCATTCATGCTGTATTTTACTCATGTTGTCACATAGTCTACATATTTACATGTAAAATAAGACAGACGAATAAAACATGACTGTCTGCATAAATACAAGTAAATTCTCACAGACGAAGAAAAGGCGAAAGGAACGTGACACTGTGTTTTCACACGCGTTTCATGACAGGCGCTTCACCAACATTTACTTCAGCAAAAGCTGACGTCACGGCCTTCTCACGCTCATTTCATGCAGCTGTGCTAACGAATTTGACAATGACAACAGCCACCCACGATCTTCTACAGACAGCAAATCCACCTTGTAATTTTTTCATCTGCACACCTGTAAAGAGATGTATATATATATATATATATATATATATATATATATATATATATATATATATATATATATATATATATATATATATATATATATATATATACTGAATACCATTTGCGTATTCAATAACAGGAGAGAAACTAAGTGTGTGTAATATAGAGCACGTATCAGAAGTTTGTGAGATAGATGAAGTAGATGACCTTGCACATTGATTCTTTATTGTCAATAACAGGTTCATTCCTGATTTATAGATTGCTTAAGCTTTGTAGAACACGCGGTTTTGTCCGCTATTGTCTTGTACTCTATCGCATTGTTGACATGTACATTTTGCTGTACTTAATCTGATAACAGCTCAATTATTCTGAGTTCAGATTAGTGTCATATTGCTATGCTTATTTTCATTTTGTCTGACATTCTTGTTGTTCAATATGGTAATATGTTCTTAGCGAGTAATTATTAGTCTAGCAGTTGACGACTAATATTTTGTCTTGCCTTTCGCAAATTATTCGCGATTGATTATCAGTCGAGCTCAGTCTAGTTCTTTCGCGAATCATTCGTGACAAATAATTTGTCTAGCTGTTCACGACAAATTATTCTTCTGGTGTTTTGTTAAAGTTTGGCTATGTAATCAGAATGACCATGATTTCTATCACTAACGTTTTGTTCGTTTTTTGATAAGCGTAGTCATGCTTAGGGAGGAAGTAATATAGCTCATTCCGCTGCGCACGAACACATTTCGTTCGAGTTTGTTTCTCGTTCGAGTTTCAAGTTTTCTTCTTTTTCGTGTTCGTCTTTCTTTCGAGCTATTTTTTGTCTCTCATCCTAACACACCCTCCTTCTTCCCAACACATACACACGTACACATCACACACATCACACATGCACACACAACACACACATACACACTCATACATGTACACACACACAATGTGCAAACACACATACACATACACATACACATACACGGACACACACAAACTTTTACCGGGCTCTTAGAACACTAAACTTGCATACATTGCATACAAACACACATTTCAAACTAGCACATTCTCTGCCACCTTTGACCTCCAGCCGCCCGTCATCGATGGGCTTACCATTGGTCTATATATATATATTTAAACTTACATACACTTTTATGCATGGGTGATGGGCCTATGTGGTAGCCTGCGACATGCTTGCGTGGCAGACATTAGACCTATGCCATGCCTATGTGGCCTGTCACGCAAGCCTATGGTAGGCATGTGTGGCTTGCCAAATGTCAACTTCTGAGCCCACCTATATATCTCTCTCTAGGTCCACTCAATCCTACCTGACAAAACCCGGTTGGCTTGCCATACAAGCCTATGGTAGGCAGACATGGCTTGCCACAAGGCAAATCTCAAGCTTGCATGATTTGCCATGTGGCAGACCTACGTGGCTTTCCACGTGACAGTGTGTGACAGGCTTGGCAGATAGCAAACCACGTAGGCAGAGCTGGTTGGCTTGCTAGCCTATGGTGGGCCTATGTGGCTCCAAGCCTACATGATTTGCCATGTGGAAGACATACGTGGTTTGCCATGTGACAGCGTATGACAGGCTTGGTAGATAGCAGGCCTATGTGGCCTGCTACACAAGCCTATGGTAGGCCATGTGACAAGCCACACAAGCCTATGGTAGGCCTACATGGCTTGCCAAGTGACAGCTTTTGATCCCCACATATTTCTCTCTCTAGGTCCACACAGGCCTACGTGGCAAAGCCTGGTTGGCTTGCCACACATGCCTATGTTAGACCTATGTGGTTTTCCATGTGGCAAACCCTAAGCTTGCATGACTTGCCACGTGGTAGACCTACGTGGCTTTCCACGTGGTAGCCTGTGACAAGATTGGCAAATAGTAGATCTATGACATGCCTATGTGAACGAATGAAAATAATTCGTGTGTCTAGAAAGAAACTTTTCGTGCATGGCGGAATAAACTATCTTCATCTTTCCAATGCATGACTATGCCTATCAATTTCAAACAAGACAATAGTGATAGAAATCATGTTTGAACTTATAGTAACTAACTTTGAAATCGCCAGTACTATAGTGATTACGTAGCCAAATAATTAAGCATCAAAAATTATCGGACAAATAATTAGTCGCGAAAAATTCTAGAAAACGCATACATTCTAAGACGAAGCTGAACACAATAAAGGATAGTATTGATTTAGTATGAAAACAAAACAGAAGTAAATGAGTACAATAAGTTGCGTGTTAAAAATTCACAATTCTAGCTTGACTAGCTTTGGTCATATGACTTGTAAATAGTTAGATGGTCATGATGTGGCTTGTCACACGTGCCAAATAGCATAGGATTCCATTCATAAGGATGTTCTCAAGTAGACCTAAGTGTTAGAACCTTTGGAATGAGTCCAAATTATGCTTAGATACAAGGGAGAAAAAATAGGAGCTATTTTTGGTAATTTTTGCATTGTTGAGGGATCTCCAAGATTCCAACCCTAACTTGGTAGGGATGAAAGATCCACCAAAATTAGCATTAGGGATAGGTTTAGGGATACTCATACCTGCCCAAAACCGTGATGGATCATGTATATATAGGTGATGATATCTCACCAAAATCAATCAAGCAATTTCATGTTTTTTCTCTCATAATGGTGCAATTGCTCTCTATGTTCATAATTGTTTGAGTACTTGTGATTACTAATGATTATAGGATTAAATGTAGGTCTGGTGTACAGTACTCAGACTGTGGGAGGCCGTACTTTCACACGTGTGAAGCCTTCTTCAAGAATTTGGGCCATTTAGTGAGGTTCAAGCATAGATTTTTGATGGATTTTGATGGTTCAACTTGTGCTAATCTTATGAAATCATAATCTATTGTTTCCCTCATCATTTCAAGTGTTTAAGGATCCTTATTTGCTGTAATTTTTACATGGTATCAGAGCCAAGGCTGAAATGAGCTAAATCCTTGGTTTGCATTCAATTTGATCACAATTTTTGATCTAAATCTTGTGTAGATTGGATCTTAGCATCTAGTATTGATTCTAGAACTCAAAGTGAGTCAAATACATTGGAGATTGGTGTTGTGTGACTTCATTTGCAGGTGTTTAGGTGTCTAAAACCAGAGGCAAAGTTGAATTCAATTCACATTACCAAGATAGCAAGTTTTGCTTGCTCCAAGCATTGATTTCTAAGCGAGTTTTGGAGGTGATTTCATAGAGAAGGCTTTCTAGCATTCAAGGAGAGGGAAGATCAGAGTTTTGGGGACTCTTCAAGGCTGTTCTAAGGTGTAGTAGACACCTCCTAAAGTGATTTAGGTTCAGTCCAACCATTGCTTGACTTATGCACCAAATTAGATCAATTTTTCATCAATTTTGATCATTTTTTGCTTGTGATTGGATAGTAGATTGTGTTGCATCCTCATTAAGTTCCATTTAGATCTTTTACAAGTGATTTTGGAAGTATATTAGGTTGCTGAAATTCACTCTTGATCAGATCATTTGGAAGCTTTAATGTTCTTTATAGAAAGAGGGGCAATTCTACTAGTATTGTCTACTTCAATCAAGCAAGTGCATTGTTTCTAGTATTCTATGATTTGATTTTGTTAGAGATCATTCTTAGATCTTTATAGGAAGTCTATTACTGATCTTTTCAAGTCCCTAAGAAGTGGGATAAGGTAGACCTTCAATCAAATCAATAGAAGTAACCTTCATTTGTGTCAAGTCCTTGATTAGGAGACTAGATGGCATCTATAAATGCATATCTTTTGGATACTAATGAAAGGCTCAACAAAACTAACTATTCCATATGGAAAGTTAGAATGGAATCTATCATGATCATGCAAGATCTGATGGAAATTGTAAATGGTAAGGAGGGTGAACCTATTCATCCTCAAGAAAAAGCCAAATACATCAAGAGGTGCAATGTTGCACTACATTGCATAAAAATGAATGTTGCAAATGAACTCTTAAGAGAGGTAGGAGATTGCACTTCAGCTCAAGATGCTTGGGAGACTTTGCAAAAGGTCTATGAATCCAAGAACCAAACTAGAATGTTAGCTTTGAAGAATCAAATCTATAGAAGCTATCAAAAGAAAGGAGAGAGTGCACATACTTTTGTCCTAAGAGTAAAAGAATTGAACAAAGAGCTAGCCTTTATAGGTGAACCTATCAAGGATGAAGAGCTTGTTCAACTCATATTGAATGGACTAAGCTTTGAATTTGACAATTTGGTTCAGCGATATGCAATTATGGGTAAGCTACCCATACTTGAAGAACTCCAAGGCACGCTCATGGCCAAGGAATCAAGAAGGAGCCAAATGCAAGAGAGGATGGATAGGCTTTCCATCCAAGGTGGAGATGACCAAGCTCTCTTCACCAAAGGCAAAGGCAAGTCCAAAGGCAAAGGATCAACATTCAAGAAGTCTACAAAGCTTGAGGATCAAGAAGGACCCCCAAAGGCATCTCCATCAACCACCAAAGTCAAGAAGGACAAATCAATGGTGAAGTGCTACTATTGTAGCAAGATGGGGCATTATGCCTCGGAATGCTTCAAGAGGAAGCAAGATCAAAGCCAAGCCAACATGAGCAAAGAGGAGGAGGAGGAGAGTTCACATGAGGACTCTCTCATGATGTCCATATTTTCTTCAACAAGCTTCAAAGGAGAAGATCCTTGGTGGATTGACTCGGGTGCTAGTTCACACATGACTAGTAAAAGGGAGTTTTTCTCTTCTCTCTTATCTTATGATGGACCTATAAAGTCTATCTATACAGCAAATGATGAAGCTTGTAAGATTGAAGGAGTTGGTAGCATTCCCCTTTGCTTAGGATCTTCCAAAAAGATCAACATAGAAGGTGTTTTGTACATTCCTACAATAACAAAGAATCTACTAAGTGTTGGCCAAATGGTAGACAATGGTTTCAATGTTGACTTTGCTTCAAATGAATGTTTCATCAAGAAGAAGGGTAAGATAGTGGCTAAGGGCACTAGACTTGGCAAACTTTATAAGCTGGATGCATTTGTGGATACTAATGTTGTCATGTTGGCCGAGAAGAGCAAGATATCTACCTTTACTTTATGGCACAAAAGACTTGGACATGTCAACTCGGGTTCCATGGAGGCTATGATCAAGGAGGAGTATGCTTTAGGCCTACCAAGGTCTATTGGGAAGGAAGACAAGGTTTGTGAAGCTTGTGCCTTATCCAAGGCACATAAGAAGGTGTTTCCTAACTCCATCACAAAGTCATCTCATCCTCTTGAACTCATACACTCGGATGTGCACATTGCTAGCACCAAATCTAATGGAGGTTCATCCATGTTTTTAACCTTCATTGATGACTACTCAAGATATTGTTGGGTGTTCTTACTTTCCTTCAAGTCTCAAGTATTTGATACTTTTGTAAAGTTCAAGTTGTTTGTGGAAAAGCATCATAATCATAGCATCAAGATTCTTAGAAGTGACAATGGTGGAGAATTCATCTCCAATGAGTTCAAGGCCTTTTGTGAGGAGGAAGGGATCAAGAAAGAGACTTCTTGTCCTTACACTCCTCAACAAAATGGAGTTGCTGAAAGAAGGAATAGAACATTATGTGAATGTTCTAAGGCTTTAAGATTAGATGCTTGTTTGCCCAAATCCTTTTGGGGTGAGTCTCTTGTATGTGCAAACTACTTGATGAATAGGGTGTCTTGCAAGGCAATTGAAGGCAAAACTCCTTATGAGATGTTGTATGAAAAAAAAACCCAATCTTAATCACTTGAAAGTTTTTGGGTGTATATGTTATGTGCATGTGCCATTGGAAACAAGAACCAAGGAGGATCCATCTTCCACAAGAGGGATCATGCTTGGATATGCAAGCTCAAGCAAGGGCTACAAAGTCTATCTCCCATCCTTGAACAAATTTGTTGTTTCAAGGGATGTCATCTTTGATGAACATCATATGCATATGCTTGAAGAAGGCTCAAGTGCTCCAACAATCAAGAAGAAGATGGCCGAGGAGCAAGATCTTGGTTTTGAGGAGGAGCTCATGGAGGAGCAAGCACCAAACCCACCTATCACACCAAGGAGATCTTCAAGGGCAAAAGTGGAGCCATCAAGGCTCACATATCAAGGCAAAGGACAGCAAGTTGAGGGTATCTCATCCACTTCTTATGCTTTATCTAGTTTTGAAGAACCGTCTAATGTTGAAGATGCATTGAACTCCAAAGAATGGTATAAAGCTATGTTGGATGAGTATGATGCCTTGATTGAGAATGAAACTTGGTTGCTTGTTGAGAGACCTCAAAGGAATGTAATAGGATGCAAGTGGGTCTTCAAGATTAAGTTGAATGCAAATGGGAGTGTTAACAAACATAAAGCAAGATTAGTTGCAAAAGGTTATGCTCAAGAGAGAGGGATAGACTATGAGGAAACTTTTGCACCCGTGGCCAAGATGGTCACAATAAGACTAATCATTGCACTTGCATCACATTTTGGATGGATTCTATGTCAAATGGATGTCTCTAATGCTTTCTTGAATGGTTTTTTGGAAGAGGATATCTATATGGAGCAGCCACAAGGGTTCATCAAGCATGGAATGGAGAACAAAGTATGCCATCTCCAAAGAAGCATCTATGGCTTGAAGCAAGCCTCGAGATCTTGGAATTCAAGACTACATTGCTATCTTATTTCACTTTCTTTTGTTCAAAGTGAATATGATCCCACTCTTTACATTAAGTTTGATGATGTTGGTATTGTACTTTTACTCATTTATGTAGATGACATCATCATTAGTGGAAATAGTGTTGATGGTATTGAAAAAATCAAGATAGATCTATCCTTAGAGTTCAAGATGGTAGATCTAGGGTGTCTTCACTTCATCTTCGGCATAGAAGTACTTAGAGGGTTTGATTTTATCTTTATAAGTCAAGTAAACTATGCTCAAAGTCTTTTGAAGAAGTTTAAGATGGAAGTATGCAAAAGTGTTGACACACCAATGGAGCAAGATGTAAAAGTGCCAAATGAAGATGATGAAAGATCCTTCATGGACGTCACTTTGTTTAGGCAACTTATAGGTTCCTTAATGTGGATCACTATAACTAGACCAGATCTTAGCTTTAGTGTATGTAGGTTGAGCCAATCCATGCAAAAGCCATTGAATATCCATTGGAAAAAGGCTAAGAGGATTCTAAGATACATCTCGGGTACATTGGATTTTGGGATTCTATATAGAGGAGATGTGATTAACCTTCATGCATTTAGTGATTCAGATTTTGCAGGGGACAAGAGGGATAGGAAATCAACAAGTGCCTATTCAACTTTCATAGGAGAAGGTGTGGTTTCATGGCTTTCAAAAAAGCAAGAAACTATATCTCTATCTTCAACCGAGGCCGAGTACAAAGCTTTGACAACCACTACAAAGGAGGTACTTTGGATCAAGAGATTATTGGTGGAACTAAAGATCATGGATTCAGAGGAGGCACCAATCATCTACAATGACAATATATCAGCCCAACACCTTGCATCTAACCCAATCTTCCATGCAAGATCTAAGCACATTGAGATATGCCATCACTTTGTGAGAGAAATGGTGCAAGCCAAGGAGATTGCTTTGGAGCATGTTCCAAGCAATGAATGTGTAGCTGATCTACTTACTAAACCACTTCAAAAGACACCTTTTATGAAGTTCAGATCATCACTTGGAGTGATTAGTAAAGCAATGATTGAACCAAGCTAGATAGTGAGGAGGAGTGTTAAAAATTCACAATTCTAGCTTGACTAGTTTTGGTCATATGACTTGTAAATAGTTAGATGGTCATGATGTGGCTTGTCACACGTGCCAAATAGCATAGGATTCCATTCATAAGGATGTTCTCAAGTAGACCTAAGTGTTAGAACCTTTGGAATGAGTCCAAATTATGCTTAGATACAAGGGAGAAAAAATAGGAGCTATTTTTGGTAATTTTTGCATTGTTGAGGGATCTCCAAGATTCCAACCCTAACTTGGTAGGGATGAAAGATCCACCAAAATTAGCATTAGGGATAGGTTTAGGGCTACTCATACCTGCCCAAAACCGTGATGGATCATGTATATATAGGTGATGATATCTCACCAAAATCAATCAAGCAATTTCATGTTTTTTCTCTCATAATGGTGCAATTGCTCTCTATGTTCATAATTGTTTGAGTACTTGTGATTACTAATGATTATAGGATTAAATGTAGGTCTGGTGTACAGTACTCAGACTGTGGGAGGCCGTACTTTCACACGTGTGAAGCCTTCTTCAAGAATTTGGGCCATTTAGTGAGGTTCAAGCATAGATTTTTGATGGATTTTGATGGTTCAACTTGTGCTAATCTTATGAAATCATAATCTATTGTTTCCCTCATCATTTCAAGTGTTTAAGGATCCTTATTTGCTGTAATTTTTACATTGCGGATCGAAATCGCGTACTCTAAGCAATTTCCTAGCAGCTAAAATGAAAGTCTGAATTAATGCGCAATGCTGATAAGTAGTAGCACAATAGCAATCTCTAAAACAACTCTAAGAAGTGAGCTACAATGCTCATGAGTGTTCAAGCTCGCAGCTTGAGAGAGAGAGAGAGAGAGAGAGAGAGAGAGAGAGAGAGAGAGAGAGAGAGAGAGAGAGAGAGAGAGAGAGAGAGAGAGAGAGAGAGAGAGAGAGAGAGAGAGAGAGAGAGAGAGAGAGAGAGAGAGAGAGAGAGAGAGAGAGAGAGAGAGAGAGAGAGAGCTAACTATTCAAATGCTTGCTGATTGATCTCTTGATAATCATGAAACTGTATGAATATGAACAACTATTTATACTAAGAAATTAGGTCGTCAAATGCGATCGCTAGTTGGCTGGTGATCAGCTGGCATCCATCCGGTCCTTGTCATTGATTGATGATAAGTGGTGAAATTGGCCGGAAACGTTTTGTCTGCATAAATGAACCAAAACTGTAGCTCTGCAGAAATGAACTAAAACAGCCACAAGCGACACTGTCGGGTTTTTTCGCGAAAAAGACAAAAAAGGAGAAGGTGCCCTTAAATCTCATTTAGAGTTGACCCACACTTTGTCAGAGTCATTTCTTTAACATTTGAGGTTTTTTGGAAAAAGCGAAAAATGCGACACTATGATTTTACTAGAGATTTTTGTCAAGCAAAAAATGCGAAAAAGGCGACACTGCATTTTTCAACAGGATTTCTGACAGGCGAAAAAGAAGACAATGTTGTAAACTCCGTGTAATTTTGCAGACTGTGTAAACACACGAGAAAATCCGCAGAACTGGATTAACAATGGATGAAGATTAAAACCGATTAGACGATTGGTAAGAAGGAGAATAATCCAACATTTCTCTTTAATCTGAATCCTTGAATGCCTTGACCTTCAAACTTAGTTCTACATAGAATCTTCTGTGTGATTCCAAACTTAATGCTTTGGTAAAAATATTAGTGTAGTGGGTTTCTTTCCTTGCCTAACCTCAAACCAATCAAAGAGATGAAGTTAGTTGTCACGCGTAGGTTCGTTCCCATGAGAGCGATAGTATAGTTCAGATTTCAGCATGAATGAAAGATCCAAATCTAACTCTAACATCCATTAACCCTAAACATTAACACTACATCCATTAACACTACGCATCCACAACAAAGATATCTTACTCTTTCTCGCTCTCCCTTTCTCTCTCATAAAAAGAATAATAACATACAATTCCAATAACATTCAGATCCAACAATTAGCAAAAACCAAAGAAAGCATGAGAGATGGAGGAAAAGTGATAGAGAGCACGGACATTCATCAATCCATTCCTGAAGAAAACCAATCTACTTTATTGAAATGAGGAAATGAACATGTGTAGGAACTTGAGTTGGTTGTGAGTCTAGTTTAGTCATATTTTGGTAAATCGTCAATAAGAGGCCAAAACTCAATTTAGACTTAGAGATAAACTTTTTGAAGTTATATTAGTACAAAATACATCCAATAAATACTTTTTGAAATTGTAGGAAAGTTGGTAGTCAAGTTTGAGAGAGATTCAAATTTGACTTTTGGGTACATTGAATCTAGACCCAAAAATAGTAGGGTTTACATTTTGGAGGGAAAGCCAAGTGGCCAGATAGGACTTGGACACTCTATAAAAGGATGTAACACTTAAGAAAATAATTTAAACACCTGACCGGATCAATCACCACAACACAACATCAAGTGCAACAAGACAAGACAACAGAATAGCTCACCTCAAATTGTATATTCAACTGATAAGCAAGTACAAAGATAAAATTGCTTAAAAGCACTCAAAGGGCTCGTAAAAGAAAGACGGCCCGATAATTTTGGAACCAAACACACGTGGTGTCGTCGAAATAAGAAAGCACTGTAAAAGTTGATCATTGCTATTTTAACTCTCTCCCTCAATGATCAACGTCTCTCTTTATTTTAGAGTTTACTCTATTCATGGAACATACCTCTATGATAGTATTACAAGTAAAGGCTTTTTACATAACCAGATCTAAGCCAAGTTTGGCTCTAAAAGTCTCAAACTTTTTTTTACTTAAAGCTTTCATTGATATATCAGCAACTTGTAACAACGTAGAACAATGTACAATACTTATATCTTCAGATTGTAGCTATTCACGCACAAAGTGATATTTTACCTCAATATGTTTTGTCCTTGTGTGAAAGACAAGATTCTTAGCCAATTGTATTCCACTTTGACTGTCACAGAAAATAACAGTAGGATTTACCTGCTTCATGCCAATCTCACATAACAACTCACGTAGCCAAACAGCTTCCTGGGTAGCAAAACTTAACACTTTATATTCGGCTTCTGTAGAAGAAAGAGAAATAGTATCTTTGCTTCTTGCTAGCCATGAAAAACAACCGCTACCAAAATTGAAGGCATAACCTATTGTTGACTTTCTATCATCTATACTTCCTGCCCAATCAGTGTCAACATAACCTTGCAACTTAGGTAAAACACTTTGTCTTTTGTAGATTAGGCCAAAGTTAGGTATACCTTTCACATACCTCAAAATCCTTTTTGCAGCTTTCCAATGGTTCATAGTGGGTGATGACATGAATTGACTAATCAAACTTACAACATAGCAGATATGAGGACGTGTAGTCGTAAGATATATCAAACTCCCAACTAGCTGACGAAATAGAGTAGCGTCAACATGTGCACTATCATCAATACGAGATAGTTTCTTACCAGCTTCGCAAGGGGTGATGGAAGGTTTGCACTCTGTCATGTGAAATCTCTCCAATACCTCGCCCACATACTTGTTTTGACATAACCTGATATCACTGCCAGTTTGCCATACTTCAACACCCAAACAGTAGTGCATAAGATCTAAATCTGCCATCTCAAACTGCTTGCATAAGTTGGCTTTGATAGAACGAGTGAGGTTCTCATCATTGCCCTTGATAATAATATCATCAACATAAAGTACAATCAAGGCAATGCTATCATCGTTTATAAGAACATTAAAATTTGGATCTGAATTTGTTCTTACAAACCCATGAGAAAGAAAATAATTGTCAATGCGTCCATACCATGCGCGTGGCACTTGCTTAAGGCCATAAAGTGCTTTGTGTAGTTTACATACCTTCTGTTCTTGTCCTTTTGCCATAAAGCCCTGCGGTTGGACCATGTAAACTTCTTCCTCTAAGTCACCATTCAAAAATGCGGACTTCACATCCATTTAATGGATCTTCCATCCAAAATGAGATGCTAGGGCAATGATAAAGCGTAGCATAGTCCACTTAGCCACTGAAGCAAATGTCTCTTCATAGCCAATTCCTTTGCTTTGCTCATAACCCTTCACTACTAGGCGTGCCTTATGCTTTGCTATCATGCCATCCGCATGAAACTTTGTTCTAAACACCCATTTGTTGTCAATGGGTTTCTTTCCAAGTGGTAGATTAACCAACTCCCATTTATCATGCCTGTGGATGGATTCCATCTCCTCTTTCACCGCCCTTTGCCACTCTTTGTGATCTTTTGCCTCATCGAAGGTTAATGGCTCTCGACACTTCAAAATGTCACTCATTAGGGCATAGTTCACATGATAACGATCGAGAGACTTCCTTTCCCGCATTGATCTTCTCACTTCTCCTTGTGTGCTAGATCCTGGTTGATTTAGCTTTGTGTCCTTCATGATCTTCTCATACCATTTTGGTATCTTAGATTCAGGTGATACACTACATGGAGAGTATGTATCCCAAGGAGTGTCCAAGTAACGTCTCTTACTTCCAACCGGTTTCTCCTTTATTGCTCCTATTGGAAAGTACCTCCCAATAGGCTCTTGAATAGGTGGTGTCCTTTCATACTCGCCCTCTCGACTCTCATCTTCATGTGCATCATCTTGTGGAGCGTCTTATTCATCTTCTTCTTCCAAAATTGTGAGAAGTCTTTTGATGCTTTCGCCACTTGCATGGTCTTCATCTTCATACCTATGCATCTCATCAAAGATCACATCTTTGCTAATGTGAATCTTGTTCATTACAGGATCAAAACACCTGTATGCCTTCGTCCTCTCGTCATAACCAACGAAGATACACTTGATTGCTTTGGCATCAAGTTTCTTTCGCTCTTCCTTTGGCACATGTACATAGGCCTTACATCCAATGACACAAAACTTGTCGATTTTTGGCTTTATTCCTATGAATGCTTCTTTGAGAGTCACATTTGAAACTGCAACAATAGGGCTCCTGTTTTGCAAGAATGTTGCCGCACTGCACGCTTCTGACAAAAGTGAATCGGTCAAACCCGTTTGCTTCATCATGGAGCATGCATTCTCCATAATAGTCTTGTTTTTCCTTTCAGCTACACCATTACTATGCGGCGTGTGTGATTGTGTGGATTGTCTTTTGATGTCGTGTTCTTTGCAAAAGTCCTCAAAATCATCAGATTTGTATTCGCCCCCTATATTTCATTTGAGCACTTTGATGCGTGCATCCAGTTGGTTCTCTACCAAAGTCTTGAACTCCTTGAAGCGAGCAAAAGCGTCAGATTTCTTCTTCAAGAAATAAATCCATGTCCTCCTAGAATAATCATCTATGAAAGTCATAAAATAATATGCTTTCCCCAACGACATGGTCTTCATTGGGCCACACAGGTTGCTGTGAATAAGTTCCAGCTCTTGCAGCTCCACCTTTCTTGAATGTCTCCCTGTGATGCTTTCCCATGACGCATCCTTCACATATTGCATGATGATCATCCTGCAATGTCGGTAATCCTATTACCATCGTTAGCTTCGCCATCAATCTCAAGCTCCCATAGTTCAAATGACCAAGTCTTCTGTGCCACAACTCAGATTGAGATGTTGTTGAGATAGCCAAACCATATTCTCCTGGTTTTACAGCATCCAGTTTATAAAGGCCATAGTTACTATCTCCACCACTTTATGATTGTGGTTCATATCCCTCATAAGGCATCCATCCTTGACAAATTCAACCTTAAGATGTTGATTAGCCATTACTCCAACAGAAAGCAAACTCTTTTTGAGTCCAGGAACATAAAGCACATTAGGGATGTTCTTGATTTACCATCAGGAAACTGCACAGGTACATTGCCCACACCCTGTATAGCTTGACAGGTAGCAGGCCTACGACATGCATATGTGGCCTGCTACACAAGCCTATGGTAGGCCTAGTGTGGCCTGCAATGTGGCAAACCCCAAGCATGCATGGTTTGCCATGTGGTAGGCCTACGTGGCTTGCCATATGGCAACTTTCGAGCCCAACTATGTATATATCTCTCTCTCTCTCTCTCTTTAGGTCCACTCAAGCCTATGTGGTAGAGCCCGGTTGGCTTGCCATACAAGCCTATGGTAGGCCTACATGGCTTGCCACTTGGAAAACCTCAAGCTTGCATGATTTGCCATGTGGTAGACCTACGTCGCTTGTCACATGGCAGTGTGCGACAGGCTTGGCAGATAGCAAACCACATAGGCAGCAGAGCCTGGTTGGCTTTCCAGCCTATGATGGGCCTACATGGCTTTTGCCATGTGGCTAACCCCAAGCCTACATGATTTGCGACATGGAATGCATACGTGACTTGCCACATGGCAGCCTATGACAGGCTTGGTAGATAGAAAGCCTATGTGTCCTGCTACACAAGCCTATGGGAGGCCATGTGGCAAGCCACACAAGAATATGGTAGGCCTACATGGCTTGCCACATGATAACTTTTGAGCTCGACCTCTTTCTCTCTCTAGGTCCACTCAGCCTACGTGGCAAAGCCTGGTTGGCTTGCCACACAAGCCTATGTTAGACCTACGTGAGTTTGCCACGTGACAAACTCTAAGCTTGCAGAACTTGCCACGTGGTAGACCTACATGGCTTTCCACAACAGCCTATGACAAGATTGGCAGATAGTAAATCTATGACATGCCTATGTGGCCTGCTACACAAGCCTATGGTAGTCCTACGTGGCTTACGACACGAGAAGTACCAACCTTACATTGTTTTCCACGTGGCAGGCCTACATGGCTTATTACATGGTAGTTTGTGAGGCCCACCTCCTTCTCTCTCTAGATCCACTCAAGCCTACATGGCAGAGCCTGGCTGGCTTGCCACACAAGCCTATGGCAAGCCTATGTGGCAACCTACAACATGCCACATAGGCTTGCCACACAAGCCACACAAGCCTATGGTAGCCTACGTGGCTTCAATCCCAAGCCTACATGGTTTTCCACGTGGCATGCCTACATGGCAACTTTCGAGCCACTATTTTCTCTCTCTCTCTCTCTCTCTCTCTCTCTCTATGTCCACTCAGGCCTACGTGGTAGAGCCTGGTTGGCTTGCCATGCAAGCCTATGTTAGAACTACATGATTGGCAAACCCCAAGCTTGCATGACTTGCCATGGGGTAGGCCTACATGGCTTGCCACGTGGCAGTCTACGACAAGCCTGGTAGATAGCAAACCTATGACATGCCTACGTGGCCTGCTACACAAGACTATGGTAGTCCTACGTGTTTTTCCACATGGCAAGTCCCAAGCCTACATGGTTTTACATGTGGCAAGCCTATGTGGCATACCATGTGACGACTTTTGAGCCCCATATCTCTAACTCTCTCTCTCTCTCTCTCTCTCTCTAGGTCCACTCAAGCCTACGTGGTAGAGCCTGGTTGGTTTGCCACAGAATCCTATGGTATGCCTACGTGGTTGACCACATGGCAACCCCAAGTCTGCATAGTTTGCCATGTGTTGACCTATGTGGCTTGCCATGTGAGACCCTGCGACAAGCTTGGCAGATAACAGGCCTATGACATGCATATGTGGCCTGCTACACAAGCCTATGGTAGGCCTATGTGGCTTGGCACGTGGCAAAACCCAAGCATGCATGGTTTTCATGTGGCAAGCCTACATGATAGGCCACAATGAGGTATACCTCCAGCCACATTCGATCTCTATTTGTGGGGGAGAGTTGTTTTCTTAAGGGCTCTCTCCCCTCGAAAAAATAAAGAGGCCCCATCCTCGAGTCCCACAAAAAAGTTTTTTTTTTTTTTTTTTCGGGGGGGGGGGGTTAGGGTGGTGTGTGTGGGAGTGTGGGGAGGATTTAGCCTCCCCATGTTAGATTTCTTATGCTCAATCCTAAACAAATCGTTCAAGTAATGGAAATCCTGAACACTGAAGGCCGACTACGTGTTTTCGGACCTTCACATTTTTTCCTTTGAGATTCTTTTGCCTTAACGATTTTAAGACACCTTCGCCTTTTTTGCCCCTTCGCAAAAAAGGAGACACAATAGCCAAAATGCCTTAGAAACCATTTTAAGGCACCTTCGTTTTTTTTTTTTCCGCCTTTTTTGCCCCTTCGCAAAAAAGGAGACACAGTAGTTAGAATGCCTTAGAAACCATTTTTAAGGCTTTTTTGCCTTTTTTTCCCTTTGCGAAAAAGGAGACACAGAGGCCAGAATGACTTAGAATCAATTTAAAGGCACCTTCGCCTTTTTTGCCTTTTTCTCCTTTTCCTTGCCTTCGACTTTTTCGCCTTTTTCTACCTTCGCTCTAAGGACACCTTCGCCTTTTTCTGCCTTCGCCTTTTCCGCTGCTGCTCATGCGCCCCTGCCGTTTTACGACACCCCACACATTCTTTTTTTTTTAGGGTGGGGGTGAGGTCTACATTCCCCCACCCTTGTCTCCCCTTAGTTTTTTGGGGGGAGGGAGGTGGGCCTTGACATAACCCCCCTTTACATTTTCCACTCTCTCGGCAACATGCAGGACACGTGTTGCATTAACAAACTCGACACAAGTCCTTTTGGACAACTTTCTTATCAATATCAGAGTATTTTTCTTTTCTTAAAATAGCAATCATACTATCAAGCTTTTTTCATACATCAACTTTTAGTACTCTGGTTTTGCCGTCTTTCTCGAAGTCTTGAGTGGCAGCAATAATATCTGTCCAGACTGAGTGTTGAATATTAGAAGCCTTACCAGTATGATTTGATAGAAAACGACGTGCTTTTGTTCCTCCTATGCTTGGCTTAGTTGGCATGTTCCCATTTTTTCCTGAAAACTTTTCATCTTTTTGAATTTTGACATGTCCTTTATGGAGTCCTGCTTTTGATAAAACATCTTCTAATCGAGAGATAGCTTCCTTTGCATAATGTTGGCTTAGTATTCCAAGCAAAAACTATATGAAGATAAATGATCTTTTCTATTAATCTAACTTTTGCATGAAGAGTGCAAACATGCACATTTTTAAGGGAATAGACAACACAGGCTTCCAGTTTGGATCTGCATATTCTCTAGTAATTCCTATACTCCTAGTTACATCTTTTGCCATTTTCATGCAGTACAAACAAGGGCGTTTTGATGTAGCACCGTGAGAGATATTATACATACATTTCAATGTTTTCAAATCACCTGCTAAGTGCCATTCAACATTGAAGTCTCCAGCTCCTGGAACATTGAGAAGTCCTCCATCCATATGGTCCTTGATGATCCTAGGATAAGATGTCCTTGAGAATATCCATGATAATATATCATGATCCTCTTTCAACACCTGTCCAAAGAATTAATCAGACTTAGTTTACAATGTATTAATACTATTCAATGAATGTAATGTAATAATGAGGCTAGTTACCTAAAACGCTGCCAACCACCATATATCATTTTCTGACTGGACACTGAATTTGAAATATTTTTGGTTCTCTGTTGGTGATAGAGCACCATTCATGAGAGTTATACTAACCCTTTCAATCTTCTGCCCTTTCACAATTTCTGACTCATCTAACTTAAGTACTATGATTATTTTGCCATTCACCTTTTCATAGGTTATATCATAGAATGTGACGATGTATCTCAGCAAGTAATTTAGATCAACAAATAAATTGTTTGATGAATTATAGAATATCGATCTTCCATCAGTTTCATACACCTCCTCAATATGAAATGGAGTTCTAGTGATCTTATGCATACCTATGTTTAATGTATCCCTCTCTTTCTTCAAGTGATATGTCCTAGGGATTGGGACTTTTCTGATTTGAACTTGCTTAAAAGCTTTTCTAATTAGTTTAAATATTGTTGCATATGCTTCCCTACTAATACTTGCAAAATCACAAGCACCCTGAACTATAGTCTTATCTAAAATATTTTGAATGTCCACCATCAAAGACTCTGCTATTTTACACTTTACATTTGAAATCCTATTGCTCATCATGATACACTCAGTGGATTGCAAGTCAATATTGTGCCCAATGACATTCCTAGTGAAGCATTGTCTTTAATATTCCGAGGAGCTACTAATTAACAGAATATCACCATAGCTGAAATTAAATCCAAATGTCATTGAAAAACTTACAAAATTCAGAATATGCTTACTTGAATGCACGGATCCTTCTATTTCGATAACCTCCTTTTGAAAGCGTTTGAATATCCTTGCAACTTTGTCACTTTTGCTTCTTACTTTCAGCCTTCTTCTTTACCAAATCCACATCCTTCAATAATTGTAAGTTTTCAATACGAATAGACTGTAAGACTGATTGCATTTGCTCTAGTTCTAATTTGATATTGATTGTTATCTTCTATAATGATTCATTATTTTTTTTTAAGTTGTTCATTTCTTCTAACGTCTTTTGGAGATGACAATCTCTATTCTGACAATAAGAGGATATCCGAATTAACTCATCTTCTAAAAAGTGAACTTTATTCATATAAAGTTGTTTTCCATGGTTTTGCAATCTTTCACAATATCCTAGTAATCTACTATGCCCATTGCATATCCATGTAACTAAATGAGTTATTGAAGAGAATGTGGGATGTGTCAAAGTGCTTGGATCTTGTGGATATAATATTCCATCTGTCCACAAATCCAAATTTTTCTTTCCTTCTGCCCTGTAACGAGAACGATCTTCAGCAGATATTTGAACTCCTTTGCCTCCTCTTCTCTGCAAAGGTGCCAAACCAATAGGGATATCCACATGTAGATGATATAATATCATCATCAAAAAAATATTTGAGTAATCAGTTGCATCAAAGTACTATGACCAAATTCTATGAAGCAAAACAAAATACTCATCTTTGATTATATTATATACTATGTACAATCAATCCAATCTCCATGCTTGTATGCTTGATTCAAATTTGGAAATGCCGCTCATTTTTTCATTCCAATAGGTAGTTGGTGCTCATATTTCCATTCTCGTGGAAGGAATGCATATGTAAACATTTTGCAATTTTTCCTGATTCGAATTTGGGGATGGCGGTCATATTTTAGATCCAGTGAAAATATTGCCCTTTTCGTAACCAATGGAGGGAATATTTTTGAATTTAGTCAAGTTATACTGCGAACTGTTAACAGTTCTTAACTGTGACTATAGACACTGTGGGTAGATCATTGGGAGTTGGGGAGGCCTTGGGAGTGGTGTGGGCAAGCAAATAAACAATATTGTTTTTTTTTTTATTTTGATATTTTTGTATATCCTACATGGCATTCCTTAAAGGGTCTTTTTGATATTAAGAACTCCTCTAATGACTTGTTTAGATTGGTTCTTCTTCTTGAAACAGTTTGATGCATAGTGGCATTTCTTGCCACAAAAAAAACACTTGATCTTTGACAGCTTCTTCTTGCCACTAGATGTTGCAACTTGTGAGGATTGATCCTCACCACCTTCTTTGGCTTTGTCCTTCTTGAGTTTTTGTTGAACTTTGACCTTGCCTCTTGACTTGTCTCTGATGAAGAGTGCTTTGTCATCTCCACCATCTTTCAATGAAAGTTTGTTGATCCTCTGTTCACAGATTCCACTCTATCTGTGAACACGGTTCTTTGGGTTTCTTTACTTCTTCGTTCTTTCTTCTGTATTTAGGGTTCTTACGGATCTTCTTCTTTATTAGAACAGTTACTAGACAGAAGTGTTACTCAGATTGCAGCGTGTATTTCCCAGCCTGTCAGTGGGAGTCACAGATCTGATACTCAGCTACATGCATTAACCAGCCATGTAACCAGTCTTAGCTCAAGAAGGTCAACGTTTTGGAACAAGGAGCAATCCTACCACTATCTACTAAATCAGAAAACAATCATGAACAAGATTAACTACTCAAACAAGAAACAAGAAACAAGAAACTAGATTCCTAACAGCATAGTAACAGTCCAAAAATCAAGAAACACTCATTTCTTGATGCTTAGATTGCCCAAGAACAATCAAGAATTGGAATGTAAAAAAGTATGCAAGATCTACACCACAAACCAGCCTATAGTTTACTTGCATGCTGATTCCTATCTTATTCCACAAACAAGAAATGAATCCTAATCCACAACTAAGTAAGAAACAAGAAAACAAGATCCTAGTTAATCCACAATACAAGGAAATCAAGCATGTTCATAGAAACTTCACTCAACAACATTGCCATGAACAAGGAGCTTAGCAATTATCAAGAACTCGTGGAGGATCCTCTTTATTTGCAGAGAACTTGACAATACATTCAAAGCTCCCTCACAAGAGAGGGGAGCCCTTAAATAAGCAAGAAGGCTGCTTATGTGGAGCCCAAGTGGCAATTCCACCAAATTAGAAATTACATGTGGAATTTGCCCTTCCACTAAAGGTCACCATCAAAAGGTGGCTCACTCTAACTAATTTAAGGGGGGTCTACATTTATTTAGCAATATGACTAGCTCCTACATGGTCGTTCCTTCTCTGGGATACACCATGTAGGCTCACATAGATATCTCACTGTCATCCTAGCTAGTAATCTCTCGGCTCTCATGCTCGGCTCTCAGCTTCTTCTGCTCTCCTCCTTCTGAGACCTCCTCGGTCATGGGTGAGAGGTATTTTGTGTCTTTGGCTTGGCTCGGCATCTGGAGATTCTCTGAAATCTGATAACATTATCCACCCCTAATCTGTTGCAGGACCCACTACAACACCGGTGATGTCTTTCGCTTGGCACTT
Source organism: Diphasiastrum complanatum (assembly GCA_029204225.1). NCBI lineage: Eukaryota > Viridiplantae > Streptophyta > Lycopodiopsida > Lycopodiales > Lycopodiaceae > Diphasiastrum > Diphasiastrum complanatum. The sequence continues at coordinate 28,302,403 of CM055102.1, read as the reverse complement.
GGAAAAGCGTGGATCTTCGTTCGCTTCCATAAATCTAGGTGTTTATTATCTGCAAAAAAAAAATTTATTATTGTTTTTTTCAAAATTGGAAGTCTCTCAATTGGCCACTACATTCCAGCCTTCCTGAGAACTTCTTGTGAGTCCTGCTCGCCTCGTCGTCATGCCGTTTGCTTTCTCACTCTCATCTTTCGCTCCAAGGCTTCAAACACTTGGAAGCGGAGCTTACTTCTGAAATTGAGCGGCCCCAGGTATTCTCTTATCTTCTCCACAAAGCCCATTTCTTGCTAGTCCTCTACCATGGTCACATAACGCGACGACATAAAGGCCGCTATGTAGTATAGTCTGGCCATCATTTCATGGTCTTCTTCCGACTGGAGGGCTACGTTCGCATTGATCTTAATGGGATCCAAGCCTCGATCCCAAAAACAATCTTGCTGCATAAAAAATACCATAGATTTGCAATATTCGGCACTTTCTTGCACGCAAAGATCGACACTTGTTTTGTACTTGTGCCTGAAGTCGAGTAACTGCAGCCTCAGATCATCCGGGGAGGTTCTCTCTGAAATTCCCGAAATGACTGGCCAGTTTACCAACTCCACTCGTGGCTTTTCTATCGGCCATGGATTTCTGCGTTTGAGTGGCATGTAGAAGGGATCTACTCGCTTCCATGTTGGTGCCTTCAGATACTCTTGGAGTCATTTGCTATCTTTCATGACTTTATTCCGCCACTCCGGTTGTGGTTGTAGCGCTGCGATGATCTCAGCCCTGGTGGAGTATTGGCTTTGATCTACGTCCTCTTTGCCTCCTCTCATGTTGGGAGGGTATTTCCTCTCAAACTTTTCTGACTCTCTTGTGTCAGCCAATTTGCTTATGGGCCTGGTAGGGGAAGTTGTCCTACACAGTTGGAATGGCCTCGCCAGATAATTATCTAGGGCCTTGGTTCCCGTGTCTTTTTCATTGGCTTTCTCGCTTGTCGACTGCTCAGTTGTGCCCGTATCTTGTCTGGGCGAGAACCTTCTTGTCTTTGGTTGATCTGCCAGGAAGTCATCATCACCCCCCATGTCGGTGTTAGTTTCTGGAAGGTCAGAGATGGAATGATCTGGAGAGAGGGGTGCGGAAACGACAGGTTTCAGAGGGGGTGGGTTTAACAAATTATACGCCGCACCGGGGGAGTGGAGTTGTTGGAGGAACTCGTCCTATCGGGCCTTGTATGTGTCAGCTGGACCTTTTGATGGGCCCATTATTTTGCTAGGAGGTGATGGAGAGAGGGAAGATGAAAGAATCGGGTAAGTTGGAATAAATGTTTTGAAAAAATTAAATGCAGAGTAGGAGGAGGGGTTAAAGGTGGGAGGGGTCAGGGAATAGTTCTGGAAGCAGCACCTGCTCTCTGGCAAACCGATCCCGAGCTACCGTCTGAAGATTGGGTTTGACTGTCCTGATTTCTTGTTCCATCATTCCCATCATCGTGCCGTGGCTTTGTTGATTGAGCGCCTGCTTGGGACTTGCACCCATAGTTGGTTCACATTGTCCAAGACTTGCTGCAGGGTCTTCGTGGTATCTTCCAGCTGCTTTTGGAACTCCAGGATGATCCTCTCTTGCTTGGCCACAATGTTTCGGAAATTTTTCTTTTCGGCCTCTTGTTCTTGGATTAGCCTTACATATTTTTCCATCCGGATGGCTGGGGCCTGTGGGGCCTGGAATGGAATATCCTTGGGCTTGACTAGAGGAGCGTCAACTGTCATTGCACTTGATGATCCATCTCATACTTGGTCGATTTGGACCTTCTGGTGCTTCAGTTGCTGCTGGACCTCTTCTAGAGTGGTCTTTTGCCTGGCCATCACGGATTTGATTTCCACTGTCTCTCTTTCTTTTTCTTTGGCCAGCCTCTGATGATGTGTGATTTCCTGGTCTTGATGCCGGACCTTGCTCTCGAGCATTTGATATTGGCTAACCAAACAATGCATATGGTAGCTCATTTTGGATAGGCCAATCATTGAGTGTTTGGCTGCTTTTGTGAGTTTGAGAGTTGGGTACTGATTAGAGTGTGGGATGGTGAGGCTAAACCAAAAAATAAACGTGGTGTTAGAGCTGAAGATGGAGGTGGAGGTGGAGGTAGTGGAGGGATGATGTTAGTAATTGTTGTGGTGGTGGCTAGTGGAGGGGTCAGACTTCTTCCTGGCTGCTTCTCCTTCTCTGGCTCGTTGTCATTTATTTCCATCAGGTCCGCAACATCAAAATATTACGATGTGTCCAATGTGTGGACTTGTTGGGCTTGTGGTTGTTGGTCTTGTGGTTGCTGAGCCGCTTCCGTGACCTGGGGACTGGATATCCCCACTCCTCCCCCCCAAAAAATTTGTGCCGGTGGTGATGTTGGTGGCATTGGCGTAGTAATCAGTGTGGGTGGGGTGGTGACTTGATCTGGCTAACTTGTGACTTGAGATACTATCGTGTCAGGTGCTGGTGTAGAGGTAGTTGCTCCATCACCCCCGTCAATGACATGTGAGGGTGATGAGTGTGGTGGTGAGGCCGTGGATGAGCTTCCATCATCTGAGGTGGAACAATCTGAAACTGATCTCCTTGGTGATGTGCTTGCAGCTTGAAGCTTCTTTTGCATCCTTTGTTGCCTTGTGTCTGGCAATTGGGCCTTGGAGGTATCGGCCTCTTGAGCTCCGAAGGTTGCAGCTGCTTGTGAGTCCAGTTGTGGGCTTCTTTGCTTCTGTACCAGAGGGAAAATACTGGTGTTTACTCGTTTAGGCTGGGATCCCGATGGTGAAGTTGCCCTTGATTGTGCACATTTGGACTTTATTGACTCAATGGAAATTTCCCATGCCTTGTCCGCAAGCTGCAAGTGTTGTTGAAGCTTTGGCCCGTTCTGGACTTGGTGGAGGGTGATATCTGTCAAGAGATATTCGAGTATTGTTATCAGCTGCTTGTTCTTAACGCACTCATGAAGGTAGTTTGAAACAGACTATGCCCAATCATAGAGGTTCTAGGCATGCAGTCGTGAATCTACCATCATGTGAAACAGGGACATGGGTACCCTCTGCAACTTGGTTCTTGGTCGTTGTGTGCACTTTGTCAGGTATGCACATGCCGCTTGTAGTTGTGGGTCATTGATTGCTTCGACTCGATACCCGTCCTTGTTTTTCCACTTGGCCACGAATGGGTCAATGAATTTGAAATATGTTGTTTGCTCGATTTTTTTAAGTGTCCTGGTGATAGCATTGGGTCCTCTTGGGAACCCAAAAGGTTGCAAGTCGGCCGTTGCAAATGATATGTTGTAAACATAGTTCCGCACAGGAGGAACTATTAGTTGGCACGACTTTGATGTAACATTGTAGTTGACAAATATCATATGCACGAGGTACGGGCTTTGATACCCCGTCAGGACTGGCATCTGAAACTCAATGGCTTGAAAGAAGGATGCTGCCTATTGGTACCAGTGTTGCATTTCAGTAGAATCTAGTTTGGACAATTGGATGTCGAGCTTATTGGCCTCAAGGTCATTAGAACTGAAAGCAGGGTTGGTAGACATGATGAAAAAACTGGGAAATAAAAATCTGGAAAAAAGGGTGTCGGTTGAGATTTCAGACAGGGTTAACAAATGTCGGTTGAGATGGGAGCGGAGAGTGTTGGCTCAGATGTGAGTGGAGGGCGTCGGCTGAGATTTGATCGGAGGTTGTCGGCTGAAATGTGATGGAAAGGCATCGACTGAGATGTGATAGAAAGGTGTCGGCTGAGATATGATAGAAAGGCGTCGGCTGAGATGTGATAGAAAGGCGTCGGCTGAGATATGATAGAAAGGCGTCGATTGAGATGTGATAGAAAGGCGTCGGCTGAGATGTGATGGAAGGTTTGGTTGAAGGGAGTGATGGCGGGAAAGGAATGGACTGTGAGGACCTGAGGTTGGGAAGGAAGGTGTGTGAAAGTGGAGGTGTTGTGGATAGAAGGGTATAGAGGATGTGTGGCAAACTAAGTATGGTGTGAACAATGGAATGTAGAAATTTCGAAAAAGAAGATGTTGGTATATGTTTGCGACTGAGCGAAAAGGATGAAGATATTGGGAGATGTAAAAAAAGTAGCTTTCGGTGAAAATGAGTTTTTTGGAGATGATGAAAGAAAAGTGTGTATGATTAAAAGGTGATACTCAATAGTGTAACAGAAGCGTGTTGAATGCTTGCGTGACACTACCCCTCAGCATGCAAAATGTTTCAAATGCGTTGTTCTCCATTGGTGATATTAGGTTTGGAGATTGTTTGTGATGGCGCTCTCAATGGAAAACACACTAGGATGGTTGATACTGGGTGGAGATGGTGTGGAAGCAACCACGGATGCACAGAATGAGAGAGCGCCAGGATCATGTAGGAGAGCTGGAAAATCACCAGTAGATCGTCGCCAAAGAGCCCCAGAGTTCGCACTTCGCTGAGGTGCAAATGGCGTTGAGGTGATGGCATTTATGGATGCCGTCGACTGGGTTTGAATGCGATGGGAAGTGTCTGTTCGTTGGATTTTGAATGAGAAACGTCGGTCGAGATTTGATGGAGTCGCGTCGGCGGAAATCTAAGAGAGTTGCGTAGGTCGATATCTGAGAGAGTCGTGTCAGTCAAGATCTGAGAGAGTCGCATTGGTCGAGATCTGATAAAAATCCATCGGTTGAGATATGAGCAGATCCCGTCGATTGAGATTTGAGCTGATCCTGTTGGTTGAGATTTGAGCTGATTCCGTCGGTTGAGATTTGAGTTGATCCTGTCGGTTGAGATTTGAGTGAATACCGTCGGTTGAGATTTGAGCTAATCCCGTCGGTTGAGATTTGAGTGGATCCCGTTGGTGGAGATTTGAGTGGATCCTGTCGGTTGAGATTTGACAAAATCCCAATATGAAGGAATGGATCTATGTGATGCTAGTGAAGAATGTCAAGTTGAAAATATGAGTGTGGCCCAGAGTAGAAGCTCTTATGAAAAGAGTGTATCCCTAGGAATGTTTGTATGCTTGAGATACCAGTTAGACAAAGATGAGATGGCTAAAGTGTGAGAATCATTTTCGATGGTGTAGCCTATCATTTGTTGATCTAGAACATCCATGACCCAGGAATATGTACAGGAAGAAGAGAATGCATAGAAAGTACATAAGTAATGGTATGAAGTATAAACAAGGAACGAGGTGAAAAATAGCCAAACTCAATGGGACAGCCAAAACGTATAATAATATTTTCGTAAAGAAAATGTGCGACTGTTTTTGCGTTGGTGTCCTTCGTTGCTCGAGCCTCCACCCACTTAGTGGCGTAATCTGTGGCTATGAGGATGTAACGAGCTTGAGTATGTTTTGCTGCTGGACTCATTGGTCCAACAAAGTCAATTCCCCACTTATGGAAGGCTTCGCCTTCTATAATGGGAGTCAACGGCGTGAAGTCTGCTTTGTTGTTTTTCTTGGCTCGTTGACAGACATCACATGCTTTAATGACAGCAAACATGTCCTTAAACAAAGATGGCCACCACAGTCCTGCTCAAAGGATAATCTTCGTTGTGGCTTCAACAAAAAAGTGACCACCTCCAATGCCCTCATGAGCCTGAGATATGATAGGTCGTATCTCTATTCATAAGCACATCGGCGAATGATACCGTCAACGCCCCTTTTGTAAAGTTGTCCCGCAATTAACTGAAAGGGCACTGCTTTTAGCAAAAAAAATTTTTTTGCCGCCGTACTCAGACCTTCTTTGAGTCTGCTTGTTGTGAGGAACTGGGTGATCTCCTCAGCCCATAAGGGTGTAGCATCAATCTGAAAAAGGCATGCATCAGGGAGATTATCGTTGACTGGTGCAGTTGCTTTTTCAGCACTTGGTAGTCTGGAAAGGTGGTCCACCATGAAATGTTGAGTCCCTTTCCGAATGACTACGCGAAAATTAAATTTCTCTAAAATCAACAGCCACCGAGCTATATGTCCCGTTTTACAGGATTTATTAACGATATATAAAAGGGCTTGATGGTCTGTGTAGAACGCAAAGGTCTGGCCTAATAAGTAATGTCTTAGTTGTTGCACATCATAGACCATCGCCAATGGTTCTCTCTCGGTGGTTGTATAGTTTACTTCAGCAGGCATCAATTGCCTGCTCAAGAAACGTATTGGAAAGTCTTTGCCATACTCGTCCGGTTGCGCAAGAAGACCTCCAATGGCATACTTACTTGCATCAATATGCACATGAAACTCTTTCGTGTAATTTGGCGAGCGGAGTATGGGAGCCGCGGTGAGGGCTGTTTTCAACTCCTCAAAGGCCTTAATTCGTTCTTCGGTCCAGCGAGGATCTACCACAACTAAATAAATGAGACGTGCCTTGCCGACATAGTTGATTATAAAGATGCGATAATACTTTGTATGACTGAGGAAGACATATACTTCCTTCACTGTTGCAGGTAAGGGCATTTCCACTATAACCTTGATTTTCGACGGGTCGGTAGAAATACCGTCCTTTGAAATTATTTGCCCGAGTACGACCCCATGGGTGACCCATATTTGGCATTTATCAGGGTTTAGTGAGATTCCAAATCTATGACAGCGAATGAAGATTTTCTCCAGGGCGTCAAGGTGTGTAGCTGCGGAGGAATGTACACCTAGATCATCGAGATAAATCTCCACGATTCGATGTAATAGATCTTGAAAGGCCAGTTGCATGACCCTTTGGAATGTTGAAGGGGCGTTGCATAAGCCAAAGGCATAACGTTATAAGCATAAACCATTCAAGGAAATATTTGAACAAGGAAATATTGCTGAATCCATTCAAGAAGTTGAAAGCTTCAACTCCTGCCATTTCCTCGAGGATTTGAGTCGTTAAAGGCAAGGGAAAATGGTATTTCTTCGTAACCGCATTAAGGTTTTTGAGATCGACATAGATACAAAGCTTGCCATTTTTCTTGGGTACAACCACAATGGGTGATACCCAATCAGTATGTTGAACTTCATAAATGAAGCCAGCATCCAACAATTTCTTAATATCTTCGTCGATCCTCTAATGATAGACATGGTTAGATTGATAGGATTTAGTCCTAATAGGCTTAGCATTATCTTCTAAAGGAATCCTATGGATGACTATTTCAGGTGGGATTCCTTTCATTTCTGTATAATTCCATGCAAATACATCCCTGTATTTACGAAGTAATGTTTCCAGATCAGCAAGTTGGGTTGATGACAAATGTGCACCAACATGAACTATTCGATCTGTCTCCTCGTCAGGATTTTTAAGGTTTAGTGGAATGGTCTTAGCAGGTCCTTCAAAGGAGTTGGAATTTGGTGTAGGCTCCCGATGTGGCTGTGGTAACTGGATAACAACGTCATCTAGTGTAAAGTCTTTGAACTTCTGTGGAAGATCAAAAGGTGGGTCAACAAAAGGTTCGGGAACTTTGGGAATCATCTGAAGTGATTCACTACCGGACGTGGAAGCTTGGTCGGATTGTTTGGTTTCTGTCCCTTTTGACAAGGGCTTGATCGGCTGTTTAAGCTTCTCATGCATCTGTTTTTGACGCTCAGTTAATTTTGTATCAATAACTTTAGTTTTTTGTAACCGAGGTTTTTGTGGTTTTTGAGTGGGCGGTGTTGGTGCCTCACTTATCAGATCATCGTCGATTGTATCCTAGACTTCGTCAGAATACACATCCCATGTATATACTTTGGGTTTGGGCTTGTATGTTTGTGTGTTGGGTACCTTGGATGTCAGTTGGACGTGAGCCAACGGTCTTGGTGTTGTTATCTCCTTAGGAATTGATTTTGGTGGATAAGGTTGTGCATCTAGATATAGGAGTACATGTTCATCCGTCATGTCTACATCATCCATGGAAAGAATACCTTCTTCCAAAACATGGGCGGTAGAGACACTAGGTTCTCTTGGGCACCACGCTATAGGAATCGGGTCAATCATCATAAGTGGGATGATGGGTGTGTTAATGTCTGTACATGATGGGAGAATATCCACATCTGTTGCAGCAGTTTCGATACGACATCTATTGGAATCAGTACAGTCCACAGTGGCTAGTGCGTGACCCCAATTGATTATGTCCGTGGATCTCGTATAATGACCTTTTGGTTGGATCGGGACGCTATCTGATTCATCATATGTTATGGATGACCAATCATTGTATACCTTGGCGGGCTTGACATGGCCTGTTGAGTCAACCGTGACTCGTTTATCGTGGTTACCAAAGGTAATTTTGCTATGCTTCCAATCTTGGACAACACCTGCCATCTGGAGCCAGGGTGTACCAAGAAGGAGTTTATATGTATTGTTATCTTCTGGTAAATCTAAGATGACACAATCTAGCACAAATTTGGCACCTGCTATGCGAACTTTTATATTTGATAAATGACCAGCATCGTCAATAACTCGTTGATCAGCCATGCGAAGTTTATATCGTGGTTGATCGAGGGTATGGAAGCCCCATGACTTTGCCAATGACAAAGCCATTATATTAATGCCTGATCCGCTATCTAGGATAGTAGATACTGCAGGATAGTCTTTATAGGACAAAGGTAGGGTGATGCTAGTCCCCTTAGCAACACCTATATTCAATATATTCATAGGAATCTGGGGAATTTCAGAGATTTTTTCTATTTTCCGTTGTTCATCAGAAATAGTAGACAACTGAAAATTTCGATGGATATAACATTGAAGCCCAGTGAACGATTTTATTGCGGTATGAAACGGCACGTTGAGTTGAGCTTGTAGGAGGTCAGAAAATACTTCAAGTCCCTGTAGGGATTGCTCCTTTTTGGGGATGTGAGCTGAGAAAAGACTTTCTGTATGTTCTTTCTCTCGCAAAAACTCATCTCAAAACTCATTGTATTGCCGTTGTTCCACCTTTGGTTTAGGGTAATCTTTTGGTAATGTGGAAGCCGTCAAGTGGCTTTCCTGGGGGTCAGCTGATTTGACATTATTTTGCTGCTGTTCTTGTTGTTGGCGTTGTGCTCTAGTGAGAACTCTAACAGGTTCAAATGAGATATGACGTGCTAAAAGGATCCTGTTAGGTTGTTTAGGGCAATCTTTGAAGCTGTGTTTGCGAACACAGTCTAGACATTCCGCATGGTATTGGTTTTTAACTTTACAATCGGCCATGAAATGTTCCGTTTCGCCACAAATAAAACAGCGGTTGCTCATTGGGCCTGTGGCAATAGCATAACCATCTTGATGGCTAGCTGTGCTGGATTTTTTGGTGGTGTTGAATACTCATCTCGTTTGCACGAGCATGAGTTGTCTATTTGATATTGTTGAGAACTAACAAATGGAAGTGTTGTATCTTGATGATATGAGTGATCATAGGAGTTTTAAGCAAAATGTGTCTGTGCAGACTCTCGAGGATTGCGATGTTTTTCTGCTCCTAGATCGGGTTGTCCTCGTGGAGGTGGTCCTAAGAGTGCCAGTTGTGGCTGAGGTTCATGTCGAGGTTGTCTAGGCAACTCTTGCATATGGATTTGGTTGTTTCATGGTGGATAGTGCGTGTGTTGGTTTTGTGAAACAAACGGTTGTCAAGGAGGTTGAATATGTCCTCCTGACTGGTTGTGAGGCTGGTTCCTCGGGTTATAATAGCAATAAAGAGAGGTATGCCCCATAAAGTCGTAGATGTCACATTTGATCAAGGAAGTATCTGGGATCGGTTGGTATGAAGTGCGTCATTGTCAGTGTGTGCACCTCGACAGTGAGGGCACCACGTGTTCTCTCGTCTATGGTGGATTTGGCCAGTGGGTAACTGACCCGACATCGAACTCTGGATAGACTTAAGAGTGTTTTGAAACTCTTTCGCGAGTTTCTCCACCTGTTGTTGGTGTTGCTGGTTAAGCAACTCCCTCTATGTTTTCCACAATTGTTTCTCGAGTTTCGTCGTTTGGTCAAGCTTCTTGGACAACACGATGTGCTCTTCGTTCACATGGTTCATCGACATCAGAGTCGTCGTCTTCCTCTCGAATGGCATCAGACATGGCTTGTTTCAATGATGTATATTCATCATTGGAACGAAGTTCACGTCTTATCCATCATGGGAGTCCATCGAGGAACCAAATTATGAGCATAGACTCAGTGGGTCGTTCTTATACCTGACTTTTTAATCTTTTAAATCGTTCAATATAGTCACGTACTTTCTCGTCTTTTGTCATTTTAATGTTACTTAGCTTGACAAAAGGACTTTCTATCAAGCGAAATGGCTTGAAGCGTTTGACAAAGGCCTCCTTCAAGAGTGGCCAGTCACATTTATCTTCACGATCAAGGTTAAAAAACCACTCTCGTGCTCGATCGATCATGGTCATCGAAAAGAGCTATACCATGGCTTCTGGTGATGTCTCGTCATAGACGTCACATGCGTTCTCAAAGACTTGAAGAAATCTTTGAGGATCAGTATTACCATCGTACTTAGGTAAATCTAGTTTTGGGGTACGTTTTTTAGTACGTGGAACATTATTCGCAAAAACTTTGTTTAAGTGAGCTTGTGCATGTGAAGATTCGGCAGCATGAAAATGTGGTCATTCGTATGGAGCTTCATAACGCATAGGTTCCCATCTGTTGAATGGGTTGGTGGATGGCTCTTGGACTTGAGATTTCATCTGAGAATATCTGTTAAATCAAGCATGTTCGGTGGATGGGGAGACCATCTCTGGTGGATAGTCCTTTGTAGAATTCGGATCATAAGGGCGATCCATAACAACTTGTAGAGTATCGTATGATTGTGTAAATAGGCTCTTGAATGCTTGTTACGGTGGCTACGGTTGTTGGAATGCGGTTGCTACGGGCCCACGGTGGCTGCGACTGCAATGCGACCAGTGGCAGTTGATACGGCTGAATGTGGTGGCAGTGGTCTAATGCGGTGGTAGCGGTCTAATGCGATGGTTGCGGTCTGTTGCGCTCTGTATGGTGGACGGATCCTACAGATCGGGATGGAGGGCAATGGTTTGCGGTGGGTGATGTACTTACGGGTTACAGTGGATTGCGAGTCCGTACAGATTGTGATGGGTGGGGGTCCTCACGGTTAGCGACGGTTTGCGGTCATATAGTTTATGATGGGTTATGATTGGTGGCGGTGGAATGTATGTATGCGGATTTTTACGGGTGAAGGAATGACGTGAGTGGATTGTGGTTGCTACGGTTCAATACTGCAGGTGGAATATCTGGGATTCGGTTTATATCGTTGAAAGAGTGTAGGTGTGTAATGGCAGTGCTTACGATAGGTGTGGTACTGTCATTGACGATGGCTATGGCTCAAGGCGATCACTACGGTGTATGGTAGGTGTGTGCGATGGCTACGGCTCAAGGTGTCAAGCAATGGGGTTTTGTTGAATGTATTCCCTACGGCTCAATCAGTTCTCACGGTGCAGAGCGGTCACTACGGGGCAATGCAGTTGTTATGGATGGAAGGTGGTCGCAATGATTGTAGTGTGTTTTATGGTGGTCTCAAAGGTTCAAGGGTCAGTTGAGATCGGAGAGCATCCGTCGATCGAGAACTGACGTGAGGGCGTCGGTCGAGATCTGATGCGAGGTCATCGATTGAGTTCTGAAGTGAGGTCGTCGATTGAGATTGGGAGGAAGTTGTCGATCGAGATATGACACGAGGTCGTTGGTCGAGATCTGACGCAAGAGCGTCGGTCGAGACGTGAGCAAATGCATCGATCAAGACGTGAGCCAGTGCGTCGGTTGAGATGAAACAAATGCGTCGAGCAAATGCGTTGGTTGAGATTCAAGCAAATGCGTCGGTTGAGACGTGAGCAAATGCGTCGGTTGAGACTTGAGCAAATGCGTCGATTGAGATTTAACTCAAGACATGGCAGGATTGTTCTGTAGTGGCTCGGTTGAGAGTCAATGTGTAGCAGTCCGGTCCAAACAAGAGTCGTGGCTCGGCTTGAGCGTGAAGCGTCGGTTTAGACTGAGCTTCATGCTAGTCAGGACGAAAGTGGTGTGGTCTGTAATGAAGGTGTGGAAGTCCTGAGAGCGATGGTTGTGCTACATAGATTGGAATGGTTTAGGGCTGTCTAATGTTTGTATAGCTACAGAATGGCACCAAATGTTCACAGATTCCACTCTATCTGTGAACACGGTTCTTTGGTTTTCTTTACTTCTTCGTTCTTTCTTTTGTAGTTATGGTTCTTACAGATCTTCTTCTTTATCAGAACAGTTACTAGACAGAAGTGTTACTCAGATTGCAGCGTGTATTTCCCAGCCTATCAGTGGGAGTCACGGATCCGATACTCAGCTACATGCATTAATCAGCCATGTAACCAGTCTTAGCTCAAGAAGATCAACGTTTTGGAACAGGGAGCAAATCTACCACTCTCTACTAAATTAGAAAACAATCAAGAACAAGTACTCAAAAAAGAAACAAGAAACAAGAAACTAGATTCCTAACAACATAGTAACAGTCCAAGAATCAAGAAACACTCATTTCTTGATGCTTAGACTGCCCAGGAACAATCAAGAACTGGAATGTAAGAAAGTATGCAAGATCTACACCACAAACCAGCCTATTTAGTTTACTTGCATGTTGATTCCTACCTTATTCCACAAACAAGAAATGAATCCTAATCCACAACTAAGTAAGAAACAAGAAAACAAGATCATAGTTAATCCACAATACAAGGAAATCAAGCATGCTCATAGAAACTTCACTCAAGAACATTGCCATGAACAAGCAGCTTAGCAATTATCAAGAACTCGTGGAGGAACCTCTTAATTTGCTCAAGAGAACTTGACAATACATGATAAATTTTACAGTTTTTAGGACAATAATGATTGTACTTTACAATCATAGAGAGTTATTGGTTGCTTAATCAATGAATCTATCAAGTTCTACACATTAGATCTTGATCTAGATTCACTACACTTGGATCTAAGCAAGAGCAATGGATCAACACATCATTTTTTTAGTGAGAGCGGCTTCACACGTGTGGAGTACTGTCCATTGTATGGCATTCACCTGAAACAACAAGTACAATGATACTAGATAGCAATCATGCATAAAAATCACAAGACAAATGACTAGAAATCTCACAAAAGTGTAGAGTGCAAAAGTCTCATCAATTTTCTTAGCAAAATGATGATCCTTTTATGGATCAAGTACATCCATGAGTCTAGTACAGTCCAGCAGACCTTCACACGTGTGAAGAGTGCCACATCACTCAGATCTATCCATTTTATCCATCCTTGATCCTTATCCAATAGTTGACCTTCTAGAATATGACTAAAATCCAAAAAGCTAGTCTCCTAGAATATAGGAATATTCCCTACATTTTGGGATCTAAGGAAAATGGTCAACTCTTATCTTCTAGTACTCTATACACACGTGTGAACATCCACTTGCCATGTGGGAGCATTTACTCATGCACATGCAAGGAAAAGCTAATTTGTAGGTGACTAGTCAACTTGACTAAAAACTAGTCATTTCATGTTCACACTAACTAGAATGATACAAAATCAATTTGGATATATACAAACATGAAAAGTACATCCTTTCACACGTGGGAACAGGCTACACACGTGTGAAATCATATCATCAACATATTCTAATGTTTGATCAATATTTACATGAACCAATGTCAAGTGAGAAGTGACAATTTTCAACACTCCTCCTCACTTCTAACTTGGCAAATCTAGTGTACATCTATCTACAATTCCAAGAGCATATCTTAACTTAAAAAATGGATCTTTGGACAATGGTTTGGTTAAGATATCAGCTATGCATTCGGATGATGGTACATGATGTAGTTGCACTTCCTTGGATTGTACCTTCTCCCTCACAAAGTGGTGAGCTATCTCAATATGCTTTGTTCTAGCATGGAAGATAGGATTTGAAGCAATTTGTTGAGAAGCTTGATTGTCACAAAATATGTAAGGGATCTCCTCGGCCTCTAGCACATGTAGTTCCATCAAGAGTCTTCTTATGCCAAAGCTCCACTTGAGTTAGCTCCTCCCTAGCCAAGTTCACACTTTCACTTGCAACATTAGCATCCAACTTGAAAATCTACCTTGCTTAATGCCACTAGCTATGCACTTATCATTTTTCAAGATGGAACAAACTCCATTCTTGAAATGTACATCTAGTCCATTGTCCATTAATTGTCCTACACTAAGCAAGTTTCTTGAAATGGTAGGAACATACAAAACATTATCTAGATCTATCCTTTTAGATGTGCCTAAACAAAGAGGCATAGATCCTATGCCATCTATCTTGCATGTGACTTCTTAGAGTCATTACAAGATAGAAGAGTAGAAAAATAATGCTTGTTAAAGGACATGTGGGAACTAGCCCCACTATCTATCCACCATGTGTCTTGACTTGAAGTTGGTGTAGATGCAACCATTAAGGATGTGTTGAATCCATTCTCATATTCTTCCTCTTGAGCAATGTTCCCTTGATCTCCTTTGGCTTGTTGATTCTTCTTCAAGTAGCATTCTGAGGCAAAGTGTCCTTTCTTTCCACAAAAGAAACACTTTAGTTTTGCCTTGTTCTTCACTTTGCCTTTGGAGGTAGATCCTCCATTCTTCATCTCGGCCTCCTTGCCTTGATTTTTCTTGAGTGAATTTTGCTTTTTCTTGACTTTAGATGTAAAGTTAGCTTTCTCCTCTCCTCCATTAGGTGACATGCTATCCATTCTTGTCTTGAGGTGTAGAAGCCTACTCTCCTCGGCCACAAGAACATTGTGCAACTTTTCAATGGATGGAAGAGAGTCTTGAATGGAAAATGATTGGACTAAGTTGGTAAACTCATCACTTAGACCATTCAAAATGATTTTTACTAGTTCTTGACCTTGGATCTTCTCTCCTATTGCACTTAACTCCTTGTTAAGAGATTTGATCCTAAGAACATACTCTTGTCCACTCTCTTCACTTCCTTTCATGCTTTGGAAAACTTGACTTCTTAGCATGAGGATTCTTGAAGTATTGTTGGATTCATAAATGCTCTTTAATGAATCCCAAGCCTCTTTGGATGAGGTACAAGAAGACACCTCTTTCAAGAGGTCACTGCATACATTTAACTTTATGCAATGTAGAGCTAATCTTGCTCTCTTCTTGTATTTGGCTTGTTCTTGGGGAGTTTGAGGCTCTTCCTCTACTCCTTGAACTATTTCATATAGATCATGGATCACTAGGAGTGATTCCATTCTCACTTTCCAAATGGAATAATTTGTGGAAGTGAGTCTCTCACTTGATTCCATCAAATATCCACCCATGGATGACATTTTAGAATGAATGCTCTTTTAAAAATCACAAAGATTTTTGAATTTTAAAAGATCTATGAAAAGGCCTAAAGCTTACTAGAATTCCTATAGGCTTGTCTCTATCAAACTAGCACACAAGCTTGAATGATACTCAAAGATCTTACCAAAAATTTCTAGCTTTCACTCTCACAAAAAAAATTGCTTTACACTTTTCTTAGAGATTTTACTTCAACTAAGGATCTGAACAAATCAGCCTCTTAAGATCTGATCTTAGAATCTAAAAAGAAATGCTTCAATGATCCAAAACACTATTTGGTCATAGGCATTACTTAGAATGAATCTAGATCAATACTATGCTTCAAAAAGCACCAAAAATGAACTAGTATTGTGATTTTGGGACCAACAAACACAAAGTAACTTGAATTGAAAGTTGTTGTACGGTTTCACACGTGTGAAAAGTACATACACAGCCTCCAAGTCATTTTTATCCAAATGATTTCAAGCTATCACTCTAGAAGAACTCGCCCTCACTAGTATTGGCCAAAAAACAAATTTTGCCAATGATCTTTACAAGATTTATGATTCAATGATCATTCTCTTACTTAGCTCTGATACCATGATAAATTTTACAGTTTTTAGGACAATAATGATTGTACTTTACAATCATAGAGAGTTATTGGTTGCTTAATCAATGAATCTATCAAGTTCTACACATTAGATATTGATCTAGATTCACTACACTTGGATTTAAGCAAGAGCAATGGATCAACACATCATTTTTTTAGTGAGAGCAGCTTCACACGTGTGGGATACTGTCCACTGTATGGCATGCACCTGAAACAACAAGTACAATGATACTAGATAGCAATCATGCATAAAAATCACAAGACAAATGACTAGAAATCTCACAAAAGTGTAGAGTGCAAAAGTCTCATCAATTTTCTTAGCAAAATGATGATTCTTTTATGGATCAAGTACATCCATGAGTCTGGTACAGTCCAGCAGGCCTTCACACATGTGAAGAGTGCCACATCACTCAGATCTATCCATTTTGTCCATCCTTGATCCTTATTCAATAGTTGACCTTCTAGAATATGACTAAAATCCAAAAAGCTAGTCTCCTAGAATATAGGAATATTCCCTACGAAATAGGATCTAAGGAAAATGGTCAACTCTTATCTTCTAGTACTCTATACACACGTGTGAACATCCACTTGCCATGTGGGAGCATTTACTCATGCACATGCATGGAAAAGCTAATTTGTAGGTGACTAGTCAACTTGACTAAAAACTAGTCATTTCATGTTCACACTAACTAGAATGATACAAAATCAATTTGGATATATACAAACATGAAAAGTACATCCTTTCACACGTGGGAACAGGCTCCACACGTGTGAAATCATATCATCAACATATTCTAATGTTTGATCAATATTTACATGAACCAATGTCAAGTGAGAAGTGACAATTTTCAACAATACATTCAAAGCTCCCTCACAAGAGAGGGAAGCCCTTAAATAAGCAAGAAGGCTGCCCATGTGGAGCCCAAGTGGTAATTCCACCAAATTAGAAATTACATGTGGAATTTGCCCTTCCACTAAAGGTCACCATCAAAAGGTGGCTCACTCTAACTAATTTAAGGGGGGTCTACTTATTTAGCAATATGACTAGCTCCTACATGGTCGTTCCTTCTCTGGGATACACCATGTAGGCTGACATAGATATCTCAATGTCATCCTAGCTAGTAATCTCTCGGCTCTCATGCTCGGCTCTCAGCTTCTTCTGCTCTCCTCCTTCTGAGACCTCCTCGGTCATCGGTGAGAGGTATTCTGTGTCTTTGGCTTGGCTCGGCATCTGGGGATTCTCTGGAATTTGCTAACATCCTCAGCATCTTGTTTTCTTGCTTGCTTTCTTCAACAATGAGAACACCTTGCAGTGTCTCCAAGGACGGAAGCTCCTCCCTGACAACATAAGTCTGCACAATATTGTCATACTCATCTCTAAGTCCATTAAGGACTACTTGAACAAGTTCAGTGTTCTTAAGAGAATCTCCAATACCAGCTAACTCTTGATGAAGAACCTTTACTCTCATTACATATGATGAAGCACTCTCATCAACTCTCTGATAACTTAGAAAGATTTGGTTTCTAAGTTTAAGCAATCTAGAAGTATTCTTAATTTCATAGATTGTTTTTAAGTGTCCCAAGCCTCCTTGGCAGTGGTGCAAGTACTGATCTCTCTTAACACTTCATTTGTGACATTCATTTTTATAAAATGAAGGGCAATTATGGTTCTTTTGTTGAATGCTGCAACTTCATTAGGTGCTACAGGTTCTTCTTCAGCTCCACTCACAATGTCCATTACATCTTGTAGAATCAATAATGATTCCATTCTAATCTTCCACATTGCATAAATGGAAGATGTTAATCTCTCACTGTGCTCCAAGAAATGTGAATCAGATGAAGACATTTTCTCTATGAGAGATTCTAGTAATGACAAAGATGAAGCTGAAATAATGTTGATCCAACCTATGAAATCTAGCAACAGAATGTGAGATCAAACTCTCAACTGAAAAAATCAATCGATCTTGAATTTGGATCTTGCTTCAATCATAAAAATGAAGCACATGCAAGTATGAAGTCTATCTCTCCCACGAGTTTCAAAGAACTGATAAACTCTTTAGGAACTTACATGCAACTCAGACACAATAATTTGTGTGAAATGAAAAGTCTAAGACCTCACAAAACTCACTTTTATCCAATTCTACTTGATTGATAATGAAAATTGAGAAAATTGGTGAAAAGAACTGATGTGTGCTCACTTTGGCATATCACACGAGATGAGTACTCTCCCAAACTCTCTGATTGCCTAAAACTCTTCTAAAAACAAATCAAATTGATTTAGAAACTTGAGCAACACATTCTACTCTTCAATTCCTATTTAACAAGCTATAGAACATCAAATTTGGATCATTCCTTGTGAAGTAGCACTCAAACAAAGAGGGCTGATTTCACACATGTGAGCTCTCTGTCCGTACAGGGCTCAGCTAAGGCAGATCAGGCTTGATTTGATCCACTTATGATCCACATATGGCTTGTTTGTCAGTGAGTTTGGATTCCTCTCCCAAATCCGAGTTTCTATAAGCAAAAGCACTATTGTTTAGATGTATACACCCTCACCTCTTCAAAGCATGAAGCTCTGATACCATGTGAAGTTTTTAGCACGTGTAAACTTCACCACACACCTTACAGGATCTTACTGAGGTGTTGTGATTGCACAAGATTGATCAAAGAACAAATTACTTGAAAAATCTAAGACAAGAGCACAATGACATACATCTGACTGAAAAAACTAACTTCTCATTATGAGGAATGAATGTCAGAAATAATTCTTAAGTGCTCAGTATGAGAAAAACAGGCTGCTCTTGGGTAGAGAGAGAAAATCAACACATGAAAACTCAGGTAGAGAGACAATGAGTCCAAGACACCAAAATTTCAATATTCACAATATGGCAAAACATGCCAAAGTTTTCCTACATAAAAGTGGCTCGAGTTCCTATAGTGGAGTTGCATGGAAAGTCCACTTAACTCAGTTAACTCAACTAACAGGGATCCACATGTGTAACTACTGCATGCATGGATATTGCATGTACTGCATGTCAACTCTCAAACTTGCTTAGACATGTGTAGATCATAAAAACCACTTTGCATGTTGCATGCACTGATTGGATGTGGCTTGCATGCACACTGAATGACATTGCATGTTATCTAAACTTTTGCATGACATCAAATTTGAATCTACCTAACTCAAACTTGACCTATTCTAGAAAGTTATGTGCTCAATTCACATACCTTTATGTACAATAAAGTTTACAATGGAAATAACATAGGCATGGCCCCAAAACTCAAGATAGGAAGATATTATTTTACTAATCTTCACACTCTAAGGATTTTTTGAATTATCAGACTTTCCACGGGAAAGGCTGAAATAAAAATGCATTTCTATGAAGATAAAATCGGCCGTGAAGGATTGGGAAGACTTCAAATGCAGGTCTGGTGGGCCCCTTAAACACACACTCTCTCTCTCTCTCTCTCTCTCTCTCTCTCTCTCTCTCTCTCTCTCTCTCTCTCTCTCTCTCTCTCTCTCTCTCTCTCTCTCTCTCTCTCTCTCTCTGAACTCAAAAACGGCCTCTTCTTTGCCTAAACAAGTTTTCTAATCTGGATTAATTAACTTGTTAATATTCCTATGTGGCAATTTACCTTGGGTTTAGCTTGAGTTAAAACCTAGTCACATAGGTTGCATTTGAACCTAGTATATTAAATAAAGAAAGATTAAAATTTAATGCTTGTAAAAAGATTTATTTATTTTTTAATTTGTGAAGGGTTGAAATTTTCACTTCATTCGTAATTTTTTTAGGCTTGTTTTGGAGAAAAACTAGGTTGCAAATTTTTTTGCATTTCATCTTGAAGTATATATTTTAAAAGTGCGCGCTCCAAACTCTACGCCACCGTCCTGCTCCTCGTAGACTCCCTGCTCATAGACTCTCTTCCATGCCTGCTCGCACAATCCCCACGGGTCGCTGGCCCGGATCGCTGCCCATCTCCCTGAAGGGCCCACGCAGTCTCCCAGGCGCCAGCGCGCCTGGCGCTATTGCCCAGGAGACCGCATGGGCCCTTCAGGGAGATGGGCAGCGACTCGGGCCAGCAGCCCGGGGGGAGTGTGCTAGCAAGAAGGTGCTGAGGCGGCTGTGTGGGCAAACCAAAGACATGGGCAGCGAGCTGGGCCAGCGGCCGGGGGGAATGAGTGAACAAGGAGGCATTCTGCACGGCGGCCATGCAGGGGAGTGTGGAGAGGAGGGGGGGATGTAAACCCCCCGTTACATTTTATTTTTTATTTTGTTTTCAATGGTACAAGGGGGGGACCCCCCTTGTACCATTTTTTGAATCTAAATCTCAATATGAAGTGTAAAAAAATTTGCAACGTCTTTTCTCTCCAAGACAAGCCTAAAACAAATATTGCAAAAAAAAATTTAGCCCTTCACAAATTCAAAATTTGAATTTGTTCCTTGCTTTTGAGTGTGACATTGTCATCAATAAGGGGCTAGGGGAGTATAGTTAAAGTGTGGTTAGTGGGTGAGTTAGATTTTGGGATTTCATCTAGGCCATTGGATATGCCATGTCATAGGGACCATTCTGTCTCAATTGTCACTCTTTTATTGGTACACATGTTGTCATTAACACTAATTATAATTAGTGAAGAGGCCCTTTTTGAGTCCAAAAAGGGCCCTAATGTCTCTCTCTCTCTCTCTCTCTCTCTCTCTCTCTCTCTCTCTCTCTCTCTCTCTCTCTCTCTCTCTCTCTCTCTCTCTAGTTCCACTCAAGCCTGCATGGCAGACCTACGTGGCATAACTTAGTTGGCTTGCCACATAAGCCTATGTGGTAGACCGCAACATGCCTATCTCTCCTCACTTTCTCTCACAAAAACAAACAAAACAAATTTTATCTCCAAAAAAAAAAAAAAAAACACAAAACAACTACCCGCAATCACCACATGGACCAAAAGCTCCAAATGCACCAACAACTCCAAGCACCAAAAAAAAAATGCACCAACAGCTCCAAGCACAGCTCCAAACATTTCAAACCTGCACACAAAAAAGTGAGAAGAAATCTACAGAACTGCGCGAAATTCCGAAAACCAAACAAATGTTGGATTTCGACATTCTAAAACACGTCGGAATCCGACATCTATTTAATTACTGCGTCAAATCTCCAATTTTTGTGATCTCGCATCAATGACGTGGACGTCAGATTCCGATGAAAGAACTAGAAATGACTCGCACAGGGGAACGATGCAAAAAACAAGTGAAATTGACTCGCACAGGGCTGAAGGATTCCCAAAAGAACTAGAAATGATTCGCACAAGGGAACGATGCAAAAAACAAGTGAAATTGACTCGCACAGGGCTGAAGGATTCCCAAAAGAACTAGAAATGACTCGCACAAGGGAACGATGCAAAAAACAAATCAAAGTGACTTGCACAGGGCTGAATGATACAAAAAAACTGAATAAATAAAATGACTCACACAGATACAAAAAACTCACATAGACCTGAATAAATAAATAAAAACAAGTCAAAATGACTCGCACAGATTGGAAGAATGCAAAAAACAAGTCAAAATGACTCGCACAAATTGGAAGAACGAAAAAAAAAACCTGGAAATGACTCGCACACCTGAAACCGTGGAGCTAGAAGATCAGAAGTAGACTTTGGAACTCCAACTCTTATGTGGTCATTGTAACCGGCTATGAACACCTCTGAAAAAAGTGTGAAAACCTCTGAAAATGTCAAAGCTCGTGCATGCAACTAGATGGGCAAATCCTGCTGGTTATTCTGATGGGCGGAGTGGGTTGGAAAACGCTGAAAAATGTTTAACACTACAAAACAGCTCAAGTACTTATGAAAAATGAAAAATGTTTGAAGTATGTCTGAAAACGTTGAAAAACAGCTGAAGTACTTATGAAAAACACCGCTATGAAAAACGAGTTCAAACATTTTGCGAGTAGATGAAAAGCGAGTTTTGCGAACTTTTTTTTTCACAATCTATTACTCATGGCTAGTTAAAAAAAAGAAATATAGATTAAAAAAACAAGGTAAATGTAGTTGGTCTACAAAATTGAACCACCTCATAGGACCTTTTTGTGGTTATGAAGCAAGATCTCTCATCTTTATGAAATAGATTCATGATAAGTGTTCAGAAGACAAGCATTCACATTCACTATGGTAGATTTTCAGAACTTGTCGTAAGTCACTCAAATTGTTAAATGGCAACTTGTTTTGGATTCCAAAAAAATGTTAAAATTTAGAGACTAAAAGACAATCGGTTAGCTCTATTCCAATAAGTTTGATTATGACAAGGTTTGCTTTTGAAGAATTATGTTTGGTGTGCCCTCAAAACTTGTGACACAATTTTACAAGTTTTAAGACAAATATAAGCAATGAAATCGTGTGTGCCATTGTTATTTATATTCTAGCAAGACTCAAGTGATAGTCGACTAAACCAAACTCGCTGCAATTAATTTATATCAGAGACAAGCGATGTATTCCAAGTTTGACATTTATTTTGGCTATGTTTATCTCAAGTCAAGACTCATTTCTTTAAGGCATGTTTATTTCCTAAGGACTTGTCCTTGGTTTTTAATCCATTGGCTATATTAATCAAACCTAAAGAGGTGACTATATTGGAATAATAATAATGATAATTATTCCTGATTTTATTAAAAATGATGGGAAAACCCATGATCAAACAAGAAGATTAAAGTATTTAAAATAAAATAACGACATAAATGAAAAAAGCTACCTAAAAGCTAAGTAAAACTTAGAATAGTAAGCTAATTACTTAAAACCAACTGCCCGATGTAAGTCAGAAATTAAATATTAAACTAATTACTCAAAACCAATTGCCTGATGTAAATCACTAACTAAAATAGATCTAGTAATAGGTAATGCAGGAAGCTTTGAAGCAGCCGCTCCTGCAAACTGAGCTCGTCGAAGAATTGAAATCGCTTGTGAACGTTGTAATGCTATAGAAATATGCTGGCGGTAGAAAGAAATAATGACAGAAGGTAAGGTAATGCTTTGTCCTAGGCGTTTCACCATAAGCTCCGCACATAAAGATAAAAAATCATTAAATTTCTTGTGAAGACAACCATAAGTTTCCAATGAAATCTTCACTGGGTGCACGATCATTATAATCTCGTTCCTTTTCTTGAGCTGCTTGAGATGCAGCGACCCCTTGCGTGGTGGAAGAACGACGAAGAAGGTCTTGACGAGAGGGATCAACAATTACAACATCTCCCAGAGTACGAATTCCATCACGTGAGAGAACAAGGTCAACTCGTCGTCGGGTAGATTGCGAAGAAGGCCCTGGTAAAATGTGTGTTTGTTCTCGAACAACATGAAAGCCACTATCATGAGCAATAGCAGCTAGGGCATCACGAATGGAATCATGTGAAACAATACGTTCTCCACCTGATGGACAACGCATAAGATGATTACCCAAGGAATCCAATACATGAACACTTAGAGAAATAAAGAAGTTAGTTTTTGCCTATGAGAGAAGAAATCTAAATCAAGCTGGTATTTACTGGTGGTATTGGAGCTCAATGATTTGCTATATGACAATTATCTGTTCCTATCAACTTAGCGAATTTCGAAGAACTAGACAAGTTTTGACTTAGAAAAGATGACTCAGCTTTTACGAGCTAAGAGCTCCAGCCTCCCGCTAATGCATTGATCAGATGATATATGATGGTGGATTTGGAGAGTTTCCGAAGCTATTTTTGGTGACATTGTGAATTTTTATGCCAAGAAACAATGCATGTGAACAAAGGATGGACCAGTGGCTAATTGCTTTCAGCTTGCTCATCTATTGCCAAGGGGGTCACTCTACGATGTCAAGTGCGATGAAATACTTGGCATCATGGTTTTGGTTGTAAGGACGTGAGGAACTAGAGCTGCATAGGTTGCTACTTCAGGTATTTGTCGGCCCAGCTATTATTCTCGCTGACAGTATTTGAAATCCTGACGGTGCGCATGTTTACCTTTTGCTTGTTGTCGAACTTTTCGAAACGAATAGTGTATGTTTATACTAACCATAAACAGTTGCAATCCTGGAGTATCCAATGATGATGCTTGTCAGAAATCACACTCTGATCATTCCGCCAAAGGGAATACTGCTCGTTCTACAATTTATCCATGAGATTCGTTAGTTTTACGTCGGCTGGTTGCAGATGCCAGCACGCTCATCTTCAGACATGATTCAACACAGGAGTAGGGCCTAAGGTTCAAATATTATGACTGACTTACTGAATGTTATTCTAAGGTCTTCCTTAAAGTTTAGATAATCAGAATAATGCTGTTTCCTCTATGCATGTTATTCGCGACACTTCACACTCTGTTTTACCGAATTTCATATGGAACTTCAAGTTAATGTTTCGTATGGTTCATGATATTCACCTCGTCGGTTGATCCCTTGGATGATTTTACTCGGTTTATGGACGCACAGCTCTACTCGAAATTCAGACCTGAAATAAACTCAAAGTTGAAAGAAATATGTCTATTTGAACTAAATCGATCCTTCTTAGACTCAATCTATTCCAAATCAATGTTTCAGTTTTCAACAATAACAACCCATAGCATTTCGATCTGTCATTCTTCAGCATCCCTAGGCGCACTTTCTAAATTGAACCTGTATTGATCTGTAGTTACCTACTGCAGTTAGCTATCGGTCCATTGGACATTGCATTTTTTCCGTTGACCTATTTCAGAATGAACAGACAGCCCTCGCATGGCCAAAAAACTCGAGCTGCAGGCAAATCTTTTTTGCCATGGCATTGATGTGTTTGATTTGAAAGAATAGAGAGCGTGGAGAAAAGAGTAATAAAAAGAAAAGAGAGTGAGCGAGAACCCTCCTGGCTGCTGTTCTGGGCGACTCCTGGCGCTGGTGAAGGCTACTAAGGGCGGGCAGATTGTGGATCGTGGGGGCGCGTGGAGGCGCGATGGCCTCCGCCTCCGCTGGGGCTTTAGAGCACGGCTCACGCGTGGGAGTGGTTTGGCCCCGGTGCCCCCCCCGGCTGACGCGTGTCATTCGCGCGGTGCCCGTAAAAAATTAGCGGGCGCGTGATTTTGCCGGGTGGTGCTAGGGCGGGTCCTAGGGGGCGAGGCTCTCTCTCTCTCTCTCTCTCTCTCTCTCTCTCTCTCTCTCTCTCTCGCGGGATTTGTTGTGAAGAAAAGAGCAACGAAAAAAAATTTGCCCTGCAGCTCTACTCACCGGGCGCGTGATTTTGCCGGGTGGTGCTAGGGCGGGTCCTAGAGGGCGAGGCTCTCTCTCTCTCTCTCTCTCTCTCTCTCTCTCTCTCTCTCTCTCTCTCTCTCTCTCTCTCTCGCGGGATTTGTTGTGAAGAAAAGAGCAACGAAAAAATTTTTGCCCTGCAGCTGTACTCACCGGCGAGTAGAGCTGCAGGGCAAATTTTTTATTTACAATTTTGTCCAATACCCAAGTTTCAATTCTCTGCTCAGGCAGATAGCCACGTGGCATGTTCAAGAGTGTAGGATTACATGAAAATCAAAGGCTATGATTTCAAAGCTCCTAACTAACTCGTAACGTGGCATGTTCTGGAGTGTAAGGTTACATGAAAATCAAAGGTTATGATTTCATAGCTAGTAACTTGTAAATAGAAAGTTCTGCATGCGCAACACAAGAGCGGAGTTTCTGTGTTCGATCTATTGCAGGTTTTTTCGTTTTTCAATGCCCTGTTGCATGCAAAATCTTTTCTTTTGATACAAAAGCATTGGAGACGTGAACGTTAGCACCACAGGACAGGAGCGGAGTTTGCATGTTGTTGAGGTGGACGTTGGCAGCATGGGAGGGGAGTTTGCATGCTGTTTTTCTGTTGTGTTTTGGCAAGAAAGGCAATCGGCTGGCTCATAGAAAGTTGTAAGAGAAAAGGCTGAAGATCAAGGAAGCTCCAGGCTGCTATACGTGGGATGACGCTTGCTCTTAATTGCGATCAGCAAGAGTACGATGCTGGTGTAGATTGGCAGATGCAGATGGACAATTCTGGTGCTACTGCAAGTAGCGGAGATAGTTGCCATGGCTTCTTAGACGTGATGTTAGACATGCATGAAGACTCCGTCAGTCTTTGTAGAGTGCTCCAGCAGCAATTGATAATGAGCAGGCGAGTGCTATTATTGGATGGGATCGAAAACCGTCGCTTCGAAGCTCCCTTACACACAACGCCTCTTCTCGGTTGAAAAAACTGACACAAGAAATTAAAAAACTGTCTGTAAACCCCGCAACAGTGCTATAGTCAGAGCTTTCTCCGAAAGACATGCTCATGGATTCGATCCATTGGTGCAACTAGAGAAGTTCCATCGGATGACATCCGGAGCTAAGCAAGCCTTGTGAGGCCTTCGATTTTTCAGCAAAACTACCAATGTTGATCAGAACGCTCTATGGCAGGCAGTGAAGGCTCGATTCGATTAGCTGGCGTCGTCGGATGACATGCTTTTTCTAAACAAATTTGGACCCTGCGTTGGTGAGCAGCTAAAATGCTTCTACTTTAAGCTCGCAAGCTGAGGCAATATTAAGATTTGTGATCGAGATGAACTTCTTAAAAAGGTAGGCATATGTGTGCGACGGTACTTCATCTCTTGCATCGCGTTGCTTGCAAGAATGAAGGACTCGGACGAGTTTGCAGGAGAACTTTTTGATGCTCTCGCCAGGAGAAAAGGGCTTCGGGGTGACTGCATTTCCAAGGCTGTTCTCCATGAGTTTTGGTTACACGGATGCTAATCTTCAAATTCCACAAAGAAAACTTCTAGCTACTTAGTGAGCTTTGCTTAGATGTTGTGAGCAAACATTCTATGGTTTGGTAGCTACCATTGTGCTTGGAGAGGAATGATTCAACTTGATTGTGCATGTATAATAGGATGGCACCAGCTGTAAAATATGAGGTTACATGACAATTGAGATGCTATTATTATCATGACAGACTGCAGCAGAGGCATTCAGAAAATATATTGTGTACAAAAGCTGTGTGAGGGAACCCAGTCGTTACAAAAAAATTAGGGAGCTTGTGACATGTGTTTCCAAAAATTGATCTGGCCAGCCTACACTACATTTCATGTCAATTGAATTCGACATCTTTCTAACTAGTAGTTCAAAAAAAAACTCAGGAACTCTTCATCTCTTACAAGCTTCAGGTATTTTATTTTTTTTCCTGCTTCTACTCTTTGCTTTTTTCTTCTGGTTCTTTCTATAAATGAATCTACTACTACTTACAAGGTCTGTTTATTTTGGCATCATCACCCAAGGCTTCACAATTTAAAAGAAGTAGCAAGAGGTAAAAAAAATAGTACTCTACCAATCTCAGACCGCATTATTACAACCTATGAAGATGAAATGAAGTCCTAGTTACTGAACTGAATAATGAATGAATGAGCTACTTATTCAACAACGAAATTTCTGAATTTGTTATTCCAGTTGCAAACAATTGAGGTAGAAGAAGTCCTTTGCGTCTCTAACATGTACATAGTGCTTTGAGTACATTTCACATGCTTCATCAAAGCTTTTTAGGGACGAGTGCAAAGCCACATATATAGCCTAAGATGATTAGGAGAGAACATTCATTGATACATGATGATGAACATTTCATTTTTTGATAAATGATGAAACAAACAGAATCTTTTTTAACAAAAAGTCGTACATCTTCATTTGCATTCTGCACACTCACTATAGTGCTAATAGAGACCTTGTGATCTGTTCTTTCTCTCTGCATGTAGTGTGTCATTACAATTTTGTGGAGAGGTTTATTGGGTGGTTGCTTTTTCATCTTTATTTGTCTTCCTCTTCTGCATCATTTCCTTTGTTAGCGAACGCGTCACTCTATTTACTGCTTACTTTTTCCGAGAGCAAGACCTATCCTTTGATCGCACAAACACATGCCCTAGGAACTGGATCGAGCATTTCAGGAGCTCAATTCAATTTTTCCAGCACATTTAAAGAAGAAGAGGACAAAAAACAAGATGAAGTACTCAAGATGGCCGGTAGTGGAGCTTTGCATTGCAGGAGAGCGTTTGCGTTTTGAGCAAGATAATGGATCGATGCATGTGGGCACTTCTGTCTGGCCCTACTCTCTGCCTCTTGCCAAATGGATGTAGCAACAGATTCTTCAGCTCACAATACTCAGGATGGTTGTCAACAATTCTGCCTGAAAGTAATGGGAAAGCGAGGCATGGAGCTTGATGTAGGGTGTGGAGTCACAGGCATGGCTCTAGCTCCTCTAGGCTTGAATATTCTTCTCATAGACATACTTGTTCTGTTACCAACACTCAAGCAAAATGTGAAGAAAAACATGTTGGCCACATCCTTGGCGTTGGCAGGCAAAGTTGATTGCAAGGCCGGGAAGATGAAGTTAGGGCAATTGTGTTGGGAGAGCATGAAGCAGATTGCAGTCACCAAGCCCCAATTTGCTTATATTAATGCCGCTAATGTTGTGTATCTGGAGAATAAAATGGAGACTCTTTTGTCCACAATTTACTCTCTTGTTTTCTCTTCCTCTCTATTGCTCTTTATCCTTAGGGGTTTTTTAAAACTTTGTCATCTTTTAGACTCAAAAATTCTAATTTCTTTTTAGTGTTTACAATTTTGTCCTATGCCTAAGTTCAACCCATTTTCTCAAAGACAATAGCCATGTGGCATATTGTAGAGCTTTTGTAGTTCTTGTGGCAAGCATCTAAAGCTTGAATTATGTATCATCCATCTCCTTGCATGATGACAATAAGACCTCTACATAACCACGAAATAACATCTTAAGAAAAAAGCATGATTTTTGTATCAGAAGTTGCTATGTCATAACTTAGGAGATTGATGGGAAAGAAGACAGGTGATCTATTAAGCCTTGTGGATGGGCTTTTGTAGCTCTCATTTGCAGCGCTGGTCTTGCTCGGAAGCTTGCATTTTGTTTGCTTCCTTGGTTATTACGATTGTGATTATTGTGCCTACTTTGTTTGTGTTGCCTGAATCAAAAGTCCTAAGTGTTTTACCTATGTTGTGTTGCAGGCTTGATCAAGATTTCAAGATGGTGAACGATGTTAGTCAATGATGATCAGGGTGTGTGCTTAACTAGGTTGCTTGCTAAATGGCTTAGTAACAAATTGAGTTTTTCAGTCCAACTTCATTTCAAGAGTTGTCTTGTAACTCTCTGTTTCTAATTGTTTACAAATAGATTGATACTTGTAATTGTAAATACATGTTTTATATTTATGAGCTGAGTACAAGTCAAGCTAGCTTGGACCTGATTAGAACTCATCAAGGTCTTTCATACACATGTACCAAACAATTAATATATGACGATCCTGGTGTTACACTACAATCTGTTGTGGCCAGGGTCGATGTCTTCTGTTGTTTGGTTGTGGCCAGGGTTGATGTCTTTTGTGTGGTCAATGCTTAGAGTTCATTTTGTTATTAACATGAAACAATGATCATTGATGTTACATAGGGAATTATAATTAACTTTTTCAAATAATTTGTTGGTGATAAAAAAATTGTATAGCACATGGATATGATTTACTTAAAGATTTACAATAGTCCCCAAATCTCTTCAAATTTTTTTCCATCTTAATGTGCCTCTAGAAAACACTCTTCTATGATGTAGCAAACATTTAAGCTCTTTTTGCTAAGAACTTTTCGAACAAGTTAGTTGACCATTTTTTATAAGTGATATGTGCACCTTTAAGAATTTGGCTGATGCAAGTCCATGCAGCTAATCATTGGTATTTTGCTTTGGAGAAATGGGAGATACTCATTTTCCAAATTGTACAAGCATCTTAATAAAATAGACACATCAGCTTGTAAGTATGACTAATGGAAGCTTATATGTCCATACACATGACCTAAATTTGTCAATTTACTATGCTTCTATACTAACGATTGTTTTCAAAGTAAAAAACCATTGTCTGAAAGAACATTGAGCAAGCTTTGTACACTATTTGAGATGTTTCAAGGCAATTTGCAAATCGCAACTTCAAATTTTATTTTTCATATTGCATTGGCGTTTGGGAGAAAGGCGAATCTCCTAGTTTCGCCACCTCTTCTTTTGCCATCTTACATTTGATAAAAAAGATGGCTCTCTAACAACTAACTTTTTTTTAACAAACACTAACATTGTGGAAAGATCTCAAATATTTTACAAAGCTCATTCAATGTTCTTTCAAACAATGATTTTTTATTCTATATTTATGAAAAAAATGTTTTCCTCAACAAGAATAACATATTTAGATTTACTTAGTCAACCTTGTCATTAGCAATCAAAATTATCTAGAAGATATAGCAACTATCAACTATTTCAGTTTGGACATCGTTCTTAATTATTGCTCACTTCGAATGTCTTGACTGCTTTGAAATTTTTTAAGAACACATGAACATCTAATTCTTGTAATTACCAAATACTTGATTGCATGTCTCTTTTTGGCAATGACAATTCTCTCTTTAATAGAGACCAATTATGCTATTGTATATAGTTCTTTGCTATTTTTTTTCTTTTTTAAAAAACTACTTCTATTTAACTACAACACAAGACATCAAACATGTGTGACAAGTACGAACTTTACTTCGAAAAGGTAAAATTTGTAAACATTTTCTTTGTTGAGATGTTAGATAAATCATATGCCTCTAATGTCATTGAAATGAACTCAAGATAGTAAACCACAATAATTCTTTCACTGGGTATTTGCATATGTCAACTTCAAAACAATATTTGCCTACAATTACCAAGACATGAAAGCGAATGGATCTCCTCCTCCATGACATGAAGCTCCACCAATAGCCTTTTGAGCCACAAGACCTCCTTGCATGTTGATGTCAAGGCCTTGTATTCGGATTCTGTGGAAGATAGGGAGATGGTATCTTGCCTTTTGGAAAGCCATGATACTACTCCATCACATAGAAAGGTGGCAAAGGCAGTTGTTGATCTTCTATCCACTTTGTCACCTGCAAGTAGAGTATGATGCTCTTATTGAGAATCATACTTGGGATCTTGTGGATCTTCCTCAAGGGAAGAAACCTCTTGATTGCAAGTGGGTATTTCGATTGAAGTATAATCAAGGTGGATCAATAAGCAAGCATAAATCTAGGCTTGTTGCCAAAGATTTTTTACAAACCAAAGGCATTGACTATGATGAGACTTTTGCTCCTGTGGCTAAGCCTGTTACTATCAGGTCGATCATTAGTCTTGCTACAACCTTCAATTGGGAGCTATTCCAACTTGACTTCACAAATGCATTCCTCAATGGTTACTTGGAGGAAGAGATCTACATGAGGCAACCCGAGGGCTTCATCAAGGCAAAGCATGAAGGAAAGGTGTGTTTTTTGAAGAAGAGCCTTTATGGGCTCAAGAAGCACCTAGAGCATGGTACTCTAGGCTAAACTCTTTTCTCATTTCCATCAATTTTGTAATGAGTGCCTATGATCCATCACTGTATATAAGTTTTCATGATGGCATGATCATTATTCTTGTTTTGTATGTAGATGACATTATCTTGAGTGGTAATGATCTAGATGGAATTAGAGATGTAAAAATTGCTTTAGCAAAAGAGTTTAAGATGGTAGATCTCGGCCTATTAAGCTTCATTCTTGGAATAGAGGTTATTAGGAGATGTGATTTTAGCTTCATTTGTCAATCTAAATATGCTACATCCATCCTAGATAGATTTGGAATGAAGAATTGTAAAGGCATTGAGACACCAATGGAGCAACACGTAAAAGCATCTATTGGTTGTGATGAAGCATCCTTTGAGGACATCACATTATATAGAAGGCTTATTGGCTCCTTGATCTATCTAACTATAATTAGACCTAATCTTAGTTATAGTGTTGGAAAGTTAAGCCAATTCATGCAAAGTCCTCTAGTTTCACATTGGAAGATGGCCAAAAGAGTTCTTAGATACATTTCATCCACTAAGAATTTTGGCATTTTGTATAGAGGAACTAATCTTGGCTTAAGAGCCTATAGTGACTCGGATGCATGTTGGCTCATCTAACATTGAAGTAAGAAAGATGTAAGATGTGAAAGATGATGAGCCTTCCCTTTGATCACCTTGACCATCATAGGTGAGCCTCAATGGCTCGGATCTTGCCCTTGTAGATCTTCTTGGAGTTCTTGGAGTTCTTGCATCTTGAGGTGGATCCTCAAGTTCTTCTTCACTTGGAAGCTCTTCCTCCATCCTAGCATGATCCTTGGCCATCAAGATGATTAGTAGCATTATCATCCAAATCACAAGCATGTCCTTCATAAAAAATAACATCCCTACTCACTATCACCTTGCTAGTGATGGGATTGAAGACTCTATAACCTTTGCTATTCTCACCATATCCCACAAAGATGCCTTTGATGGATGTTGCATCATCCTTCCTTCTCTTATCCATGGATTGGTGTACATAGCAAGAGGATCCAAAAACTTTGAGATCCTTGAGATTGGGCTTCTCTCCAAATAGAGCTTCAAATGGTGTGATTCCTCCAATGGCTTGGTTTGGCAATCTATTGCACAAATAGTTAGCACAAGTTATTGCTTCACCCCAAAATGGTTTGGATAGAGAAGCATCTAGCCTTAAGGCCTTAGCACACTCACAAAGAGATCTATTTCTTCTCTCACTCACTCCATTTTGTTGAGGGGTGTATGGACATGACAACTCCCTCTTTATGCCATTAGAACTACAAAAGTCAATCAACTTATTGGAGATATATTCACCTCCATTATCACTCCCTAATACCTTAATCTTGGTACTAAGTTGATTTTCTACCAAAGTCTTGAACTTTACAAAAGAATCAAACACCATTGATTTGCTAGACAAGAGGTATGACATCCAACAAAATCTAGAATAGTCATCAATGAAGATTACATAGTACTTGGCACCACCATTAGACTCATGTGAAAAACTATGAACATCCAAATGGATGAGTTCAAGAGGAGAGTTTGATCTTGATGTAGATCTTGAGAAGGGTAGTTTTTGAGCCTTTGAGAGGCTGCATGCTTCACATCTCTTCCCACACTTTGACAAATGCTTGGGGAGTCCAACTGCAAGCTCCTTTGCAACCCTAGATTCCATGGCTTTGTAGTTGGGGTGGGCCAACCTTTTGTGCCACAGTTCCACCTTTGATAACTCCACCTTTGCCAAGTTAACACTCTCCACTACAACATTAGCATCAAGCTTAAACAATCTACCTTGCTTAAAGCCTTTGGCTATACACTCATCATTTCTAAGGATGGAACAAACTCCATGCTTAAATTGTACATTTAGGCCATTATCCATTAACTGGCCAACACTAAGCAAATTTTTGGTTAACTTAGGAACATAAAGAACATTATCAAGATTTATCCTTTTGGATGATCCCACATACAAGGGAATTGTTCCTATTCCACTTATCTTACATTCTTGACTACTTGCAGTATAAATTGATCTATGTAAATCATTGTAAGAAAGTAAAGTGGAGAATATGTCCTTTTGATATGTCATGTGGGAACTAGCCCCACTATCAATCCACCAAGAATCATTGGTGTTGCTCTTGGATGATGGTGGTTTGTTGGAAACCATCAAGGATGACTCTTCATCCTCCTCCTCCTCCTCCTGATGCGCAATGTTGCTTTGTTTGCTCTCTTGTGCCTTCTTCTTCTTGAGACATTCTGATGCAAAATGTCCTTTCTTTCAACAGAAAAAACATTTGTACTTGGACTTGTCTTTGATCTTGCCCTTTGAGCTTGAAGCCTCATCCTCCTCCTTGGTCTCCTTGAAGTGCTTCTTCTTGCCATTGGTCTTCTTCTTGCTTTTGAATGAGAAATTAGCTTTCTCATCACCATCCTGCAGAGAAATAGCATTCATTCTTGCATTGGTATGCAACATCCTACACTCTTCAGCTACTAATACACTGTGTAGCTTTTGTATAGTAGGCAAAGTGTCTTGGATTGCAAAGCTTTGGACCAAATTTGTAAAGCCACTCCCTAGACCATTGAGGACAATCTGAACAAGCTCACTACCTTGAATCTTCTCTCCAATGGAAGCTAACTCCCTATTGAGAGACTTGATTCTTAGCACATAATCTTGTGCACTCTCATCACTCCTCTTCATGCTTTGTAGAATCTGATTCCTAAGCATGAGAACCCTCGAAGTATTACTAGACTCATAGATAGATTTTAAAGATTTCCAAGCGTCTTTAGCACTCTTACATGATGATACTATTCTTAAAAGATCATTGCTTACATTCATCTTAATACAGTGAAGTGCAAGCCTAGACCTCTTCTTGTATCTCACTAATTCCTGTGCACCTAGAGGTTCATCTTCATCATCTATTAGAAACTCATAAAGATCCTGGAGCACCATTAGTGACTCCATCCTCACTTTCCAAATAGCATAATTGGTAGAATTTAACCTCTCACTAGCTTCTAGAAGGTAGGCTCCCACTGATCCCATCTTACTAGCAAGATTCTACATACAAGATATAGATTTGTTTGGACCTGAAACTCACGAAGGTTTCTAACTTGCAGTGTTTCACTCAAATGTTGACTTCTAATCCAACAGTTGGATTTGTGATCACAGTTCTATCACTCCCTCACAAAGTTGGAATGAAGATAAGATGAGATGAAAACTACTCTCAAGCAAATCTTGCCAATCTTGGCTATTCTTGGACAAAAACTGACCCTATCTCTCTCATTCACTTTGATGTACTTTCAAGACCTGGTTTCCACTTTAAGAAGGTCTAAAATCAGATTAATTAGTTTTCATGAAACAAATTCAAAACTAATCAATGGCAAGTGATCTTGGTAGCTTATCCTAGGATTGGCACCAAAAATTACATCAAACTGACTCCAAATGAATTTTCTATGATCCAATGAATATGGGTTATTAAATGCTAGTTCAGATATGCCCACACGTGTGAACAGTACGGATTTTGATCCTTAAAAAGTTTGGGATCAAATCCCCTCACCAAAACCTGGATACCAGCTCGCCCTTCCAAAACTAGCTTTTTGCACCAAAACCTGCTAAAACTGGATTAGATTCAGACACAGATCAATGGCCTTGTACTTGGCTCTAATACCATGTAAAAAGTACAGTACTAAGGACCATAAATGGATCTTTGAATGATCCACAAGGTGATTGTATGCTTGTTAAACAATCTATCAGAAACTAGTCATCAGAAAACAAGATCTAGTTTAGCAACTTGATAGGAAACAAGTGGAGACAATCAAAGCATTGATCAATTAGTATAATCCAACTCCACACGTGTGGAAATAAGGCTGTAGTACGGCCTGTAGACAATGTTTACAAAGTGCCAAAGCTGGGTTTCATTGGAAATCAAGAGTAATCACCATACAATGAGAGGAAACTCGAGTTTCTCCTTGAGGCTCCAAAAAGTTTCTATCTTCTCACTATGGAGAATGGGAATACATAGTAAAACACACTTCCTTTGCTAAGTTAGGTGAAAATCCAGCATGTAGTAAGGAAGTAGACTCCACTTTCTTTCCCTAATGTGAAAACCCTAGCCTAGATCCAAGAGTCATGCTTGGTAGGTGCATGGTAGGTACAAATCTCATCATAAATCATGGTCTAGATCCTACAAAGTAGGAATCACTACCAAATGGACACAACCACTCCTCTTGACTCGTGGTAACCTACTTTAGGTGTGTATGTACAAGTGGCACTTTGGCCATTCAAGTAACCAACAAACAATATCGACAAAATGTACAATATTCTACATGGCTAGATTTGCCAATGTAGGCAATTTTTCACACACCTACCAATTGTTTTGATGCTTTTCAACACCTTCAAATATTTAACATTTACCACAATGACACAAACTAATAAAGAATTGTTATTATATCTAGTGAAGCACATAAACTCAAGCTATATGGACATGCTTCACCACAACATCTTTAATTCGATTATCAGTACCACATACAATTCAATTGCCTTTAAAATTTCTATTCAATTTGAATTAGGACAAAATTGCATAGCTAGTTTTGCCATGACATTTATGTGTTTGATTTGGAATAAAGGGAGGTGAATAAAAGAGCAACAAAAAATTTGCCCTGCAACTCTACTCGCCGACGAGTAGAGCTATAGGGCAAAAAAAAATCTGGAAGAAAAGGGAGCCTGGAATGAATAAACTACATTGGCAGGGCAAAAGAATTTGCCCTCCAGTTCTACTCACCGACGAGTAGAGCTACCGTGCAAAAAAAAACTGGAAGAAAGGGGAGCACAAAGAAAAAAGTGAGAGAAAGAAATCCTTTTCGATTTTTCATTCTTGAGCATCCTTGGGAACATTTTGTAAATCAACCTTGTATTGATTTGCAGTTAGCTATCGATCCATTCAACCTTGCATTTTGACCATTGTCCTGTTTCATAATGAACATACAACATTGGTTGGGAAAAAAATTGACTGCAACTCTACTCGTCGGCGAGTAGAGCTACAATGCAAAAAAAAAAATTGGAAGAAAAGGGAGCACGCAGAAAATATTGAGAGAAAGAGATCCTTTTCCACCTGTGTGTCATGCTATCATACCTGCCACGGGCTTTGGTCCCACTTTCAATAGCTCCCATGGGCTATAGTCCGTTGCAACCCACACTCCATGTCATCTCAACTGGTTGAAGCCTTAGGAGCTCACTCGTTGGCCTTGTATAGGCGCCAATTCGAAACTCTTGCCCTAACATAAGCCTAGGATTTATGATGAAAGATTCTCGTTTAGACACTGGCCCTGAGCTAATTCATTGGACATTATGTATTGACAGATTGTTGGCATGGTAAAAAGAATTTGCCCTATGTCTCTACTCACTGGCGAGTAGAGCGTGGGGGCAATTTGTTTTTACTTTGCTAGTGATCTGCTGGTGGCATGAGGTGGTTCAATTCTGCATAATAGATACATTTACTTGCTTCTTTTGAATTTGAGTTTGCTTTGTTGGTTTGGCTATCTTTGGCCATTCGGTTGGTGCATTTTCAAATGTGACCTAATCATGTTCATTGTGTAATTTTTCAAAGTTTGATTTACCTAGATTTGTAGCCACATTTGTAGTCTGTTGTGTATCGGCTCAAAAGGTCAACCGATATATATTATGGTCTTCAACTGCTTTTGTCAATTCTTCATCATCGAGTTGTATATGATCATTCTCTCTAACAATAGTTTGACTTTCTTCATTATTACAGCTTTTAGATATATGCATGGTCAATAGTAAATAATTGCCAAGCTTGAGCAAGATATTATCATTAAAGGCTGATAATAAAGGTAAAATGACATAGCAAGGATGATTGAACCACGGGCATGTGAGTATATTTTAACAATTTTGAGTTTGCACTTTGCAAGTGAATCTAACCTACCTACATACATGGGTCACTAAATTGAGCTCTTTATTCGTCACGCGCTTACTAATTATATAGTGGTTTTAAATAGGAAACAAATGATGACAAGTATTCGCATTCATATCAAACTTAGTGGCGGTGTAATTTCTTTGGCCTGATGCTTTCAAGGTTTACAATATTTCTGCAATATCGTAGTAATGTATTTCTACACATAACATACATCCAAGAGCAAATCTAACCAACCACAAAAAGTAAATCACTTTCTAGAACAATTTTGGAATGTAATGTGTTGTGCCTATGATAGAAGGTTCAACAAATTTGAACACAAGTGGGATGACCAAAGTTATAAGATCCACTAAGTTGTAGGCCAATCTTTCACTACCGTTGAAGGTAGCTTATATTTCAGTTAAAGCTGCATAATTTGTTTTGGATGATGATAGATCACTTTCTTATGTAGGCAAGTTAGTGTTACATAGATATTCAAGACATAATCTTGTGGTAAATATAGTGGCATGATGGGTTTTCTTAAGGTGTAAAAGCTTGATGGCTCTATTCATCTCCATTCCAAGTTCACAAAACAAGCTTAGCTTAAAATCTTCCTACATCTTGTGGTAATTGTCACAAATTCATCTCAACAATCTATGATGGCTATATGAAAGTGATATTTGAATTTGTATTTGGCTGATGGAGGACACAAAGAAAAGTACACGAGTTCCTATCTATTTACAATATCAATAAGCATATAGGAATTTTCCAGGCAAAAAAAGTGACAAAGAGGTTATGTGTTTTTATTTATGAATTACATATACAATAATATTGTCCATGCTAGTTTCAATAAGTGACTTGAGTTGTATCACTTGATTTGGTAAGGCATGAATTATGTGAAATGATAAGAGCCGTCTATCATATAAGATACTAAAGATAACTATTCAAGAATTAAATCGTGGATTCATTAGTACCAACTTGTTGATGACAAAGACATGATATAGTTTAATATATGATCACTGAAGAATCAATCAAAACATGGAAAACTCAGAAATTTAACACATTTAATAGTTACTTAACAAAAACAAATATCATCTTTCCTTGTAGTCTTACAACTTTCTAGCATGCATGTGATATCTTAAATTCTCCTTCATTTTTGTGTATGCAGTTCTGTTGATAGCAAGATTGACTTCATGGTGGTAAAAGGATTAGTAACTTTGACCGTTTCAAAACAACATGTTTATTGAAGAAAGAATCATCAATAATTGAGATATTGCTTTTTCTTTACTAGTTCCATCTTATTTAGACCACTAGATGGAAGATATTATTCAGGGATCATATCACAACATTTTGATTGTGAATGTGTTGACAATGTGGCAACATATATTGTTATTGAATGCATGAAATATTGACAAGGAAACATCAGCAAATTACATGTTACAATATGTTGTTTTGTACTTATCCTAATAAATTGATTGTTAAATGATTGGTTTAGCTCAACAACCATGAGTGCAATATATTTTTATATCAAAAGCTAAAAAAGAGAGGATGGAGAGGAGGGGGTGTCGTTAAAATGTCATGTTTGAGAAGTAATTGAACTTCCTAAAAATAATAAAAAATTGTATGTCAGTAAGAGTTTTGATAGTTAAAATACATGTCTTACTTATTAGCTTTCAATATGCCCATAGCCTTTATAGACCTGTTGAGATTTCTCTCAAACTATGTCTTCGAAAAAGTATTTGCCATGTAAACATTTGTGCTTTATTGATTTTTGTGTTAAGGGATTGGATGTGAATGAGAATACGTTATTCACCAACCAATTATAGGCATGCAGATTGTTTTTCAATGTGCTGGCATTGCCTTCAAATGACATGGCATAAATAGAAAGTTCATTGATCGGTTTTGTTGTGTTAGACTTTGCTAAAAAAATGATGAAACTTTTTTATGTGGCCTCAAATCTCATTTTGTCATCTTCATTGTTGGATATTGCAATTTCAAATTCGATGTTGCTCCATCAAGTTTACATTTTTCTTAATTGAAACTCTAAACATGGCTATTTAAAATTACAAAGATAAAAAACTCGCTAAACTCGCAAATTATTACTTGCAATTTATCCAACCCCCTGAAGAACGTGGAACTAAAAGAGATGAAAAACGCCTGCAAAGTGGGTAAAAGAGTGGGAAGAGGGCATGGAAAAGAGTGGGAAGAACAAGATTTAAACCCTAAAATCCTAGCAAGATGTGAAAAGAAACAAAAAAACCTAGTAAGCAACAAGCAAAAAACAGCAAGTAAGAAATAGCTTGAAAACAAAGGGTGTTTAGCTAGAAATGTAGAAAAAAAAAAAAAAAAAAAAAAGCGGCAACGGCGCCAATGCTGTATTTTTAGCATCCACACCGGCATGGCTCCAACTAGATTGAACTAAGGCAGCTCCCAACTAGTCCTAAGCTATGGCTATCCCAATAGCTTGAGCATGGATGCAAGAAAGACGACAATTAGCATGGTGGTGAATATCCCTGATGGTAAGATCCACTCTTCTCTCTTTTCTCTACTTAGCAACTAAACCCACAATGACAAAACCCTAAACTAAATCTCCTCCTCTAAGGCTTAACCTACTAGAGAATGGAGGGCCTAGATAAACTTAATTTTTTGCAAGATCAAAGTGTACAATACAATGTGAAGTAACACAATACATGAAACCACACAAGGGAGAACACTCAGAGAGAAAAGATAGGCATGTATTGCAAATGAGGTTCTTGTCGAAAATGGACTCTTCCACTCCTATATATACTTGGAGTGGTGGTCACTTACTTGGAGTGGTGGTCACTTACAAAAAGGCACCATGGAACAAGTAGGCCACATAGACTAATTTAACTTTGAATTAAATTGGTACCATGGGACAAACCCCCAATAGGCCTTTGTAACTAACTCTTACATAACTTGAAATTGCATATCTATGTGCAGTGCCTATGGCAATTTAAACTTAGAACTAATTAACTTAAGCCATTACGGATAACGCAAAAGCCTAAAGTTGATGGGCATGTTCTACGTTTAAATCCTATCATGCTTGTGTTTTTAAAGATGTTCCGTAAGATGGCTAGAATATTCCTTGGAATATCAGCCTACAAATCTGCACCAGGCACATATATGGAACTGGAAGCCAACCTTATTTAAATGTAAATGTAGGGACAAGTGTAAAAATAACTCATCTATTATCTGGTTTGATCACACAGTTTGGTTCATGATGAATAATCTAGGAAAGTTTTTTCTGGGGCCTCCCTTCATAATCAGGTCAACGCCAACTAGAGATGTGGTCAAAGCATACCTTACTTTCCTTTTTATTAGATTGTATATGATTGACGCTTCCATAGAATTTTCTATTGATCCCTCTCCCAAGCTCCTTGCTAATCTAGGTGATGCTGATAACATACGTGAAATTGAACGTCTTTTGAAAAGACCTAGTTTTTCTACGATTCAAGACAAGTACTTTTGGAATTCAAGAAAGCGTACGTGCACGTTCAATCTCAACAACCCCAGCTCAGTTATTGCTGGTTCAAGAACAGGAAAAAAAAAGAAAGTTCAATGCTTATGAAGGAAAGGAAGCGGAAGGAGGTAGTACGAAGAACGATTTGCCTATCAAGAAATTGAACTTTTATCGGGATTGATTGCCTTGTAGAATGAAGAAAGTGCGGACAAGAGGAAAATAGTTCCAAATGCTACGGGACGACTTCAACTCAACACTTACGGAAGTAACGGAAAAGTTTTCTTACATTTATGTTACCGTAATCGAGTTTTTGAGATAATCCATGTGAAGCAATTTTATGCTCACATTTTACTTAGATTATTTGGTGTTATTGATGATGCTTTTCATGATATATTGTTCGGTTGGTCCTATCTACCCAGTGTTAAAAATGATTGGTATTTTCCTTATGATGTCTTTTTCGATTTTATGGTTGACAGTCTACCTCCTTGTGAATGCTCTAATACAAAATGCTTCAAAAACTTTATACTTTTGGACATGTGGTTTCTACTGATTGTACTATTGTTAACAATGCTCATTTACATAAGGCATTAGATAAAGGCTAAAACCACATTTTATTACGACAGTCTTATATTAATGAAGTTGCATTTGAATTGTATAATGCTTCTTGGTTTCCAAGGGGAGGCTCGAACCTGGGACCAAAGAAACTTTGGATGCCAAGCTAATCAGTTGAGCCAACCCCGTTGGGTTGAATAGTATAATGAGTGGTTTAAACTTATGAAGATTATACCTACTTATTAAAACGTAGATAAGGATATTGTTAATGAACATGCTTTGTATTGTAAGAATGATGCACTTGATTTTGTAAAAAAATGCAAATGGTTACATGTTAAGAATACCCATGTGTCTAGTCTAAGAGATGCCAATAATGAACGTCGATGGCTTACAAAACATCTTTATGTGAATGGTTTAGATAAGGCACAACATAATCTGTGCTTTTTTTGTATCCATCTTGTCAGGAAACTAGCCATTGACAGACTAAATGGACCCAATTTTACTCCTTTCCCAAATTGTACAGATAATTTGATTGAATTGTCTTTGCTACTCATGATAAACAAGATCGATTGTGCACTGCCGGAAATGTTTACAGGAACGAGACACTACCATATCTGCTCTGTACATACAAAGCTCATAAAGAATCTCTTAGATGGATTACCAATGCTCACAATTGCTGTTTTTCTAAACTCGCTTTGTTCCTAACATGAGCTCTTAGTATGTTGCTTCCATTCCCGATGGAAGAAGCAGGCCTTAAGGCAAGAACAAGAAGAGTATCCTAAATGTGGAAACAACTTTGTTCTGGCAATGTGACCTTCTATCGATTTCTATCTGAACATGCCTAAAACCATTCGCTCCATGTGGGTAGCTGATAATACTATATCTAAATGTTATGAAAACATACCTTTGGATGGACCCGGGAGTGAAGACTATTATGAATAAATTGATTACTTCTGCCTTTAGACAGTCCAAGTATACTAGCTTAATTACAGATGGGTTCAAGGATCGAATTGCTTTGAATGGTCATGGTCAAAAACATTATCCAAGGACTGGAGCTCAGTTGATAAGAATTTACTTTGCCTATGGATGCTGAAATTCTGAGTCCCACAACCCCAGGACTGACTGGAATGCGCCCACATCCACTTCATAAAAAAATTTCTTTTGTTGGAAGTTCGCTATCCCACAGCGATTCTAGATGACGATCCAGGGCTGACTAGATTGCGCCCACAAGCACTTCATAATATGACATCAAATGCTTAAAAATGCCTTCTGCCTTTATTGACAGCGTAGGTGAATACACATTTTTTGCCATTTTCGTTGATGATAGGTGCGGTCCACTGCTGCTGGGACAACGATGGTGCAATAGTGCCTAATATAGTAATGCACTTACTCGCATTTTGGACGCACTATGTTGCTATGACAACATTACAGTTCAATATATAATTGTTGTTGGTTTTCATCTTCCAATAAGTGAAAGATAGATATACTATCTAGACTGTTTTTTAGAAGTTTGAATGAAGATGAGCCACTACTATGATGAGTAGTCTTATATTATGGTAAAGATCAATCGTTCAATTTACTTGTTACAGATTCTCCTATATACGGAGTTCTATACTTTCATTGAGGGATTCAGTTGTTCTTTCTCTCACATGTAAGCCATTTGAGCTTTCTACTTTTCAATATGGCAAATGTAACCAAGTCACATATATTATGGTCTTAGGGCAAACGACGTACGTAAGCACAATCAAGACGAAATACAGACAACAAGTCCGCATGCGTGCGAGACGAGCTCTATGATCAGGATCCATAGAGATCCAACTGTCCGCTAGTAAAGTGAGACGATTACTCGTGAGAGAACCGTGTTTCTCCCATGCCAACGCACTGCGTGGATTTGCATGTAGTGCTTGAAGAAAGCAGAGGAAGATCAATATAGATAATTTCTCTTGTTGTGTCTGATCTCGAATGCAAATGCATCTGCTGTTACTCGTATGTCTGAGTTTTCTTGTTCATTTTAATTTCGCACCTTGGTTGAAACTATGTTGAATGCTGCATTAATTTTATAAACGTAGGTCAGTAGTGCCTGACTACATTCTGGAGGATTGTAGGAGTGATTCAGCTGGCAGTGTCCAGCGATCGCATCTGAACACTTATACAGTGCTTTAAGTTGATA
The DNA here is from genome assembly GCA_029204225.1 of Diphasiastrum complanatum. Lineage (NCBI taxonomy): Eukaryota > Viridiplantae > Streptophyta > Lycopodiopsida > Lycopodiales > Lycopodiaceae > Diphasiastrum > Diphasiastrum complanatum. The sequence continues at coordinate 28,259,130 of CM055102.1, read as the reverse complement.
TCGTTTATGTTTTTAAATAGTTAAAAAGCACTTTTTTCGGATACACCATAGCATCATCACAAGAGAGTACTAGGACACATATTAAGGTAAGGACTTGTGTAGACAACTAAAAGGCCTAAAAATGCCGTAGTACTTGAGACTAATCAGGTGGACCTAATCAGTTAGGGTTACCTTATGAGTACCAAACACGCACGGTAATGCTTTCTACCCTATAACCCTAGACGTTACCAAACCTCTTTTTTGTTTTACATAGTGATGGAGTTATTCTGATCAAGCTTTGTGTAAAACTCAGGTCCTGAAAGTTTGCCATAGGGTTATTAGGGCTTTGGCTTGAATATTCATGAACCACATGGACTGGTGCGTGAATATCACCATCTTATTCCACGATATGGGTTAGTATGGCATGGATTTGCCCTAATACCATCAATAATGTCCGGGCCTACTCTAATACTAGTATACTTTCGTCATAGCTTTGTAGGACAATATTGTCTCATGTGTAGCTTATTATAGCGTAAATAGAGGCTTGGCTTGTTATTTTTCGTATGACATGGATTTGCTCGGGAAATTAGGCATTGAGTCATGACTCATTCTGGAGTCATGGGAATTAGTATGGCGATTGTCCTGATACGGTAAATACAGGGCACGACCTATGGCCAACATAATTTCTATGAATGGGAAGATTGGACTAATCATGTTTAACGATGACTAGTATGCTGATTTGTGGTTATAACTTGTTTTGTACATGGATAACAATTGACGTCTAGCGTTGACACTTGTCTTCCTCACTTAACTAACCTATCACCAACATAACTTCTATGAATGAGAAGATTGGACTAATCATGTTTAACGATGGCTAGTATGATTAGTGGTTAAAACTTGTTTTGTACATGGATAACAATTGACGTCCAACGTTGACACCTGTCTTCCTCACTTAACTAACCTTTGCGGTTTTGTGTGGTGGGATGGTGGCAGGTACCAGCTGGATGCCTTGGAAGAAGTTTTGCCTTACTGTATTTTTTTAAGTACTGTATGATTCTTTTCAGCTACATTTTTCCTTGTTAGTTTATGAACAAAGATTTCAAAGGGTTTGGTCTTGAACTCTGTGAAGTTTTTTAATATCTCTCCGTATTTTTTGTCCTTGCCTTTGAGTCTAATAGTGTTGTGGTTTTTTTTTTTCTTTATTTATTGATGGTGTTCATGTTAGTTTATGAACAAAGATTTCAAAGGGTTTGGTCTTGAACTCTGTGAAGTTTTTTAATATCTCTCCATACTTTTTTGTGCTTGCCTGTGAGTTTGATAGTGTTGTGGTTTTTTTTTTTCTCTATTTATTTACGGTGGTCATGTGATGATTATCTAATTCTTTACAACTAGTTCCAAGACAACTTTCCAACAAAGAGAGTTGAGATTTGTTGATTGGAGTCATCTTGAGTCGCAATCATTTTCCACTATAGTTTCGATGCCATTAAGCACATATCCTCAAAACAAGTGCAATGTCCAAACTGGTAATACATGTTCTTCTCTCTAAAATTTATTGATCCTTAGACTTCCTTTTATCATGCCTAGATGGTGCCAAGTGATGGCACTCAATATGGAGCTTGCTAGAGTCGGCCAAAATTGGTGGGTCATAGAAAGTTGGTGCTGGTTGGTGTCAGTGCCAATGGCACTAGGAGCAACATCAATGTTGGCATCGATGTGTGGACCGTTCTTGAAATAATCTCAATTCAATGAGACCATGAGTTCTTGATGATACATTGATGAAGTGGAAGTTGTCATGAAGTACAAATTTATGGCCTTCGTCATGTGGATGACTACCATGAAGATGATTTATGTAAGAGAGAAATTGAGAGGCAGAGAAAAAATTCAAGCCAAGAACAAAAATACCCACATAACTACCATGAAGATGATTTATGCAAGAGAAATTGAGAGGTAGAGAAAAAATCAAGCCAAGAACAAAAATACCTGTTGTTGTATCCTTATACATGGTGCATCATTGCATGTGTTATTTTTTTGTGACAACTTTTATTGTGGCAGGTGGTTAAAAAATCAAACCTAAAACAAAAATAACTATGTGACAACCTTATACACAATACATCATTGTGACACACTATATTTGAGGTGGCAAAAGTCATGTCTTTTGTCATGAACGAAGCTCACTAGGTTTTCAACACTTACACTAGAGCGCTTCTCATGATGAAGCTTTGTGCTTGATTCTGCACAATGACATCATGAAAGGATCGACAATGCACATGCAAAATTTGTGGATAGTGATACAATGCAACGAGGTTGGCTCAATTAATTAGCTTGGCATCCAAAGTTTCTTTGATCCCAGGTTCACGGCCCCCTTGGAAACCAAGATGCACTTGAATGATGCAGTGTCATGCATTATTGCTTAACTTTGCTATTGAAAATGAAACATGACTTCATAATCTTATGAATGTTTAAGAGGAGTGTTATTTGTGTGTGTGTGTGTGTGTGTGTGATGGATGTGTGTGTGAGAGAGAGAGAGAGAGAGAGAGAGACAGAGAGAGAGAGAGAGAGAGAGAGAGCGCCATTAGGTTCTGCTTCTTGAGCATGTGCTTGAAACATTCGTTAAAGAATGACTAGACAAGGCAGAATTCATTTGTAAAACTAGCATAAAGTTGTCAAGAAATGTTTCACATCCCCTAGTAATAATTAAGAAAACCACCATGTTAGTGTAGGCTTTATGTGAAAACATGATCCCAACCTCTGATAGTTGATCAACTTCCAACTAAAAAAACTATACTTTCTACAAGACATTACGTAAAATTTACTTAGTGACTCGTTAGCTAAAAAAAGAGACATTTTCTCAGGCATCCTTCTGAAACCAGCAGCAATCAGGTCTTAATTGGAAAAATGCAACTGCATTATTGATCAATGAAGTAGTTGCAGAGGAATCTATTTGAGAGACTTCTGCACCATGAAAACATATTAAATAATAAAGAGGAAAATGACCAAAAACATAATATCTACCCTAGATATGAAGAATGTGTTCGAATCTGAAGCTGACAGCCAGCAACAGAATCTAAATGGATAGTAGAATATGTTCGAACTTCAAAGGATGATCATTGACATCCCAATTTACATCCTATGATTAAAAGGTCCTTGACAGTTACGACCTAACCCTCGTAGCTGAGAAGGTCATGTACATATGTTGTGTGTGGAGTGATACAATTCTTCCCACTCATCTGTACTTCTGGAGTTTAGAATTATATACTTTCAGACTGAGATAGTATGTATTTGGAAGGAGGTTGTGGTGGTTCCCAAGATATACAGTTGGAACGGGTTATGCGCACCAAAATATAAAAAAAGGGTAGCAGTTAATCTGAATCAGTGCGCAAATATGTATGCTGGGTGATGCCATGATCACCCATATGCAGGTGACATGATAAATTCAGGCGAACTTCCTGGAAGAGCCAAAACTGGCCTTCGGTGTGAGCTCATCTTTTTGTCCTCTTTATTGACCCGATAATTGTCCCTAATCCATTTCGGGGAACCAACATCGTCCATTCCCAAGGACAGGCTTTCTTGCCCTTTGACCCTGCGAAGGTGGACGTTTCCATGTAATAATTCACTGCAAGGAGAATTTGTTTGACAAGGATTTTCTGTCGATCTCTCATCTGGAACGTTGGTTAGACGATTGCAATGCGTTGGACCACTGGAAGTTGAAAAGTGGTGCAGTTTCTGCCAAGAATCTCCGTTTTCACAATGACTCCCATCACGAGCTTTAAAACTGTGAGAAGTGCCAAAGGTGAACATCGTGGGGCCAGCCTTGGCATGAATGCTGCCTTCACATGCATTGGCTTCTAAACTTTCAGTCCTACATGAGGTAGAAGTGGGAGCAACCACCACATCTGCAACAATCTTTTGCATTTCAGCAGAAAGCAAATATTCACATGCAGCTGCAAAGTTTGTAATATGATACCTGCCAAATATCTCCAGAATTAGCTGGGCATCTTAACTTGGACAATCAGGGTCAGTAATGTCAGGAAAAATCTCGAAAGACCATGAATAGATGCCTCAAGCCTCTCATTATGTGTTCCGGATAAAACCTACCCAAGCTCGCCTTTCTGGCAATCCTCCTGGACAAGAAGGAATTTTTGCATGTAGCAGGCATTTGCCTGCAGATATTTTACCTGAAAAAAAGAAGCACAGGCAGCAATTTCAGCCTAGGCCTCTCACTAGCAAGGTATACTGCTACATGTACAAAATGCAAGCAATAAAAGACAAAACTTGCTTCCAAGGTAAAATGAGTAAAATCAGCATCTAGAAACAGGTTATGTTGAACGTATTTGAGTCAGATACAGCAAGCTATCATGAAACATTGTTATGTTAGAGACGATACTTCGCCACAAGTCGATGGCTTATGAGCCCCACAGAGTCCACTCCTATAGAAAACGCTACTTGACACACTAAAAAGAGTTTCTAGCCATTGTTTTTGCCCTCAAGAAATATCATCATCACTGATTGTCGATCCCTTCATTACCTATATACTCAAAAAGGCCTTAGTGAGTCAGTTTGGTTGGCTCCAGTTTTTACAGACATTCCATTTCAAAGTACAATATTGGCCTGAAAAAGTACTGTCACCACAGTTACGAACTTGCCATGCTTTTAATACTCATATGTTGCTCTTTTCATTCATATCTCAGCCACAAATATGGACTACTGGATCCATAGATTTTGCATCGATTATGGGGCCTATATTCATTCATTGGCCACAAGCCCTTTTATTCATGTATTCATTACAGGCCTAAATGCCTTCTTTATGCATTGATATTTAGGACTGGCCAAGGACCCACCCAATTATTATTATTTGTTACTAGAGTGGGGTTCCTACTAGTAGGGCACAAACCCTCCAAGAGGGCACACTATTTTCCCTCTTGTGACCCTATCTTGGAAAAGCTTAGGCTAAGTGTCTAAAAGCTTCTATTTTAAGTTTCCTATTGAGTATATATACGGCCTAGATGTTGGAAATGGTGAACTCAACCAACCTTTTTCCCACACATTCCCTGAACAGCTGATAGTTCGAGACACACCATCGACACCTACGGTTGGACACAACGACATACTCACATGCCGGTAGAATAGTTGAATAGCAGTCGAACTATCGAGTAATGAAATTGTCGAATGATTTGAATTATCAAATTCGAAACTTGGCAGTCGTGAAACACAAAATGTCGCAATCAGCCGTAGGCAACATTACAAGAGTTAACACGTAGTTAGCTGGTAGATAGAAGTAAACCTTTCTTGTAATGATTAGCTAAATTGTCTTTTAATTTACTTGACGGAATATATGTATGAGAACAGAGATCAAAACAGAACAACAACGAAAAAGAAAAAAAGAAAATAGTAGTGAGACGTGCAGTAGGAGCTTCAGGGCGCTACTCAGTGCCGCATTGTCGACTCACACAAGGAAAAAGGAAATACAAAAGATATTATGTTCTTCCAGCATTGTTTTTTGTAGCATGCATTCGTTGTGTTGTCTGTGATTCGTATTAGCTGATCTAGTTCCTGCAAATTCCACCCAGCACATTGCACGCTTTCGCCCACATGGTATCAGAGCGGGTTCATTAGATACAATATGGCTAGTACAATTCAGGCAAAGATCACAATCAATCTTGATGGCGCAAACTACTGCATATGGAGGTTCAAGATAAAGACACTTCTAAAAAGGCGAAGGGATCCAGTCCGTAACCGATCTCACAAAACTAAAACCTCCAGAGGGAGATCCCAGGAGGGCAGAATGGGTAAGGAAGGACGATCATCGTATCCTCCATAAACGAAGACATCCTCATGCAGATTCAAAACTGCCAAAGTAGTTTGCATCTGGACAAGAGCACCAAGTCCCAGCACCCCAGGGGAGATGAAGGATAAACAAATGGAGAACAGGAGAAGGCCCTTTTCACAAAGGGAAAGAAGAAGATGAACAGCTATCCTAAAGCTGACAAGACGAAAAAAAAGGAGTCCTTAACGAAAGGAAATAACAACAAACACTTTTTCATGTGATCACTGCCACACGCCGGGACACACAATAGACAAATGCTGGTTTAATCCGACTACACCTTGCAGTCACTGCAAGAAGAAGGGACATTCAACATATGATTGCAGGTTTAACCCCAAAGGAAAGCATGAAGAAGAAAAGGTGAATGTCACTGAGTCTTCTAAAGAAAGCGACAAGAATGACAATGCGTTCACAGTTGTTGATGAAGAGTCCACGACTTATGCGCAGCAAGATTACGACATCGTGATTGATTCAGGAGCCACATCTCATATCACTTGCAACAAGAATGTTCTGATGAACTACAAGGCGCTGGACAACACAAGAACAATGATACTGATCTTATCAAAGCCACGGGTATTCGGATAATTTCTGATTGGAGCGTTTATGAAAAGAGATTGTTCATATGAAAGATTGCTGGAAAAGAACTATAAGATCATTGGAAAGAGGACATAATTGATTCCTGGAAGAAAACAGGTCAGGTCGCTGAAACATACATCCACAAATCTGCACGGCAGATTGTTGAAGAATCATCTCCAAAATTGGAAATCAGATTACTGAGAATAATGTTTAACAGATTCCAGATCCACAGCAAATCACTTACATTGGATCACATGTCAGTTCGTTAGAAAGCGGACAGGGCAGATCACAAGAATAGGATTGCTGCACTTCTGTATGTCAGCAGGAATAGGATCGCTACTGCTTCCAGATAAGATCGCTGGAAGAAAACAAATCAAATAGCTGGAAGTCAAACCCACAATTCTGCAGGACACGTCAGATTGCTGAACATAAGATTTCAGGTGCAGGGTACTCACTGCTTTGACAGTTTATAGTTCTCTTGAGGGACAGATTTTAAAGTGCTGTTGGATTGTGCACTTGCTATTGAAGAAGATCTGATTTTTACTTACAATCTTGTTCGCTGGTCTACAAAAAAAAACGTTTGGCAAGGGGCGTTTGTTGGTTTTTTGGTGACAATTTATTTCCTGCTGGATAGGAGCCATAGCCAGATTGATACCAGTCATAAAGACAGTTTACCTGAAAATTTGTTTTTGAGAATTATTTATGTTATTGATCTGAGGCAGATCGATTACTTGGGTACTGTTTAAAAAATACATGCAAGTCCTTTTAAGAAGAACTGACAAAAAAGTTTGTGGAACCATCAAAACTTTTGGAGTCGTCAAAGTTTTGAAGAAGCAACAAACATTGTGGAACCGGCAAACAAATTTGAACGACAAATATTAAAACCAATGAATATTGGGATATTACAGGTGCCGAAATACCTCTCACATTTGACAGAGCATTGAGGGTTTTGTTCTTAACTAGCACGCTACACACTTTGAAAATGGATACGGGAGAATCATTGAAATGGAGAAGAAAAGCTCATCATATCACTACGACTATTCCTCACATCAGAAATGTTGTTGAACCCAAGTAAGCTTGGGATATTCTCAAAAATTTGTACAAGAATGTCAATCACTCTAAGGTTTTGTTCTTAACTAGCACGCTACACACTTTGAAAATGGATACGGGAGAATCATTGATGGATTATTTTACATGGGTGATAGATCTCAGAGGGCAACTTATCGTGGTTGGAGAAAGTGTCACTGATTCAGTTTTGGTGACCATTATGCTTAGTAGTTTACCACTATGCTATCAGAATTTTGCCATGATGATATCTAAACGAGAAACTAGGCCTACTTTTGATGAATATAATGCTATTTTGTTGCAATGGGGGGAAATGAGACGACGTAATCTCATGAACAGGGAAGATTTAATAGAACAAGCGTTCATAACAAAGAAGCAGGCGCATTGGCATGTAGTAACAAAGTTGTCAAAGTGGAAGAGTTCCATTGGTAATTTGCAGTAGAATTTTTGTCCCGTGCCTTGAGTACCAAGTACATGTTCATCCCTTTGTTTGGTAGTCCTCATCCATTAGTTCAGGGTATGGTCCGCAAGAAAGAACACTATATCCATTTGTGGAACACCAATATTGTAATTTTAGTCCTCTTCCATCATTGCAATTTCCATTGCCTCTGCACCTCCAACAATTTTATTGTGGCAAGTTATAGTATTCTATAGACATGACCTAATGAGATCCAGTCCTACAACCAGATCATTTTCATGCATGTAGTGGATGCTCTTCAAATCGAGATGTCCCAACCTTTTATACTATAGCATGTTTCTTTCAGCAGATCTAATGACGAAACTCATGGAAAGTGAAGGACTATCAAGATTGAGCTTGTAGAGATACCCGTGTCTTATGCCTTTGACAGGACCTGCCTTCTATCACTGATACTTATTAACATCTAATTCAATGTTGAAACCTAAATCAACTATTCTATTTATTAAAAGCAAGTTCTCAGTCAAATCAAGAAGATGTAGCATGTTTTGAATGACTTCTGTGGGGCCATTTTTTAAATTGATCTCAATTAAGCCTTCTTCTTCGATATTGAGTTCTAGATGCAATTTATATTGTTGGTCATGATGCCTTCTTTTACAATCCTTGGTCCAGCTGCATAGGTTGATAGTCTTAAATATCACCGATTCAACAAGTATCTCATATTCTAGAATCTATTGTAGATTTGGTATTTTCATGTTGCAACTTATGTTCACTTATGTTTTGGGGTTACTCATTCAGTATATGCAAACTTGTGGTCTTCTATTTGACATCGACAATCTATAGCAATATCTTCAACATAATCATTTTTGCAATCTTGTATTCAGTTATGAGATTTGTAGCATTTATTAGTTTATTTTCAGCATATGCATCTCTTCTACATAATGACCAATGACAACATTAAAAGCATTGTTTTTAATAGTAGGGGAGAGTTACGAACATGTGTTAGGACCTTATTGTTAAGACCTCGTTGCCAAGGGTTTTTTAGGCCTTTAGATGCAGAACACAAGGAGATTCATTTGGTAGTCTTTCTTTGATTCTCCTAAAACAGATCAATACTTACAGATTGATCATGACACATGATATATCTCTAGCAGTCTCTAGACAATACTTGTTGCCTTTGATTTAACATTCAAGTAGATTACAATCTTTTGAAATGATACAATTACTATATTGCTTCTTACCATCTCGCAATTTCATCAACAGATTTTTGGGTCACGAAAGAAGCTTTCTTCAAGCTGAATATGATTTCATCACATCAATTTATCAACTCTTATAGCTGCGTCGATTACCCCATTTTCTTTCATATAAAAATAATGCAATCACGTGTTTGAGAAGTTTGGCTTACATTTCCAAGACGACATGTACACATGCAAATTTAAAAAAGAGGATAATATGAAACAAAAAGTTGTTCACTCCTACCCTTGCACGTGCCATGAGCAACAACATAAAAGATAAAAGGTCATCTGTACAAGGAAGCAATCCATCTTTTTCTGGAAGAGCTGCAAGGCATATCATATAATATTAGCAACAATACGCTTAGAATCGCTTCTGTCCAAATAACTTGGATAAAAACTTAAAAATACAAAGTCTTCCAGCTACAAATTCCACTCAACTGAAAGACATCCAAGTTACAGGTGGAATTTGATATGTATTGGGCAAGATTCCAAATTGTCAAGCAGATGTCCAAGTTAAAAACACAAAAGTTAGATACTTTCACAAATTTAAGTCTCCACAGGTATTTGTTATTCGATAGTTTGTATTATAGGGTTTGTAATGTTCTATGAATGTTCTCATGCTTGAATAGTGAATTCTCATTGTCACTAGAATTTTTTCTTGAAATTTCACAGTTGAATATTTTGAAACTTTACTTCTCGACTTAGAATACACCTGCTCTCTACATTGTCATTGGTCATGATGCTAATAACGTGTTGGAATGTCCGTCTCCTCATCTTACTTTGTCTCTGACTCTATAGGCAATGTGTAGTGAAGATTGAAGTATTGTGGAGCTAAGTATCAACTGAAACTGAACTTCTCTTCATTTTTCTAATTCTCTTACTCTATTTCCAACCAATCTCACGATCCCATCTCTGTAAATAAGGCATTCCCAGTGTCTTTACCGATTTGGCGAGCCTTTTTATGTTCTTCTACCTATACAAAAGTATGAAAGGGTTTCTTCTTTGTGCTGCTCAATCTTATTTTCTAGCTCCCGTATCATGGTGGTAGTCGATTCCGAGGCTGCAACCTGCGTAGTACTGATCACTTGTTCCAATGAGGCAACTTTGGTCTGCATGAAGTTCTTTTCTTTGAGTAAAGAGACCACTATTTTTTCAATTGTGAAAGTTCTTGTTTCAAAAGCTGGAAATTTGCTTTCATTTGGTCATCTTCCCAGGAGGAAAAAAGCTCGGTTGATTTGGAGGGAGTATATGGGATGAGTGTTGTAGACGGAGGAGCTGTGGATTCAGGAATAGGAAGGAGGCCGGTAGGGATGGTCAGATTGTTGAAGAGTAATGCCTAGTTTATGCCTTTGGCTAAGCACTAGTTAAGTTGTAAGTTGTACATAGCTCATGGGGCATGTTATTAATTAAATACATGAGAACCCCCCCTTTTGTAAGTTGAGTAAATTAGTGCAAGTGGCCCACTTGGCCAAGTAGCTCACTCCTATGGGTTGACACCTAGACTTTCTATGCATGTAACTGAGGTGTTTGCCTCACAAGGGATTTGGAGGACCCACGCCCTCCTCTCTCTCTCTAGCATATCATTTCCTCTTCTAACTTTTGGTGTTGTGAGGAGCTTATGCAATTCTCCTTGAATGTGATGTTTTCCATAGCCAATTTTCTCAAGCTTTCATAGTTGATCTAGTATTGAAGTTAAGATACTCCATAGCTAGGTCTTACAAATCATCATGGTATCAGAGCAGGTTGTCTAGCCTGTGAGTCTGTGAGTGAGAGAAACTTCCGTGCTCAGATTCTTGAGAAGAATTTCATCTTCTACAAGCACCTCAATCTTGAAAGAGGGAGCTTTTGATCTACAGGAGTCAGATCAGGTTGAGTCTTGCGCTGTTGGAGAGCCTATTGGCAAGGAGAGTGGGATGATCAACTTTCTAATTCTGGCTGAGTTTTTGGAAGTCTCTTTGGAGAAGCTTACACAAAAGTAGGGCGCACTTTCTATAGGGGCTTCTGCTTTCTGTTCCAGTGGGGCCTAGTGCTTGTGCTAGTAAGGCCATACCAAGTGGCAAAGTCAAAAGCAGGAGCTGAAGGGTTGCCATGAAGTGGCTACATGGGTCAAACCCTAGTTGCTAGAAGTTGTTTCTTTTCTGATCTTTTTCAGGTTGAGCTTCTGTTTGTTGAGCACAGATTATAGCATGGCTAGTCTTTTGCTGGTGAATCTAGCAAACTTGATGGCACAAATTACAAAGTGTGGAAGTTCAAGATGGCTGGACAGGAATTGCTAGGAGTTAATGGCAGGTAGAGAGCCTGTACCAACATCTGAACCTGAATTGAAGGACTACATAAACAGGAGACAAAAATCTCATAGGATGCGCAATCTTTCTGTCAAGGACAACATTATTCCTCACATTTGCAATGCAGAGGATGCAGTGGAGGCTTGGACTATTCAGAAGTCTATGTTTGAAACAGTGGATTCAACCAGGCTTGTGTATTTGCAAAACAGGTTACATACTCTCAAGATGGAAGCAGGTGCAACAATTGGTGATCACATCACAAAGGTCTTATGGACCAGCTTGCTTCAGTTGGAGAGACAGTAAGTGACAAGAGTATTGTCCCCATAGTCTTGAATAGCTTGTCATTCAACTATCAAGACTATGTGATGTCCCTTTTGTCAGAATTAATTAACTATAGAGGCCAGCCTGCGTGCTAGAAGGCCTATTTCTATTTTTAGTATAGGTACCTAAGTTAGTACCAATTTTGCTAGAATAGTATAGAATACTATTTTATAATTATGCTAACATAGATTACTATTTCTGAGACTTAGTAATTAGCATAATTGCTTTTGCCAAACGGCATTGTAGGCAAACAACTTTTGCCTTAGAGTTACTCAAGTCTCTATAATCATGGTATCAGAGCAGGGTTCCTAAGATCGGGATCTACGGAAGAAGATTTGTTGCAGGTCACATCTGGTGCAGGTCTGCAAGTCACAACTAGAGCAGGTTTTACCTGAGGACGGCAGTGAGAAGGCTTCGCTTGAGGGCGGCAGATTTGTTGCAGCTCGGTTCTGAGGATTGCAGGTGGCTTCTGAGGACAGGCAGATCTGTTGCAGGTGGCTTCAGAGGGCGGTAGTACCTGAACAGGTAGCTTCTGAGGCGGCTGTATCTGAACAGGTGGTTTCCAGGACAGCAGTATCTGAGCAGATAATATCCTGGACAGGCAGTACCTGAGTAGATAATATCCAGGGCGGCAGTAACTGAGCAGATAATATCCTAGACAGGCAGTATCTGAGGCAACAGCAACCAGACAGGCAGTATTTGAGGCAGCAGAGACCGGAACAGGTCTGATCAGGGCAGGTGCTATCTGGATAGGCAGTGATCAGATTTTTGCATGCAGTTAGAACTGAAAAAGGCAGTATCTGGCACAAGCAGAAACCAGATAGGCAAGATCTAGACAGGAAATATCCTTAAAAAATTGTTGCATGCAAGATCTGGAGAGGTGATATCCAGGGAAGGCAACAATTGGGCAGGTATTATATGAGAAATATCCTCAAAAAATTGTTGCATGCAAGATCTGGATAGGTGATATCCAGGGAAGGCAACAATTGGGCAGGTATTATATGTGGAAGATATCCTCAAATACTGTTGCATGCAAGTATTTTCTTAGCAAAAAGCCCATCATCTGTGTAGGACAACGATGGGGAGCCGTCATGAATATGTTCTTCCGGAGTCAAGCAAGTTAGATGGATCTAATTATAGCTTGTGGAAGTTCAAACTGTATACTTATGGACAGAGATTATTGGGAAATTGTCACGGGACAAGAGGTGATGGCTCAAAATCTCAATGATCAAGATAGAAAGATATTTGAGAAACGGGTGCAACGTGCACATCATATCATCAACTTATCTGTGAAGGATAAGGGTATTCCTCTAATCAGGAATGCAATCGGGCCTAAGGATGCATGGGATATTCTTAGGAATACATATGAAACCGTGAGTAAGTCTCGAGCTTTGTTCTTGAATAATAAACTTCATACCTTCAAAATGGAATCAGAAGAATCCATTACGGATTGTATTACCAGGGTCAAAGATCTAAGAGATCAGCTGTCTTCTGTAGGAGAAATTGTACTTGATAATACTCTTGTACAAATTATTTTGAATAGCTTACCATTTCAATATCAGAACTTTGTTATGACACTAAGTTTAAAGGAATGATCGCCGACATTCGACGAGCTAAATGGGTTGCTACTTCAAGAAGGGTTACAAAGACAAAACTTGATGTCTAGGGAAGATTTCAAGGAGCTGGGTTTCTTTACCAAGAAGGTAAGAAGGGCAAGAAGAAAGGAGGCAAAAAGGATCCGAAGCAGGAAGGCAAGGACAATACAGAAAAAGGAGACAGTTCCAAATCCAATCCAAAGAGAAATGGTAATTGTAACTTTTGTGGTAAATATGGTCATTTTGCGTTTAAATGCAGGAAAAAGAAGGCCTTCCAGGACAAGAAGCAGCAGTCAGGCAACTTCATTGAAGATGAAGACAAAAGTGAAGTTGTGGGATGCTATGAGTTATTCTCAGCTTCAACATCAAAAAATTCTAAAGACTGTTGGTACATTGATTCTGGAGCAACGCAACATATGACACCACATCGTGAGTGGTTTACACAGTTTGATGACAGTGGTGTAAATGCACATAACAAGCTTGGGGACAATTCTTCTTCCGACATCAAAGGTTGAGGTACAGTGAGAGTACATTTACCTTCAGGGAATATAGGAGAAATTAAGAATGTTCTCTATGTTCCAGGTCTAAAGAAGAATTTACTTTCAATTTTTGCTATCGCTAAACAGAATATGAAAGTTGAGTTTGATGATCAGAAGTGTCTTATCAAAGATAAAAACAAAGGTTACAAAGTTGTGGTCAAAGGATCTTTGGAAGGTCGACTTTACAAACTTGATGCATCTACATCAGATCATTAGGTTTGTGCAACTTCTGATAGCATGGAGAGCAAGATGTGGCATGAAAGGTTTGGACATCTGAATTATTAAAACTTACAGGTTCTAAAGACAATAATATGGTAATAGGATTACCTAATATTGTATCTTCGGAAAAAATTTGTGAAGGGTGTGTTATGGGCAAGCATCATCGTATGCAGTTTCCTAAGGATGGTGCATATAGAGCCAAGGAGATCTTGGAGCTTGTTCATACAGACTTATGTGGTCCCATGTAGATTGACTCTATAGGGGGAGCATCCTTCTTCATGGTATTTGTGGATGATTTTTCCAGGAAGGTATGGATATACTTGCTTAAGTATAAGAGTCAAGCTTTTAAGTTCTTTACTCAATTCAAATCACTTGTTGAGAAGCGGACAGGAAAGCAAATCAAGATTCTACGTTCAGATAAGGGAGGTGAGTTCATATCTACAGAGTTCCAGGAATTCTACAAAAACATGGAATCAAAAGACAATTTGCTTCGACTGATACACCACAACATAATGGAGTAGCCGAGAGAAAGAACAAGTCTATTGTGGAGAAAGAACAGATCTATTGTGGAGAGTGCTACGAGGAAGAACCTCAAGAATCTTGAGCTTGTGCATTCAGATTTGTGAGGGGGGGTCTACTATCTCATGACCTTCATAGATGATTTCTCACGAAAGGTATGGGTCTATTTTCTGAAGCTGAAATCTGAAGTGTTCAAATACTTCAAACAGTGGAAAGCTTTGGTGGAAAACCACACAAGGAAGAGGCTAAAGACTTTCAGGTTAGATAAGGGTGGTGAGTATATTTCTGATGAGTTCGAAGATCTTTACAACGTATGTGAGATAAAGAGACAATTTGCGGCTCCACATACACCGCAGCAGAATGGTGTGGCTGAGCAGAAAAACAGGTCTATAGTTGAGTGTGCGAGGAGCATGCTGAAGGCAAAGGGGTTGCCAAATTCCTTTTGGGCGGAAGCGGTAGCAACTGCTGGATAGAAGCCCAACCAAAGCGGTTGAAGGAATCACACCAGAAGAAGCGTATAGTGGCAACAAGCTCAAAGTGGGCAGCTTACGAGTATTTGGGTGTACGGCATATGCACATATACCAAAGGACTTGCCATCTATCCGGACCGTTTTGGCCCTTAGCCTCATATTTTGATTGGGATGTCCATCAAATGGATGTCAAGAGTGCCTTTCTTAATGGGCACCTACAAGAGGAGGTTTACATGGAACAACCGCAGGGCTTTGAGATAACAGGCAAGGAGAATCTGGTTTGCAGGGCTTAGAAAAGCCTTGTATGGGCTCAAACAGGCGCCAAGGCCTTGGTCCTGAACTTCTCAAATTTTTCACGACCAAGTCCTTTTGTGAAGATATTTGCAACTTGATCATTGGTGTCGCAGTAGATCAACTCTACTTCGACACTCTGCAACTTTTCTCGTATGAAATGCTGCTGAACTTCAATATGCTTTGACCTGCTATGAAACATTGGATTCTTTGCAAGCTGAATGCAACTCTAATTGTCACAACAAAGAACTGTAGGTTCAACTTGCTCTATGTGAATATCTTTTAGAATCCTTCGTAACAGATTGCTTCACAAGTCGTTGATGTAGTAGCCCTATACTCCACCTCTATAGAAGATAAAGCAATTGTTGGTTGCTTTTTACTACTCCAAGATATGGCTCCTGTTCCAAGATTAAATGCATATCCTGTAGTTGATCTTCTATCTTCTGCATTTCCTGCCCAGTCAGCCTCAACAAAACCCTCAAGTTTAATTTTTGTTCCTTTACCATAATAAATGCCATACCTAAGTGTCCCTTTGACATAACGCAAAATCCTTTTTGCCACTTTCCAATGACCAACTTTTGGTAAAGACATGAATTGACTCACCATGCTCACTGCATATGAAATGTCTAGTCAAGTAGTCGTTAGATAGATAAGACTACCTACAAGCTGCCTATAAAGTGTTTCATTCGCACTTTCAGAATTTTCCTCTTTTGTAAGCTTTACACTTGGATCACAAGGTGTAGAAATGGACTTACAATCAAGCATGTTAAACTTCTTGAGTAACTCTCTTGCATACTTTGCTTGTGATATGAAAAGATTTTCCTTTGATCTCCAAACTTCAATACCCAAACAATATTGAAGTCTCTCCAAATCTTTCATATCAAACTCCAGTGAAAGATTGTTATTTATCTTCTCTATTAATGACTTATTTGACCCTGTGATAATAAGATCATCTACATAGAGAACAATAATGACTATGTCATCTGAATCTTTCAAAATATATAGTGTTGACTCAGACATGCTTTTATGAAAATTCTGCTTCAAAAAGTAATTGTTGATGCGAGTATACCATGCTCTAGGCGCTTGTTTCAACCCATATAGTGCTTTCTTTAACTTGCAAACAAATGCTCTTTGCCTTCAACCTCATAAACCTGGGGCTGCTCCAAATAAACCTCCTCTTCAAGGTAATCATTCAAGAAAGCACTCTTGACATCCATTTGCTGAATATCCCATCCAAAATGAGATGCCATTGCCAAAACACTCCTCAAAGTATTCATCTTAGCAACATGTGCGAAAGTATCTTCGTAGTCAATTCCTTCCCTCTAAGCATATCCTTTGGCTACTAATCTGGCTTTATACTTATCTATAGAACCATCAGACTTAAACTTGGTTCTATAAATCCACTTGCAACCAATTAGTTTCTTACCTACTGGAAGTTCAACAAGATCCCATGTCTCGTTTTTCATAATAGAATTGTACTCCTCATCCATAGCAGTCTTCCAAACTTGTTCCTTTGCAGCATCTTCATAAAATAAAAGATCCTCTGAATCCAACACTGAAGCCATAAACACATAATGCACTTTTGTAGGACTTCTGTTAAGTAAACTGCTGTACTAACTGCTTTGCCCCACAAACGATTCTTGAGGTTCTTACCTCATAGCATGCTTCGAGCACTCTCCACAATAGACCTGTTCTTTCTCTCGGCTACTCCATTATGTTGTGGTGTCCAAACCTTTTATAGTTCAGATGTCCAAACCTTTCATGCCACATCTTGCTCTCCATACTATCAGAAGCTGTACAAACCTGATGATCCGATGTAGTCGCATCAAGTTTGTAAAGTCGACCTTCCAAAGATCCTTTGACCACAACTTTGTAACCTTTATTTTTGTCTTTGATAAGACACTTCTGATCATCAAACTCAACTTTCATATGTTGTTTATCAATAGCAGAAACTAAAAGTGAATTCTTCTTTAAACCTGGAACATAGAGAACATTCTTAATTTCTCCTATATTCCCTAAAGGTAAATGTACTCTCACTGTACCTCGACCTTTGATGTTGTAAGAAGAAATGTCTCCAAGCTTGACATGTGCATTTACACCAGTGTCATCAAACTGTCTACTCATAATGTGGTGTCATATGTTGCGTTGCTCCAGAATCAATGTACCAACAATCATTTGAGTTCTCTGATGTTGAAGCTGAGAATAACTGATAGCATCCCACAGCTTCACTTTTGTCTTCATCTTCAATGAAGTTGCCTGACTGCTTCTTGCCTTTTTTTTCCTGCACTCAAACGCAAACTGACCATATTTACCACAAAAGTTACAATTCCTATTTCTCTTTGGATTGGACTTCGAACTATCTCCTTTTTCCGAATTGTCCTTGCTTTCCTGCTTCTGATCCTTTTTACCTCCTTTCTTCTTGCCCTTCTTCCCTTGATTCTTGGTAACAAAACCCAGATCCTTTAAAATCTTCCCTAGACATCAAGTTTTGTCTTCGTAACTCTTCTTGAAGTAGCAAACCATTCAATTCACGAATGTCGGCGATCTCTCCCTCAAACTCAGTGTCACAACAAAGTTTTGATATTGAAATGGTAAGGTATTCAAAGCAATTTGTACAAGAGTATTGTCAAGTACAATTTCTCCTATAGAAGACAGTTGATCTCTTAGATCCTTCACCCTAGTAATAAAATTCGTAATGGATTCTTCTGATTCCATTTTCAAGGTATGAAGTTTATTATTCAAGAACAAAGCTCGAGACTTACTCACCATTTCATATGTATTCCTAAGAATATACCATGCATCCTTAGGCCCGACTGCATTCCTGATGAGAGGAATACCCTTATCCTTCACGGATAAGTCGATGATATGATGCGCACGCACCCGTTTCTCAAATGCCCTTCTATCTTGATCATTGAGATCGTGAGCCATCATCTCTAGTCCCATGACAATTTCCCAATAATCTTTGTCCTGAAGTATATTCTTCAGTTTGAACTTCCACAAGCTGTAGTTAGATCCATCTAACTTGCTTGACTCCGGTACAACAGATTCATGCAGACTCCCCGTCTTTGTCGTACAAAAAATGATAGGATTTCTACTAGGAATCTGATTGCATGCAACAATCTATTAATTGTCGCCTTCCTTGGATAGCACCTGTCCTAAAACTACCTGCCTCAGATTTGCCTGTCTGCTGTCCTAAATAGAACCTATCTAGTTCTAACCTGTCCAGGTTCTGCCGGCCTCAGATATCACCTATTTGATCGTTGCATGTCTGGTTGATGTCGTCCTCAGCTGTTGCCTCACTCAAATAATACCTGTCTCAGATGTTGCCGCTATCCAAACCTGTCCAGGTGCTGTTGTCCTCAGGTAGAACCTGTCCTGGCTGCTACCTTCACTAGCTACTGCTGCCTTTAGATGAACTTGCACCACATAAAACCTGCCCTTAGATTAAATCTGCACCAGTTCTGACCTGCTGTTCAGGTGCACCTGCACCAGATCTGTCTGCAGTAGAAAATGCTTGTTCTGCTATTCTGGATGCCCTCCCTCAGATTTGCTTGATTGATACTGCTACCTGTCCAGAAGCTGCCGCCCTCAGTAAACGCCTGCTCCTGCAGATTTTTTTTCCAGGTACTACCTGCGCCAGATGTGACCTCCACCAAAAAAAAATCTACACAGGATGGTGCCTCCACCAGATGCGACCTTCACCAAATAGCACCTCCACTAGATGCGATCTCCACCCGTAAAACCTGCAGCACTGATCTTCTCCTTCCTTCCGTAGATCCCGATCTTAACGAGATGGCTCTGATACCATGATAGAATTCAGAAATCGGAGTAAACTAATCTTATTAGTACTCACACAAAACATCAATCACAAGAGGAAGAAGATGGACTGCAAGAAGCTATGCTTCATAAACTGGAAACTAAGATTACAATGGAGGTGGGCGCCCATCTGCTCTTATAGAGACTGCCCAAAATCAAAAGCAAAAGCTATCCTTCTACAATAGCAATTAGAATGCTAATTATGAAGTCTTAACAATAGAAATCTATGCTATCTTAGTTAAAATAGATTTCTACACTATTCTAGCAAAACTGGTACTAATTTAGGTACCTATACTAAAAATAGATAGTGCCTATACTAAAAATAGAAATAGGCCTTCTAGCACGCAGGCTGGCCTCTACAATGAATTAATTAACTGTCTTAAGAAAAATCTTTCTAGTGAGTCTAAGATGAAAGATTTGGGTTTGCTACACTATTGCCTAGGAGTTGAGGTTTGGAAAGGGAAGCGTTGTCTTTTATCTCTCAGCAAAGTATGCACGGAAATTATTGAAGAGGTTTAATATGCAAGAAAGCAAACCAATTAGCACGTGCACCCATGGATGCAAGCAACAAGCCATCAAGAGATGATGGTCCAGCATTTGCAGATGAGACTCTCTATCGCCAATTAGTGGGCAGCCTGATTTACCTTACTACCACTAGGCCAGATATTGCTTATGCGGTTGGGATCGCAAGTCAATTCATGAGTAAGCCTACCGAAGCACATTGGAAGGCAGCCAAGCGGATCCTACGATATGTGAGAGGGACGATGACTAATGGGATTGGATACACTGATGATGGAGACCTTCAACTGGAAGGTTATTCAGATTCTAATTGGGCAGGTGATGGAGACGATTGGAGATCGACGACAGGCTATTGCTTAAGCCTAGGTTCAGGGGCTATATCATGGTGCAGCAAGAAGCAGCCTACTATTGCCCTATCATCTATTGAAGCTGAGTACAGGAGGACTATGAGGTCCACCTATGAAGTCATTTGGTTACGCCGTCTACTTGAGGATATGCAGATTGCTAAAGTAAGACCTGCATTGTTGCATTGTGATAACCAAAGTTGCATTCAGCTTGCGAAAAATCCAATCTATCATGCGCGGACAAAGCACATAGAGGTGGACCAGCACTTCATACGGGAGAAAGTGCACAGTGGGGAGATTGAGCTAGTTTATTGCGACACCAACGACCAAATAGCTTATATCTTTACTAAACCACTTAGTAAAGATAAGTTTGAAAAGTTTAGAACTTTGTTGGGTGTCACTTTGAATAAAATTGCCATTAAGGGGGGGTGTTGAAGAGTAATGCCTATTTTACCCCTTTGGCTAAGCACTAATTAAGTTGTAATTGTACATAATCCATGGGGCATGTTATTAATTAAATACATGAGACCCCCCCTTTTGTAAGTTGAGTAAATTAGTGCACCTAGACTCTTATGGTTGACACCTAGACTTTCTATGCATGTGACTGAGGTGCTTGCCTCACAGGGGATTTGGAGGACCCACGCCCTCCTCTCTCTCTCTAGCAATTCATTTCCTCTTCTAACTTTTGGTGTTGTGAGGAGCTTATGCAATTCTCCTTGAATGTGATGTTTTCCATAGCCAAGTTTCTCAAGCTTTCATAGTTGATCTAGTATTGAAGTTAAGATACTCCATAGCTAGGTCTTACAAATCATCACAGATCAGCCAGCAATTTTGATTCAAAGATAATGGACTGTATACATGATTGATATTCTCCAACAAAAATTCGTAGGCGACCCCCGAAAGGATATTTATAAGGCCAAACAAAGGAGCTTCTGAATTATGAACCTAAATGAAAGTTTATAGGCCAAACAAAGGAGCTTCTGAATTATGAGATATGCCAAATCAAAAGTAGCAGAAAGCATGAGAACAAATGGCATGTTAGATTGAATAGAATTCTCAGTTGGGTCCTTGGCTCGGTGCCTTTTATTATTAGTAGATTCACAAGACCAAGACCCCTAACTTTCTAGATCTCAATAAGGTTGGGGGATCTTAGACCTAATCTTACAATAGCTTCCCTGATAATTGTCTCTAAGGGCCTACAAGCATGTATAAACAAAATATCTACTAGTCATTCTATAGTTTGAGATTTCAATGTCTATATCTTTGTGCGAGATGCTTAGCAATGTTCCTTTGAAGTAAGACCTACACACCAATGTCATGTTGGTTGTAGTAATCTAGGGTATAGCTCCTTTATCTATATCTAGGAGTTTTAGCTGAGATCAAATGTTGCAATCATAACAGAATGTCATTAGGATTATGAAAGCTTCTCTTGAAGAGGTGCTCTAAATATTAGACCTTGGGGGTCCCTAGAGTGCAAAGCTTATTGTTGATAATAGAACTCCTTCGAAGCACGACCCGCCCAATATGTTTTATTGATGTGGATATTGGTCAATTGATACTATAGAAAGCGAGAACAAATAGTGATCAAAGAGCAATAGTTGGCAAGAAGTTGATATGATTGTTGCAAATCGCATGCATATTCATCAACATATGATGAGACAGCTTGCACTTGGTTACTAGGATCTCATAAGAGGCTATGTTAACAAGTGAGCAGCACAACATCATCATATTTATGCCAACCCACATTCTTGAGTGGTTCCTTTCCTTTCCATTATGATTAAATTTGAATTGACCAAATGCTTTCCTTGAATGTTTTGACCACCTCAAAACTGATTTAAGTATGAAAAAGGTTGATCAAACTGACCTCCTGAGCAAGATCGTGTTACACGTCGAATGCCAGCCAGTATCAGATTCACAGTCTCGCGCAAGCACAAAGCCTATAAAAGTCCATGACATTTACAAACTTGTCAGCTCACGAACAATTTACGAAAAAAAATAGGGAAGGAGTCATCCATGAAGGTTGAACAAAAGCAGCCTTCTATTTAACTTTTCACAATAAAAAGGATGGAAAACAAGATCAATGGAAAGAACTTAAAGAAAGGGCTGATAACACACTGTAGGATTAAAAATTTAAGTTAATGTAGTAGCTTTTAACTATATTCAAATAAGCTAACCAAGCACACCACCTAAGCGAGCTTTCCCCATTACAGTTGTGATTTGACTTAATTCTTCAATTCTGAATTAGCATCTCTCAATGTCCTTTCAATTGTAAGATCACTACAATGGATATGAAACGATAGTACCGAGCAGAACAGTTGAATGTTCTCCAGAAATCTTTACTTTATTCAAATTCATGACTGCCATGTTCATCACTAGACAATATGCCTTCAAAAATTATCAATGTGACAAAAACCTACAATTTTATTCACACAACATGGTTTTAAGACTTTTAACGCTTGCAAGTATGAAACTGAGCCACTAGGCAACAAAGAGACAATACTGTACTCACAGGTATTCCAAAAGACAGCCTGCAACATAGAAGCCCATTCGTACAAATGGGGTATGGAACATTAATAATAAATAATAAATTCTCTTTAGGACATACAGTCCTAAACCCTGATTTCCAATGGCTATCTATTTATGCATATTTTCCAGCATAGAGGGGGCCACATTTTGGAGCTTAGAGGACGTCTGAAGTCAGGCTTTTGCGATCCAATTACAGGATAGATGTCATGCTACTAGTTTAAAAATAATAGGTTATTTGGGCTGCATGAACGAGTATGCATCATTTTGATAGTTATTAATGCATTCTCTCATAGCCTGGCGAATCTCTCCACAAAATAATATAAATACGACACCTAACCTTTTGAGATCTATGAGGTGATCACACCAGTCACATAAGATATCAAACTACCTACAGTCTCAGAATTTTGTCCTTATTTTTTCATGTCAGACGACTCCATACTACCATTGTTGGGTCTTTTACGCTGCGTACGAACCTATTTCTATGTACTTTGTGGCCATTACCATGCTTAGATAACAAGCATATCTCTAGAACATTGTTAGTTGCTTCTGCAGTGGAAAGTAGACTTAGTGCTTTAGACTTTTCAACAACAAGATTTACTACCTTCAAGTGCGGATGCTATCAACCGAAGTTGGCCCCTAAGTTTCCTCAATAGATTTATTTCGAATTTGTCAACCATCACTAGGAATTATAGATATTTTACTGCTGAAGGATTATGATCAGGTCCAAAAAACCAACAAATCAAACAATAGAATATGATATATTATCCTCATGCCATCCTCATCTTTTAGAAAATGCTTTTGCTAACAAGTATACCTTTTCAAGGGGGGTGTGAAAAACATTTATCATGCGAAATTGTTGAAGTGCATCCCCCAAAACAAGTTCTTGGAACTCAAGTCTTACACCAAATAGTGATGGAGTTGCCTGCAAACAAGAGGCAAAGAATTACTCTCTCTCTCTCTCTCTCTCTCTCTCTCTCTCTCTCTCTCTCTCTCTCTCTCTCTCTCCATCGCACCTGCTCCATCTGCTGGCGGTGCTGGCCTCCATTGCATGCACCTCTCCATCGCTGACCTGCTGGCTCCATCATTGTCTTCCATCGCACCTTGATGTCCCTCATCGCTGATCTGCTGGATCCCTCATAATGCCACGTCGCAAAGGAGTCGTTGCCACCACTTTTGAACCATCCTCCGTCTCCAACAATGCTTCAACATCTTCCTTACAACCAGATCCACCTACCCCTCAAGTGAAGCCTCTTCCCAAATCGCTACTTCGGCAAAAGTCCAGCAACTCGAAAATCAGGTGGAACAACACCATACGGCTGTCCAGTCATGGGCAGATGTGCTTAAAGGTTTGTCTCCAATTATCTCTCCACCTCCGCCTTCACCTTCACTTATCTCAGCCACGTTCACTGAGAGTCATCTGCGAGAGCATAAAGCTCTTAATGTCATGTTAGAGGTATTCCGAACTCTCAAAATGTTGTTGCAGAAGCTGAGAAATTTTTGGAAGGAGACCTTCAGCACCATAGCAAAGGAATGAAAACTGCCTGGCGACCTA
Source organism: Diphasiastrum complanatum (assembly GCA_029204225.1). Taxonomy (NCBI): domain Eukaryota; kingdom Viridiplantae; phylum Streptophyta; class Lycopodiopsida; order Lycopodiales; family Lycopodiaceae; genus Diphasiastrum; species Diphasiastrum complanatum. Next base: position 28,235,043 of record CM055102.1, on the reverse strand, counting down.
AGAAGGACCTGGATACTCTTGTCATCCGCTTCACATCTGTGTCCCACCGGCGTGAAGTTCTTGGGAAGAGATTCAAATTGCGGGAAACCAAAATCTACCTGGACGAAGATCTTACCTTCATCCAAGTTCAAGAACGTAAGAAGGCAAGACAAGAAGCTCTATCAACTGGCAAACGGCTTATCTATCGTGATGGTATTATCAGACTGGTAGATCGAAAGCCTATAGTTAATGATAATTCTGAGATAGAATTTGAGATAGAGAAATTAAGAGATGTCCAGTTGAACATGTAAATGGTCTACGTACCATATAATCCTGGCTATATGACTCTCTTCCTAGTTAGTTAGTTTGTTTTTTCTGCTTTGACGGCACTGATCCGTCTTGTGTCCAACTTAGTTGATGTACTTCTCTCTCTCTCTCTCTCTCTCTCTCTCTCTCTCTCTCTCTCTCTCTCTCTCTCTCTCTCTCTCTCTCTCTCTCTCTCTCTCACACACACACATATGGGCAACAAGTACCCATATGTAGCAATTCCATCATCTCATAAACTTATGAGCAGGGTCATTGCCTATTCTGTTATTCTAAGGCTACAAGCCTCTTAGATTCTTTTGGTATTTTCATATCCCCCTTTTTGAGAGATACGATCATACATCAGAAATAATATACACAAATCATATGTTCAAAAATTCCGGTCTAGGCAACTAGGGGTCAAGTTGGAGCTCTATAGGACACACTACTTGGAGATGAGAGCCCATGGGGGTTTGACACATGCGCCATGTTCGGACCTTGAAACATCACATAGCCTAACAATGATTCCTCCCTCATGAGATGCAACTATCATCATTACTTCCTTTCAAAGGTCTACCTTGCTTCTCTTAGGACTTTTTCATGTCATTTATTTGAATATTTGTTTTGATATTCTATATCATAGAATTAATGAACCGTTAACGGTTCAGTACGGTTCTCAGAACCGTACTATGAACCGTACGGTTCTCAGAACCGTACGGTTCACAATTTTTTTAAGGGGGAACCGTGTGAACCGTGGCATAATTAATTATTATTATTATTTTATTACAGAGAGAGGGGTCAAAAAACAAGCTATGACAGGTTTTTGGGGGGAGAAAATTAGGATATTAATTAATTAATTTTTTAGGTGAACCGTACCACGGTTCAAGGAACCGTGGTACGGTTCCTGCCACGGTTCCCATGGGTTCTATGTTCTATATACAAATCTAAGATTCAAAAGCAAAAAAGTCTTTGTCAAGATGGAAGACTCCAAAGATGCTTGCTTCACAGTTTAGCAAGCTCCAGCAACATTTCACACTTTTGGTGGATAGGATGGGCATATTTGAAGGAGAATTTACATCTAAACATGTTGAAAAAAGACACTACGAGCATCGATAAGTACACTTACAGAGGACAATGAGAGGCTCTCAAAATCGAAAATTAACTATTAAAGTAATCAATCAAGACCCCTTATTGTTTGTTTGCATATAGTAGAAGCCTAAGGAAGCGGGGCCCGATCGCGAACGCGCGTCCGGTTTTTTTTTTTTTTAATTTTTTTAAAAAAAATTAGACTTAAAAAAAAAAATTAAAAAATTATGGCGTTCGGGGTTCTTTTTTTTTTTTAATTTTCGTTAAAAAAAAAGAAAAATTGGAAGCGTCCGACCCCCGGACAAAATTGGAAGCGTCCGACCCCGCGTCCGGGGGTCGGACGCAGACGCGGGCATTCCGGCCCGGGCCCTCATGTCTGGTAGAAGCATAGAACCAACGGTTCTTGGAAACGTGGGTCCCAAGAAACGTTGGGTGAACCGTACCATGGTTCATGAACCACGGTACGGTTCTACGGTTCTTATAATTAATTAATTAAATTTTTTTGGACCCTTTTCCCCCCAAAACCCATTTCACTGTTTTTGGCCCTCGTTTGACTGTTTTTGGCCCTCATTTCACTGTTTCTAGCCCTCATTTGACTGTTTTTGGCGCTCATTTCACTGTTTCTGGCCCTCAATTCACTGTTTTTGGCCGTCATTCTGATTTTCTTTCGCCCTCATTCTGGTTTTTTTTGGCATTTTTTGGGCTATTTTTGGGGGTGGGTAGTAAAAAAAATAAAATAAAAAGTTAATTAGTAATTGTACGGTTCACCATTAAAATCTTTGTGAACCATACGGTTCTGAGAACCGTGGTGAACCGTTCACGGTTCTCAGATTCTATGAGTAGAAGGTACTTTTCAGCTTCCAGAATTTTGGAAGAAATTGCTCTTGAAGGATGCGTCACCACATTGGAAAGTGGGGGTCAATCCAGATGGACATCGAAGAGATCTAGATTCAATTGGAGGTATCGAAACACAAGGAAGAGACTTCAACATTAGTTGATAACTTGATAAGATAAAGAGACTTGTTGCTCAAAATCGATGATATCGACAAACTAACGAGGGTGTCGACCCTAGCAAAAGAAAGCAAGAAATTCTGAAGAGGGCATCAAACTTGATCTTTAATAGATTCTCCAAAAGGGGTTAATCAGAAATCTATCTTAAAATCTTTGTTTGACGGAATGAGTTTGTCGAAAGAAGACAACTAATCTCTTTGTTTGGGAAAAGAATCATCAAGAAATTACGAGAATCACCATCTGATTCTTTTGAAGCTAAATGTAACTTGTCAAATTTCCGTTTTGAAATCTAAAAATCTACCTTGACCACAAACAAGACATTTTATATGGCCGAATTAAAGGCCACTCTTACATGAAACTCTGGTGGTGGTAATGTGTCAAATATCAAAGCTTCTACAGACCATTTAAAAAAGTGCAAAAACTCCTTTGGAATCAGCAAAGGTTCAAAGCGTACAAAGGCATTTTTTTCCCAAACATCCTTGGTTTGATGAAGAATTCCGAGGCATACGGTCTCAAGGTATAATTGTCTCTTTGTTCAAGAATGGTGATAAAAACAATCTTTCCAACTATAGGACAAACATGATTGTGCATTTTCTTCCAAAACTTAGGGGGCATATTTGAGCAGAAACCTAGTAATTGGTTGGAAGATAATGGACTGCATGCAAAAGAGAAGTAAACTTTGAAGAATGCATTATACCATTGATCATTTGATTACTCTATAAACTTCATTGTTGCTTTGCAGATTTTTTTAGGACTTTCAACACCAGTCCAAGTCGTAAATTATGGAAAACCATGGAAGAAATAGGCACCGCTATGGAATTCCAAGATGCAGTTTGGTAGCTTTGCAAAAACTGAGCAAAGGTGCGTTTTTTTAAAAGGCTTCAACACTAAGATTTCCAGCAGCACGGGACTTAAATATCCTCTATCATGATGAAGGTGGGGATGATGCCAAACTCTACTTTTTAGTTAAACTTCTTCTCTATGCAAATGATGTGGTACCATTTGCCAACGCTTACATAGTCTCCAACAACATCCTGAGGCTCTCGAGAAATTTTGTGAGACTTCAATTCTTTTGGTAAAATTGGACGAAAAAAATAACAGTCTTCCGACCCAAAAAAGGTGAGTGACCACACTACTTTATAACTAGTGGTGCTAAAATTTTCGTGACACACTAGCACTCACACAAACCAAGCATAGAGATTAAAGAGAATTCAAATTATAGGAGAATTGAGCAAAGCTCTAACATATTTTAATAATCTTGTGGTGGGGCACCAGCCTACATATATAGTTTCTCTAATCTATGTGAAAAGCTAAAAGCCTAAAGCAAATAGCAAAAGAGCAAAAGCTAATTGCTAGAATTACTACCTATATTGGGTAAAGACCCAAGGTGAACTTCTAAGTACTAAAATTGATCCTAATCTAGTATTAGTGCGCCCACCTACATGCATAAGCAATAAAAAATGAATTTAATATAAATAGTAATGGCCCCTATAATAGCACGCAGGCATGGCCAAACTATCATTAAGGGGTATCAAATAAACATTAATTCCTAACACTCCCCCTTAATGTTTACTTTGTTATCTATTACTCCTAGAAGTTCTCTAAACTTCAGAAATTTTTCTTTGCCAAGTCCTTTGGTAAAGATATCCGTGACTTGCTCTTCCGTAGGACAATAGATAAGCTCCATTTCATCACTTTGAATCTTCTCTCTGATGAGGTGTTGTTGTACTTCAATGTGCTTTGTCCTGCTGTGAAAAACTGGATTTCTCGCCAATTTAATACAACTCTAATTGTCGCACTGAAGTACCATAGGTGAATCTTGTACCATCTACAAAGGCAGAATGCCGAGCCAATGCAAGTGCAGCAAGTGAAGCAATATGGTTACGAAGGATTCTACATGATCTACATATGCAATAGTATGCTGCTTCTTTGAACTCCAAGAGATAGCACCAGAACCAAGACTAAAAACATAACCTGTAGTAGATCTTCGGTCTTCCACATCTCCAGCCCAATCAGCATCCACATATCCCTGTACCTTCAAATCATCTTGTCTCCCATAGAGAATACCAAATCTCAAAGTGCCCGAGATATATCTGAGTATTCGCTTAGCAACTCTCTAATGAATCTGCTTAGGCTTAGCCATAAACTGACTAACCATACTCGCAGCATCATAAGCAATATCTGGTCTTGTAGTAGTTAGATAGATTAAGCTTCCAAAAAGCTTTCTATATAACGTCTGATCTACATTTTGATCCTCCTCAGCTTTAGTAAGCTTACATCCACTATCATATGTGTTGAAATAGGCTTGCACTCTGACATATTGAACTTTTCAAGAAGTTCATAAACATACTTAGATTGAGAAATAAATAGCCCTTGTGCTACTCTCCATAACTCAATCCCAAGAAAATATTGTAGTGAACCAAGACCTTTCATATCAAACTCTGATGAGAGATCTTTCTTGATACCCTGAAACATACTATGATCTAACCTGTGATAACAAGGTCATCCACATACATCACTACAATCACAATATGGCCATCCCTGATCATAGCGCAAAGTGTATGCTACGAACTACTCCTCTGAAAGCCAAGCTCCTTAAAGTATGTGTCAATCCTCGTGTACCATGCCCTGGGTGCCTGCTTAAGTCCATATAGTGCCTTGTCCAACTTGAAAACCTTGTTTTCGTGTCCTGCTACTATGTATCCCTCTGGCTGCTCCATGTAGACTTCTTCCTCTAGAAATCCATTCAGGAATGCACTCTTCAAATCCATTTGTTGAATATCCCATCCAAACTGAGTTGCCAATGATAAAATTGTCCTCATAGTAGTAGACTTAGCAACTAGTGCAAAAGTTTCTTCATAGTCAATCCCTTTCTGTTGAGTATAACCTTTTGCCACCAATCTTGCCTTATGTTTATCTATAGAACCATCTGATTTGTACTTAGTTCTATAGACCCACTTGAATCCAATAGCCTTTTTACCTGTAGGTAACTGAACAAGTCTCCAAATCTTGTTCTTCATGCTTGAGTCGTACTCCTCATCCATAGCTTTCCTCCAAATATCCTCTTTTTCAGCCTCTTTGAAAGTAGATGGATCCTTGGCTTCCAATATTGTGGCCATATATGCAAAATTTACATCCCCATCTTCATGATGATCCTCCTGTCGAACCTCCTGTCGAACCTCCTGTCGATCTTGGTTTTCATGATGATACTCTTGTTGATCTTGATCTTCATGTTGCTTTCAAGTCTAGCCGATCTCCTAGTCCCATGTGTACTGGACTCTCCCTGTTCCATAATAACACTATCCTTGAAAGTTTCATAGTACCATCTAGGCAATCTTCTAGCTTCTGATGTAGGATGCTTCCTGCCTGGTGAAGTAGGAGGTGAATAAGTATCCCATATACTTGATCTCTCCATCCTCTTTCCTTTCTCAACCAAGGTCACTCTAGGTACTTAGATTGGCGTAGGCGATACATGTGTCGATTCAGGATCCTGTAATAACTCGTCACATAATATAGGGATTCCTCCATCTTGATTCTTATCATAAGGTATCTATGTATCTTTATGAGTTGCCTCCTCATCAAAGATTGCATCCCTACTTATGATGACTTTCTTACCCTCCAAGTCATATAACTTGTATCCCTTCTCTTGACTATCATATCCAAGGAATAAACACTTGGTCGCCTTAGAATCCAATTTGCCCTTGGAATCCTTAGGTATGTGAGCATAAGAAATACTACCAAACACTCTCAAATGACGTACATCTGGCTTCCGACCGGTGTAAGCTTCCTTTGGAGTCCAATTATTTATAACTTTTGCAGGACTTCGATTCAAAAGATAAACCGCCGTCTTAATGGCTTCACCCCAAAACATATTTGGAAGATTTTTACTCTTGAGCATACTCCTCACAGTTTCCACTATAGACCGGTTCTTTTTTTCCGCAACTACATTTTGTTGAGGCGTGTCCGTGTTTGCAAATTGTCTCTTTAAACCATGATCCTTGCAAAACACCTGAAATTCCGTAGAAATATACTTTCCCCCTTTGTCCGAGCGGAGAATCTTGATTTGTCTATTTGTTTCTTTCTCCACATGTGTCTTAAACCATGTGAAATACTTGAACGCTTCACCCTTATTCTTCAAAAGATAGATCCATGTCTTCCTAGAATAGTCATCCACAAACACCATGAAGTAACTTGCTCCCCCATAAGATTGAGTCCTCATAGGACCACACAAATCTGTATGAACAAGTTTTAGAACATTTCTCGACCTGAATGTACTAGTTGAAAATTTCTTCATATGATGCCTACCTAACACACAACTTTCACAAACCTTGTGATCAGAAACAACTTGAGGTAAACCTGTAACCATGTATTTTCTCAAGACTTGTAGACTTTTGTAATTCAGATGTCCAAACCTCTCGTGCCATAACTTACTCACTGACCCAATATCCGCAACACTTGCATGATGATCCACCACCTGAGCCTGAAGTTTGTACAACCGCCCTGCAAGTATGCCCTCAGCTACTACTTCATTATCTTTCTTCTTGATGAGACACCGCTCTTCATCAAACTGCACCACCATGTGTTGCTTTGCAATAGCTGATACTGAGAATAAGTTTTTCTTGATTCCTGGTACATAAAGCACATCCTTTATGTCTCCAATCTTCCCTGAAGGTATTGAACCTGTACTTTTCCAACTTCTTTTATATTATATGTGTAGTTATCTCCCAACTTCATCTAATTTTTGAAAATTAGATAGCCACTCTCATCTAGGTGTCATATGCTTCGAAGCTCCTGAATCAATAAACCCCTTCTTTCGAAAAGCCACCACCATAAGATATCGATGCCAAAAACAACTCATAGTCTTCCCAAAGAACTCAGTTTTGCATTAGATGTTTCTTCTTCTTCAGCAAAATTCCCATCCTGCTTTTTCTTGAACTTGTTGTGCCAGCACTCCTTTGCATAATGTCCTAATATTTTGCAAATAACGCAGTTTCCTTTTCAAACCACTTTCTTTCCATCTTTTGATCGATTTGATTGATTCTCCTCCGTATCTAGTTGTTGCTTCTTCTTCTTCTTCTTCCCTTTGCCACCCTTCTTGGAACTTTGCTCTTGCTTCTTTGCCAGGAATGCATGTTCCTTGAAATCATCCTTGTTGACTATATTGTGTCGTCTCATTTCTTCCTGTAGTAATATGGCATTCAGCTCATCGAAAGAAGGCCTCGTTTCCCGTACCGATAGCATCATTACAAAGTTCTGATAAGCCAAAGGTAGACTATTAAGCGCAATGGATACTAAGACTGAATCTTGAACACTTTCTCCAACCGCAATAAGTTGCCCTCTGAGATCTTTCAACCGAGTAAAATTGTCAGTTACCGATTAACCTGTACCCATCTTCAATCTGTGTAGCTTATTAGTCAAGAACAAGATTCATGATTGATTTACTGTCTCATACACGTTCTTCAGTATATCCCAAGCCTCCTTGAGTTCAGCAACATCTCTGATATGAGGTATGATCATATCTCTAACAGAAAAGTGAATGATATGATGTGCTTTTCTTCTATGTCTCTGATACTCCCACAACCCCCTGTCAGTGGTAGGAAGTATCTCAACACCTGTGATCCTGGAGAATATTTTGCATCTTGAGCTTCCATATGCTATAGTCCATCTAGCTTGCTAGACTCTGGCAACACAGCATCATTCAACCCTGCCATTGTACTGATCTTTAGCAACTTCCAACGTCCTGATTTTCCAGCAATCAGTATATTATCAAACTTAAGTGAGCTGTCTCGCAACTCAGTGATCTGATTCTGCTCCAATCCAGGTCTTCTTCAGCAAACCAATTGTAGCAACTTTCAGAAACCTGATTTTCCAGCAAACACCTGTAGTATCAAATCTGCAGATTTGCAGTCCTGTCAGCAAACAAGTTCTGCTACACTCCAACCAGTAATCAGATCTGTATGCAGTGATTCAACAGTAGACAGCCAGCGATCTGTAGATCTGTTAGCGATCTGCATGTAATGATCTGAATTCAGTTCTGCAACCAGGTCCAAGTCTGATCCAGCGAACAGGTCTGTAGAGAATAGATCAGCAGATTCAGATCTGCAGTGAACAGATTCACCGTTCAGGTACTGTAGCAATCAAATCCAGATACTATGCAGCGATCCAGCCAGTTAGGTCAACAGGCAGCGTTCAGATATAACCAACGATCAGGTACAACAACGCTCAACCAGTAGACAGCCAGTATTCTGATCTGTAGCAAAGAATCAGATTTGTCAGTGATTTGTAGCAGTGATCCAGCAAACAGATCTGATTCAGATCAGCGAACTCAGCTAGTAGCAATTTGATCTCCTCCTAGAAGATCTACTTTGTCCTCCTAACAATGATGACTCCACATGCAGCTTCAGCTCCTCCCATCTTCTTCTTGCAACCCTGCAAAAACAAACTCTCTCTCTCTCTTCTCTCTCTCTCTCTCTCTCTCTCTCAAAAAGCCCATGTCAGAATTTGTGATACAAATTCTAGATGGAGTTACTAGTCCTACTAGCACTCACACAAACCAAGCATAGAGATTAAAGAGAATTGAGCAAAGCTCTAAAATTTTGGAATAATCTTGGGCTGGGGCACCAGCCTACATATATATTCTAATCTATGTGAAAAGCTAAAAGCCTAAAGCAAATAGCAAAAGGGCAAAAGCTAATTGCTAAAATTACTACCTATATTCAGTAAAGACCCAAGGTGAATTTATAAGTACTAAAACAGATCCTAATCTAGTATTAGTGCACCCACCTACATGCATAAGCAATAAAAAAACAAAATTACTATAAATAGTAATGGCCCCTATAATAGCATGCAGGCATGGCCAAACTATCATTAAGGGGTATCAAATAAACATTAATTCCTAACACACACCACGTAAGGGACACACAAAAATCCTCTTTTAGGACCAGTGCTCTCAAAATGTGATATTTGATGATTTCTTTCAGGGCTAGCTAGACTCTAGAGATACTTCAAGAAGACTTAACAAGGTTCTTTAAAAAACTTAAATCTGGTTCCCCTCTATAAGACGCTTCCTACTTGACATGGAAAGCGCTCTAATTTGCAGTTAAAAAAACATTACACAAGGTCTTTTTAAAAGGAAAATAATAGATCACGCTATAGATTGAATACCAATTCCCAACTAAAATCCAAAAACAATGAAGAACAACTTGAATAGTTGGCCCTCCAAAGACAATTTGCTCTCACAATCTCCTAAAAGGAGCTTTCAAGTCTTTGAAGTTACGACAAGAGACTCCTCCCTCCCTAACCATGCCCTACAAAAGGTCGTGACTCTACATGCATCTCAACTCCCAGCCAGTTAATGGAACTAGTGACCAAGCCATGTAAAAATGGATCCAATGTAATCAATGAATACTTCGATGGACCTAATACATTAATGTGGTCCTACATACAGTAGAACATCAATAGCGGCCTTAATTATATCAGTAATTATATATCCATAGGTAACTTCCTCCAAGAAGATGGGCTTGGTAAAAAGAAGAAATTTAAGAAGGCATGTGTTGGGTAAGCAAACAATGAAAGAGTATTTTAAAAGTTGGATTACACGTAGGATCATGTCCAAGATCTAGAAATAACTAATGAGCAGAATATTCAAAGACAATTATACAACAAATAAGTATTATCAAACATAGGCTTGACTTCCAACTTTCAACTTAACTAGCTTAAAGACCATTCAGCAAATTCACATATAGAGAAGTGCAAGCCATAGCTTTGAACAACCTTAATACATATTGAGGATAGAGGAAACATGTCACGACTATGGGTGGGTAGAGTACATTGATTCTATACTTATTGTTAGCATTATATCATATGGACGGCGCATATGGCATCGTGCTATATGCATGACTTCATTATCAAATTGCAACCTTCTAATAGAGTTTGTAAATAGTATTCAACTCTACCTATGAAATTGACAGGTTGCATCAAGAAATTCAGGAATGCAATAATGTCTTATAGTTTCATATACGAAGTTTTCCACAAAAGTCTACACTAGTACCATTTAAGCTTTATTTTTTAAAAACGTGTCAAAATGCACATAAAGATGAAGAACAATGGTATTTGCTTGAAATCAAAAGAACCAAGAAGTTTCAAAGAAACAATGTCCCTACCCTAAACTTGGATGCATGGTTCTTCAGACATCAAATTTTCACAAGGAAAATGAGGAAAAAATAAAACGGAGTGATGGTGTACCTTGTCCAATTTTGCAAGCATTTGATCAAGTTCCTTTTCTTTCATACTAAACATTTGTTTGCAAGCACCCATGATTTTGTCATGAACACCTCCGATTACCCAAACTTCGCATGCCAACCACAACTGCTATCATCAATTTGCAATGAAGTTTGTTAGAAGAAGTTAACTTAAAATCTAGAGAACATGGCTAAACGATAGAAAGGATAAATGTTTAGCCTTGTTGCACAAAACATTTATGAAGTATAGAAGTACAAATCAAAGAGGCTGATACGAAGAAATTGTTAATGGTACAAGTGAAACCTCTTGCAAGAAATATCAAAATTAAGTTGGAGGTAAAAGAATGTTTCTTCAAATGGGCATAAACTTAAAAAATGCATATAAAAATTTGGGGAATACACATGGATTTCCATGGTTTGTTTTCGAGTTGAAGTAGAGTAAAGACATTCATCATTTTTGAACAATCCAAAAGATACATATTGACTAAGTAATATAAATTACCCTCTTGTAAGCGTGCATTAACAATCTAAAATGAAAATAACCATTGGCTACAATACACATGTTTCATTATAGTCACCATTAGATAGATAGATAGAGATATAGATATATATAATTTTCAAACTTAAAGTATAGTGAATATAAGCACATTTATATCCACCGATGTTTCAAGAGAAAAAGAAATTGTTGATGTGAATGTCCGATGATCTTTCAATGTTTCCAATTCTCTTCATAACAAACATAAAGACCAATTGGTTGATCATATGATTGAGTTTATTCTAAGGCAAAGTATCTAAACTAGTCTATGCTCTTCTAGTCAAGCTCATTTCTGTCCTAATTTACGTGATTCTTGAAAAACAAAAATGTTGGACCTCATTTACCTGCTCCATACGTTCTTCATGAATTTTACAGGACTCCAAAGCTGGATTGCTTTCCAAGAGATGGTCAACCAATGTCTTAATTAATCTTCGAAGGGTTCCTCTCCATGCCTCCAATCGCAACTATATGACAACACAAAACAATAAACTAAGTGTCGATTACATCATTCAACTATACAGATATATGATAAAGAAAATTTATACATGACAATGTAAAACATAAGTAATCGAAATAAAACACAAAGCTAGATTGTTGGTAAATGATCTCAACACATTAGGTGTGATTTAGGACCATCATTGAAACGCGCCAATTTCTACCATATATTTCCTAGCATATTTTTGAATCTATGATCTATGTGAGATATATGCATCATGCATGCATTCAGCCCCCATTTATTTTGTTAGATCTGTGTGCTGGTCTCTAGATATTGTCATATTTTATTCCTGAAATCATTTTGTAAAGTGGAACTAATCTACAGTTTTACTCAAATTGTCGAGACAGTGTCGAAGACCGTCTACAAAAGTATTTATGATAGTATCAAAATAGTTTTGTTATTACATTAATTATTGTTTCTACTATCGACCATCGAACTATCGGTATCGAATAATCATTCGAACTATCATTGTCAAATAGTTATTCGACTAATATACAACTTATTTTTCCAACATGATATCAAACAACTGAAAAAATCTTCTTGAGCAGATGTCTGCAAGTGGCACAAAAATCAACGATGCAGATGCCGTCATGACTCTCCTATCGAGCCTTCTTGACACCTACAAAAATTGGGTAATCATTATTTCTACTCAGCAAAGTCTTACATTAGCATGAGTTTCATCTATGCTACTGTAGGAAGAGATCCGGAAAAATAGATCTTCATTTTCTCATTCGGCACCAAAATCGGAAGCTCTTTATTCGAAGAAATTTGATAAGAAGAAGAAGTCGAAGAACGTACCAAAATACGAAAGTTGAACAATGATTCGAATTTAGAACAAGGTGCAAATTCGAATTCAGCTGTTCGAATTTAGCCCAGATCTTTGTTGAAAGATTATTTTGGCTTTATGGATTGCCAAGTGATATTGTCAATGATAGAGATCCTAAATTTACAGGTCACTTTTGATCAGCTGTATTCCATAAGCTAGAAACCTCGCTTAGTTTTAGTTGTACTAATCATCTTGAATCAGATGGCCAGACAGAAGAACTAATCAAACTATGGAGGATATGTTGAGGACTTATGTGTCTCACAAGCAATCTCAGTGGGAGGACTACATTCCTTCAATTGAGTTTGCTTACAATAGTAGAAAACATTCTGCTACGGGTTATAGTCCGTTGATACTAAATGTATGGTTTTCAACCTAGATCTCCGGTTAATGTGGAGACGAAGTTTGTTAAGATCCAGAAAGTTGCACATTTCCTGCATGATATGCAAGAAATGTTGAAATTGGCATGTGATAGTATCCATAGTGCTCAGGATAGAGCTAAGCACTATGCCGATCTTAGGAGATCTCCCAGAGATTTTAAAGTTGACTGGGTATGTCTTAGAATTCCAAATAGGACTATGCGTATAGGGAAGCATTATAAGTTGTCTACCAGATATTGTAGACCATTTCGGATTATAAAGAAACTTGATTCTTTAGCTTACGAACTTGATCTTTAGGACAAATCGACTGCTCATCCAATGTTTCATGTAAGCCGGTTAAAATTAAGTTTGCGTGAAGGTGATACAGTTGGATTTGATGAGGATCTTACCCATTTGAAGGATTTATTGCTTAGTTTACCTTTGGAACCTGAAGGAGTACTCAAAATCAGAGATAAGCAACTGAGAAATCGTTCTATCTTGCTTGGGTGGTTTGGCACCACATGTATCCTTTTGGTTGCATGCGATAGGATCTTGATAGATCTTCAATTGGCGATCGTGATACACTGTCACATGTGCTTTGAATCCTTGTGCCTAATATAAATTGTAAATTGTAATTATTACATTGTAAATGGAACCTGCAGCCTCCATTGCTGGGTTTTCGTTTTTGGTTACTTTTGAAACTGTGGCAGGCTGTAAACTTGTGGGACAGAACAGAGCAGGTCAGAAAATGACCTGAGTTGCTAAGAAAAACAGCAATCACCAATTTGTTTTCAACATTAGGTTCAACTACGACCTGCAGGAGGCTGATTTTGGAAATTTCAAACCTGTTAAAGCGTAGATCCTGTTTTTCCGGTTCAGATTAAGGCTTTTTGCTGTTTTTTACTCAGATCACACAACATGTCCCAATCTGGAGAGTCAAGCCATGATGTTGACAGATTAGATGTAGTATGTTCCAATGTATTTGCTATCAAGGCCACTCTTAAGCTGATTTGGAGCAACTCAAAGATAAAGGGGTTAGTGTCGTAGAGAGAACATTGTCAATGGGCCATGAAGCTGAGTTGGGTTTTCGAAAGAGGAAGCTACCAACTATCAAGGATTTAAAACCTCAGAAGTTCACTAGAGCAGTGTCTATGAGGACCACAAATGTTGTTGAGAGGTGGTTAGAGAAGTGGGAGAAAGCATTCCAGATGTGTGGCGTTGATGATGAGATTGAGATGATTGCTGAAGCCACATATCGTTTCCAAAAGTTAGCACAAAGGTGGGGGAGGAAAGTGGAAAAGGATGACCTAGGTCCAACAACATGGGAGGCATTCCGACAAATGGTTACGCCTAAGTTGCATTGGAACAGCGTTCTGGAGGCATAGGGTTTCGGAACGAGCGTTCCAAAATGTCGGAACCCAGGGGAAAAAAAAAAAAAAAAACTTTGTTGCTGTCTATTCAAAAGATCATTAATATAGAATAACATTGTTCTAAAGAAAGGTCCTTGCACCTACTACCCACATGTCCTCACTGTTCACTACTGGGATTTTTGCTACCTGTTCGCTGGAAAACGCTGAGGACTGTTGACTATTTGCGTTATCGTTGCCTTTGAAAATTCGCACACGTTTTGAATCAGACGTATCACTGTTGCCTACAAGATTGACTGTCATATGATTGGCTATCAAGGAAGGTTGTTGGATCATTACTGATTCATTACTACTGCTATATCGCTGTAAGGGCAGCTGTTGGATCATTACTGATACATTACTGCTGTTGTATCGTTGTTGCTACTAAAGGTTAGGAAATAGCTGCTTATGGAAAAATACAAGCATATTGGTTACTGTTGGCTGAAGTATAGCTTTGTGTGGAGCGTCAAAGATTTCTGCAAGGTTGCTTGAAGTTCGACTACTGATTCAGCTTGCTGGAGAACAGGATCATGAGATCACCACCATCACGTTGGCTGTTTGAGAATTGGAGTCTATGTAGGTTGAAAACTCACTGCCTAGAAGATGAGTAAAGTTAGAAAAATAACCACAAAAGGTCATGTTTCCTTAAGAACTTTGGTGGTTAGCTGTTAAAACGAAGGACCATTGCAGAACCGGAATAGATTTTCTAAAAAGCCATCACAAATTAGGGAAATACATTGATCGTGAATAGGATTGCTGAATTATATGTTACAAGTGATTAGAATACTAGTCACTGTATTATCTTGCTTTTGCACATCTATGTAAAATTGTCAGTAAAATTAAACTTTTTAGCATGTTCATATCTGATACAAGGTATTTAAATGTGTTTTAGATGCTTTTTTATGGCTATCATTCATTTCTAAGACATCTAAAAAAATTTACAAAAAAATAGATAAGTAAATAAAAATAAATCGAGTTACATCACAAACTCAGGCTGCTCCACAACACTGAAAGTGCAGCTTTAGTAGCTTTGCCAAGATTGAGGAAGGGAAGAGGTCTCTGTCTTATGAGGCCTCAGAGGAATTGGAGGGGGGGAGCGGGGGGGGGTGATGATGATGATGAGCATGAGCAGGAGGCTCTGAGGCCACCCCCCTCTAGGAGGACTAGGAGGACCAAGATATTGTACATAGTCTAGAATCTAGGTCAACTTTTCATCTACATTATTATGACAGTTCATTGATGAGTCGTGACATCAACATTCAAGATTCAGCTTATTTTGATATCGTTGCGTACACTTTGATACCAGCTAATCGCAACATGGCTAATTTCTCTATATAATTATAGTCGATTTTTCTTTTCAATGTGAGTTGTAATTTTTTATTTTCTATTCAAATGTTATCCCAATGTACTTGCTACTTAGATACTAAGTTGCTTCGGAATGGCGTTCCGCATCTCCAAAACGTTGTTGTAAAAAAACTGTAAATTTTTTTATAACAACTCGTAAAGCCCAATTTCCAGCCACACTCAGGATACTCAGGTTCATAGTGCCTTGTGTATCCATATTCAAACTAGCACAATGCCTGGAAGAAACAAACAATGCATGCTCTACTACTTGTTGAATTAAAAATGGTGGAGCAGGCAGATCTTCAAAGTGCAAGCCAAGGACTCTAGGATAATGCCCAACAATATTTGCCTAAAGCAATGTTGGATACTTGCATAGTGCTATGACTGTCGCAGTTCATTTTGTTCGTATGCACATCTCCACAGTGACTCCCTTTAGCAACTTACAAGAATTGAATTCTCAGCCAGATTTGGTGTTCTCAATGTTATCTTTGAGACAGGCAATATTTTTCGAGTGACTTTTGACTTTGTCCATTTTAGATTGGTATCTGAAACTCCACAACACTCAATGCCAAAAACATGAATCTAAAAAGCAATAAAACCTTTATAAGTTGATACCTTTCTAAAAAGCACGAAGCGTAAGACTGAGGTTGACTGCTTAATGAGAAATTTAACTGGGTAAGTTTAGAGTCCCTAAAGACGTGTATTTTGTCTAACATGGCAGAGAAATTACATCCCTAAATGTTGTTTTTTCCCACCCAACACAGTTTTAAAAAAAAACCGAATTTTTTTTTTTTTTTTGTTCCTATCCAGAACCCTCCCGGATCCTGGAACCGTTCTGGAACGCAGTGCATAGACATTACTACTTCCCAGTGCGTGATGTATGTTTGGTCACTTCAAACTTCGATCGACGATGATGTATCATGCCACATGGATAAATCATAAATCACAATATTCATTGCTAAATGAAAGTTGGAACATCGAATCTAGTGCTAACAAGAGTTTGAATTGTGTCCATTCAACATTATCATGTGCACTTGTAATTCTAATTTCTATGAACACTAATTTGGTTCCAACCTTCAAGCCTCATCTTTCTATAAGCAGCAATGAACTTTCAAATGAATGTATTCATTAGCAATCTAGTATTTATAAGATTTTAGAAACATTGTAAACATTGCACACGTTACATTAGATATTTTCTAGCGTTATATCTAAAAAAATGCAAAAATAAATAAATTGGCGATTCTTTCGGGAGAGACCTGGTTTGGAACCAAGATTCATGCATCCGTTCTGAAATGGTGAATTCCAAACCAAGTGGAAACACTAGCAACTATTGTAACAACCTTGGGCACATTGTAAGAGAATGCCTGAAAAAAGGCTAAGGACATGAAAAGGAGCGAAATTCAGGCAAACGTTGCTTAAGCTGAAAAAAAAAAGGGTCGCACTCATGGCCATCGGAGCTCCAACAATACCTCATAGAGAACACTCACCATGGGGGACCAAGAATTAAATTACGCCCACAAGTGGGGCTTAACTAGAGGAGGATGGCAGAGGATGCGATGGAAATCTTGGTCAAGATTGGTATTTGGATTATGCAGCAACGCCACACATGACGTTTGACATGTCACATGAGCATTTTTCAAAATATCGGGATGTACACCATGACAGCAAAGTGATAGTGGGTGATACAATGGTGATCAAGTCTCCTGGGGTGGGCATGGCATGCCTACAACTTTTGGACGACCAAAGAGGATATGACGGTTGAGATGAGATTTGCAGGAAAAAAATGTTATCTCACAAAGAATGGAGAGCTGCTGACAAGTGCAATGCAAGAAGGTGGCCTAAAATTTTTGACAGGGCACTCACAAGCTTGCACTAGGTGAGCAAAGCAGTATCTAGAAACAAGGAAGATGCCATATAATATAAGTTTTTAGGGCAGGTGGGAGCTGAAACCTTGAATCTCATGTGGAAGGAAAAACTAGGAACGGTATTGGAGTACTATCGGGGACCTGATGCATACTAGGAAACAACAGATATTCAAAAGACGTGTAGGATATTTCACCAATTCCATATGGCCTAGACTTGATATAAATATGTATGTGACCTATGGAGAAGGAATCATTATGACATTCCAAGGTACTTTGTCACCTTCATAGATGATTTCAGCGGTATAAATACCAATTATCAAATTTTGGTGAAGTTAAGGGAGTTTACGAGTTTACAATGTGAGACATCCCTAGCGAAACAGGCTGGCAGAATGTAAGAACGGGACTCTGTTGAGTATGGCAAGATGCATGATATATGATCAAAATTTGTGAACATTTCTTTGGGCCCAGGCAGTATACATAACTATCTACATTCTGAACAGAGTGTGAAATTGTGTAGTAAAGGACAGAAGTTCTGAAATAGTGTGGTCAAAGGATAAGGCGTCAGTGAATCATACAAGGGTATTTAGGTAAAACCTATGGGCACATCCGAAAAGAAAACAGGAAGAAATTAGATCTAAGGGGGGCTCCCATGCATGATTGCATTTTCGTGGGTTACCGCATTAATGCCTATGGTGAAAAAGTATGTGATCCATCCAGGCTTAAGGTTGTTTGTCAAGAAATGTGATCTTCAAAGAGGATGAGCTTGAAACAGAATCAGAAAACGTTGAGAAGGGGAAACAACACCCACCTGTTGAGTTGTCATTGAATGATATTTTATTCGTTTGACATTCGTGTTGATCTTTCAAATTATCTTCCCTTCATTTAGAGACCTCATTTAATATCACAAACCCAAATACTGCACAGGAACATTCAAGATGAAAGATGTGATTTTACCTTCTAGCTATAAACAAAATACACAGTAAACGTGGCAAAACATAAGCCCCTCTTGATTGAATGTGAAAAACACGTGCTACAGACATCCTTCAGGTTTTTTAACGGAAAACATTGTAGGAAGACCATATTTTTGCAATTCTGATATATGAGATTCAAGAATGTCATTTGATGAACAGCACCATTATTAAACTGAAGAAAATCTTGAGAAGCATTTCACCAACCTCATCAGGAAGTGAGGAGTCGCCCATCTGATAACATCCTTTAAAATAGTCGATCATGAGTGAAGCATGGGCAAGCGCTTGTGCATTTAAGCAGCTTGACTTCAGAAAATCGGTACAACCTTGAGAAGTTTCAAGGTCGTACCACAATGCTTCTAGTTGTGTAGATGGTAAAGCTGCTAGATATCCCTTATCCTCAAAAGCCTCCACCTTTTCACTGGAGGTTAGATTAGTTGCAAAATTATCTTTTGCTGTAGCAGCCTCCCACATCAAATTCCAGGGCCGTTTCAGCTGGAGATTGTTCTTTGCTAAAATTCCAAGGGAACTTCTGTCGCTTGGTGTTTTCCTTTTACTACTTGAACCATCTGGTAACTTCAATGCTTTTGCATCGTGTTGTGCCGCGCCCTCCAAAGATGCAGCTTTCTCAATTGCAGCCGTCCAATTAATGGCCTCCTGTTTCAACAATATAAACACATGTGAGCTCTGCATTGCAATCATCTCTGTCACTTTGCATGAATACAACGACCATTACATGGCCACAGATCAACTTCCAGCTAAAATACAATAAGATTTCTTCAAGAGTCATGATGTGTACGAATTTGCAATTTTGAGTAAAAGATCATGTCGAAAAAGTCTAAAAGTAGGAATCGTAAAACCTGACATTTCTGCAGACTCCTCAAAGATCCAGGAAATGTGAAAACAAGTTGCACTTTCAGACATAGTAATTCTGGTTAAGGCCATTTCTACAGACGGATTAAGACCTGTGGATGGGCACCGAAAAGGAATAAAAAGTTTAAGCGCAAAAATAGTTTTTAGTTTAAGTTAAAGAGTTTCTATCACAACTTAGACCCACATGTCACACCTTAGAAAGAAGCCAGGACAAATTCAGTCACCGATGCTAAGCCAAGCCGCTTGAGCACAATATGCTTTATACATAAATAAGTGATAATACTGCATGCACGCCTTCCAATGAGAGCAATATATTCGAATGATTGCTTGTAGCGACAATACCCATCATGTTCTTTTTAAAAGAGAGGGAGGGAGGGGCCTCTAATGTAACATTTCAATCTGCAGCTAAGGCCTACACGAGAAAAAATTGCAGTATCCAAACTATAAGAGTTAATGCTTGTGTTTATTCCCTCCCAAATAATAATTAGAATAAAAATGTAACTTTCAAGCATCTTGATCAGCAACATATCTTTAATGAGAGGAAAGCAAACTTCTTACACAAAAACGTACCTCCTTTGGAACTAGTACCACTATCTTCTTGCCCTTCACAGGCTCAATTGTGAGAATAGTTCCTTCGTGAATTTTGTCATCAAATGAAGAGCTTTTCCAAAATTTATTCCATAATTGCAAGCCTGAAGAGCTTTTCTCTAAAAGAGAACTTTCTGATTCTGCGGATCCAGCTCCGTGAATGCTGCAGCCTCGTAAATGAACTGTTTTCTGTAAAACAAATTCTCAAAAGCCAAAAACTTCTTGTCAGTGTGAGCAGTCTTTTCGATACGGACAATTCTCTCTCTCTCTCTCTCTCTCTCTCTCACACACACACACAAAGCTTGCTTTCTTTCTTTCTCTTTTACCTGGACTTTCGCCTTTTCTTCGGACAAAAAAACTTCAAGTTTTCCTGGATAAAGGACAATGAACCGATGCTTCCACCGCTTCTGGTTCCATATATGGACAAATCCCTTAATCTCTTCGAAGATTTTGCCCTCACGCACATTCAACGCCATACTTCAACTAGTATTGCACGCTACAATTCATCCACAGATGCCGCGTTTACTCCTTCACAACCTCAAAATTGTTAATGCAACCACCGTCAAATTCCAACAGCAGATCCTCCTATAGTTGAGTTGAACTCAGTTAGTATCTGCTGCTCTGCTCAACACAAGCTGTCCATGATCGGTACGGCTTACTTCACATAATTATGATTTCTCCTTGTGAACAGACGCGTCTGCCAGACTGGAGGTGTGGATATAATGTACATAAATGGATCGTTCCTATCGTTATGCTCACCACCATCTGTTTCATTCACCAATATATCTGCTTCATTCAGAACAAATCTTCATTTTCCAAGATTGTAAAACCAAAGAATGATCCACAATTCTTTAGGAATTCTTACCCAATATAGGTTAATTTCTAGACGAATGGATATGAGGAAACCAATAGGATATAGAAATGATAGATACTACCAAGCGCACATCAAGGAATATCTCATCAGGAAAAAGCTGCTTATGCTATCAATAGTGAGTTTTCTTGTTTCTGGATTATGTTTTAGGATCAAATTGGTATCAGAAATCTGGATGATTTGCTTTATCTTGGAGTCATTTGTTGATCCAGAAACAAGACTTCAAGAACTTTCAGCAGTAAGCAAAATAATACTCAAAGCCGATGTACTAAAATACAATTGTTACTTTGCGCAGTCTTAACCTAGTCCTAACAATGATGAACTTTTTCGTGCCATGAAGCTTCGGAGTGCTCAAATCCTCTATTGTAAAGAGGACAAAACCAGCTCATTTCTCAAAAGCTTCTAAATACAAGCAGAAAAGAAGAGGCAGAGAGACACATGCTTTTTGGAC
This sequence comes from Diphasiastrum complanatum, assembly GCA_029204225.1. Classification (NCBI taxonomy): domain Eukaryota; kingdom Viridiplantae; phylum Streptophyta; class Lycopodiopsida; order Lycopodiales; family Lycopodiaceae; genus Diphasiastrum; species Diphasiastrum complanatum. The sequence continues at coordinate 28,213,845 of CM055102.1, read as the reverse complement.
TGATTAAAGCACAAAAATGAAACCCACAAGAGCTAAATACAAAGCTCCAAAGATTGATGATACAAATTTAGAGGGAAAAGGTGAACATAATTCATCGTCAGTAGGGCGCCAGAATCAAGAGAGCGTGGCATCCGATTTCTGGCAAGAAAGTCGATCGAACGGAAAATTGTTGAAGGAATTCGTCCATGCCTCCCCTATCGCCTATGCTAGCCCGCCGGACAGTAACATGTGATGTAGCAAGAAAGAAAGAAACACAGCGAGAAAACGAGAGCGAGAGAGAGAGAGAGAGAGAGAAAAGCGTAATTAGTATGGAGAAAACGCGATTTGCTGCGTTTTGATTGATCCGGCGTGAATTAAAGCTTTAAAACCTGCGTGGCTGTCGTTGAAAGGGCCACGTAGCTGGCAAATCTTTTGCCCCATAACATTGAGATAGAATTATAATTATGTCTATATATTCCAATCAAAAAGACGAGCTCAATGCATAGATAAAGAGCTTCAGAGTTTTTATAGTCCTATAATGTTAGGGTCTCGTGATAATTAGGGTCACGGGTTTAGGGCATAGGTGTATACTGACTATACAATAGAAAGAGAAAAGGCAATAACGTATTAGGACATTGCAAGTCCATAATGTTAGGGTGTAGTAATTAGGGTCCTCGAATGAGGCGTGGTGCCTTCAGAGAGAAAGAGAGGGGGGGGGGGGGGTGTGAGTGTGCCATGTGGCTCCCTTAGGAGAAACTTGATGACTTGACTTATGGATGACTCACTCACACAGCTTTTGAAGTCATGGTCATGGTCCACGTCCATTGCAATGCTTTGAGGTGACAATATTGAAATGGAAATGAGTAAGGTCTTTGCTAGCCTTTGTACTTCTAAATCTAGCAAAAAAAAACCTTTTTTTAAACATATTTTAATTAATCAAGATTCATATCTAGTCATTCTCTTTTATATGACATCTAAAGTTTCTTTGGTCCCAAGTTCCAGCTTTCCCTTGGAAATCAAGATGCATCTATCAAATGGCGCTTAGCTTTCCCTTGGAAACCAAGATGCATCTATCAAATGGCGCTTGAGAATGCTCGCTCACCACAATTCGTTTGTTTGGGATCCCATGCATTTTCTGTCACATGAAGACATTTATTTCAAGCTATTGTGAATCGTATATTTGTTTAACTATTTGTCATGGCACTAGTCAATCACCATTCACCTAAATGTGACTACCATGATTATTAGTTTACAATTTTTAGCGACGTAAAAAAATTGTTATAAGAGTGACACGTACAAGATGTAAATGTATGATGTGTGGAGTGAAACTACAATTTTCAACCACATCAAAAAGTGGCCATAAGAGTAACATAAATAGGATGTAACCATATGAACATGTCACCCCTATTGGGGCCATAGATTATGACAACGAGCTAATAAACTATTGCCATGTGGAGGAAATTGTTTCCAATCAAGTGATACTCAAATAAACATGATGGTATATGAATTAATGAAGTGACACTATTGAATTGAATTGAATTTAAGTATTGTATTTACTAGGCTTTGTAGTTCTAGAATCTAGCAAAAGATTTGAACTCTTTTAGAATCATAGTCTAATAAATTATGGTTGATGTTTAGTCATTGTCTATCACGTGGTGATTGAGGCTGGCTTGCCGACTGCGGTTCAATTCTCTAGGATCCCACACATTTGTTTATTTCAAGTTATTGCAACTCGTAGATCTGTTTAGTTATTTGTCATGGCAACACTCAATCACAAGTCACCTAAATGTGACTACCATAATTAGTTTACAGTTTTAGAGATGTAAAAAGGTTTCACAAGAGGGACGTGTACAAGATGTAAGTGTATAATATGCAGAGTCCTACAGTCCCGTTGCAATTGTCAACTACTTAAGAAAGTGGTCACAAGAGCAAGATATATAGGATGTATCCATATGTACTCGTCGCCCCTGTCAAGACCATGTATTATGTGATTTGGTCTTGCATTATCACCTCGTGATGGATAACATGTGTGTAGTTGCACATAGCTCATAGGTTATGACAATGGATAAACCAGTAACCTACAACCATCTAGAAGAAGGTAATTCTAATGAAGTGAGCCTCAAAAAAACGTGTTGCTATGTCTTGTAAGTATGCATAATATGCAATTACCAATATTCAAAAAGGTTCTCCTACCTTTGCTTATCATTTCTAAGTAATAGCAATACTTAAGAAAAATCTCACCTTCTACTTCTTCAAAGACTCTTCCAACAATCTCATATGATTCCATTGAAGCATGCAAGCAATGTTCTTAATCTCTTTGATTTTTTCAAATGATAGGGCTTTAAGCATTTGATTTCACACAAGTATGCAAGTGTTGTTGGCGCTCTCTCTCTCTCTCTCTCTCTCTCTCTCTCTCTCTCTCTCTCTCTCTCTCTCTCTCTCTCTCTCTCTCTCTCTCTCTCTCTCTCTCTCTCTCTCTCTCTCTCCCCCAAAACAAAACAAAACAAAATATATATAGTTGTTGGCCCCCCTAGCAGCTAGATCCACTAGTAAGGTTGTTATAGGAAAATAACCTACTCGTTGATCCATGTTTGTTTTAGGGAAATATCCTATTGCATTAGGTCGTTTCCCATAACAATAGCTGACACATGGTTACAATGCACTTAACAAAGTGCACATCACTGTAACAATCATTGAACCAAGAGCAAAGGTCACTAGAAACTTTCCCAATCATAAAGGATGATGAGGGAAATATGTTTTTATGGTTGAAAATTTTTTGTGAGTCCCACTTAAGCATCTTCATGAGCCATATTCTTGGAGCCCAATAATAGACTCTAAGTCATAAAAGGAGGCCATCCCACAATTCGTTAACCTTGGGACCAATGACCTTCACACCAAGTTTAGGAACCATACTTCATTTTAGCTTTGACCTCACTTCCTCCCCATTGATTTACAGCTCCTTTAACTAGTGAAAATGTCATGAGATAATCCTTTCTACGATACGTAAAGGATTTTCTTCACTATGGACAATGTCAAACCAATCCACTCGGCGACAAGTTATGACTCTACCTAGTTCAGCTAAATGCATGCAATTAAAGTGCATGTGTTGGCCCAAGTAAAGCTACAGGCAAGATAGAGTGGAGTCACTTTATGTTGTCCTAGTATGGCATTTGCTCCTTATTTGGATTATCACAAGCGGCATGCAAAGTGACATACACTGCCACTTGTGGCAAAAACATGGATCTAATTAATCTCACATATAGATCAAGATATTGACATGTCCTCTTTCACTTGCATGTTCTCTTTCACTTGCATGTCCTCATTTGTGCAACAAATTGAGATTGGACTTCTAACCTTGACTACAGAAAAAAAAAAAACTTAACCAACTCAACGCTTATTGTAGGACTTTTATAAGTTTAATTTTGTTGCAGTTTATTCTTACTCTTACTCACCTAATTGAAGAAACCTTAAGTTTCTATGCAAATGTGAAGACCACACGGTGGACAAGTGTTGGCTGAATCCAAAGATCGAGTGCATACATTGTCACAAGAAGGGTCATACAGCCATGGATTTCTATCAAAATCCACGGAACAAGAAGACAAAAGGCAGAAAAGAGAGCTCCAATACAATAGCACATCATATGTAGAGGAACCTGTATCCTCGAAGATGGACGAAGAGAGAGCTAATATAAACTCAACGACATATGTGTATAGATGTTTGTGCTACATCAACAGCCGATGTTCAAGAAGTCGTTCTTGACTCAGGAACTACGTCACATTTTGTGACGACAAGGCTAATCATTGTTGACTTTCGACAGATTGATTCCTCCAGGTATATAATCCTGGGAGATGGATCAAGACACGAAGTGAACGGAACTGGAGTGTTGTGGCTCAACACCAATAGCAGAGACAGAAGACTCGATGATGTCCTGTACGTGCCTACACTGTAGAAAGATCTACTATCAGTTTCAAGGATAGCAGATGCAGGCATGCGTGTGACATTTACAAATGAAATATGCAATGTAGTTGATGCCAGTCCCAGTACACTGATCACTCAAGGGAGATGCAACGACAACTTAAATCATCTGAAGGTACGCCCACCGACAGGGAAGGCTCATCAAGTCTATGAGTCGATGGGCATTCTATGGCATAGGAGACTATGTCACATGAACCTGATGGCACTATACAAGGCCAATCAGCACAATGCATTCACAGGAGTAAGCATCAAGGATGCAAGTCTGACATCCTGTGACGCATGCAACAAAGGCAAGATGTCACATGCATCCTTTACTAGAGATTTCTTCAGAACAAAGAACTCTTGGAATTGATACACTCCGACATTTGTGGACCTTTTGATGTGCTCTCTATAGGAGGATTGAGATATTACTATCGTAAAACGGTGGTCGTGAGCACAGCGGAGGCTCGGTTGCTCAGAGCATAGGCGTGTAGGAACGGAAATGCAACAGTTAGCAACAGAAATATTCAAGTTGAAAAATTCGTGCAGTTTGCGCAAATGAACGACGCAATAGTCAGACAAAAATTGCACTATGACAAAACATCAACAGTGAGTAAAATGGCTTGTAGTAATAACTTCAGCTTGTTGGGCGTGACAACGCTGGCTACAAATAGTTCTGATTGAAAGAGAAATTAAAAAATTAACCCTTACATAGTTTGTTTAAGCTAATATAGAGATTTACAAGAGAGGAAATATCTTACAGGCCTTTAAGGCTATTTATGCCAGTCTTAGCATATGTACAAAAGTTGGTAACCGTCAATTGCCTTTGGGATATTTGTTTGTCCAGTTGTTTAGGGTTACTCATCCATTGGCGAAGTCGGTTAGCGATAAGCAAAAAAAATGAAAAGTGCCTTAAAATGATTTCTAAGGTATTTTGGCCACTTGGCCAGTGTGTCGCATTTTTTTCGCTATGGAGCGAACAAGGCGAAAAAGATGAAGGTGTCTTAAAAATAATTTCTAAGTTATTCTGGCCACTTGGCCAGTGTGTTGCATTTTTTGCTATGGAGCAAAAAAGACGAAAAAGATGAAGGTGCCTTAAAAATGATTTCTAAGTCATAGAAAATCTCAAAGGAAAAAAATGTGAAGGCCTAAAAAATATGTTGTCGGCCTTCGGTTTTTCAGGATGCTCATTACTTTTTGTTTAAGACTAAGCATAAAAAATTTAACACTCCCCCTTAATGTGGATCTTGAAAAAAAATTGATCTTCAGATTTAACATATCGTTAAATCTGAGATGTTGCTCCTTTGATAGAGCCTTTGTGGAGTAATCTGCTGCCATGTAATTTGTTCTGCAGAAAATCAATACTACTTCCTTACTGTGCACTTTCTCTCTAAGGTAGTGATACCTAATTTCTATATGTTTGCTTCGAGAGTGAAATCTCGGATTGAGAGATAGCGCTATTGTGCTTTGATTGTCACAATAGATTGTTGTAGGAAGTGGTTGTGCAAGATTGAGGTCTGCAAGCTGTTGCCTAAGCCAGATCGCCTCTTTGGTTGCATTTGTGGCAGCTATGTATTTGGATTCTGTTGATGATAATGCAACTGAGGTCTGCTTTCAGCTGTTCCATGAGATTGGGCCTTGGTTGTATAAAAATACAAATCCAGAAGTTGATTTTCTGGTGTCGACATCTCCTGCCCAATCTGCATCTGTGTAGGCTTCAAGGATATTGGTAGTTTGGCTGCCTCCATAGCAAATGCTGAAAGTGTTGTTGCTTGAATGTACTTCATAACCTTTGGTAGCACTTTCCAATGAGCTATACCTGGATTTGACAGGACTTGGCTGAGTGTACTGATCGAATATGCAAGATCTGGTCGCGTGTAGATCATTGTGTACATCAGTGAGCCGATGATGGATTGAAATGGGTAGCGCTTCATTTCCTCTTTTTTTGCCTTAGTTTGAGGAGACTGTTCCTTTTATAGTTTTAGTCCAGGGGGTCGAGTGGAAAGAGACTGGGTTTGCAGTTGGCCATTCCATACTTTTCTAGCACGTTGTTGAGATATCATTGCTGATTGATGAAGATCAGTCTGTTGGGTCGATCTCGTTGAATTTGGATTTCGAGACAATAGTGGACTAGACCCATGTCAATCATCTTGTATTCCTGGGCCAGCATGCATTTTGTATCATTCATCAAATTCAGATTATTACTAAATAAGAGTGTATCATCTACATAGAGAGTGATGATGATGAACAAGGCTTACATATGATGAGAAGGGTAAGCAAGTTGTGGAAGGTACAAACTTGGCTTTACTCACATGTATCTGATACAGAATTGAAATAGACATTTGAGTCTACTGAGTTTAAAATGAAACCATTCTCTATCATAAATGTGTTGATCTTCTAGAACCAGGCTTTTGGTGATTGTTTCGGCCCGTAGAGCGCCTTGTGAATTCTGCATACAAGGTGTTGTTGCTTGCCATTGAGTTTGTATCCCTCTGGCTGCGTCATGTAGATTTCCTCTTCGATGGTTCCACTGAGGAAAGCGGTCTGAACATCCATCTGATGAACTTCGAGATCTGCTGCAGCTGCAAAGGAGAGGAGTAGGTGGATCAAAGCATGTTTGACGACTGGGCTGAAGGTTTCTGAATAATCCAGATCTAGAATCTGGGAAAAGCCTTTGGCGACTAGTCTGGCCTTGTAACGATTTAGCCTTCCTTCAGCATTGTACTTCGCCTTGAATATCCATTTGCATGGAATTGGGTTTCGGTCCTTTGGCAACTCAATGAGTGTCCATGTTTGATTCTCCAACAAAGAATCAAATTTGGTGTCCATTGCTGCTTTCCACCGGTCAGCATCAGGAGTAGACATCTGTGTTTGGTTCCTGCACGAAGTAGCAGGCTGGATCATTTATAAATCTGGATGGAGGTTGTCCGGACCTGTTCGACCTCCTAGTGTAGGGTGGAACTGATTTTCATCCATTATGGTCAAGAGTCTAACCCCCCATGAGCGAGACTGGTTGTTCGATCCGTGAGTCGGAATTACCAACAGCTTTTCCTTTGTGGTCGAGAAACTGGTCTTCCACGAAAATGACATCTCTACTGGTGAATGCCTTCTCGGTATTCAAATTGTAGAGTTTGTATGCCTTGTGATTTTTGGAATAGCCGATGAAGATCGTTTTCCTGCTCTTGTCATCTAGCTTTCTTCTTAGATCCTCAAGGATCTGAGCTACAACAATGCATCCAACACTCGAAAGTGATGGTTTTGATCCAATCCACATCTCATAAGGTGACCTGCCATTCAGGGCTTTGGTCATAGATCGATTCTATAAGTAGGCAGCTGTAGTAACAGCTTCTGCCCAGAACTTCTTTGGAAGAGAGGCATGGGCCAACATGCTCTTGGCACTTTCGATGAGTTTCCAATTCTTCCGCTTAGCTACACCATTGGACTGAGGTGAGTAGTTGGTTGTGTATTGTTGAAGTATCTCGTTTGCCTTGCAGAACTCCTTGAATTCTGTGGAGATGTACTCTCCCTCTCCATCTGTGTGTAGAGTCTTGATCTTCCTCTGGGTCTGGTTTTCTGCAGACGCCTTGAACTGCTTGAAGAACTTGAATGCTTCGAATTTGTTCTTCATATAGTAGGTTGCAGTCCTTCGAGAGAAGTCGTCGATGAAGGTTAGGAAATAGAGAGCTCCCCTTGTGGAAGCAGTCTGCATCGGGCCACAAATGTCGTTGTGTACAAGGTCAAGCAAGCCCTTGGATGTATGAACTGAGTCTGAACTGAAGGGACTTCTACAATGCTTGCTGATAATACAGCCTTCGCATGGAGAAGTTGGCTTGCAGACTGAAGGCAGGTCTTGTACTAGATTCTGAGCTGACATTTGCTGAATATTGTTGTAGTTAAGATGCCCAAGTTTGAAATGCCACAGCATACCAGTTGATTTAGAAGTGGCTGTGTGAAGAGCTTGACTGTTAGAAGAGTAGCAGTGGCTGAGTTTGTAAAGATAGCCGCTTCTTCTTCCGTAGGCTAGAACCTTCCGAGATTTGTCAAGGATTGTGCAGCCTTCTGTATCGAATTCGACCCTCTGACCTGAATCGGTGATTTAGCTAACTGAGAGCATATTCTTGGTCAGATTTGGAACGTGGAGAACATTGGACAACAACTTGACTTCACCCTTTTTGAATTCAACCCTGAATAGTATTCACATAATAGAAAAGAAAGAAAGATCATAGTTTGTTTTATGAGCTTTGCTATTCAACATGTATTACAAATTATCTTCAATTGAAGCTCTTATTGCTATCAAACTCATGATGACAATGTATATAACATATTCCTTGTATTTTAAATTATTGTGGCTTATTTGAGTGTCGCACATTTGTAAACATTTAGCAAAATGTTGAAATGAGATCTTGTTTTTGTAACCATCTAAATCATATACTTCTTAATTTGGAAATGTCTTTACTGTGACTAGAAACAACCAATCTTAAGAGATAGCTTCTAGTGATGAGTAATCATAGTACAAGTGTAAAAAAGACATCTCTTACAACACATTTTGATATTTTATTTACATAATTACATGATCATTTGATCATTAATGCCCAAAATGTACATATTTACCTCTCTTTTTTATTTTTTTTAAATAGTGTAGTTTGCACAAGCAATAATATGTACAACATAAAACGGTACATCCACTTAGTCCAAGCTAGTTAATAAAGCTTAGACTTTACATGCCACTTTTCATCACATGTAGTTTGAGATTTGCATTTGAGACTTCATAGACCCAATATTTAAACTTATCCAATTTGGGTATGACATGAAGAAATATCTGATATTGAGATTGTCTTGGCACTAAAAAACCAAATATATAAGATATTTTGATATATATATATATATATATATATATATATATATATATATATATATATATATATATATATATATATATATATTTATTTATTTATTTATTTTTTTTTTTTTTTTTATTTGATGGCTACAAGCCTTAGAACCCTGGAAATAATATAGTGAAATAATTCATAAACTAGCTTTTCAGGAGTTGTAAGTTCAATTTTCTATAAAGAGAGAACTTGTCAACATATTAGAACATTAATCATGAACTTTGCACACATATTTACACAAGAAAATTGAATCATTAAATTTTCTTGTGCAAAGGATAAATGAGACATCAATCATTTGCATACTATGGAGGGAGGGATGTACATTACAATCTAATGATTAGGCACACAATGCATAAATATCATATACGTCTTCTAGATATTTGGCTTAAAAGAATATAATGTAATCATTTCCGATACAAAATTATTCAAAAGGTGGAAATTCCAATATCATGTTGCCTCTACTGATGATTTTGTAGTGAAACTTTCTTTTTTGCATGAACTTTTGTTTTACCTTAGTAAAGGAATTGGTAGCTAGAATTTTGCTTATAGCACTTTTTTGTAATATTGTTACATATGGAATGTGTCATATTGCAATTTATCTACTTAAATATTTTGTTAAAAATCTCAACTTTTATGTCCTTAAAAAAATGGTCAAAAAATATCTATCTCAAAACAATTTTCCATCGAAATATTAATTTAAAAAAAAAAAAACAAAGTACTCAAAATTATCAGAAAATCAAATTCAAATATAAATTAGTTACTATTTAAAAATGAAGAGTTTCAAAAATTTGTAAGCAATTGGACAAATAGTAATTTAGATTTTTTGTTTTTCTTAAGACATTAGAATTTAGAATATTGTATGTTAAACAAATAGTAAATGCAAACATAATAATTTTGAAGGTGATATTTGATAGACATAAATAAACAAAATGTATCACTTACAATGTGAAGAACACATTCATATATTCAAAAAGTACACAATGATGTAAGTATACTAATGACAAAAATCAATGTGAAAAACACTATATTGTAAACAATCAGGAGATTTTTTCAACTTCTGTTCTTTTGCAAATAAAAAATAAATAAAAATTTATGGGTATTAAATTTCTCTCAATCTTATACCAAATTCAATATATTACAATTTTTAAAAAAATAACTATTAGCAAACTCTTTTCTAAATTACTCTTAAAATTTTGATACATTTAAAAATCCTTGTAATTTTATGTAATCTATTCATACTCTTCAAAAACCTAAAACAAAAAATGTATAATTAGATTTGAAAAGTGACAATAAATATTTGTGAGGGGCATTATTTCATAAAACTAGTTGGGAAATATGAAAGCTTTTGTCACATATATGATATTCTAGTTTAATATAAAATCTAAAAGTTTTTAATCCAAATTGTGAAATTTTTGGATGAAAAATAGATAAGTGATACAAAGTCAACAAAAATATAATAAGTATTGACAAACAATACTATCATTAAATACACGGCATTTAATAGTTACATTTAAGTTTTTTTTTTATCAATTCTATTGTATATTGGACTAGGTGAATATGTTCCCACTATTTTAAAACAAGTTTAGTCGACCAATTCACGCTCAACACGGAGACAGTATACACACCAACGACCAGAACGCATGTTGTGCGACATGTGTGTTAATTTTTTGTCAGCCGATCTGACACGTGGTCATGCAATGTTTTTCTTGAAGCCATACCGACACGTGTCCGGCAGAGGGTGTGGCCCACATGTGGCCATGCATTGTTCCTTTTGAAGCCCAAATGACACGTTCAACATGTATAAGAGAGTGTATGGCCCACTCTCTCTCTCTCTCTCTCTCTCTCTCTCTCTCTCTCTCTCTCTCTCTCTCTCTCTCTCTCTCTCTCTCTCTCTCTCTCTCTCTCTCTCTCTCTCTCTCTCTCTCTCTCTCTCTCTCTCTCTCTCTCACTGTTGTTGCCTCTGCTCCGCCTGCTGCTGCTTCTACTCTGCCTTCTCTGCTTGTTGTTGTCTCTGTTGCGTTGTTGCTGCTCGCTGCCTCTCCTCCCTTCTCTCTCTCTCTCTTTCTCCTTTTCTGTATGTTCTTTGTCTCTGTCTCTCATTTGCAATAATTGTGCATGAATTTTTGTAGCAAAATTAGTTTGCCAACGATCTACTATATGCTTCAATTCAGTATCTTTCTGTGATTCTATGATTTTTTGATATGTTATAAGCCTATATGTTAATATATAAATTATATATTAAAATGAGGCAAAGTATTTAATTTCAATGATCAATTTTTTTTTTTACTTCTCTTAATGATTTGACTTTTTATTTTGAGAATTGAATTTAAGTTATCATGGTTAATTCGTTGATCATATTAAATGCTTAGTTAAAATTTGGACATTGATTTCTTTTGAATATGAGAACTATATATCCAGTGTAAAATAATTTGTAATAAATCATTCTAAGCAAATGGCTTGATCATGAGCCCATTTGCTAATATTTGGATTGAGTGCAATGATTATTGAGATTCAACACAAGATATATAAATCTAATCTATTTGGGATAGTGTGTTGTGCAATTATTATTGAGACCAAATGAAAATCATTTTTAGATCATATCGAAAAAAAAATTAGATATTTGTATATTATAATTTTTTATTTAATTATGTAATAAAAAATGTGTCAAATAGTTTCCATTTGCTAGAGATTACATATTTGATACAAATTAGTGTTTTTTATATTCATTATTTCTTCTGGGTTTGATAGAATCTAAATCACAATTCCCTTTGAGTACTTTTTTTTATTATATATATATATATATACTAGTTGTGAGTGCCCATCGTTGACGGGCAATGGCGGCCCATCTAGGTGATGGCCGATGATTTGGAAATTCAGTATGTTGTTGACGGGTGATGTATGAATGCTAAAAATATGGGAAAGCTTAACGTCCTACAAAAAAACTGGTGATCTCCCTCTCTCGACTGGTGCCTGCAAAAGAATCTGGAATGCAAAGTTCAGGTCTTCATATACAGCACGCTTAGACTTTGAATTAGAATTAGTTTGCAAGCCGTAAGCTATTACAAATGGGCCTCTTTCTTGCAAATGTATGGCCCCTGTGCGATTTTCAGACAACCACCTATCCACGTCATCTATGGTTGCAAACCCTAGAACCAGCGAAGGAGGTGTTCGTATTTAGAAACTTGCAAAGCTGCCTAAGCAAAGTTGATGGATGGATGGTTGCATTGAAGCTGCATGCTGGCGTGTTATCATAAGTAGGTATGAAGTTGAGATCTGTAAAATAGAATGTGTTGCTTTCAAGATTACAATTGATACCTTTGATGGCATTAACCCTACAAGGATCTAGCAAGGTTTTTTAGTCCCAATCATGGTTTAATACTCCCATTACATCGTAAAATGCTTGCTTCTCACGCTCATCTGTGATTGTTACGCCATTTTGTGCTAGGCTGGACTTGGTGTACAATATACTTAGATTTGAACAGCAATTCTATTATGGATCAGGTCCTATTTGTCTGTCCAAATCTATTATGGATCAGGGCCAAATCTGTGTCTTTCCAAATCTGTGTCTCTCCAAATCTGTGTCCAAATCAGGTCCAAATCTGCATCTGTATGAATTTGGTAATTAAATAATTAATTGATTAATTAATTAATTAAATACTGAAACCGTACCACAGTTCAATGAACCGTGGTACGGTTCCTTCCACGGTTCTGGGAACCCTGGGTTCTATGCATATATTTTTATAGACTTCGTAACTTACATTTTCCAGATCACATGTTCCTCTCTCTGCTAAGTCATGTAACCACATTATTGAGATCAGTCCTGCATAATGTGAACACGACAGGTCCCTAATAAATCTGCCCTAACTATTTGATAAGCCCTTTCCCCACCCAAAGGTCTCGATTTGATTCCACAAATGCACAAGAAAATGTGAAAAAGGCTTAAGCTGTAAAATTTTATGCTTGGATAGAGGGCTAAGTAAGATAAAGACCCTTGCACTAAACACACACAACTCCATACATTGAAAGCATCTTTCCTTGAAAGATATCGGATTGTTGGCAAGGGCTTGTGTCGAAATGTTGTCACACATGATCATAGGTAGATCATCTTCCATGATTATCTTTAGCTCCACTAGCAACCTCTTGATCCAAAGCACTTCCTTTGTTGTAGTAGTGAGTGCCTTATACTCAGCTTCACAAGATGAGAGTGATACAGTATCTTGCTTTTTGGAAAGCCAAGATATCAAGTTGCCTCCAAGATATATGACATAAGCACTTGTAGATTTTCGATCTGCCCTATCACTTGCAAAATCCGAGTCAGAATAGTCAAGCAAGCCTCAAAGTCAAGCATCTACTTGAAATTTGGAAGGAATCAATTTCGAAGATGCTAGGATGGTGCAAAGTTCATCAAAGATGTCAACATCAAAGAAGCACTATCATGGATATGGTGATTTCAGATCAACATCAAGCTCATTGGCTGATCTTCACACCTTTTGGACCAGCAAAGACCAATTCAGCCCATGGAGTCAAGTTCAAGGTCATTATGTTTTCCATCAAGCTAGATTTACCAAGCTAGATTTTTTAGGAGTGTGAAAAATGCAAAAATAAGCTTGCTAGAGGCCAAAAATCTTGTATATAGATAAACACACATGTGTGGAGCCTGTTCCCACGTGTGAAAATAGTGTACTTGTCATGTACCATAATCATGTAGGTTGTACATATGATTTAATTCAAGTTTTAGTGGCTAAAAAGGCCAAAAACTAGTTTTCTAGATATATGACACATGGCATCAATCTATTGATTGCATGAGCCAAATATTTTGGTTAGGTGTCATATTCCATGTGTAGAGGACAGCTCACACATGTGAAATAAGCTGAAGTAGGCAAATTTTGAATTCTAGAAGATTTCCAAGTAGATCTGCATATAGAAGGAAAATGGACCAAAAGTGCTCAAAATAGAAGGTTTTGTCCAAGTGTCAGTTTTGCATGATGAATCATCATATGACAAAGCACCTTCACACATATGGGATCAAAGGGATGATCAGTACCACGAGCTCCAACTTATTGTATATATAGAGCCACATTTGGCCATAATCATTGTGAGACACCAATCTTGGTTTTGGAAGCAATTTTGAGTGATTCTCTCCATTTGTCTACATTTGTTTTGATTGTTTTGAGGTTCTATCAATGTGTACTTGATTTTCAAGTTGGAGTCCGTACCCTGACAAGTTTTCACACGTGTGAAACCAGCAAGTACATTTACCTTCAATAAATGATTGCTCTTGTTTGGATTTTATGTCTAGAATTGATCTAGATTGATCTTAATCTTATGTAGATTGATAGATCAAGTAAATCTAACATCCAATCCCTCTTGAGGATCAGATTAGGATCCACTCTTGGTCCTTTTTGTACTTTTTTTCCACAATATATATATATATATATATATATATATATATATATATATATATATGTGTGTGTGTGTGTGTGTGTGTGTGTGTGTGTGTGTGTGTGTGTGTGTGTGTGCTAGTAAATAGTGCCCGTCTTTGATGGGCCTTGGAGGCCTATCTAGGTGGCGGCCGATGATTTGGATCATGGCCAATCTCGCACATCTTGCATTTCGAATATCTAACATTCGAGTCTTTGGAAAAATTTGAGTCCTTGGAAAAATTTGAGCCTTCGAAAAAATTCGAATCTTCGAAATAATTCTAGTCTTCGGGGAAATTCGAGTCTTTGGAAAAAAAATTCGAGTCTTTCGAAAAAATTGAGTCTTTTGAAAAAATTGACTTGACAATACGAAAGGTCCTTCGATCATTCGAAAAAATTCGAGTCTCTGAAAAAATTCGATCCTTTGGAGTTAAAGCTAGTGAATTAAACATTCATGAAAATGGTGGGCCAAGATGGGGATTTGAAGGATTGAAAAAAAAAGAAACAGTTTTAGGTAGTCAAGAAATTTTTTATGTTCATGATTTATGGGTAAAACTTTGGTAATTCAAAATAAATAAGAAAGCCATGTAATAAAGACTATTGGATAAAGTTTAAAGCACATTGAAGTATTTGAAGAAAATAAAACTTTAACTTCAAACTTCAAATATTTGAATCTAGAGAAAGATATTTGAATTTAGTGATTGGAAGGGAGGGAGGGGGTGCGGAATCTATTTGGGGCCCACCCTTCAATGCACACAATGTGAAATGTATGGGAATATGCACTTTCCCCATACATGCATCCCTCTCCCTACCATTTTTAGTTAACAAAGTGTGTATGCATGGGTGAGGAGGGGAGGATGCATGCACACCACATGCGCATAAATAGTTTTATATATATAGAAATCAGCGTGAAACTCGTGAACTTTGTTAACTAAGTATGAGGCGGCCTAGGAGGACAGAAAAGAGCTCGCAGTGAACTGATGTTTGGTATTACTCTTGAATGGTCTCTTCAGCTCACTGAAGACCATCTTGTATTAGTCGTACGGTTGCACCCCCTTTTCTAGCTCATAGTTAGAGTTAACCAAGCGATGGAGGATCTGGGAAGAGATCCTTTCCTTCTTGAGGTTGCCAACCATCAGAAAGTTGTTCAGAAGCTGTGCATCAGCATGGAGGATAGGATCTCTAATGGCCTCTAGCAGGTAACCATCATTCATGTGATACTGATTGATGGTAGTATAAACAAAAGATTTGATAATGGACTTGGCCTGTTTATGAGACGGGCTTGTCGAGGCCCAAAAGTGATACCTATGGTAGCAAGGGCGGCCTCATTGACCCGCACCTTGTGGGTAACTCCTTGAAAAGTGATATAAAATTTAGCCTTGGCTTCATTCCAAGTGTTAAATCCCATGGTAATAAACTCCAAATTAATTTTATTTGAAAAGGCATGCTCATGGATCCCCATTGTCGTGAACAATGGCTCAGCAAGGTTCATCCATTCCGCCACCTTGCTTGTGCTAGGAAGCGACATGATGTCCGTTGAGGTTGGAACATCATGCAAAACAACTGAGCGGGGTGAGACATTGGTATCATTGGAAGACATGATGGGAAATCGGTAGAAAGTGAGAACAGAAGGTGGGAGAGTGTATCATAAGGCTGTTAAATTTTTTGGAAAAGTTTGGTTGCGAGAAAAATTTGCAAGAGCTTCGCTAGCACAAGTGAGAAATGAAATCGAATTCAGCTCTTTTATAGGCTAATTTTGAGGGTCTATTAAACAAATTACTAGCCTGGCTCATCAGTTCAGGACAAAAATTTGTAGGGATGTGTAGTACTGTAAAAATAGCTTCCAGAATCCTTGGCGAAGGTGCTTGACCAATGGTGTAGCTCGGCGAAGGTTATGAGGTCACTCTCGCCTAAGTGCATCCTTCACCTAGGTACTTTATTTAATGAAAATGTTCAAGATCTGAATCTATGTCCAACCTAATTTTGGCATTTTGAATTCATCTGTCAGGTCGGCGAAGGTTCATAATGAGGGTAACATGCTCGACGAAGGTTCCCAAAGTGGTAGGCTTCTAAACTCGTCCCTAAATTCAAAACAAGTACTTTATGTACAAACTAACCTTCTTCCAACTCAATATAGGTAAATCTGAACTGGATGTATGATCTGGCAACTCGGCGAAGGTTCATATGACTGTTTGTTCAAGATTTGACTAAAAAAGTGAGCTTTTAAGTCATTTTTCATAAAAAATTAATTCTTGAAAATACCTTTTGAGCTGATGACTTTTTCGACTTTTCTCAACATTTTTTTTTTCAATACTGTCATTTTCAAAAAAAGGACCAACAAATAGTGAAAAACAAAAAAAGGGTAAAACAACAAAAAGTAAAAATGAGGAGATTTTTGATCATGTTGGTTGAACTGGCTGCCAAAACTTGCGTAGTCAGCTACCATTAACTGGGGTGTTAAATCGCAGGTGCTCCAAAATAACTACTCCGTCGACAATATTTCTTTCATTTTGTATGGTCTTTCACCTATAAATTTCAGTTGGCTTTATACATCAATACTAGATCTCCTTCCTTCGGATCTTTTTTTTGTAGACAACGATCATGCCATGCCTTGCGACGAGCTTTCTCTGCTGCTAGTGCATGGACTGCCATCAATCTGGTTTCACAAAGTTTATGCATTTGTAAAGATTTCGCATCATCCAGCCGTTCTGTTGCTGCTATGCGTAAGGATGATACCAAAAATTCAATTGGCATAACAACATCTTGACCATAGACAAGTTGAAATGGTGTCTGATACCATATCAAATTTTTTTAGAATAAAATTAGCATACTTCTCTTGACAAATAAAAGTAAATTGAGAAGTTGTAAGTACTCCTATTTCGAAGATATAAAGCAAAAAACCAAGATCATGCACATCAAACTCTTTTTTTAGTGCCATCTTCATTACAGCACCTGCCGCAATTTTCGACATGATCTATGATGGATATCGCACGTTTAATTTTTTTTTTCGTTCGTCACGGATGTCACAAAACAGGTTGAAACAGGTTTGTTAAAATCCGACGTCCACAATATCTGTAACATTGTGACAACTACTCCATGTCGGGATGCCGGGACAAACATGCTAGAAGCTTGACACCGGGAATGACTTGAACGTCGCAATTCGATGTCCGACGTGGATGTCGGATTGCGACATCCAATTCGAATGTGGCATGGCTGGCGTGGATGTCACAGTCTGACATGTCGGTTCACATTGGTATCCGACGTCTATTACAAAACATTGTCTGATGACATCCCTGACGTCCATCCGACGAATAATTCTACGTCGGATTGCGACATCCATCGAAATGTCGAATTCTGATCTGTTAGCGAATTTTTTACAGCATTGTGTCTGATGACGTCCGACGGGGTCCTCGACGGATCTTTATGTCAGATTATGACGTCCCTGATTAGGTTAAAAAAAATAAAAAAAATACGTAAAAAACAACACGCGCATTTTTAT
Organism: Diphasiastrum complanatum; assembly: GCA_029204225.1. Lineage (NCBI taxonomy): Eukaryota > Viridiplantae > Streptophyta > Lycopodiopsida > Lycopodiales > Lycopodiaceae > Diphasiastrum > Diphasiastrum complanatum. The sequence continues at coordinate 28,196,104 of CM055102.1, read as the reverse complement.
CGAGCTGTTCTTGGATTCGTGTTCTTGGAGAGGCGTTGTTCTTGGATTGATTTTGAGGCAATATTTTTGGATTGCATTGGACATTTGGATCAAATAGCAAGCTAAGCATGAGGTACTTTCTACTCATACATTTCTTCATGCACATTATGAATTGCAATATCCTATTGTATTACTTTACACACATTATAAATTGCAATCCTTAATTACATTACTTCATGCACATTATGAATTGCATTTTGATTTGTATATATGACATTGTTCTTTGGAATCCAACATTGCACATAGTTTCGAAATTCCTAGTTAGTTATTACATTGTACATCTTGGAATCCGACATTACCCATATTCGGATTTGTTGGATTTGTTTCCTCTACTCTCCCAAATTCCATCTTTAATCTGCCTCCATTTATGCTGCATATTTACTCGCGTTGTCGCACAGTTTGCATATTAACATGAAAATTCTCACAGGCGATGAAAGGACGAAAAGCAAAGGCTAACATCACACCCTCTTCACACTCGTCCCATGCAGCTGCGCCCACCCACAGTCTCTTATAGACAGCACATCCACCTTGTACTTTCTTAATCTGCAATACCTGTAACAATTTGTATATATACAGAGAGAGAATCAGAGAGTATAATCAAGAGGTTGAGTATTGGACGATTGAGTCCTGACAAAAGATGAGCAAATGAGAGTGTATGTAAATTAGCATCAGAAGCTTATCAGCGAGATAGACGAAGTAGATGCCTTGTGCATTGACTCTTTATTATCACTAATAAGGTTTCATTCCTTTACAAATTGAATAAGCTTCGTAGGGCATGCGGTTTCGTCCGCTATGGTCTTGTGCTCTACCGCCTTATTGACATGTATACTTGATATACTTAATCTGATACAGTTCTTTGTTGTGCGTTCAGATCTGTGTTAATATTGCTATGCTTATTATTCATTCTGTCTGATCTTTCTAGTTGCTCTTTCTGGTAATAGACGACTAACATTTAGTCTTGTCTTTCGCGAATGTTTTGCGACTAATTATCAATCGAGCACCATATAGCTCTTCGCGAATCATTCGCGACACATAATTTGTCTTTCTATTTGCAACAAATTATTCTTCTGGCGCTTGATTTATTATGTTTGGCTGCATAATCCAGAATGACCATGATTTCCATCACTAAAGTTTTGTTCATTCTGATAGGCGTAGTCATGCTTACGGAGAGAGTCGTATAGCTCGTTCCACTGCGCACGAATACTTTCTGTTCGAGTTCGTTTCTCGTTCGTGTTTCGTTTCTCATTCGTGTTCATCTTACCCCTTCGAGCTAATTTTTCATTTCTAACATACGACACCTTTCTCAACTCTCGTTCATCTCCCTCTCTCCAACATGGTATCAGAGCCATTTTCATAGCTTGATAAGCTTCCATAGTACTAGACTCTATTAGCCAATAGAATAATTGTTTACTCGTTCTGTATTTTCTGTATTAGATTTTCATACTTAAGTCACTGATAGTTTCTCCTATCACTTAGACTAATTCTTCCACATGGATTTCCAAGGGAAAGCCAGTCCTATCATGGACAAGCTTGATGGAGCCAATTACCATCTGTGAAAATTTAAGATGAAAACTGTACTAATGGCAAAAGAATTGTATGATGTTGTTACAGGTTCAGAAGGGAAACCTGAAGCGGATGACGCAGCAATCGCCAGATGGAAGCTGAAGGATGGAAAGGCTTTTGTATTGATCACGGATATCTAGATCGGCCATGTATCCGAGGCTCGGACATTGAAAGAAGTCTGGGACATCTTGAGCACACTATATGAAGGGTGAGATATAGCTTCCAAGCTACATCTTAGGAAGAAATTCTACTCCCTCAAGATGACGAATGGTGATTTTTTGCAGAATCACATTAATCAATTCAAAACCTGCCAAGACAACTGGCCACTGTCGGATCTATCATTGATGATCAAGATGCATTGATGCAACTGCTTACAAGCTTGCCAAGCTCTTACGACAGCTGGGTAATGATCATCACGACTCATCCAGAATTGACTCTTTCGAAAGTCATTACTATGTTGTTGCAAGAAGACACGTGGAGGAATGAAGCCTCAAGTTCCTCAGCTGATTCTCACACCTTGTACACCAACAAGAGCACAACTAAAAAGAAGAAGAAGAAAGGCCCGAAACAATCAAAGCCAGACCAGAAACCAGCTCAGCACAAGGAACAATCAAAATCGCAAACAAAGAAGAAGTTGTTCTGCAGATACTGCAAACAAAACAACCACGAAATACAAGACTGTCGAATACTTCAAGCAAAGAACAACAACAAGGGACAGTCGAATCAAGTGGCAAATGCAGCTGCAGAAGCTCCACAGCCTATTCAAGAAGCGGACCATGATGCCTTCATGACCAGTCATCAAGGAGCATCTGGCGACAGTTCTTGGTTCATGGATTTCAGAGCCACTCAGCATATGACTAGCCTCATTGGCTGTTTCGAGTCCTATACACCTTACAGTAACCAGAAATATGTCCACCTTGGTGACAATAGCACATAAGCTATTAAAGGTGAAGGCACTGTAAGATTAAGCTTTGCTAATGATCAATCTAAGCTACTCTCGAAAGTCCTTTATGTACCAAATTTATCTACAAATCTGCTCTCTGTAAGCAGAATTATAGATCTAGGACACAAAGTAGAATTCAAATGTGGCAAGATACTAGCACTCGGAAAGAGACATGGATACTTGTACAAATTGAGTCACTGTTTTTCTGCCTCTAGTCAAGCTCTTAGTACTTCAATTCATTCAAATAAAGGTTTACTTTGGCATTATAGACTTGGTCATTAAAATCATGCTACTGTACAACGAATGTCTAGACAATCTATTGTTCTTGATCTCGACTATTCTCACGAAAAAGTCAAGTTACCTGTCTGTCAAGACTGTTTAGTTGGTAAACAGACTGGGAAACCATTCAAGTCAAGCCATCGACATCTTGCTAGAGGATTGCTAGATGTTGTACATTCAGATATTTGTGGCCCGATGAAAAATCCTTCGCTGAAGGATGCTAAGTATTTATAAAGTTTGTTGATGAATTTTCTAGAAGGACTATGGTGTATTTCATAAATAAGAAATTAGAAGCCTTCAATTGCTTTAGAATCTTCAAGGAGTGTGTAGAGAAGGAGACTGGAAGGACGATCAAGGCCCTCAAGTCAGACAACGGTGGAGAATATATCTCTATTGAGTTTAAGGAGTACTGCCAAAGCCAAGGCATTGAGCAGCAATTCATCACTCCTTACAGTCCTCAGTCTAATGGCTTAGCCGAGAGGAAGAACTGTACTCTGGTTGAATCTGCCAAATGTATGCTATGGCATGCATCATTGCCCAAGAGATTCTGGGCTAAAGTTGTCTCCACTACAGCTTACATCCAGGACAGATGTTCGACCAAGGTCCTCTCAGACAAGACACCCCATGAGGTGTGGATAGGCTCTAAGCCTTCTTTGAAGAACCTAAGAGTATTTGGGTGCATTGCCTACGTGCAGATCCCAAAAGACACAAGGAAGAAATTGGACTTCCAAGGTCTCAAGACCATCTTGATCGGATATACTTCGTTTGATAGTACTTATAAGTTGTATGGTCCTGATACTGAGCAAATCTTGTATAGCCGGGATACAGTTTTTATCGAGGATCAGTTCGTCGACCTCAAAGGCAAGGACATTGCTAACGAAGAACCTCCATCACCTGCCATTGACACAACAGTCCGAGTTTCTGGCTCAAGCGTGTCTATTGTCGACCCACTTCGAGAAAACGAATCAGACGAAGATGTTTAGCTACCCAGCAACAAATCCCAGGAGCAGTTTATCAGTCGAATCTTCCCAGAAGATCAAGTCGAGTGCGCACACAGCCCACAAGGTATACTCTTGAGTCTGCCTGTCTCTTAATGCAGGAACCAACGACAGTCAAAGAGGCACTTAGCCAACCAGAATCTGATCTCTAAAGAGAAGCTATGGACAGAGAGTATTTCTCTCTGATCAAGAACCAGACATGGTCATTAGTCGAAGCCTCAATATCTTTGATTGCAAATGGATCTTCAAGATCAAATACAATGCCAACAAAGCAATTGATCGAAGGAAGGCAAGACTGGTAGCACGAGGATTCACTCAGATCCCGAATGTCGACTACAGTGAGACTTTTAGTCCAATCATCAAACATTTGTCGATCCGAATGCTCTTGTCTTATTCTGCAACTGTTTTCCTTGAAGTGCATCAACTCGATGTACAAACAGCCTATCTGAATGGAGTGATACAAGAAGATATCTACATGATCCAGCTCGAAGGATACGTTCTGGATAGGATGAAGAATCATGTCTATAAACTCCACAAAGTTTTGTATGGCAGTCTGCCAGAGCTTGGTTCCAGAGGATCAACACATTCCTCATTGAACAAGGATTCAAACCAAGCACTGTTGATTGCAACATCTATTTCAAGTCAGTGCAGCAATCCTTCATTATCATCACCTTATACGTGGATGATACGTTGCTCTTCAACAACAATACCAATATGGTCAAGGATTCAAAACAGATGTTGTTTTCAGAATTCGACATGACTGATCTGGATGAAGCTCACTTCTGTCTGGGAATTCAAATCCACATAGACAGAGCAAATCGATTGATTTACATCACTCAACAAAGGTATCTTCACAATGTTCTTAACAGATACAATGTTATGAATTGTAAATTAGCTCACTCACCAATGGATCCATGTCTACATCTGTCAAAGGACCAATGTCCCCAGACCAAGCAGAAAGTGAAGCAAATGAGAGAATACCCTTATCGATCGATACTAGGATCTCTCATGTACGCAATGGTCTGTACAAGACCATATATCTTTTTTGTTGTAAGCTCACTCAGCCAATACATGGCTAATCTTGGCATTACCCATTGGAAGGCTCTCATACGAGTCATGAGATATATTCGAGCTACCATGGGCCAGTGCATCTGCTATGGAGATGTCAACAACGACAATCTCCATCAGCTCAGTGGTTATTTTGATTCAAACTGGGGAGGAGATGTAGACAATTGTAAATCTACATCTGGATTTACATTCTTTTTCAACGGCGGTCCTATCTCATGGAACAGTCGTAAGCAAACTTCTGTCGCACTTTCTTGTACAGAAGCAGAATACATTGCTGCTTCTCAATCTATCAAGAAAGCGTTTTGGTTGAGAAATTTGCTATCAGATCTTAATCTGAATCAATACAGCCCTACAATTTTATTTTGTGATAATCAAAGTGCTATTCCCTTATCGGCCAACCCTAGATTTCACTCTAGGAGTAAGCAATTGAAATCAGATATCACTACATCAAGGGCAAGGTTCTTGACAAGGAAGTAAGCTTAACGTACTGCAGAATGCAGGACATGGTTGCAGACATATTCATGAAAGCACTCAGTGTTAATGCACACAACAAACTTTGTGCATTGCTTAGTCTGAAGATCAAGGTATTCACGGATCCAGATTAAGGGGGGGGTGTGTTGGATTTGTTTCCTCTACTCTCCCAAATCCCATCTTTAATCTGCCTCCATTCATGCTGCATATTTACTCGTGTTGTCGTGTAGTCTGCATATTTACATGCAAATTCTCACAGGCGATGAAAGGACAAAAAGCAAAGGCTGACAACACACCCTCTTCACGCTCGGCCCTTCAAAAAAGTTCGAGTCTTCAGAAAAAAAATTGAGCCTTTAAAAAAAAATCAATCCTTTGAAAAAATTCTAGTCTTCGAAAAAAGTTAAGTCTTCCGAAAAATTCGACGGGACGGTACAAAGAGTCCTTTGATCCTTTTGAAAAAATTTGAGTTGACAGTTTGAGATTCGAAAATTCGAGTCCTTTGGAAAAACTCGACACTCGAAAAATTCGAGACTTGATTTTTTGCTAAAGACTCGAATTTTTGAGTCTCGGATTTTTTGAGTCTTTCAGAAAAAAATTCGAGACTCGAGTCACTGACACAAAGGTTCTTAAGAAGCACGCCAGAAACATAAGCCACTGGTGCTTCATATACAATCTCTCCAATATATAGAGACATTCCTGGCAAAAGCTCTGAAGCCTCCTTACATGCGTATTTGAAGTAGGGCGTACCCCGCTTCCAAGATCTCTATTTGCCTCCTCAATATCCACCTTGCCTTTTCACCCAAGCTTGCCCAGTAGAAAGCGATCAACACCATCCATCGCGATCAGCATCAGCGCAAATGCGCCAGCTACAGAGAGAGAGAGAGAGAGAGAGAGAGAGAGAGAGAGAGAGAGAGAGAGAGAGAGAGAGAGAGAGAGAGAGAGAGAGAGAGAGAGAGAGAGAGAGAGAGAGCGGCGGAGGAAAAAAAATTTCAAATTTATGTGTGTAAAAAAAAAAATTGCATGTCGACGTTTTTTTTTGTTTTTCTTTTTGTAAAATGCGTGACATGTTTCACGGGCAGAGCTTGATATTTTTGGCGGCATAGGGTTAATTTTTTGACGGTAACTCTTACACTCTCTCTCTCTAAAATATCTTTATAAATATAGATATATGTAGATGTATATGTGTGTGTGTGTGTGTGTGTGTGTGTGTGTGTGTGTGTGTGTGTGTGTGTGTATATATATATATTTATTTATTTAAACTTATGTACAGTTTTGCGCATGTGTATGGGTGCACCATGCATGCTCCTCCCCTCACCCATGCATGAGCTTTTTCTAACTAAAAAACTTGGGGAGGAGGATGCATGTATGGGGAAAAGAATACATGGCCCTCCTCCCCATGCATGCATCTAAGAGGCCCGCTCCAAATTCAAATTATCCTTTACCAACACACATAGTGTTTTGAAGTGCATGTATTTACTTTCATGGTGAAAGGTGTTAAACAAATGAGACTTTCATTATCAAAAATTTGAAGAGTGCTCTAAGGATTTTTTAAATTATCAAACTTTTCACTAGAAAGGTTGAAATAAAAATGCATTTCTATGAAGATCGGCCTCCATTGCCTATCAACGACGGGCACTCTTTACTAGTATATATATACATATATATATATATATATATATATATATATATATATATATACATACATATGTGTGTGTGTGTGTGTGTGTGTGTGTGTGTGTGTGTGTGTGTGTGTGTGTGTGTGTGTGTGTGTGTGTGTGTGTGTGTGTGTGTGTGTGTATATATATATATATACATATATATATATATTTGTGTGTCACATTTGTGCGAACCAAGGCCGCTACATCCACAGGTATTTGTTTCTGAAGAAGAAAAAAACCTATGTAGAATAGAGCATGGACACCCCTGAGTATGTGAGAAACAATCCTTCGTACATTACTCCAGAGGGTGAGAGCCGGTCCGCAAGGAGGAGGAGGTTGAATAGAAAATGCAACGCTGTGCAAAGGGCATTATCATCTGCATCTATCATCCGTGTTTTTGAGGATGCAACATGTTCAACTGCAGGTTTGATTTCAAACTTGCATAACATCAAACATATGCCCGTTGGTGATGTTGGTTTTGTAGGTAATTCAGGAGAGATTGCCGCCCTTGATCATGTTTGTAGAGATCCCACGTGTAGGACGCCGAAGTTAGAGTCTACATCGGAGAGGAAGAATAGACTAGAGGGAATGAGAGGACAAAGAGGAGGCTTCTTCCTCATGAGTTGGAGCAAGTCCATGATGTTGTTAGAAGGGATGGAATTGATTCCCACACATTTGAAAGAGTTGCCGATGACACACATACTGTGGTAGATGTTGGTATGTCAGTAGGGGGATTGGGGTTACATGAGGATGTCATGTTGAGTACATTCAGAACATGGTCTATCACACATGTCAATTCTTCGACAAGAGGTCTAGAAGTAGGTGCGGGGATTTGTTTGACGTCTATAGATGCGGCTGCGACTTTGTCTATCCCATTGGATCCGATGTCCAATATTGACAATATAGAGATGGTTTGTACGCCGGTTAGAGGTAGAGAATCATTTGAGGGAGTAGATTTGATATCTATTATATACGTTACGCCTGTAGAGGTGCGTAACCATCCATCGTATAAGACCCCTGAAGAGGAGTCAAGATCGGCCAAGGTTAGAAGAATGAGACGTAGATATGTTTCTAAGAGGAGCTATTGGGATAGATTATGTGCGACAGTGAGAGATAGAGAGAAAATTGAGATGTCACAAAGAATATTCAACTTCGCATAGTGTCTGGTTGTTCACAGAGTATAGTGAATAGACAGATTAATGCTCCTACAAGCAATAAGATTGCAGTGCTTATGCCTATAGATGAGACCTTGAGCGACGAAATGCGTGACATCATATTGCACTCCATTCAGGATGGTCTGTAGCATATCAAAGAGCATCATTCATCGTATGATGCCTTGCATTTCGTCCTCCTCTTTCCTTACGGTACCGATGGGTGGTATCAGGGGATTCCACATATGTGTATGAGAGATGTCACACGTGGTGATGATGATGACAGACATGATGGTATACATTCAGATGCTTCTGAAGAGCAATTAGAGGGTGGACACAAAGTTGTCACCATTCGAGAGTTTTACAGCTACCATTTACAAGTACGAGCAGAGCATGCTTCACCTATACATTTGGGTGGAAGGCTATTGCAAGAGTATGTGTGTGACATGGTAGCAAAAATGGTGCAAAACAACATGAACTACATCAATCGAGATATATTTTGTAGAGAGATTCATAGTGGCATCCTTGATGCCCTTGGAGCTCATTCCGCCAGCGACATCGGACAACGAATAGTCCTTCCATTGTCTTATATTGATTGGTTCACCGCGTCATATGTATTAGCAGTACCAGGATGCTATGGCCGTCGTTAGGGAGTTGGGTTCTCCCGATTTGTTTATCACAATGACAACAAACCCAAATTGGTCAGAAGTGAGGAGGGAGTTGAGATTTCAACAGACACCTGCAGATAGGCCCGATTTGGTGTCGAGGATTTCTAGCATGAAGCTTCAACACTTGATTGATTTGTTGAAGAAGGATGGGATATTTGGGCGCATTATAGGAAGGCTTCATGTTGTGGAGTTTTAGAAGAGAGGATTGCCCCATGCCCACCTATTGATTATATTGGAGGAGCGGAGCAAACCCATCATTGTTGGAGATTACGATCATATCGTATGCACAGAGATTCCTGTGAGGGGGGGTTGATGCGGAGTTGTACAAGATAGTGAGGACCTGTATGATGCACAGCCCATGCAGAACATCTTTTCCAAATGCACCATGCATGAAGGATGGAAAGTGCTCGAAGAACTATCCAAGGAATTTCATTGATGAAACAATGGTAGTGAATGAGTATCTTTCATATAGGCGTAGGGACAACAGAGTGAAGGTGAAGTCGCATGGAATAGAATTAGATAACAGGTGGGTAGTACCGTACAACAAATGGTTGACACTACATTTTCAATATCACATCAACGTAGAGATATGTGTATATATACGTAGTGTGAAGTATTTGTACAAGTATGTCTACAAGAGACCAGATATAATTACGGCAGCGGTTGTGGAGGATGGTGGTCAGACATTTGCACCAGTCAATGAGATAGAACAATTTTTGAATGCTCGATATTTCTCTGTGAGTGAGGCTTGCTGGCGATTGTTTGGGCTTTCTATGGGTGCTCATGAGCTAGTTGTGACTCGACTAGCAGTTCATCTGGCAGGATAGGAGTTGGTTTACTTTACTGAGGGAGCCGATTTAGAGGAGGAGGTAGAAGGTCATTCGAGTACCACTTTGATAGCTTTTTTTGAACTGAAAGTGGTGATTCAGAGGCCCAAGAGTTGTTGTACCAGGACTTGCCACGGTTTTACGTTTACAACAAGAGAGTGCGAAGGTGGACCTATAGAATCAATATGCATTCCATTCCGGCCATTGGACATATGTATTTTGTCCATCCATCCGAAGGAGAGCGATTTTATTTGTATGTTCTTTTGGCTCATGCAAGAGGTGCAACAAGTTTCGAGGACTTGCGCATAGTTGACGGTGAGTTGTTTTCGTCGTTCAGATATGCTTGCAGGCATAGACTTCTTATCAACGACGAGATGGAATGGAGTAACTGCCTGCTAGAGGCGGTGTCAAGGGGGACTCCGTCGAAACTTCGGCTCATGTTCGTTGTACTTCTTTTGACATGTGCCCCTTCTGACCCATTAGATCTTTGGAAGAGTATAGAGCCCCATTTAGTAGAGAATTACGTGAAGGAATTAGGATAGCCAGTAACGTGCGAGATTGTTATTGTGAGTCAGATTTTGGTAGATAGGGCTCTTCTAGATGTGGAGATGCACATGCAGGCATTGGAAAAGTCGTTGACAAATTTTGGCTTCACACTTCCCGAAAGCGATGTCGAGTTTTTTCCACTATTTTGCGAGGAGATATTTCTCGATGAGACCCTTCTAGAGGTAGAGGCTGACATCGAGAGATTGAATGTAGATCAACGCATGATTTTTGACCGTGTAGTACGTGAGCATGTGGTACGAAGAGTGGGTGGAGTGTTCTTTGTAGATGGTCCGGGTGGTACAGGTAAGACATTTCTCTATAGTGTTATGCTGTTGTATGTGCGTGCACAAGGTTGGATAGGACTGGTAGTTGCATCATCGGGGATTGTTGCATTGTTAATGAAAGGTGGTAGGACCACGCACTCTAGAGTTAGGATTCCTCCGATGGAATTGAATGAAAGCTCGACCTGCAACATCTGGAAATAGTCTCCGTTAGGTAAGCTTTTGATGGCATGTCGACTCATTATTTGGGATGAGGCTTCCATGGTACATAAGTATGCCATTGAGTGTGTGGATCGATCTCTACGGGAAATGTTAGGTATTGATACTCCATTTGGAGAGATTTCGATCATTTTTGGTGGTGATTTCCGTCAGGTGCTCCCGGTGGTGCGACGGGGCAGTCGTGCACAGATTGTGAGCGCTTCACTGAAGTTCGTGTTTGTGGAATTATATGGAGGTGCACAAACTATCAACGAACATGTGCATTATGGGTGTGGAGGGAGCCGATAGGAACTAGCAGTTGAGGTTCGCAGAGTATTTGTTGAGTATTGGAGATGGTCACGAGCCCACATTCGTGCAGCGTGGCTTGGATTTGATTTCTTTGTCAAAGTGTATGTGTGCAAGGATGCGGATTGTGTGTGAATTGATTTCATTCACTTTCTCTGATATTGCACGACGTTACATGGATGTGGATTTTTTAAGAAGCAGTGCAATATTGACTCCGTTGAATGAAAACGTGGATGAAATCAAGTCGAAAGTTGTTGAGCAACTTCCTGGTGATGCTTGCACATTTTATAGTGCTGATAGTGTGGTTGAGCATGATGACTCTGATGTGGTGCAACACAAAATCCTAAGTAGTTGCTTCATTTTTATATATTTCAAAATTTCTTTTTATTTGGGAGTGTATCACTCACTGCATTAGTTTATAGAGGAAAACTTAATTGCCACAAACTTTCTTTAGATTTGTGCTTGCAGATAAACTATTGATAGGAAGACATTCTTATTTACATTGATTGTTGATTCACAACTTGCTCAAACAAGTTTAATTTGCTCAGATGTTGGAGATTTCTTTATCATCAGTCACTACTATAATTTGCTTTTCTGAATGCGAAAAATCATCATGAACCATGAAGTGAGTCTAATCAACATACGCTTTGAACTTTGACATTGAATAGATTGAACTACACTAATCAGAAATAAGAGAGTTGTGTATAATATCAGTTTCAAGTGTAAACTTTCTTATTGACATAGACTTTTTTGTTTTTATCATGCAGGTCATATATACATATGTATCTTCCAAATCATCGGTCGCCACCTAGATCGGCCTCTGTCAACGACGGGCACTTACAACTAGAAGAAGGCGATCCAACCTTCTCTCTTATTCAGCCATTTTCCAAATCATCAACCGTCACTAGATCGAAAGAGAGAGAGAGAGAGAGAGAGAGAGAGAGAGAGAGAGAGAGAGAGAGAGAGTTTTGCGAATTTTTTTCGGAGGACTCAAAAAATTAAATTCTCTTTCGAGTCGCGAAAAATTCTCTTTTTCGTGAAAATTTCACTCTCTTTCGAGTCGCAAAAAATTCTCTTTCAAGTCACGAAAAATTCTCTCTTTCGTGAATTTTTTGCAAAAATTCTCTCTTTGGAGTCGCAAAATATCTCTTTTTGGAGTCGCAAAAAATTCTCTCTTTCGCGAAAATTCGCAAAAAATTCTCTCTTTGGAGTCTCGAAAAATCTCTCTTTGGAGTCATGAAAAATTCTCTCTTTCTCATGGGAGATGTATCAACACAATTCAAGGAAGTGCCGAAATCCCCATTGCAATGGATTACGTAAAGCGTGGAATTTGATATTCAGCTGGAGACTGAAGAATCCATCCGAGTTGCTTCCATGGAATAGGGGAGTGGAGCTCACTCAGGATCAGAAGGAGCTTGAGGCAAAACTCAAAAGGATGGCTCCACCCAACGGCAGATCAGCGATGTTGATTTATCGAGTTCCTTGCGGATGTCCTGCTGTCCGATTCGAGGTCTGGGCACCTAAGAAAACTCGTAGGGCCAAGAAATGACCGGTGCTGCGATCGACGAGGCAAGGGGCAAGGGACAAGGGAATTTCATCGGTTCCTTCGAATGGGTCTGAGCCTTTTATGAACTACATCTTTGGTTATTGGAGAGAAGGGATATGGCGGATTGCAGTGAATCAAACGCAGAAATTGGGCATTCACATGGAACTTTTGTTGTATGATAGAAAATGTGAGCAAGTAGCAATGTAAGGATCAACGTTTATCTGTTCGAGAAGAGCTCTAGCAGACATCTCTGCATTGGAAAGATTAAGAGCTCCCTTGGAACTTTTATTCGAAATCCAGAAAGCAAGCTTTCTTTCAGCTCACATCGCACTGGACATCACATTACCATCTCCCTAATTCGCAAAGTTTGTAATGCATTCCGTTCCTTTTGGTTCTCTGCGTGTAACTTATGATGCAGTCTCTTCTTTCTGCATCATGGCTTCATTCTTTGTTCCAAATATACGTTGTTGTTGTTTGGCATGAATAGTTTGTGTCTGATAGTGGCTGGCTTCATGTTATGCTTTGGTTGCAGAGGCCCACGACGTCCACTAGGGCAACCCCACCCTGATCTTGAGCACTTTCAACCTTTTTAACCGACCATTGGTGAACTAGTAGCCTGCAAATACTTGGACAAGAAACTTCTTCTTAGGTATCACAGTTTCAGCAGATCACTAAGTTTCAATCAAAGATATGTGTACAGCCCACTCCCCCTTTTCTCCCTCTGTAGTTTTATTTTGTTCTATATTTGCACTTATAGTGATATTGTCATTTTGAAAGAATGCAAATTGTAATTTGCCTTCGCTCTTTGGAGGATCAAGTGATGGCATAACCTTAGTTATTCGCTAGGTTTGTTCTTCATTCGCGTAGAAGTAACTGCAAGATGTTTCCAACAGCACAAAGATTACCTTTAAAAGATAGAGAGGTAACTATACAGAGGATAGATTGTGGTGGCCACGTAGGTTGCAAGACAATCTATGTGCAAAAGAACTGTGAATACTCATGTCATTAGCACCCAAAGAGTGGCTGCCAGTAACATGCCATTTGCGGAGGTTTATAAATAGAGCAACTTGCTCTTGGTTTATTCTCAATTTAGCAGGATGCATTGTATCAACTCTAGTTTTTCAAAGCAAGTAGAGGTTGTGTTGTATCAATTTGTTGATAATAAAAAATTCATCTTTTTTACACAGGCTAGTGGTTTAGACATTCGTATGGATCCCGCTAGTTGCATGTTTGCCCCATGAGACCTCAGTATTGGTGGTTGTCATCCTAGCAAACCAATTTGTGGCCAGGTGGAATGTTAAAACAGAAAAGTGAACCTTTTTTAATTCCTATCTACAACTTCATGCTTGTTTTTGAGTTTCTTTTTGGAATCACAACTTGAGAAGATCTCTCCTCCTCAATCCTTGGAACACTTGAACCTTGAGATGATTCTTTAAGATCCTCTTCATGGTGCTCCTTCTTGATGGAAATCTGAGACCTCCATGTCTCATAATGATCACAACAACTATGACCAAACAATATGCACTTCCTATGATCATCAAAATTAGTTATGCTAGAAACATAAGTCCAAAAATCACCAAAACTTGGCATGATTTTTCTAATATTGAAATCAAAAGGCATTTCCATTTCAATAAGGCTAACTACTTGCTTATGGATGTAAGTGTCCACTTTGGATGCTTCACTTATTCTCATAAGAAGTTTACAACTCGCCTTTAAGATTGAAAACTTACAATTTTCATCTTTATGAATGAACACATCATTCATGATCTTATTGAAACCAAAAGATCCTACATTATGAAGATATTTTCATTTCCTTGACTTCATAACTAATGTAAGCTTACAAGGAAAACATGTTTTGCTATCTTTTAAGGCATCACACTCAACTAGTATTGCCTTAATCCACCTTTGAGATACAAAAATCTCTTCAAAGCCAAATGGTTCTTCATAAGTTGACATGAGAGCATAAATGAAACTATTTTCATTTTGTGATTGCTCCTTATTCTTGATTGATTTCTCTTGGATTATAACAATAAGTTTGAACTTATCTAAAGTTCCAAGCAAAATACTTTCCAAGGACATAAAATAAATCCAAGTTGCTTTCATGAAAGTGACATCTATCTTTGCATCTTGAACCAAACAATGCACTTCCAAATGAAAAATTTCAAAAGATTCAACATGTGTTGTGATGGACTCTTGAAGACAAATCTTGCAAGTCCCTGTGAGACTCCAAGCCTCATTCACCTTTCCAAAAAAGAAACACCTTTCCTTGGATTTGTCCTTCTTGTATTTGCATTTTGAACTTGAAGCTCCATCCTTCACCTCGGCCCCCTTGCTTTGGTTCTCCTTGGATGGATTGGTCTTCTTTTTGTAGTATCTTGAGAAAATATATCCTCCCTTGTCACAAAGGTTGCACTTAAGATCCTTTCTTTCCTTCAATAGGATGCCACCTATTGATGCTATGTGAATAAAAACTTGTGATATGATTCTACACATGTAATTTGTGACTCTCAAAAGACTATATTTAAACATCTTCAACAATCTAGAAGGATCTACAAAAGATCTAACTCACAAACCTAAGAATCAATCTTCACACTAGTGACTAGTCACTTGGAAACTTTACTTTGATCACTAAGACAAAAGCATACAATCTTTGAAGAAATCAGATCCACTCTCCTATTGGACTCATCAAATACCAATTTTGAAAGTTGAAATGGATATGAAAAAGATTTGACAACTAGATTTTCCTTTTCACTTCACTAGTTATCTCAACACTTGAGATTCTTGAACAAAAGATGGGTTTTGTTTCAAATACATGAAAATCAAACTTAATCACTTCTTCTAGACTCACTCTTGACCCAAATAATCTCACACTTGAGATTTAGAATGAGTTTGATATTATTTGACAACAAACTATACCACCAA
Organism: Diphasiastrum complanatum; assembly: GCA_029204225.1. Taxonomy (NCBI): domain Eukaryota; kingdom Viridiplantae; phylum Streptophyta; class Lycopodiopsida; order Lycopodiales; family Lycopodiaceae; genus Diphasiastrum; species Diphasiastrum complanatum. The sequence goes on along the minus strand of CM055102.1, from coordinate 28,180,640 downwards.
CTTTTCACAAAGCTTAAAAAATTAGACAACTAGAGATTCACAAAGATCTCAACCATGCATGAATACTCAAATATGGACTCCTCCTCATTCTAGACATCCAATGGGATCTCAAATTGACCCTCACACTCTCACAAAGAAAGTTGAATAGAACTAATTCGAGTTTCATACATACTATGTCAATTTTTGCTCAATAAATTGAATTCAATCACTCTTAATGGATTCCACCAATTACTGTACTTTTTAAGACTTAGAATGAAATTCAAAATCAAAAGTTGTGATTTTTCTCACTAAGATATTGTGCTTCAAAGAGATAATGCCACTTAGAAAGATTTGATCACCTAGGAGAATACAAATTCTCCACCAATAACAACACAAAATGAGCTTCTAGATCTTGCCATCTACAAAGGAAGGAACTCTTAGAAAATTGGATCTCTCTCTACACATTTGTCATAGACACCTTAATGACTCTTTTCAAACCTTACAATCACTCAAACAAATTGAGTAGTGTTGAACAATGTGACTTGGATCTCAATCTCTTTTCTAGAACTCTCAATTGAAGCCAATCTATCTCAAATTCTACAAAAAATTTGCATAGATGCTCTATATGCACTAGAAACTCTCAAAGGTTTCACTTGGAGGACATATCCAAGGATGTTTTCTAGCAAATTGATCTTCTAAACTTGACCCTATCACTCTTGAACAAATCTAGAGTGATAGTACAATGGATTTCAACCTCTCACCTTGCATATATCACTCCTTAATCTATGATTTTTAGCAAAATTTCTCTCAACTTCAACATGCACTCAAAAAATCAGAGATAATCAATTAATGCACCTAATTCAAGCTTCAAATTTAATTTTTTGGCTGATCTAATCCAAGAACTAATCAAGGTATTAGATTTTCTATAGAAAATGCTTGATTTTGCACCAAAAATCACACAAATTGGGTATGTGAGTCAAATTCTACAAATTTTTGAAATTTCTCAATCAAAACTGGAGCTGTACGGCCTCACACGTGTGAAAAGGGTTCCTACAGCCCACAACAAGATCTGGATCAAAAATTTTGAGGATAGCTATCAAATCCAACTCGCTACACAAAATTTTACTAGTTTTTAAAAAACTGCTAATTTTGGCTTTGATTTGGATCAACCCTATCAATATCAATAAAACCTCTTGTACTTGGCTCTGATACCATGTGGAAAAAAAGTACAAAAAGGACCAAGAGTGGATCCTAATCTGATCCTCAAGAGGGATTGGATGTTAGATTTACTTGATCTATCAATCTACATAAGATTAAGATCAATCTAGATCAATTCTAGACATAAAATCCAAACAAGAACAATCATTTATTGAAGATAAATGTACTTGCTGGTTTCACACGTGTGAAAACCTGTCAGGGTACGAACTCCAACCTGAAAATCAAGTACACATTGATAGAACCTCAAAACAATCAAAACAAATGTAGACAAATGGAGAGAATCACTCAAAATTGCTTCCAAAACCAAGATTGGTGTCTCACAATGATTATGGCCAAATGTGGCTATATATATACAATAAGTTGGAGCTCGTGGTATTGATCATCCCTTTGATCCCACATGTGTGAAGGTGCTTTGTCATATGATGATTCATCATGCAAAACTGACACTTGGACAAAACCTTCTATTTTGAGCACTTTTGGTCCATTTTCCTTCTATATGCAGATCTACTTGGAAATCTTCTAGAATTCAAAATTCGCCTACTTCAGCTTATTCCACACGTGTGAGTTGTCCTCTACACATGGGATATGACACCTAACCAAAATATTTGGCTCATGCAATCAATAGATTGATGCCATGTGTCATATATCTAGAAAACTAGTTTTTGGCCTTTTTAGCCACTAAAACTTGAATTAAATCATATGTACAACCTATATGATTATGGTACATGACAAGTACACTATTTCCACACGTGAAAACAGGCTCCACACATGTGTGTTTATCTATATACAAGATTTTTGACGTCTACCAAACTTATTTTTGTATTTTTCACACACACACACATATATATATATATATATATATATATATATATATATATATATATATCATAGATCCAGCGGTACCAGGATCCGCGGATCCCGGTACCACGGATCCAGTGTGGTACCGCGGATCCATACTGATCCGCGGTACCACAATATTTAATATTTTTTAGTGTATAATATTTTTTAATATTTAATATATTACTATATATTTTTTTAACCTAATCCCCCCCCCCCCTCGCTTCATCTCTCTCCCTGCCCGTCGCCCTACTGTCCGGGCCCTCCCTGCTGTCCGCGCCCTCCCTGCTGTCCGCCCATCGCCCTATTGTCCGCGCCCTCCCGGCTGTCTTCGCATTGCACTGATCGCGTCCTCCCCTCCTATTGCTATTTCGGCCTTTATTGTGGTTTTTTCAAGCCTTCCGATTCCTATCGCACCCAGAGTGATCTCTGCCTTCTTTCCCCAGTCCTTTCTACAGAGATGGTGCATTCCAACCTTGTCGATCTGTGGGACGAGGTGGACATTGTTAGGCGGGTTCCCGACAAGTCTAACAAGTCCGGTGCAAGGATAGTGCGCTGTCAATATTGTCTGACAGAGTCCGTTGCCACCCTCACTCGCCTTAAAGGTCACCTACTCGGCGCACGTGCGAGAGATGGTGGCACACTAGATGTTGCCCCCTGTGCCAGCATGTCCGTTCCCATCAGGCAGCGACTTTTGGATACCTACGAGCCACGTCTTGTGGCGGGGGAGAACACCATTTCGGAGGGTGTTCTTCGGTTTTGCATTGCTCCTTATGTGGTTGACCTCGAGTTGCTGCCTGCTTGGCTGGCACGCACGAGGAGAGGGAGTGCATCCTCGTCTAGTCCCTTTGCCCCTCATCCCCCTCAGACAGTTCCGCCTCACGCACCCCCATCTGCACCCATTGCGGTGGATCCTGTCCCACCGCGTCCGCCAGTTGCCACTGTGGTTCCACCACCACCTACTGTTGCTCGCAATCCCTCAGTTTACGACTTTCTCATGGACTCTCCGCCTCCCGAGCAGGAGCAGGCCCCGGATGCCAGTGACGAGGCCTTCCAGGATGTTGAGGAGATCCCTTCCTCCTTCCCTTCACATCCGGATGACCACCCTACCCAGCAGTTTTCGTATCCCATGCCAGATGTCCACCCTCCACCAGTGTACCCCACTTATGCTGCTGCACCCATCCCGGCCAATGCATCCCACTCTCCCCATTCCACGTCTACAGCTGATGCATCCACTAGTGCCCAGGCTGTCGCATCATCATCCATTCCCGTCACGTTTGGTGCACCGTGCTGGAGGTCTGCTACCCGTCGTCCAGCTGGGAGAGTTCTTAGGCAGCAGAGCATTCGCGACGCGCATCAGCCGCACATGGGTAGAGAGGCCACACAGGTCGTGGCCAGCCTGATTTATGAGCTGAACCTTCCATTTGCCATCACCGACTCCGAGCCCTTCAGAAGGGTCTTCCGCCTTGCATAGTCTATCAGCCCTAGCTGGAGAGTCCCTAGTTCAGAGGTTGTCCGCACACACATGCTGAGGGATAGGGTCGAGTCACTGTCTAGAGAGATGGAGCCTCTACGTCGCCACTGGGCCACTTACGGTTGCAGCATCATGTCCGATGGCTGGACTGATGTCAGGAGGAGGCCGATCCTCAACATACTGGTCTCCAGCTGCATGGGCACATAGTTTTTGAGGGCAGTGGATTGCAGCAGGGGGGGAGAGTCATATCTGCAGAGTTCATGTTTGATGTCATCAGGTCTTCCATCCTGTCCATAGGCCCACAACATGTCGTCACAGTGGTGATGGACAATGCCACGAACTGCATTCAGATGGGTGTACTGCTAGAGGCCGAGTTCCCTCACATTGTTTATACCCCCTGTGTCACGCACGGCATAGACCTTCTGATGGGGGACATAGGTGCACTTCCCTGGGTGAGAGCCATCGTCCGTGAGGCCCTCTTCCTGGTGACTTTTGTCATGAGGAAGAGACGTGTTCTTGCCATGTTCCGGGTGTTCAGCCATCTAGACCTCCGTAAGCCAGCCCCCACACGCTTTGCATTCAACTTGGTGGTCATCGATCGTCTGATCAGGTGCAGGGCGTAGCTTCTACAGATGGTTGCCAGTGATCTTTGGTGTGCCAGTACATTTTCGCGCACTGAGGATGGGGAGCACTTTTCTTCCACGGTGAGGGGAGACCAGTTTTGGAGGGATGCATAGACATTGTCAGGACTGCTTCGACCACTTTACATTGTGCTCCGCATGGCTGACAGCGAGGGGTCGACACTTGGACTGGTATATGAGCTCATGGACCGGATTGGACAGTTCCTGCAGCTGCCCATCTTGCAGCCAGAGAGGTAAGCGGTACAGTGTTGTAATTGCTCTTTATCTTTTCAGTGTTTGTTAGTTTGTTTTCCTGTCGATGTTATGTTTTTTCGTAATGCCCTAAACCACATGCCTCTCACCTGCAGGATGACAGAGCTGAAGTTCATCTGGGAGACGCGGTGGAACTACTTCCACAGGAGTATCCACAGCGTTGCACACATGCTGCATCCCCTCTTCCTCTCTCCGACACAGATCGCAGACAGGGAGCTCGAGGCCGATTGGCTTCAGTACATTCACAGGGTGGGTCCACACATAGGTTTGGATCCTATCATGCTCATGGAGGAGCTCGCTACATTTCGTTTCGGCATGGGCACATTCGGCCACCCGGCTGCTCAAGATCCAGAGAGGAGGCAGCTACCCATTACCTGGTGGACCATGTTCGGTAGCACATACCCATCTATACAGCGTCTTGCACTGCGTGTCCTTTCTCAGGTATGCATCTCATTTTATCCTCCATTGTTGTGTTTCGTTGAAGACAATGTGCTGAAGTATTTCAATGCACGCACCACAGGATTGTGCTGCCTCCGTGTGTGAGCGTAATTGGAGCACATGGGCACTCATTCACACGAGGAGAAGAAACCGGTTGTCAGTGAGTCAGTTGGAGCGGTTGGTGTTTTGTAGCACCAACGCACGTCTCGCCAGGAGACTTCCGACCATTACGAGCGCATTGCAGGTGATAAGCTAACCTTTCATAGCATGTTGGTTGACTCCTGGTATGTTGGTTTCATTTCTTGATAGAGTTGTTTCTCTGACATGCCAATTTTAAACCTTGCAGACGAAAATATCCGATTTGGAAAGCCAGGTTGACTTGCCTACGGACAGCACCCATCCCATGCCTGCAGATGACCTGGGCACACAGTTGATGGCAGAGAGAGAGAAGGAGCTTGCCGAGATGAGAGAGAGAGAGAGAGCTTGGGCTTGAGCACAGAGAGCCCCCATTGTACGAGGCAGATGAGCCAGTGTCAAAGGATGATCAGGATGAGGATGAGCCTATTCGGGTTTTGTTCGTCAGTTCAGAGCGGGATGAGGCATATGATACAGGTGTTGGGCACACGCCTAGAGCAGGGGTCATAGGTGCATCACGTGGTAGAGGTGGGACACATGCCACAGATTATACCGGGAGACGGGCAGGGCACACAGGGGGGGCCAGTGGCATACCTTCTTATGTTGATATGATGGAAGAGGCTCTTGATAGGGGGCAGACTGATTTGGGTTTACCTTCCGCAGCTGCTTGGATGCGTGCATCACAGAGCCATAGGCATTTCTATGACAGCACACCAGAGGAGTCACCAGATGACTTTGATTGTACCGATTGGGAGGCCATGCCGGGTCCGCATGGTACACAGGATGAGGCACGGGATGTTCCCGAGGATGGTGCTCATGATGAGTCCCAAAGCCCAGACCATTTGTATTCAGATGCCCAGCTGGACGACTTGACCGCAGATTTGGATTCAGAGGTTCAGCAAATGCCGAGCGTCAGGGCACTCCCATCCTCTCTAGCCAGCATGCCCTACACAGAGTCTCAGCCAGAGCAGCTACACGAGGTGCCTGCAGTTCCTCCAGTTCCTCAGAGGGTGTATGTGCGCCGCACAGCACCTCCAGTGCCACCGATACCGTTGAGGCCTGCAGCCCCTTCATCGCCATCCACTTTTGTAGCAGCAGGTCTCCATGGCAGGCCACCATCTGTGCCCAGATCTTTTCTTGCAGCACCCACATCTACAGACGCTCCTCCAGTGACAGCACCCACGGCACATCCTCCTCCATTGGCAGCACCCACAGCACCGGCTCCTGCTTTGGCAGCACCCACATCACATCCTCCTCCTTTGGCAGCACCCAGGATGTACCAGTACCGTCCACCACAGCGCCCTTTTCAGTACTTATCGCCGTTGTACTTTCCTCCTACAGGGACGGCCCCTCCACATCTAGTTCCTCCACCAGCAGCAGGCCCACGAGCACACACTCCTCGGACCTATCCTCCACTATCAGCTGCACAGGGACACCCACTTTGGCTTCTCTATCCCAGCCGGCCGCAGCTTGGGCCCAGCCTAGCCAGCCAGGTGATCTGCATGGGGGTGATGAGGCATCGACGGCTCCCCTCGTCCGCAAGAGGCCAGGAAGGCCCAAGGGTGCACCGAACAAGAAAGGCAGGGCACAGAAACTGCCAGGGAAGAGAGGACGACCTCGCAGGGCTCCAGTTGCTGGTAGAGGTGATGTATTACAGCCAACTGCAGCAGGTGTTGTTGGTTTAGCCTGCTTGGGGGCTAATGCGGAGGCAGATTGGGAGGATGAGGATGACGACTCTTCCCTATTGGATACACAACCCATGCCAGTACCAAACAGACATAGATATCAGTTGCGAGAGTCAACTCGGGGCCCTGAGTTGTCTCCGGAGCATTCATCTGAGTTTGAGGCAGAGCATTGATTGTAGCTCCGTCATTTTATTTTTAGCAGTTTGATATCATGTTCCATGTTTGGCGGCCAGATGGTCGAACGCTGTATTCAGACCAATCTTCATATTATATTTGGTGTTGGACGTATTCTATTCACTGCACAATGTGTATTTGTCAATTTGTAATTGTGATGTTCTACTTACAGTTTTACTTCAAATGGTGTGTGCGTGTTTTCAATTAGTTTTCAGTACAGAGTTTGAGAGCATATGCATAACATAGAAATACAACCCCCCTGATGGCATTTCATAATCACATACATCAGATTGCAATACACAAGGCACGCATTGCACAAAAAACACACCGTACATTAATTCAACAGATGTATCAAAACTACAATACGTATTCCCGCCGCATACGGCTGGGGCTGTTCTTTACACCATGCCAGACACTAAATATTGCCTCATCTACTGATGAACATGAAATAACAACAGTCAGCCACATACGGCTAGACCCCATCTATGCTAAACATTTCTACGGATCCTCCACAGACTCCTCGCCCTCGTCAGGTGCATTGTTCTGTCGCTCTTGCTCTGCCTCCCGGTTAGCCCGAGCTGCCTCCTGGTCAGCCCGACGGCGGGCAGCCCTTTCCCTGACCATGATGAGTTGTCGCTGTGTGAAGTTCATTCCGATCTGCTCATCCAAATCCAGCTCGACAGCGGGGGCGGGGGCCACAGCGGGGGCATGGATCTACAGCTCTGGGTGTCTCTGCCGAGTCTCTCGCAGCATCTCTGCAATGTCTGCTTCTTGCTTCCGATGCCTTTCGTTGTGCCTTCGGACATCTTCCTCGAGCTTCCTCCTGGCTTCGTCCTCCGCCATCTCACGACACCCTGTTGCTCGAAATGATCCTCACAGCCTCTCACAACCTCTCAATGGCTCTCACTGGCTCTCACAGCCCTCCTCTCACAGCCTCTCACTCGGTCTGTCATACAGCCTCTCACAATGCCTCTCTCTCACAGCCTCCCACTGGCTCTCCCTCACAGCTTCCCACAATGCCTCTCACTGGCTCTCTCACTGTCTCGTGAGTGCCTATTTAACCCCACAGCCTGTTTCCCAATTTGCTTTTGTTGATGATCCCATGTGCTACTATACATGTCCCATGTGCTGATCCCCCACATGCTGCACTGCGATTGGGTCCATGGTCTGCTCCACAGTGCCCATGTGACGGTGTACCTGTCCGGATGTATTGCTCCCCCACATGCTGCACTCCGATTGGGTCCATGGTCTGCTCCTCCACAATGCCCATGTGCTACTGTACCTGCCCCATGTATTGCTCTCCCACATGCCGCACTCTAATTCCCACAGTGCCCCCAGTACAGCCCCCCTATACAGTAACATCTTAGTTTTTACCTAGTTTTAGCCTGTTAAAAGGGTGGTGCCGCCCTGGTACCGTTGGTCTGAGGGCGACACCATAACCGCGGTACCACCATTATGGTATCGCGGTACCATAATGGCGGTACCACGTGCCACTATGATATATATACATACATACATATATATATATATATATATATATATATATATATATGTGTGTGTGTGTGTGTGTGTGTGTGTGTGTGTGTGTACATATACATATATATATACACACACACACACACATATATACATATCTATATATATATTTAAAATTATGTACACTTTTGCGCATGTGTATGGGTGCACCCATGCATGAGCTTTTTTTAACTAAAAAACTTGAGGAGGAGGATGCATGTATGAAAAAAAAGATGCATATCCCCATTTACATTGTGTGCATTGGGGTGGGGGGTGGGCCCAAAAAGATTTCTCACTTCTCCTTTCTAATTATTAAATTCAAATATCTTTCTTAACTAAAAATGATGGGAAGGGGGATGCATGTATGAGGAAAGTGCATATCCCCATACATTTGCACATTGTGTGAATTGGGGGATGGGCCCCAAATATTTTTTTCTAAATTAAAATATTTGAAATTTGAAGTTAAGGTTTTATTTTATTCAATGTGCTTTAAACTTTAGCCAGTGATCTTTATTACATGGTTTTTTTATTTATTTTGAATTACCAAATTTTACCCATAAATCATGAACATAAATTTTTTTTTTACTACCTAAAATTGCTTCTTCTTTTTTCAATCCTTCAAATCTCTATCTTGGCCCACCATTTTCATGAATGTTTAACCACAAGCCCAAACTCACTATCTTTAATTTCAAAGGATCAAATTTTTTCAAAGACTCGAATTTTTCCAAAGGATTGAAGGACCCTTTGTACTGTCAAGTCGAATTTTTCAAAAGACTCAAATTTTTCTGAAGACTCAAATTTTTTAAAAGACTCGATCTTATTTTCCAACGGCTAAAATTTTTCCAAAGACTCCAATTTTTCCGAAGGTTCGAATTTTTCTGAAGGCTCAAATTTTTTCAAAGACTCGAATGTTTGATATTCGAGATGCGAGATGTGCAAGATTGGCCATCACCCAAATCATCGGCCACCACCTAGATTGGCCTCCATTGCCCGTCAACGACGGGCACTCTTTACTGCTCTATATATATATATATATTTAAACTTATGTACACTTTTGCGCATGTGTATGGGTGCACCCATGCATCCTCCTCCCCTCACCCATGCATGAACTTTTGTTAATTAAAAAACTTGGGGAGGAGGATGCATGTATGAGGAAAGTGCATATCCCCATACATTTTGCACATTGTGTTCATTGGGAGACGGGCCCAAAAAGATTCCTCGCCTCTCTAGCCCAATCACTAAATTCAAATTCAAATATCTTTCTTGAAATTCAAATATTTGAAATTTGAAGTTAAAGTTTTTTTTTTTTTTCACACGTATGTGCTTAAACTTTAGCCAATAATCTTTATTACATGGATTTCTTATTTATTTTGAATTACCAAAGTTTTACCCATAAATCATGAACATAAAAATAATTTTGACTACCTAAAACTGTTTTTTTTTTTTCAATTTTTCAAATCTCTATCTTGGCTCACCCTTTTCATGAATGTTTAACCACAAGCCCAAACCTTGACGCGCTCTTAAGAGTGCCATTATTTTTCAATAATTGTAACTTTCTCAAAGAGCTCCTGACTTGCGCATGAACTTAAAGTGGCATAACAATGAGCAGAATCATGCATGTAACAAAGCAAAGTCTTACTTATGCCGACTTATAGGCCAACAACGTGCTCTCTGCTGCTGCTTTTCTGTTTTGATAGGGGGCTTGGTTGTTTCTATCCTAGGAGGAGGGGCGAGGGAGAGGGAGGCCCAATCCCGTGGATCTGTGATGTCGGTGTGATGTCGGTGTGTGAGCATTTCCAGGAGCAACAGCGCTTGTATCAACTGCTCTCGTTGGCCTGATTCAGGCGGTAGCGAATCTGCCTCCGATCTTAACGCCTCTCCTCCTCTCGCCTTGCTTCTGTCTTCCTATGAATGTCGCCTCAGTAGTAAGGGTTGGCAGATCCATGTGGGTTTGTTGGCATTCGCCGGGTTTTGATCCTGATGCGCATCATTGACACGCATCATTGACATTGTGGGGGTGTTCTCTTCGTTGATTTGATCTGCTCTTTTGTTTTTTGAGAGCATTTGCTTGCTCGGCATTTGCAACTTTTCTTACATGTAGATCATCCTATCCTTTGCTAAACTATGAGCCTTTTCTCAAGCAAATTCCAGATCAACTTTGTTGTGTCTATGTCTGAGCTCCAAATCAGCCTAAGATTCAGGTAGTGAACCACATATGATGAACACAGATGAAATAATTAAGTACCAAGAAAGAGATGAGAATCTCTCAATAGCAAAAGAAAAGAGAAATGGAAGAACATTATAAGAGACGAAGCAATGTAAGTATGCTTGTGCACCAATTTGTCCCTTACCTCATTCAACCTGCAAGCAAACTCAAAAACACAAAACCCAACTAAGATCTAAACGCAATTCTTCCTAAAACGAGCTGCATTTGTGCTGGAATTCGCAGGGCAAAGGATAAGCTGATCTTAGGTAGAAGCTCTACTCCAGGAGTTCCTTCGAAAATCAGATCACCATCCCACCATTCATAGAGCATGCCATATTCAAAGGGATCTCGATGAGAATGGTGAGTGTAAATGATAGGGATTCCAACGCTCCTACTATTGACTGTCAATGTTATTGACTTCATTTTTGGTTGTTCATGTGCTTCACTACACAGCTAGAGGCAACAAATTAACGTCATCACTCATGTCTCATGTCATCTCTATACAGTCCACCTCCTCGCCTCTGCCTTTTGTTTCTAGTTAAAAACATACGGTTAAGATTTGCATTTCTGGGACAACCACTCCAGTCTCCAGATAGGCAGCACTGCGGCTCTCCTATCCTGTCTCCTCTCGTGCTTGCAAGTTGCGCTGCTCTACAATTGGATCTGAAATCTGGATCTGACTGGAAAGGTTTTAGCAGGAGCAAAGTAGGCACAACAATGCATCTCTCTGTCCTAGGTAGTACCGACGGTCTTGCATTGGATTGTCGAGCCATTTTCTGCAGAGAGAGATGGCTGACATTGAACTTCAGCAGGTCTAGGAAGAACAGGACACTGACCTGAGAAGCAACATCACAAAAGGTGCATACCTCTTAACCTCTCCAAAGGCAAGAAGGCAAGGCTATCTACATCGATAAATTCTCGAGACTCCTCCACATTCAGCCTATGTGAAATGCGCTCTTGCGAAAAGTATCGACTCCATGGTAGCAGGAGCCGATGATCGGTGGACTTGAAATCTGCATATGCACTTCCTTTGCACATGCCTGCTTTATCACCCGCACGATCTTCGATGATGTGGTGCCATGAACAATGTGGTGCCACCCTCTTGCCTTTCAGAACATGGTGGACGGGAGCAAGCTTCAGCTTCACGTCAAAGTCACGGATCCTTTGACTGGGTTCGATAAATGTTCTGCAAACATAGTGTGATGTGATCAATCCCTGTTGGAAGGGAATGCTGGTTGTGGCTGCGTAACCAAGTGCAGCGACCATACCCGAGTCGGGCACTGCAATCACCACATCACAATCCATCGGAGATACTTCTGCGAGAATTTGGCCGATTCTGTACCGCGAGTCATAGATGGATCTTCCGAAAACCATAGAATTTGGAAGCGCAAAGTATATGAGCTCGAAGATGCAACCTTTCCGCTGCTGCTTGCGATGCATCACACAAAGAGCTGATATCATCTTTATCCATTACCACAAACTCTCCAAGTTTACTTCCCGCTCAAACTCAGCCTCGATCAAATCCAGTTCTTGTGCCACCCATCATTAACGGTAGGAAGAAGTGTAAGCATCATCGGGAGTAGGATGCATGGCCCACATACATATACATGCGTGCGGAGGAGGGCCATGCATGCTTTTTCTAATACATGCATCCTCCTCGCCCATCAATTTTAGTTCAAAAAAAGTTATGCTTGGGTGAGGGAGGAGGATGCATGAGGTCCTTCACCCATACATACAATAATGTACATAAGTTTATATATATATATATTAGTAAAGAGTGCCCATCGTTGACGGGCAATGGCGGTCGATCTAGGTGACGACCGATGATTTGAAAATTCAGTATGTCGTTGACGGATACTGATTTTTTGATTTAGGTGACGGTGGTCCTTATGCGGCCTAATTGCGATCCTTACGCGACGGTCCTTATGCGGTCCCTATGCGGCCGATGATCTAGTGAACTGCGTGTCCTAAAGGACCACAAATGGCCTGAATGCATACCTATGCGGCCTAATAGCGGTCCTTATGCGGTCCTTTTAGTGAGGTTGCGGTCTTTATGCGGTCCTTGTAGTGCGGTCCTTGTAGTGAGGTCACAAACACCTCCTTTGTTCAAAAACCTCCTTGAGACGGGGAGAGAGAGACACACCTTATACGGTCAACGTTGTCTTTGTTTGCGGTGAAATGCGTGGCCTGAAGGACTACAAATGGTCTAAATGCGGTCCCTATGCAGGATGAAGGGAGGGACCGCAAACACCTCCTTTGCGGTCGTTTGGGAGGGGTCAACAATGGCTCGTGAGAACCGTGAGAACCAATAGCATCAATGGCAGACGTGCGCGCTCGCATGTGCGTGCATGCATGCGTGCCCTAATGGCTTTTTGTATGTGTGTGCGTGCCCTACTAGACCAATACTTAAGAATGTTGGAAAGTAGTCAATTTCGTGGCATTCCCTCCGATAGAAAGCACAAATGACATCAAAATTGAACTGCAAATGGTCATGTGGATTCGTGTTGAGCCTACAAACCTGTGGACACCTCCTATCCGAAGTTCTGACCATTTTTGACAGAATCCGACCAATTTCTGGTTCGACGAGCCTAGAATCTCAGCACTACGTTTAGGGTTTAGGATTCATACACACGTTTCGATGTGAGTATTGAACCATTTGGAGCCTAGTTTAGTGCTTTAAGTTCGTATCGGCATGCAACACAAGATGGAACAGACGGTCTGAAAAACGGACTTCGTTCGGTGACATTGGACCGGTTTTCGGTGATGTTGGAAAGTAGTCCATTTATAGGCATTCCCCTCGACAGAAAGGACAAATGGCATTGAAATTGAGCTACAAATGGTCCTATGGGTTTGTGCTAAGCCTACAAACCTGTGGACACCTCCCGTCCGAAAGTTTTGACCGTTTTTTTACTAAATCCGATCAATTTTTGGCTTGACGGGCCTAGAATTCCAACACTACATTTAGGGTTTAGGGTTTGGACACATGTTTCGCTGTGAGTACTGAACCATTTGGAGCCAAGTTTAGTGTTGTAGGTTCGTATCAGCGTGCAGCACAGGACGAAACAAAAGGTCTGAAAAATGGACTTCATTCAGCGACACTGGACCGGTTTTCGGGGATGTTGGAAAGTAGTCCATTTAGTGGCATTCCCCCCGACAGAAAGAACAAACGACATCGAAATTGAGCTACAAATGGTCTTGTGAATTCGTGTCAAGCCTACAAACCTGTGGACACCTCCCATTTGAAGTTTTGACCGTTTTTTACTAAATCCGGCCAATTTCTGGCTCGATGGGCCTAGAATCCCAGCACTACGTTTAGGGTTTAGGATTCGAACGCATGTTTCGCTATGAAAACTGAACCGTTTGGAGCCCAGTTTACTGCTATAGGTTTGTATCGGTGTGCAGTATAGGATGAAACAGACGGTCTGAAAAATGGACTTCGTTCGACGACACTGGACCAATTCTCGGGGATGCTGAAAAGTAGCCCATTTAGTGGCATTCCCCCCGACATAAAGGGCATTTTCAGACAAACGACGTCAAAATTGAACTGAGAAATAATCCTGTGGATTTGTGTCAAACCCACAAACCTGTGGACACCTCTCGTCCGAAGTTTTGACCATTTTTTACTAAATTTGACCAATTTTTGGCTCGATGGGCCTAGAATCATAGGACTATGTTTAGGGTTTCTGGTTCGGATGCACGTTTCTCTATGAGTACTGAATCGTTTGGAGCTCGGTTTACCCCTGTGGGTTTGTCTCGACGTGCAACATAGGACGGAATATATGGTCTAAAAAGAGGACTTCGTTCGGCAACACTAGACCAGTTCTCAGAAATGTTAGAAAGTAGTCCATTTAGTGGCATTCCCCTCGACAAAAAGAGCGTTTTCGGACAAACGACATCAAAATTGAGCTGCAAATGGTCATGTGGGTTTGTGTCGACCCCACAAACCTATGGACACCTCTCGTCCAGAATTCTGACCATTTTTTACTAAATCCAACCAATTTATGGCTCGACGGGCCTAGAATCCCAGTACTACGTTTAGGGTTTTTGGTTCGAACACACATTTCACTGTGAGTACTGAATTATTTGGAGCCCAGTTTAGTGTTGTAGGTTCTCAAAATTATGAATGAACATATCATTCTTACTCTTATAAAATCCAATTATAAAACATTTTCTTTATTTCATATTCAATGGAAGATCACAAGGAAAACAAGCTTTGTGTTGTAAAGCTGACTCAAGTACATCCAGTGTGCCCTGTAAGACTCTAAGGGGTGACCCTCCCTAAAGTCCCAGAGTAAGTTAGGAAGTCAAGGATAAGTGTTGCTAGGATGTCCCAGGCATCCTTGGCTATTTGAGCAGATCGAATATGACTAATTTGGAGTCATTGATGTTCAATGTAATTAAGGCAAATGCCTTGCCATCTCGTTGCCTCCATTTGGAGATGCTAGCTACACCAACCTCTGTCTTGATTTCAATTCAAAGCATAAAATCTTATATTAATAATATGCTATAACACACACATGCCAAACTGCAAAAAACTCTCTCTCTCTCTCTCTCTCTAATAATTTCTATTGGATTATACTAATCTACTTCTTTCTCTCTCTCTCTCTCTCTCTCTCTCTCTCTCTCTCTCTCTCTCTCTCTCTCTCTCTCATTCTATTAACACTGTCTATTCATATATTACCCTAAATTCTAAATCAATGCAAAATGCAACACACACACACACACACACACATTCTCTCTCTCTCTCTCTCTCTCTCTCTCTCTCTCTCTCTCTCTCTCTCTCTCTCTCTCTCTCTCTCTCTCTCTCTCTCTCTCTCTCTCTCTCTCTCTCTCTCTCATGGGCTCTGTTACGTGAATATATTATTCTATTTACTTCGCAAACCTCTGTAGAATGCAAATGTCGCGTAATAACCCTTTTTACTAGTCGGGGCGGAAGAAAAATGCCTTGCTATGATAGAAAACCCCATTTAAAAAAAAAAAATTAAAAAAGTGGTGGGAAAGTTGGTAGTCTTTCCAAGGGCCAAGATCTGTGCACATTCTGAATAGTCAATCTAACGGTTGGCAGCTATTTGCACTTAGTACACCTAAGTGTCCTCTGATTCTATAAAGAGGAAAGTCACAAAACCCTATTCACTTCTTGTTTCGAACATGGATAACAACTGATGCTCAGCTATGACACCTGTCTTCCTCACGCGACTAACTTGTGCGGTTTTGTTGTGTGGGATGGTGGCAAGTAACAGCTGGGTGTCTTAGAACTTGCTTCGCTTTATGGTACTCTGTACTGTTATACTTTATACAGCTGTATTTTTACCTGTTATGCTATAAATTGAAGGGTTCAAAGGGTTTGGTCTTGACTTGTCAAGAGGGACTATGTGAAATCTTGTTTCTCTCTCTCTCTCTCTCTCTCTCTCTCTCTCTCTCTCTCTCTCTCTCTCTCTCTCTCTCTCTCTCTCTCTCTCTCTCTCTCTCTCTAACCAATTACAAATCTAACATTTAATTACTATCAAACACTATCTATGTATCTATTACCCAAAATCCTAAACCAATGCAAAATGCAAAACACACACACACACACTCCCCCCCCCCCCTCTCTCTCTCTCTCTCAAAAATTACACTATCTTTCTTTCACAAAAACAAACAAAACAAACTTTATCTCTCAAAAAAAAAAAAAAACTACCTCCAAAGTTCCAAAAGCTTCAAAACCACCAAAAGCATTAAAAGCACCAAAAGAACCAAGCTCCAAACGCACCCAACGCTCCAAAGATGCTCCAAACACCACCAAAAGAGTAAGAAGAGAAATTGCGGATCACGCGAAAATCTAAAATTCACACAGACGTCGAATTCGACATCCCAAAATATGTTGGAATCTGACATCCGTGTCTGTAATAGGTCTAATCAAAAAACAATTCGGGACTCGGATCACGGAATGTCAGAATGCGACGGACGTCGGATTCCGACGTCCACGTCGGATGCCAGTTATTGTTTTTCGTTACACAATATTCCACGCCATATCCACAACGGAATGTTGGATTTCAACATGTTAGAATCCGATGACAAGTTTGAAAATTGGGCGGCGCCACAGTTTTCCGATCATCGGACGTCCAATTTGGCAATTTTTGCTTGGACGTCGAAATCCGACGCGTCAAAATGCGACAGATTATAAAATTTCCAGAAATCCATCGGACATCCACGACGGAATTTTCGCGATATGTTATTGTGCTTGATATCATCAATATCTTGATTGTTGCCTCCACTCAAAATGTAATTATCCACATAGATTAGAAGAATGGTAACATCATTTCAAACAAATCTATATTAAAGTGAATGATCATACTCACTCATCTTGAAATTTTGAGAAAGTAGAAAAAGTGTCAAGTTCAACAGAGGTGATTGATTTTAAAGGCACAACTTGACTAGATTGATTGTTGGTCAATTGTATCACCGTGGAGTTGATGATATTCTAAGAAGATTTGTTTTGCCACATGAAGTACTTGATCTAATCATGTTTTCTCATGATGGAATGGGAAGAGGACATTTTTCATCCAATATTACTGTTTGAATTTTTTTTTTCAACCGGAATGTTGGTGGCCTACACTTCATAAAGATACAGAGAAGTATATTCAGTCTTGTGATGTCAACATGCATGTCGTCCTATGAAACAAAATTACGAACCTTTACATCCAGTTTTAGCACAAGTACCATTTGAAAAATGGGGACTTGATTATGTTGGTCCTATATATCCTGTGGCAAGAGGTACTCAAGCTAGATATAACATTGTAGCGACATATTATATGACCAAATGGGCTGAAGCACAAACAGTTCGTGTAGCTGATGCAAAATCTACTGCAAAATTTTAATATGAAATTATCATTGTTTGATTTGGTTGTCCTGTTGAGATCGTCAGTGATCAGGGAACACATTTTGTCAATGAAACGGTAAAGTGTATGTTGGAAGACTTTTTTTGTTATTCATTGGTTTAGTACTCCGTATTATCCGAGGGGTAATGGACAAGCAAAATCTTCCAATAAGATTCTTTACAGTGTTATGACAAAGACGGTGGAAGCAAGTCATTTTGATTGGGAACATAAACTACATGCAACATCATGGGCATTGAAAACATCTTATAAAGCGAGTACAAATTAGACGACATTTCATCTTGTGTATGGCTAGGATGTAGTTATCTCGATAGAATTTTTAATTCCATAATGACACATAGCAGCAACAGAATGCTTGGATGATGATAAATCGTTACAACTCTATCATGAGGCTTTGCATAAACTTTGTGAAACCATATTGATGGCAGTTCATGCGCTAGTAGCAAAAAAGACTCATTGCAAGGCATGGCATGATCGTTGATTACATAAGAAGGATCTGAAGGAAGGAGATCTTGCCTTAATATATAAAACAAAATTGATCAATAAAAAGTTGAAATTTATAGGGGAAGGACCATATAAAGTCAAAAACATATTATTTTATGGAGCATTGGTCTTGGAACACCTAGATGGTAAAAGATTTGACACTCCTGTTAATGGCAGCCGATTATGCAAGTTTTGGCAACCTGATCCCCCAACTTGATCAAAGATCTGATCATTTTTACTTTATTTGTTTTACAATTTTGTTCTTTTGATTAGTTATTCTTATCTTTTTGAGAAAGACAATTAAAAAAATGATGAGCAAAAGTCAGGAAAGTCATCAGATCAAAAAAGAGAGGAAGGAATGTATTTTCAAAACTCAATTTTTGATGAAAAATGACTAAAAAATCACTAGTTTAGTCAGATCTTCATTCAAACAGTCATATGGACCTTCGCCGAGTTGCCAGTTGATACATCCAGCTTAGATCTACCTATATTGAGTTGTGGGCGAAGGTTGGTTTGCAAAGAAAGTATGTATTGTGTAGTTAGACGAGGGTTCAGAGCTATGCTATTTTGGGAACCTTCGCCAAGCATCTTGCACTCATTATGGACCTTCGATAGATGGATTCAGGACACTAAAACTAGGTTGGACGAAGGTCGAAATCCTAAAAATTTTCATTAAATACAGTACCTAGGCGAAGGATGCACCTACAGAACCTTCGCTGAGCTACCCAATTGGCCAGGAACCTTCGCCGAGAATTTTAAAAGCTATGTTCACAGTACTGAATATGTTTGCAAATTTTTGTCCAGAACTGATATGCCAAACTAGTACTTTGTGTAATAGACCCTCCAAATTAGCCTATAAAAGGGCTAATTTCGAATTCATTTCTCACCTGTGCTAGCGAACTTCCTCCCGCTGACTTTCACACAACTCTCTAACATACTTTCAAGCCTTTTGCTCTCTATTTTTACCAGTTCTTACTTGTTATTATGTCTTCTACCGATTCTAATACGTCTGTTTCGCCACCCAGATTTGTTGTTTTACGTGATATTCCAATCTCGACGGACTTTTCAAACAAAATAAGTATGGAGTTCATTAGCATGGCCTTTAGTATGTGGAACAAAGTGAAAACTAAGTTCTATGTTATCTTTCACGGAGTAGTGCACAAGGTGCAGGTCTTAGAGGCCGCCCTTGCTGCCATTGGCAATGTTTCTGGCCCTCAATTTGTTCCATCCCACAAACAGCTGAACGTCGTCATAAAACCATTTGTTGACACTTAGGTAAACCAATATCACACGAACGATGGCTATCTCATAGAAGCCATTCGTGATCCAACCTTACAAGCCTCTGCACACCTCCTCAATAATTTTCTGATGGTTGGGAACCTCAAGAAAGAGAGGATCTCCTCACAGATTCTCCATCATCTCGTAAAGTCTAACTACGAGTTAGACAAGACAACCGCCTGTAGATGGTATAAGAAAGTCTATGGAGAACTGAAGAGGGCCATAAAGAGTAACAACAAGAAGCAGTTTGCACTCGTTGTCTTCCATAGTTGTCTCATACTTGGAAAATAAGGTTCACGAGTTTCATGCTGATTTTGTGTTAGCCATTTATGAGCTAGTACCAGCCGAATAATCCCACTAGGCTTCATCCTCCCAGAGTCGTCGATGGATATGTAGCGAGATTGTTTCATCCCACTCACCTCTCGAGTCTCGTCATCGTACTCAGCCACCATCGTCAGCTGTGCCACCGCTCCCTACTGCTGCCCACTCTAAACTTCCCATCCCCTCAGCCTCTGCAGCCACCCTCGCCACTGATTCCTCATAAGGGCCTTCTATGACAATCGGATCCTCAATTCCAATCAATGTTTGATGATTCCAATCCTTAGAGGATAATGAGCAATTTGTCATGCCTCTCAGCTAGGGGCCTTTTAATCCCAACTCCCCTGGAATCGGATTCACCACCACCTCATCCACAACAACAACAATGGTAGAATCTTTGTCAACTCGAGATGTGACATTTTGTGAGTAAATGTCTCCCAGATCTTGTCAATTTAATTTTCCTTATTTTAGAGCTCAAAATAAGCTCAAAATTTGTGCATTGAATAGGAAGATTGAACATGGCACTTCAATAAAATTAAAAACTCAACTCTCTCTCTCTCTCTCTCTCTCTCTCTCTCTCTCTCTCTCTCTCTCTCTCTCTCTCTCTCTCTCTCTCTCTCTCTCTCTCTCTCTCTCTCTCTCTCTCTCTCTCTCTCTCTCTCTCTCTCTCTCCCCCCAACTTCAAAAGTATAAAAGAATTTATTTATAACTTTTGAGATTCAATGCCAAGATGCGACTTTTTCAATTATTCATCATCATTTATATATGGTTGCCTATGTTTGCACCTGGAGTACCCAACTTGCAATGTAATTCTTTTTCCTTTGTTAAACGCAGTAGCTTAGTTTGGGCCTCGATGTCCTATCTTGATGTTGAGTTAAGGCCCAACCTCCAACCATGTCTCCCCAAGTGCATGCATACACACAAACCACCACCGACATGAAGTTCCAAGTCATGAGCTCCAATAGCTCAAGTCAAGTAGGAGCTTTAAACCAAGTCGGCAAGTTGCTCAATTGTAAGGGGATGCAATCAAGTCGCACCTCAATTGCAGCTATTTGAGTTATAAGGTTGCAACCCAAGCTTGAGTTGTTGAACATTGATTTTGGGCCTTGACGTCGACCCTACCTACAAATAGCTAGCATGTGGAAAAACAAATGCAACAGCTAAAGTTAAAATTGCAAGAGAGAAAAAATAACAAATGTTGAATTGGGACCTAACTTGTTGCCAAGCTATGGCTTATGCTCGATTTGTTTTTCTTTGTTCATTGTATAAGCTCAATTTTTTTTTTTTGCATTCTCCTCCATATCTAAATCGGATAGGTACATTGATGGCTCAAAGAAGAACCAAATTCTAGTTCCATTGTAGCCAAGACACATCTATGTACTTCAAATTGATAATGTCGTTATGTGCTTAAGTGGGCTTGTATATTTTGTTTGTAACAATGCTAGTGCTATATGAAGTGTCACAAAAATTTAGGTAGGCCTATATGCGATCATTATCTTCAAGTGCGATTAAAATCATAGCCAAATATAAATAAAGCATACAAATATGATGTATATTTTTATTAGTTATTATGCCACTACCCCATATCAAGCTTTTATGTGTTTTTTATTCATGCGCCTTATTGTTGTACTTGTCCAAACACAAACACAAAATTATGGAAAAATGTTAACACTGAAATTGCCAGTTAGGGATGGTGTGCCCCCAATAAAAATACAAGTGTCTTAGTTCAATGCCCCTCTAAGTCCCGTGGAATAACTGTTTCAATGCATTTGTTTAATCTATTTTCTTACATTTGCTTATTGAATGTGAGTGTTGGTAAGCATTCAATTTAAAGATAAATCACAACTCTCTTAACTTGCACAAATCAAATCACAAAAAAGTTGAACTCCCCACTTTTATTGCCAACATAGATGGGGGGAATTAATTGACTACATACAACAATTTTAACAACTTGCAAGAGTGGATAGAAGATGTAGATCCAATATCTAGTTGCATTCTATCACCTCGTTCTCATCCCTATAAAATTGAAGTAATTGGTCTACAATAACTGGGCATTATGCTCCACAAGAATAAGTTGGTTGCTAAGTTTTTTCAAGTTATTGGGTAAGCTCAAACCTCCTCTAGTGAAGGTCTTTGAGAACAAAGCCATTGATACACATCTCTCTCTCTCTCTCTCTCTCTCTCTCTCTCTCTCTCTCTCTCTCACCATCCATGCCACCACCGTCCTCCCTTTGCTAGTGCCTTCTACAACTCTATGGAAACATATGTGTGACATTTGTACCATTTTTTGTGACTCATTTACGACATCAAAACATTGCCAAACAACACTTGTTTGTTGCTAAGCGTCACAAATATCAACAAAATAGAAAAGAGACTTCAAAGTAGCCATGAAAAGCACTAATGTGGCAAGGCTCCATCATGCATGAGAAAACACATGTTATATGAATGCATTGAAGCACCATTGCCCTACAAAATAAGTGGAAATAATTTAAAGTAGAATCATGACATTATAGTATACACAATGCCTCTATGTAAATTGGAGTAAATTGAGTCAAGTATAATGAATACAATAAAGGTGAAAATGAGAGCATGGTAAGGCAATGTTTGCAAAAGCCGACAAAGTAGAGGAATGGACTAGGCATTATTCTCAAAAATTGTTATAAATTTTTTTATGATTTTATGCTAAGCATATATACCTTTTTATGAGTAATAGTTTTCAAAAAATTGAGGGGCTAGTCCATCACAACACGGTGTATGGGTAGAGTTGTTGACTGTGACCGACAAGGCGTGGGCTCGAATCCCAGCCGTTGTGTAGTGACATCTTAGGAGCTTGCTCAGCGTTGCCCAGATGGCGTTGCCAAGCTGTATATGTTGTGTATAACCTAGTAGTTGTGTAACTCTGTATACAACAAAAAAAAAACTAAAAGGCTTAAAAATTGCAGGGTTTTTTAAAATGACTCAGAAAATTTTGGGGAAGTGATGTCCTTAAAATTGAGAAGCCTCCAATCATTTCTAAAATTCATCAAAAAACAAATCCAAATGAAATATATGAGCTCAGCCGAACATGATATTTGGTGGGTTGTCTCTTTGGAAGGAAAACGTAGGTGGTTGCTGCGGGAAGCCATAACGGAGGCGAGAAGTTACGAGAGCTCGAGACAACGACTGTGTCCACTGGTGTATTGCCATTCTCACAGGCAGATGTCGGATGAAGTGTACTCTTCAGAAGAAACTGGATTGAGAGGTAACCTTGGCAATCTGATGAATGGGTAAACGGCAGGAGCGGCCGGTAGTTCCAACTTGTGACTGGCAGGAGAGGTCAGCACCACATCCAGGTATGGCATTCTTCTTCTGAAGCCAGTATAATTTCTGGCATTGCCTTGCAAAACATAAGTATGTGTTCAAGTTGGTCAATGCCCTAAATTATAAGAGTATGTGCTTACAAGAAGCTTCACAACATTGCTAACGACTTTATTGCAAGAATTTGGTCCTTTAGATGTAAGTCATCAATAGCAAAAAATTCACTTCCCTTTTTCTTGATGGCATGCATGCCTGTGCTTTAGATGCACCTCTATATGCAAGTCATAAATAGCACAACATGCCTCTCTTTTTCTTGCATGCATGCCCCCATGCCCAGGCTCTCAACCTACGTGATGCACCAACATTGTCACCGACAACTATCATCAAAAAATAATTTGTATATACAAAATATTTTCATATACTTTGATTTAGAGTTCAATCCTTGAAATAAAAAAAAGATAATGCTAACCACATGCCATAGTTCTAGAAAATAGCTAATCATCTTGAATCCAATTTTAGACAATCACACTTTCCATTCAAGAAAATTGTGGCAAGGCCTTTGTGGTATACCACAATGTTCTTGTTTCTTTAATATAAGATTTTACATTTGCTAGACTACTATGTTTATGATCATCACATAAAAATAGGATGGCAAGATGGCTGTGATGTTAGATGTTGAAGAATCACAATCGGGCTAATATTTTCTGATCCACCCAACCAATGCACTCTCTTCTTACAGAGAATGCCCCTCCTAGCCCAGTGTAAACTAATAGCATGCACTGTGCCATTTGTTCTGACATCTCTACCAGTTCACAGGACAACTAATTGCTACTTCGTATGTCAGTACCTAACTTAGGGCTTATCCATTGTTGGGCCCTATGCTAAAGCTAGGCCTATTTGACAAGGTACGGGCCCCATGGGTCTCTTGCCTAATGCTGGATCCATCTACTTATGCTACTTACCTCTTGCTGATTTTTCTGTGACAGGTCACGTTGGATCTTTTTACTTTGATACCATGTATATTTGCAGAATGTTCATCTTTTGTCATCAATAATCAATCACATTGTAGAAAGATGACTAGAGGAGCATTAGAGATTGGTCTTTATTAACTTACACTACTCAAGGTACTTTGGCCTATCTATTATTTTATTAGTATAGGTACACATAATAGGACCATGTACTTATGCCAATAAAGTTTGCATTACATCTTTTATCTATTCTAACATGATGAAAGCTTTGTTGAAGTTTTTGCTGACATGCTGTAAAATGCTTGAGAAAACTTTTTCTAGGCATATGCACAAAATATTCTGTTCTTGTGTCTCATCGGATCTATGCATCTTCGTGTACTGTACGCATTGACTCAGTTGTGCTGCCAAGCATCTTCACATAGTATATGCTATGTCCTTCTTTGTGACACTTCCAAGAACTCTTTTTGTCATTCATTAAGGTTGTCCTTTTACTATTTCATCATTTCTGCTCGTTCTTAACCAGGTGCAACACCCAAAATTGGTCACATAGAGCTACAGTCGAACTGCCTTTAATAACTGGTTGCATCAAATTTTAAAAGATGAGATTCAACCTTAACATGTTGGTTTTTCCTCCTACAAACAAAGGATGTACTTATAACAATCCAACCAGGATTATTCATGCAAGTAACAAATCAATAACAATGATGTACTTCTTAAGTGCCGAACCATAGATGCATGCAAGTTTGCTCAATAATCAACCCATGCAAGGTCAACAAAGGCTCATGCACACACATGCATCACTACATGAATCACCCTTGAGGAACATCTTGTGAAAATAAAGGTTGATACAGGACCATGCAATATCAAGCCAGCAGACCATAAAAAACCAACATGAAAGGAGGCCTTCAAGAGGGCTTATAGCGACAAGGCTCCTGCCACACTCTCCAACATAGTACCGTTGTGAACTTAAGAGAAAAAGGACCAAGTGAGGGAAATCCATCACAGTACAGTCAAATGGAAAATCCCATGCATGAACCATCGCTCCTAGAGCTCACTCTCCACCCTCGTATAGTCATGGGAGGGAGATCTTTTATCCCAAGTCTCAACTTATATCTCAGGTCTCAAGCAAGCATACCGTATGGAAACAATCATCATAATATTAAGGCCATCTAGACGCACAATAGAGTTGACAACCTAGTGAAGCTGGATCCTTGGATGAGTGAATTTTGAGATCAAACCCTTAAAAATAGACCATTAAGTCTGCATGCAGTGCAAGAGCCTTGGGACTAGGGGAGTAAGGAAATTCTCTTGTCCTAACACCTATGAACTTTGCAGGCCATATTCCTAGCATTGGAGAAATCCATAAGGAAACAGGATATAACTACATCCCAAAAAGTAGCCGTGAACTCTCCTTATTGCCATTGGCTGATTTGCCCTTGGAGATGAGATGTTCTCCTTGCAGAGTCACAAGAAGATGGCAGAAGATTCTTCTTCTCTCCAACACGCCCTTCACTCATCTTGAATCCCGAAAAGCATAGAGGTTAGTTAGTGTGCCTCCCTTCTCCATGCCAACCCACATATATCGGTGGAGAAGAGAGATGAGCTAGGGAGGTTGTTATGGGGTAGAACACTAGGAATTGTCATGAATGGAAGTGGCAAAGCATTGTCAGCCCGAAAGCATTGTTAGATTGAAGCAATGTGCCCAAACAACCTGATTTTCTTGTTGTTGGTCAGAACTGCATAAGAATAGCTCTTTTTGTCTACCTGGTCATGTGAATTTTCTTCCTAACATGTGAAGACACCATCAAAAAGCTTTGGCGGTTACCTACTATGGTCATGGGAGTCACCAAAGCCCTTAATTCTTAAACATCTGAATGCGCCGTCCTTCGATCATTTGGTTATCCTATTGAGTAAACAGTCCCTTCGTTCACTCAAGTTACCAATATATTTGATCACTTTGCTACCCTACTGAGTAAACATGAGATTTGCTCACCTTAGATAGTCAGCACATTTGACAACCAAAAGCTGTTAGTTAGATGCACAATACTTTCAACTACACCAAGCAATCAACGCATTTGATAACTTACACATCCACCCAAATGATGACCTGGCCAGCTATTTACATGCAAAGTGCATTCTTGCATGTTGGATTGTTTGAGTTAAAGATATACATTTGATAACATAAAGAAGAAGTGTCCAGACAATCACATTACCAGAATGATAATCAAAACTTCACAAATGCTGAGATAACAAAGAAGATTATTGAAACTAGAGTTCTTGATTCTTATCCAGTTTTGAGCCCTCTATTGTCCTCACAATCTGCCAACAAGCTGTGCATATGAAACACTAAATCTTTTGTTGCTTCATTCTTTATAGTAGGAATACCTCCCACAGATAGCCGTGAGAGGATACATGTTAGTGCTACTAGGTTTAAAATCCACCAAAGGAGGAAAATTTTCACACTAAGTATGCTGCTGGGCTATGTAAGCTCTTGCACTATTTGGTTGACCCTCGCTAGATTGAACATAGTTGTTCACATTTGTATTTGTGAATTGGTTCCTTAAGCCCCTGTTTTAGAAATAGTAGAAAAGCATTCACTCACATAAATACTCGTGTGTCCAATATGGACCTACTCAGATACATGCATGTTTTCCTGCAAGTTGCTGAATGAAGTGAGGTGCATGCACATGTCTGTCTCGGTGCAAACATATGCAAATGCTAAACGACGATAGATGCAGCGAATCACGATTCTGCAAATCGTGATTCGCTGGCCAGATTTGTTTTTTTTTAGTTTAAAAAAAAAATGAGGCCACGGGCCCGCGCTGGCCTTGCTCAATCTATGGGCTTTTGAGTAAGCATCATAAAAGAGAACTTTTTCTTAGTATTTGATTTTGGAAGGAGCTGATGAAGTGTGAATGTTATGTAGTGCTGATGGCATCTTGCTGGAGTTTCCGCAATCACTTGATATTCATTCAATGCTTAGACTCTAAACTGTAAAGTGAACCCGTTGCAGTCAGCTGCCTGAATCATTTGAGGCATTCTTGTCAGCTGTTATAGACTGTGCCTGTAAGACTTCTCTTGAATGAAAAGTGAAGTAGATCAAAGCAAGTCTACTTAACAAGTTTTCAGGTTTTGTTTTATATAATACCTCACAACAGTTTGGGACTTCAACAATAAACAACCCTAGAGATGCATAGCATTCAGGATGGTGGCCAATCAAAAGTCTCATGTGGTTGTTCCTAATGGTGCTGCCTTTCTTTATTCCATCAGGCTTTATTCAAATCTATGGCTAAAGTCTCTCCTCCTGCCTTAGAGTACCTCTTTGATGTGATTAGACGATGTTTGATTGAGGGCGAGATTATTCCCATCATATCCTTGCTACACGAAGGAGTCTTTTGGCATAAGGTTAAATAAATAAATAAATAGATTTCGAAAAAAAAAAACCACCAGCGAATTGTGACCCTAGCAAATCGGAGGGTAGCAATTTGGATTGCTGTCCGAATTGCGGCCGGCGATTTGCGGCTGCATCTTTGGTTTGTGTGCATGCATAGCATGTGTAGGTGAACATGCTCATGGGTATATCTGTTCACAGTTATATCTTGTTGGCTGATGAATTTTAGACCGTAAAAAGAAATCTGGAAGATAGCATGACTTTTCTTTTTACCTTTCAGATATTATCATATTCTTGACAAAGATGTATATTTACTTCTGGGTCCTCATCATAGAAAACATTCTTCTTCACATATGTCGACGACATGCTTGCCAGTCATTGTTAAAGAATATCAAAACATGCAATGACAAGCTGATTGTAGAAAGAGTAAGACATAGGGAGTGCTCCTTTAAGAATGGATTAGCAGTACTCCAGTTGAAGACCAATCTACTAGACAAAATTTACACACGCTATGTGAGTACATTGTGTTTGTATAATATTTTTTCTCATTTCGACAGAAATGTGTTAGACACGAAGAGTGTGGGGGCCCAACGAAGCAGTCAGCTTTGGCATTTCGGCAAGCAACAGATTGCATCTATCACACTTCCTCCTTGAATTGGTCAGTACTCAGAAGAGGCTTAAATGTCTGAGTGGTGGCCTGTCTCTTTAATTCTCCATCCACGCTGCCCTGCTTGGGTTACAGATGGCCGTTCCACTACCCGGTGTGTTCCTGCTATATTTCAGTGAAAGTGAACCTACTGCTACAAAAAATTTGATTCTGGAGGGGCTATATCACAGAGCTGGAAGGTTTTGCTTCGATGACCAGAGAGGGTGACCAGAAGCCAAAGCTTACTGAGATGTTGTGCTACAAAGATTTATCAGTTAAAGAGCTCCAAGAATTCCTAAGCTTGACCTCAAGTATGGCAGATGCTGAAAGGTTGGTCTTCACCTTTTTGAAGGCTCTCTGTCAAAACACACACAAAGTCAGAGGCAAATGCGTAGGACTTGGAAATTTCACCTAGTAATTCTGAGTTTAGGAAGGTTCAAAAAATCACTTATACCTGTTTGCCTCTAGGTGAGCAGTGGATAAAATATTAAACTATTCCAAGCAGACTAGTGCCGACCCCTTGGAAAAATTTTCGGTGTTGCAATGTTGGATGCCCTTGTTTAAGTTTTGACAAGTCATAATTCTTGCTACTCTTGCTTTTTTCAAATTTGCACGAGTATGATTCGTGTCTCTGTTTTTTTTCTGATGATTAGTTCTTTGTAGGTTTTTGTCTGGAGTCCTTGGATTGGATGACTACACAATCAAGCAACAGAATGCCTTTGTGCTAGATTATTGCATTGGAATCCTTTTGTGAGTATATCTTTGCGTCCACTCAGCCATGTCTTGTTCACTAATTTCTTCTTGTTTCTCAGTGTACTACCTGTAGCCTGTCGAGAAAAATATGATAAAAGAGAAATGCAACTTCTAGCAACTGCTATTATTTTCAACAATCAGCTTCTTGGTAGTTGTTTCAAGTATATCTGTATTCCACTAGTCCAGGAGAAGTAAAATGTTGTGCCATTCCTTGCTCTCTTATGCTACTGAACGTTCCAAATTTACAGAATAATTGGGACAGTTAATATTTTCTCATTCAACTTGAATTCCCAAGACTTAGAATTATTGCATATTTGCAAAAACTGAAACATCAGATCTAATATATGTTGAAAAAAGATGTAGCAAGAAGAGAAACATTCAAGGGTGCAAGGTGCTTTGCAGCTAAGTTTTTCATTGCCTGCAAAGTGATCTACCAAAGACCATACTGATACGTGCACCTAAGAACCAGGTTTGGACAGGAGGCAGGCCTTGGTTTGCAGCAAATATCTAATATATACGCTTTGGGGATTGAGATTCTGGACATACTGTCAAGTAGGCTTCATTAAGCTCCTTCACCTCAAACATGTCTAGTATGTGCGCCATGATTTTAAAAAAGAGTTTGGCTCTGTTCCCTCTGGCTACCATTCTACAATTGATTGTCAACTCACTGCAAAGCATGCACATTGCAACACTAGCCAGTGCATGTTGACATGAATTTTTTTTGATAACTTCCACAGAAGGTGGCACATTTGAAGAAACAGAGGTTGCTTTCCAGAGCAAGATGCTATCTCTTACTTTTAGTGAGGCAGACCAAGATTGTCTATCACTTTTGACACCGGCAGATCTACAAAAGACAACACTGCATTTTATCTCGACGTATGCTCAGTCAAAGCTCAAATCACTATGTGAATCTTAAGTATCTGGTTCCTCCGGTTGCATAGTTAAGGTTTTGAAAATTGTTGATCTTACTTGTGGGTTTATTACGTCTGCTACAGGACCTTACAAATTGTTGATATCTTTGCAGAGTGTTTCAGCACCATGCATTGTATCGGTTCTGCTTCACAAAAGAACGTCCTATCAAAACTCAATCAGAGAATGTATATGTGGAGACAGCTATAGTACCACCTCTTTGGGAGGCTTTAATTGCTGAAGAAGTGGAAGAACAACAGGTCGTTAGCTTCTATAGCCTATGTTAGATTCTTGTCGGAGGAAGCTCTTGATCCTAGTAGTAGTTTCAATACAGCATTGAAGCTTCACTAATCTAAAATTCGAGAACTATAAGTGCCTTCAAACAGGTTACAAGAAGATACACAAGTGTCAACTTTTCCATACAATCTTCTTTGTAAAACCAATCTGTGGACTATGTTACTTAAGTACAATTATCTACAAAACTCGCTCAGAAGGTATTAGGCCAATGCTTAAGACGTAAAGCTGATCTCTCCCCCCCCCCGGTGCTAGCAATGACAAGACCGTAGTCCAGGTCTCTTATGGTGAAGCTCTATGGCTCTGTCCCTGAAGCGAAACTATGGCTGAAGTAAGAGGCTTATGGGCATGTGGTCAAGTGACAAGCAGGCGTCCATGCCAAACACTCTATTGTTGACCTCCTTACACTGATAGCACAACCCTCTTTTTTGTTGCTTTTTTTACTTCAGTAAGGCATTTGCTATTGTTCCAAAGCATAGCTTTGGGGAAGATTGGAGGAATCGGGAGTCCCACATATCAAAGTTCTGTAAGAAGAAGTGCTTGCAAGAGTTCAAACCAAAAAAGGCTTCTCAAAACCAATCTGTTCTACTATTGGTGTCAAGCAAGGCTGCCACCTCTCTCCAACTCTTTTTGGCATTCGACCGTAGGGGGGGAGTTTTATGGACGATGGGGATCCCCTGAGACTGTCTTAGACAAACAATCTCAATTTTTCTCTATTTAGGTGAGACTGTCCTTATGTCTCAATCTGCATTTCGCAGGACTTTCAAGGTCTCAGCCAATTCTACGAAGAATATGGGATAAGCAACTGTGACCAGAGGGATGTCTGTTTTTACCTTCAATGGGAGCCATTGAGAGATCATTCAAGACTGCATCTATTTTGAAGTCAAAGTGTCCACCTCGAACACTTGGCATAAACAGGTGTAAGTACTGCATGGCTTTTGGTCTGAAGAATGATTTCATACCGGGATCTAATTTTGGGGCTCTTGATCTTTGGAATGTCAAGTAGAAACGAAGTCTTGTTTAAACTTTGGGCGTCCCTGCAGCAATGTATGGCATTGAAATGTGGGATTTTTTTTAAAACTGCATTTGGAACGAGTACAGGGAATCCTTCTTTGCAAATGCTTAAGTGTGACGGTAACATTTCCTTGACAGACCATGATACCTGAATTGGCGGAAATACCGTCAGAGATTTGATCGTCTTTCTCAAGTGCCTTATCTCCCTTGCCACAACAGTCCTACAAATCAATGAGAGAAAAGGAAAATAACCTTTTGAAATTCCTCTCTCAACACTAGTATCAGTTTCAATGGAAGAAGCTTGAGGATGGATGGACCAAAATGCAACGTGATGGTACAAGAAACTTGAAGAGAGGTTGATGGCAGCAGATTTCACACTTGTTCTCAGTCCCACCTCAGAAGTTTAGTAAAGATAGGAAAGGAAAACCAATTTTACCAGAAGAAAGGATCTACCAGCATTGCAATCCAGAGCAATTTGATGAGGGAAGGAGGTGGCCACTACTATTTATTCAACTGCTCAAAGCATTACATCTCTCGAGGACTTTATTTTGACCTGTCCTGACACTTCCTTTGATTGTTGCATAGTTCCCTTCTCCTTAAGAGTAAAGCTACCTCTTAGCAGATTTAGTGCCACACTCTAGCAAGGAGGCATTGACAATCAAGAGGATGGAGACGGAGGCTTCTAGTCAATTACTAGTTTAAAGTTAGAAAGAGATAGCAACATGTTTAATTTCTCCTTCAGGGAGACACACTTTTTCCCTCATGCAGCATGCTTCATTTAAAAGTAAGTCATGTGCCAAGTAATGTATGTGGCAGCCTGCCTTTGTGTTGGTGGCTCGTGCATGGTTGGTGGATTTTCATCTCACTTGTCTACTCACTTGTTTGGCATGCATGGGTGTGCCTCACCTTGTTTTGGCATCATGTTGCTTAGGGGTGATTCAGACCAATCATTCATGTGTGTGCATGTGCTTTTATAGGACATGCATGTGCTCATTATTTATGGCTAGAAAGATAAAGTTGGCATCATGCGTACATTGTTATGTTTAAATTATGGGATTTTATGAATAAACCATGGTTAGATTATTACACAGGGCCCAAAACATATTAGTCCAAATCATGATAGTTTGCCAAAAAGTGTGAGCTGCTTAGCTCAGGCCATCTCTTTCTCAAGTTTCTACAAATCTTGAGAGAGAGAGAGAGAGAGAGAGAGAGAGAGAGAGAGAGGATTAGAATTAGAATTATTATTATTAATGTCTTTTGGTACCCAAAGATACATAAGACAAAAGAGAGTACAATCGTAAGGAGCATTGTCCGCGTACGGTCTTATTTACTAAAGAAAGAAAGAGAAACTAGCATATCTATCTCTCTATCTGTAAGAGGAAGTATCAAAGCTTGACCACCAGCTTGTGAGGGTAAAATGCAAGAGCTTAACCACCTACTCTGCTGAGGAGACTAGCTACGAGCTGACTGAAAATAATGAGTGATGGTAGTAGTGGAGCATGCTGCAGGCTGTTGGCGGGAAGCACGTGAAGATCTAGTAGTACTGGATATAGTAGATGCATGTGAAACTCTCTGTGTCTTCGGTCTTCGAACGGGAACTTCAAAATCCTCAACTGAAATATCCTTTCTTTTTGGAAGAACTGCATAATACGAGCCTGACTGTGATCCATATCTAAGTGCGTGGGTAAAAGTGAAGCTCGCAGAGTATACATCTCCCTCAACAGAAGACCTACACATCTGGAGTCTGGATACATGAGGAAGGATCTCAGCGTGAGAGGAGTATCTCTGTATAAGCAATGGTATCGTCCTCTTATCTCATAATATGCTAGACAACGAAAGATGAAATGAAACTCATCCTCCACCTCTTGAAGAGAGCAAAGCTGACATATCCTCTGCAATCTGGGAGTGTCCGTGTATCTACTCGTCTCGATAGTAAGCTAGTGAGAAGAGACTCGAAGTTGTCCCATACGGTATCTTAGACCAAATGATAGTGGCTGTGCAAGATATGCTAGAAGAATAGGAAGGCCCATGGCATCCAGCTATAATAGATGTGTGCCGTAGAAATGAGAGAGAGAGAGAGAGAGAGAGAGAGAGAGAGAGAGAGAGAGAGAGAGAGAGAGAGAGAGAGAGAGAGAGAGAGAGAGAGAGAGAGAGAGAGAGAGAGAGAGATTTTGTTGTTGAATTGCCAACATGATTATAACATTAGGCATTGCAAACATTATCACAAGTTTGGATTCTACCTTGTGTCATTTGAACTGATTTCAAAGCTGTTTTTCTTCCATGTTGTTTAGAAAGAGAAACTAGCACTTTTTGCTACAGCAAAACCTGAGGAAAAAGCAAAGCAAGAGGTTGCCATCAAAGCTGAATCCGAAGCTTTGGCTAATGAAAAAGCCATCAAAGAAGACGAAGAAAGAAAACACAAACCTGTGAACTTGGAAGATGCAATAGAGTTGGTGGTTCGTGAGAAGATCAATGAAGCAAAGAAAATGTTAACCAAAGAGTTCGAACTTCAGGAGCAAGCACTACTTGAGAAATTGAAACAAGTTTGAACACAAAATTGTCCAAGATAAACTATCTACATATAGGTATATTGGGTCTGTTGTTGGTTTCCTTCATGCAAATGAGCCATGTAGTGATTTATGATTGAGCCCGTTGGCATATTTGGCCCTAGTTGCAGCATGAAAAGCAACTTACTGGAACTATCTTTGGATGTTTGGTAGGAACGATTCTATGGAGAGTGATCAGCCCAATGTTTGCGTTTGAAACTATAGAGACATTCATGCAACTGATTAATGGGTTCCTATAATGATCAAGTGGACCACAAGAATAGAGTCAATTTACAACTGAAAATTTGTATTTGATGAAATTGTTGGTACAATGGAGGTTTGTTGATTGGATGATGTAGCAATCAAGGTTGAGTTTCTCAAATATTTTGATTGGCATTTTTAAGGATTCTAGAATAGAAATGTAATAAAACAATATGATTGGATCAACTTAATATGTTAAACATGTATTGACTAGGATTTACAGTGAAGTCTTAAAAATTATTCTGCTAGTTTACCATGGGTTGGGAGAGGAGACTCAAACCTTGGTAAGATTGTAGAGACGAGAAATTTACTCTCTAATTTCAACATGTACTTCTTGTGACTTAAGTCTTTGTTGAAGAACCTATTTTTAGGCAGAGGATTTTTTGTGGAACCTCGATATTCTGCCTCTCATATTACAAAAGTTTTTAGAATATGGATGTCATTTGATCTATTATATTGATAGCACTGAAATTTTTGCGTCAAGCTCAACCTAGCACTAATCAAGCAATATTTATAACCATTATGAATATTTCATTAAAATAGTTTGTTCTCTTGTAAAAAAGAACTTGGGTTGGTTTCACATGCACCTGGGGGCAAGCGGCAGCAGGGCACTTCATTTGTCAACCTCTATTATGTATTTTTGGACCGTGATTTTGGAATGATGAAACTTGCATCTAACACTCCATGATTATGCTACATTGCGTTCTATTTCCTACATGGCTATGCTTTTTCTATCGGGCTTTTCTGTTGCTTGTAATAATGCATTTGAAGTAACTTTGTCATGAATAACACGCTACTAGTCCATTACTTCACCAAACAACCAAAAAATGAAAGAAATTACATCGAGGTTGTTCAAGAGTATCCTGCCAAATAGTGTACCGAGTTGTAGTAGATGATATTGTCAAATCTTATGCTCAATCAAACGATTGTAGTATTATGGTCTGCAACACCAAAACTTAACAATCAACATCTCAACTTAGACGGATTATCAAACAATGTAAATGCAAAATATGGCAGCCTGGGATGAGTTAAACCAAATGTACTACAAACCATAAAATATGGTTGGCTTTGAAATCATTTCAAATGTTTGATGTTTTAGGTTGATAAAATGAACATGAAGTGATTACTAGTGAAAATTTTATAGTTGTTGGAACCTAGTGAAATTCATTAAATATAAAAAAAGAATGATGCCCAATCTGCATAATATGATCATGTCATAAGAATGGACAAATTTTCAAGGCAAAAAGTAAGCCAAGCCAATTCACGTATGTAGCTCATATACGAACCAACCCTCTCATGACACTCTAGTTGTCCACATACTCTTGATGTGAATAGTTTTTGGAAACTTGTAACTTCATGCAAACTTGACATGGTGCAAGATTCCTTTGCTTAATAAGTGATAAGCATGCATAGTGACAAAAGTACGATAAAGATAGAAGGCATTGAAAACAAAACCAAGGGCAAGGAATAATAAGTTGGAGGAAGTAGGCATGCAAGGTACAAGCATTGGAACTAAGAGTTCAAGGTGAAAATTTTAGGTCCTCCATTTATGCTTTGACATTGTAATGATAAAGTCACTTTCAAGCAAGATGCTTACCACATCTATTCTTGATACACATGACTTGCAAACGTGCTAGACTACTATAAATCAAGAACACCCATTAGAGGAAGCATAATATGCTGTGAAATTTACTGTGATCCCTTAAGTCGGTTAGAATGGAGGGCAATGTCCAACATGTCCAATCTAGTGCTCCATTACAACTATAAATAAGTGTGCCTTAAAGCGTCAAGGCAAAGTCATCGACTTATTGGCAATGTTGGTGTCTTTGCATGGTTTTGCATATTCGGGTTGGTATTGATGCTTTGGTCTATGGCTACTCGAGCACTAGATAGGTACTTCCAAGATGTGTTGTAGTGATACAAAAAAAAATACACAAGTAGTATTTCATCACAACCAAACATAAAAGTTTAGTTCATTCTTGGCATTATCATTAGAGTAGTAATTTTCATAAACTTGACAATTGAACCAACAAGCATGGTAAGTGACAACTTAGACATGTGTAGAAAACTAGTATGCTTGGAAAATATAAACTATTCCTTATTGTAATGCCAAAACGGTCCACGTGGAAAGAGAAACGTGGCCTCCAATCAATTAAATCTTACCTTATTACACTCAATTGTTGGCTCCTTCCACAAATACAATAAGATAAAGAAAGTAGTTTGCATACAAATAAACTTTGAATTCTTCACTAACTAGTCATTGATTCTATTGATAAACATCAAACGTTCATATCCATGTAAATCACAAAGACTCTCATCACTATCAATTTACAATGTAATGCTTTTAGAGAAATTTCATTGTAAAAGCAATTTACACATTAGGATTTAAGCCTTTCATTATGTGACATTTTCCAAAACATACTTCATAGTCATATGCAACTGCAAGCTCAAAATAAATTCTGAAAAAACTTTGATACTTGGATTTTAGATAATTGCAATTAGGGTAGGTCAAAAAAATCAAAAGTCTTTTGAAAAGTTTATTGCCAAGAGACACTAACAATGCATAACTTTCAAACTAAAAAGGTCTTGCAAACCTTCAATCATGACCTTGAATGCATTGTTTGTTGTCATGTAAGATGCAGGCCAAATTTTGCTTTATTGAATTCCTGTGTTTTTAGACAAAATCAAGCCCTATATTATAAATTTTTATAATGGAAAGATTGTAATCTCTGGGACTTCAAGTTTTGTTTGCATTAAAAATGAGAAGCAAATCATATGATTTTCATCAATTCATATTCAAGTTGATAGAGGACTAAGTTGATTCAGAAATGTATAGCTTATTATAAGAAAAATTACGATCATTGTTGCTTGAACATCAATTCTTTTGAGAAGAACTCTTACCATTCTATTCATTTTCTACGTTGTAGTTAAAGATCTTTTTGGAGGGAGAGCTGGTGTATGGGACATTAGTAATTTCAAAGGAAAGATTCTAGGACCATAAGGATTT
Organism: Diphasiastrum complanatum; assembly: GCA_029204225.1. NCBI lineage: Eukaryota > Viridiplantae > Streptophyta > Lycopodiopsida > Lycopodiales > Lycopodiaceae > Diphasiastrum > Diphasiastrum complanatum. The sequence goes on along the minus strand of CM055102.1, from coordinate 28,144,046 downwards.
GATTGACAATGGTAGGCTTAGATGATCATTTGATGTCGATCTAAAACGATTGGTCAAATGTTATGAGATACTTTGTCAAATTTTGAGGTTTTTTTAATCCAAATTCCAAATGGGTATCTCACAATTTACAAAATCGAAGCTATTTCTCACTTTTTTAAATCCTTACTTCTTAGAAATTTCTTGAATTCTAAACATTTGAATGGTTTCATATGATGTCGTCCAACACCAAGTTATTTTTCTGAAGGACTATTATCATCATGTGAATTACTACTTGTATGAATAAGGCTTGGAATTTAGGTAAATTCCAGGGTGATTGTAATTTAGTTTCTTAAACCCAGGTTATCTCTTTTGAATACATGGATGTTAAATGGATGATGGTCATTGTCATTGGTTGAAAATATTTGAAAGAAAAGCCTGGGTTGTAGTAGAGTTAAACCAAAATGGTTATTTGTTTAATGCTATAATCTAGACACCGTCGAAGAGTAGGAATATGAAATGGCCGCACCACAAGAATATTGGATGTTAAAACCATGCTGCACCCATTCCTTGGCTCAGTATGCTACATCTCATATTCCTACTCTTTATCAGAAAAAGTTAGTCACAAGGAGGAATATATGTGTGCATGTGAATTTAATGGGAAACTCTTCCTACCATATAGAATGCGCGTCTCCTCACAACCAATGGCAACGAGCCACGTCACCTAAATAGCTCTTGAGGCAGACCATGATATAATAATAAGATCAACCAAAGCTATGAATACCATCCACCCACTACTATAGAAAATGACATCCTATTATATATAGGAGTTGGCCATAAACGCGAGCGAGAGAGAGAGAGAGAGAGGGAGAGAGAGTTTTGAGCTATGGCGGATGCCATGTCTCTTGTTCACAGGCTGAGCAGTAGCGGTAGTAGCCTCCGTGGGGCTTTGCCAAGCCTTCATTTTCCTCGTCGCATCCCTTGTCTATGCAAAGCTCCCTTGCGTGTTGTATCCATGGCCATGCCTGGCCCAATCGCTCGACCTGACGATCCATTTCTTGCACGCCTGGCTGCTGCAGCGCAGACTCCCTTGGGACAGGCTCAGCTGGCGCAGTCTAGCACTGTCTCCAATGACAATCCTCCATTGCTGAACATCGTTACAGATCCACTATGCATGGCAGCACCTGCACAGGTACAAATGCTGCGGATTTATTGCATACTTTTTTTCATTTTTGCAAATCGTGCTCATATTGTTTCATAAAGATTCAACTGTTGTTATTTCAGGAATACATGCTTCAAGCCTTATACATATTATGTTTTCAGTCAAACAAAACCCTTTGTTTATCAAAATTTCACGTTCAGTTCACTGTGTTGCACTTCATGGCATGCTTGTTTTCATGCTTATATTTGACTTTGTTTCTTTCATCAAAATTGTTTCATATTAAAGACTTTGCTTGCTTTTAAAGGTCAAATACGGGTGATAGTTTGTGTTTGGGCTTGCTTGTTTTCTAAGAAGAATTGCATTACTTTCAGAACTATATGCTTTAACCTCATATATTAGTCAAACAAAAACATAACCTTTCGCTTGCTAAGAGTTTAGGTTGAGCCACCCCTTGCACTTTAGCTCTTAAATTTCAACTATCTGAACATGCAGTTACTATTGAAACTTTTTGTCGATTTTAGAAAATGCTCTTCTAGATTCAGAATCCAGAAGGTGAGGACAAGCATACAATTCTCTGCACATGTATGTAGCTTCACACAAATTTGAGCTGAAAATGCAGCCTTAAGATTTGAAATTTGCACATTTTTGAACCTATTTTTCAGCAACGATTGTACTTCACTGTATTTAAGTTGTGGTGACAAATTAAATTGAAAGACTAGAGGGGTTGGAGTTTAAATAGGAGTTCAATACATACTTTTGTCTTAATTGTTGTAAAGAATTTCCAATTCTTATGAGTATGATTTTTGACATTATTGGTAGTGCACTTGTGGGATAAAATTGGGAACATGAAAGTTTCCTAATGTTATAGCTTCAAGTTGCAGAACTTGAACCTTAGGACTCCATCGACTATGTATTGGATTGGGAAAACCATAAGATCTTTTGAGTTTTAGTTTGTTAGGATACATTTTTCTGTAACTTATCATGACAAAACACCAATAGAAAAGAAATTAGCATGTCTGAGACACTGCTTGTATGGGAAAAGTGAAGACTAAAGTGTTTGGATCAAATTTTCAAGTGTTTTTATTAATTATCAACAAAAAATGAATTGAGATTCTTTGTATAAAAAACAAGACAAATGATAAATAGGCTTATTATTATTTCAAAGTATAGAACATGAAGCAATAAATTGAATGTGTATTTATTTTCATAATTGTGAACACTGAATTGTGATATTCATAAACATGAATATCTTTGGCTTAATGATTGCCATGAAAGAGCATGAACTTTAAGAATATGTGATGGAACACTTTTGCCTTGTTGTTTTGATGGTCATTTTGTTGGTCCCATCAAAAGCAAAATCTGTTGTCTATCTCCATGGTAAAGATATTTTTAAACCTTTTCTTACCTCTTATGTGAGAATTATTTAGGGTACAAAATTTGAGAGGAGGTTGTTTCAATACGATCACCCTCTTTGTGAGTGAGTAGGTGGTGTTTGAAGCATTAAATTGAAAGGTCACTGTCTTTTTGGTGGTTTTGTTTTTTTTGCAAAACTTTTTGTTGATTTCTAGTCCTATGTGTTTTTGAACACCTATTTCCATTCGCTCATAGAATAGGTTGCATTGAACCCTTGAGTTTTTTTGCAATGGTGTCTTGTTTGATTGTTTGTAGTAGTTTTAGATAGGTATTTTACAATTGCATTGTGTATTCCGTGTACTAATTGCAATTTCTTGCATCTTAATATTTAAAAGTTTTTTGCAATTTAGTTTTCATGTGTTTTTTGAACATCTACGACAATTTGCTCATAAAGTGGGGTCTTTTTCAATTATACATAGTAGTTCTAGATGGTTTTTACACTTGCATTGCAACTTTTTGTGTACAATTTGCAGTTCTGCCCATCCAAGGTCGACCTACTTGCAGGCATGTGGTTTTGAAGGTGTGACTACCATTGCTATAACTATTACTTTGGTCCATTTCTAAGTTGCATCGGAACGGCTTTCCAGAGGCATAGCGTTCCGGAATGTTGTGTAGCGCAGGCATCTCAAAGGGAGCCGGGAACCACGACTTAGCTTCCCAGCCTTCAACTCTTGCCATCCAAACCCACTTGACATACAAGCAGCCAACTCGCCAACAACGATCAAACTTAACCAACTTTGAAGTTCCGAAAACTAACATTGAGATCCAACCTAGCGCCATGCCAGATCGGGGGTCCCAAGCAAGCCGCCCGACATACATCAAACTTAACCAACTCGAAGCTTCGTTACAAACGAGTAACATCCATTTCAAGCAAGCGGTCTGACTTACATCAGACTTAACCATCTGAAAGTTTCGTCACGAGCGCTGGAAGCCAACCTAGTGCCATGCCAGACTGGACAGCCATAAACAGGTAACTTCCACCCAAGCAAGCCATCCAACTCAGCCGACAGGTTAGAGCCCGTTCCCCAAGAGCTAAACCCATTCACGTTCATGCAAGGAACACTCAGAACCACAAGCCGCGACATATATGGAGACAACCAGTTCCTGGACCGAATGGTCCCGACAGCATACCGCTGGCGCCACGGACCGAATGGTCTCGACGGCATACCGCTGGCGTCCCGGGATACGACCCTCAGCTATGTGCCAACTTAAAAATTTTGAAAGCGGCCTTACAACTGGCGCTTTTACCGAACACTGAAACCCAGAAGGTAATCAGAGTCAGTTTGAGGAAAATCCCACTTTATTGATAAATCTGAGAAGGTTACATTTCAAGTGTGTGACCGATCCTAGTATCCGGGGCGAGAGCCATGACAACATTCCAGCAAGGGAGGCTGAGATTTGGTTGGAGCTCGCTCTGAGTCGCAACCCGCACTCCCCTATAGTATTGGTGTGATTCGGCAAACCGCCCCCCCCCTTCATACCAAGCACTCTACCCAAGCTGGTAAAGCACGTTTTTCTCTCTCTAGGATTTCCTCTTTCTAGAAAGTCATTTTCTCTCTCTAGATTTTATTGATCCCCAGGCTTCCTTTAATCATGCCTAGATCGTGTGAGGTGATTGCACATCGATCTGAGCTCTCTTGACTCCGCTAGAACCGATCAAAGATTTTCAGCCATAGGAACTTGGCGTCGGCTGGATTCTGGTCACAGTGGCGCCGGGAGCAGCAGGGGCACTGCTGGCGCCGGGGACAATGCTAGCGCCAGTGGCGCCGGAAGTAAAGCTTATAAAGATAGCTTTACAACATCCACCCCACCTTTATAAAATCTGATGTCCTCATCAGATGTCAGATTAAAGTAAAGGTGTCTCCCAATTGAAATAACTATACATTTAAGCTACTTGGCACAGTACTCAATTTACTGGCCACTTTGTATTAACATTGAAGCTGGCAGGCACCCCACAGGTCGGAGGCTCAGCTCTTTGTACTGAAAAATTACATAACTTGAAAATATATCTTTGTCTGGGAAAAGCGTAGATTTGATATCGCTTTCGTAAAATCCAAGAACCTTATTAACTGGTGACAGAGGCCTTTCTTTGAAATGTTCGCCCCTGTCGCTTCTGACTTTCGACTTTGGAACTCCTTTGAGCTCCTGATTTGTCCTTGATGCACTTTGTGTTGAGCTCCCTGAGCTCCAGATTTGATCAGTTCCGCACGGGTATCAAGGCTCCCTGAGCCAAAGGATTCATTGTTTGATTGCCCACTTTATGGTCCACTCCGTGCCTTGTTGCTTCTGCACCTTGATTTCTCTCCTTGTCCCAGCCTGATCTTGATACTTTTCCATCTTGGCTCTTTAAGGTAGGCAAAGATTGAGTACTCCGCAATGCACCTCTCACTTAGCTTGAAGTAGCTCTTTGAATCAGCCCAAATGTAACCATTGACCTCGTGGAAAGCCAAAGGGTCGCACCAGTTTGATCCGCATACGAATTATCTCTTCGCGTTTGTTTGAAGCACCATGTCCGTCGCGCAAAACTTGACTTTCACAATTCCATCACTGATTAGTTGCCTCACAGTCAAAACAAAAAGTGTACATCGAGCTTGGCTTCAAGTAGCTCTCTTTGAATCAGACACATGCACCAAGGGTTTGCACTAATCCGATCTCAACGCGAACTGTCAACTTCAAGTTGGTTAAGTCTGATCGTTGTTGGCGAGTTGGCTGGGTTTGGATGGCAAGAGTTGAAGGCTGGGAAGCTAAGTTGTGGTTCCCGGCTCGCTTTGGGATGCCTGCGCTACATGTGGTATCAGAGTCGACTGGCCAGTCAGCTATGCGGATCTCACCGGTAAGGCCACGGTTTGGGGTTCATCAAGACAACTGTTGTGCAAGGTGCTGCCCACAGTGTAAGCACGGGTGCGTCCACGGTCGGGGTGGTCGGCAGAACGGGGGACTTGATGAGTCAAGGTGCTACCCTTGAGGTGTAAGCACGGTCAGTTCTCGCGGTTCGGGCATGGCGCTGTCTGCACGTAGGACAGATGAGGCAGTGTGCTGCCATTAGGTTGGTGTAAGCACGGTCTATGCCTTGTGGGGTGCGGGGCGACATATTCGAACTGTACGTGTTAACCATTGATACAGAGATGCTACTCGAATTCGGGTGTAAAGCACGGGTGGTTAGCTACCGGTGCGGGATAGCTGCCGATCGTTTAACTATAAGGGCTATCGACCAAAAAGTGGTGGGGTGTGACTGAGGCAACGTGCTGCTTAATGGTGAAAGCACGGATAGTTGGAGGGGTGTCCTATGTGGGCTAATTCTGTGATCGATTTGTATGGGCGCGACCAGGCAAAGGTCCGTTGGCAAGACCATCTTAAAGGGGGACCTTGTCTTTGTTACTTGTTAGTAAACCTGCCTGAGTGTCTTACTTGTATGTATTCGTGGTGAGTCTTAGTACTCGTGCTTTGCCTGGTTTGCATGATTGCTTGTGATACAAGGAGCTGATGGCTCGTTTCTTTTGAAGGCTGATACCATCAAACAAAGAGGACTACAGAATCTGTGGGGCGGATTTGCAGTTCAAGTACTCGCACGTGAACGGCAACGAAACGACTCACTGTTTGCAAAGGATGGATGGCTAGCCTGTTTCTTGGGTTAGTTTCATTTTGTGACAACGCCCACCAAGACGCAAGCAGAAAGTCAAAAGTTGGAAAGGGCAATTTCAGGGGAGATCTTCTATGGAGCAGTTGGTCTTCATTTTGAGACGGCCACCTTCGGAACTGAAACTCACTGAGCATGGGTGATATCCAGTATCAGTTGGGTTTTTCCTCAAAGGGGAAAGACTAGGATCCTCTTCAGAGATTGGCAACAAGTTGGATCGAGCCATAATCCTTGTAGATGGGAAGCAAAGTGTTGGAAAGGCCTTTTGTCAGAAGAACTCTACTCTAAGTCCGATCAGCTGATTTTATAAGTGGAGGGGGACTATCACACACACCTCTCTCTTTGGGCAGATTTTGAATGAAAGTTGATCAAAACGGGGGCAAATTCAAGGTGACCTAGCCATACTCACACGAGGAGACTGGCGAACTTTGGACCTAATAAGTTGACAAGTTTTTGTTGTGGAAAGGAAAGCTTGTTATAGGCTTTCTCTGGACCAGCAATGATGAGGAAACATATGAGTACGCTGGCTTGTGTTACGTGTAAGGCAGCTGATCAATGAAGGAACTGTGAAAGTTGAGTCTTGCATGAGAGACTTGGTATTTCGAACGGACGCTTGAGATCCAACCTGGCGCCATGCCAGATCGGGGGTCCCGATGTGGGTGACTTCCCTCCAAGCAAGCCGCCCGACATACATCAAACTTAACCAACTCGAAGCTTCGTTACAAACGAGTAACATCCATTCCAAGCAAGCGGTCTGACTTACATCAGACTTAACCATCTGAAAGCTTCGTCACGAGCGCTGGAAGCCAACCTGGTGCCACGCCAGACTGGACAGCCATAAACAGGTAACTTCCACCCAAGCAAGCCATCCAACTCAGCCGACAGGTTAGAGCCCGTTCCCCAAGAGCTAAACCCATTCACGTTCATGCAAGGAACACTCAGAACCACAAGCCGCGACATATATGGAGACAACCAGTTCCTGGACCAAATGGTCTCGACAGCATACCGCTGGTGCCACGGACCGAATGGTCCCGACGGCATACCGCTGGTGTCCCGGGATACGACCCTCAGCTATGTGCCAACTTAAAATTTTTGAAAGCGGCCTTACAACTGGCGCTTTTACCGAACATTGAAACCCAGAAGGTAATCAGAGTCAGTTTGAGGAAAATCCCACTTTATTGATAAATCTGAGAAGGTTACATTTCAAGTGTGTGACCGACCCTAGTCTCCAGGGCGCTAGCATGCCAAGGCGAGAGCCATGACAACATTCCAGCAAGGGAGGCTGAGATTTGGTTGGAGCTTGCCCTGAGTCGCAACCCGCACTCCCCTATAGTATTGGTGTGATTCGGCACACCCCCCCCCGCATACCAAGCACTCCACCCAAGCTGGTAAAGCACGTTTTTCTCTCTCTAGGATTTTCTCTTTTTAGAAAGTCATTTTCTCTCTCTAGATTTTATTGATCCCTAGGCTTCCTAGATCGTGTGAGGTGATTGCACATCGATCTGAGCTCTTTGGACTCCGCTAGAACCGATCAAAGATTTTCAGCCATAGGAACTTGGCGCCGGCTGGATTCTGGTCACAGTGGCGCTGCTGGCGCCGGAAGTAAAGCTTATGAAGGTAGCTTTACAGCATGTTGGAACCCCGCGTTTGCGTCCGCGTCCGCGTCCGGACGCGGACGCGCCAGAGGTGCGTCCGGGTCCCCGGACGCATCCGCTAGTTTTTTTTTTTAATTTTTTTGATTTTTTTATAGTTAAAAAAATTAAAAAAAAAAATATGGAAGTGTCCAAGGACGCGTCCGGGGGTCGGACGCGTCCGGGTCCGGACGCTGGACGCGGACGCGGATTGCCCGCGTCCGGCCCGGACGCGCATCCTTGGAACTTCAACTTCAGATACATGGTATTCTTATGCCTGGTTCCCTCTTACAACTATGGTGTTGCTATGTGAACTATGTTTATAAAAAAAATAGATTAATCATTAAAATTTAGACCATAGATTCTAAATATTTCTAATTATGATGGCAACATTGTCATTCTCTAGTTTATCCTAGAAGAGATGGATGCTCGAGCATAGTCACAAAGAATGGCAATTTAGAGGTCTTGGAATTGATCCCAATTAGGTCTATTGAAAATTTTGCTAAAAGTATGAATCTTTTTTGGAAATCTAGCTAATTTTTTGTGCACCGTGAATACGATTGCTGAGAATTTGTGTAATTATATGTTACAAGTTATTAGGATAGTAGTCATTGTATTATCTTTCTTGTGCACATCTATCGAGTATTGTAAGTAAAATTAAAGTTTTTAGCATGTTCTTACGTCTTGATTCCGGAATGCTTAGAATATGATATCTGATTATGATTCAAGGTATTTAAATTTGTTTTAGATGCTTTTTTATGGCTATTTTCTTTTCTAAGACATCTAGAAAAATTCACAACCCCCCCCCCCCCACACCCCAAAAAAAAGAAAAAAAAAAACGTTCCGAAACGGAACGTTTTGAAATTTCCGGAGCGAGCATAGCACATCTATGGTCCGTTTGTCTAGCAGTGAGTTTGTCAAAGACATCCTTCATGATTAAGAAGATTAGCATGCCCTTGCGCAAGGATGACACACACAATTTGAGATATGCTCGTAATTATTGGGACAGTTTAGAGTTTCATGATATGAACTTCAGGTGGATAGGTCAATTTTAGGGGGAGAGATTGAGTTAGAGATGCATTTTGTCTTTCAATATCCTACATATTATGAGATTAGAGGGAGACATTTTTGTTTGATTTGGGACTCGCACTTCGCTCATTGACTACATATGAGGATTAGAGATACGTAGCCGTGATGTTATTGGTTATGTACTTTCTTAGAGAAGACATATGTCAAGTCGCCCACGCTTTTTTCTTTCGACGATGACATAGAGTCTAGTTGAACTTCGATGCAGACTCAAATTTGGTGGTTGCCATGGAGACCTGAGAGAGCAATGACAAACATCTTAGACAATATGACTAGCATCATGAGTCACACACGACGACAACCATGCAACACAATACCAGCATTGAGGTGCCCTTCTTGCACTAGAGCATTTGCAACATGATCGTTACATTTTGTAGATCTTTGGCATAAGTGGATACATGATACTTATGTACTATAGGATATATCTAGATAGAGAACAAATAACCATTTGTTAATTTTGCCAAAGACCAGGTTGTTGCTCTAGTAGTTAGTCTTTGTAGTTTGCCTCCCCCCTCTAAATTTCTTGTCTCTTTTACTCCCCTCTCAAATTTTTGTGTCCTTGGTAGAAGCGTGGCCTTGGAATACCAGGATATACGATGTCCCCTCTCATGAAGCTCTTAGTATGTTGCAAGGATATCTGCTCTCTCTACCATCTCTCTCTCTCTCTCTCTCGTGTGCACATTGTTCCTTGTTGCCTTAGCGTCCATTGCTCCCTCTTTATGGTTGCTCCATTTCTCTCTCTCTCTCTCTCTCACACACACACACACACACACACACACACACACACACACACACACACACACACACGCCTTAGCCTCCATTGCTCCCTCTTTATGGTTGCTCCATCTCTCTCTCTCTCTCTCTCTCTCACACACACACACACACACACACACACACACACACACACGCACACACACGTACGCACGATAAGAAAGGCCGATTACCGCCAACCCAAGAATACATATGCATTGTTTTCCATAATCATGGAGCCACCTACCATAGAAATTCTTCCGCTTCTAATGAACTAGGAGTGAAAGTTTTCGACATTGGCCCTTGGCAGCCTTCACACATCATTTTGGCTATATGCAAGTTTTTCTGATTACTATCAAGTCTTTGTTGCCCTCCATTGCAATATTGGTGGTACATGATGAGTCATTTGGATCTATGTGACAAATCAATACTTATTTTAATTACCGTCCAGTTGCACTCGTTTAAGCTATAAGAGGTAGATCGTTGGCTAGGGAGCTACTTGTCCATAACAAATGCCCATATAGCCAACTAACCACCTTGGAACTACATGTTTCTCTGCTGCAAACCTTCTAGGGCTTACTAAGAACCTCCCTCACTTTTGATCATGAGATTGCATAGCCATTAGGCTTCGTCCTCGCATCATCTCACAAATGGCTACATACGATAAGATCCAAGCTCTTGAGGGCAAATTGGAACAACATAAAGAAGAAATAAAGTCCGGAGAAGGCCATAATTCAATGGTTCAGAAACATTGATGTTCCCTCTAGATAATCGTCTTGTTTGACAACGTGTTGCTCTTATATTTTTTTGGTGTTATTTTTTTAATATGATTGTAATTGCCATAGAAACTCAAATTTGGACGGTTGTTTTGGAAATAACTTGAAATACTTGTATGCTTGATGGAGAATTGTAGATGCTAAAAATAGCTTGAATTGGTCAAGTTTGGAATTGTAGATTCAATTGTTGTTAACTTTCTAAGCTATGGCAGATACGTCAAGTTTATAATTCAAGTCCTTATTTCTTGTTTTCTAACAAGACATACATTTTTGGTAGCATTGAATTATAATCAATTAGAAAGCATCTTTTTGTGCTATATTCAACCAATCGTGTTGATGTAAAATTTTTAATTTATCCTTTCAAGGTGGATATGTTGGGTTTTTTAGCCTTGAATGCTTCTTAATGTGACTAATATTCCCTGTGGTGTGTTTAATTTGTTTTTTTAGTAAGAAGAATGTGAATTGTGAGATCATTTTTCGACGTAATTGATTTACCTTTTCTTCATTTGCTAGGTTGAACGTGCCACCTCTTACAACGAACATAGACCACGCAAGCCACCTCCAGATCTTCCCTCATTGCTTCTCAATAGTCGAATTGTCTACATTGGCATGCCAGTATGTATATGAATTGTGCATCTTCTTGTCATGCTTTGTTTGTATACTTTGGAACTAGCTTACAATTTATGCTGAAGTATGGCCTCATAGAAAAGGCTTTGTTTTGGGAGTTGGTCTCGTAAATGGCTACGCATTCTTTAATTGGTCTTTGGAGCACTTGAGCAAGGAAGTGTATGTCTGAGTTGTGTATGTTGCAAGTTTGGAATAAAGGATTTGCATTTATATTTTTTTTGAGAGTCAATAGTAGAAAGATCAATACCTTGTAGGTATTTTTTAAGAGAAACAAATGGATACATAAGTTTCCATTTTGGGAGCAAAATGTCTCTTACTAACATAAGAAATTTGTACTTACATAAAAAAAGGAAATGAGGAGAAGAACTATTTTACTATAGATGAGAATATCATCTATTGGTTGAACTAAATGACTAGTTACAGAAGGAGCAGATTTATTGGTTTCCTGAGTCTTAATTCCTATATTGGATGCAACAGTCAAGCTAGTTTGTGTGGAATGTAGGCCTATAGATTTTTCCATGTTGTTGGCTACCTGGGAGTGGAGAGGTATCACAACAGGACAGCAGAAACTAGCCCTACTTTCACAGCCATGTGTTAATCTTATTGGCACAACCATATCTACGCTTCACCAAGAATTTTGTTCTAACTTTGGCTACAACTTTGTTGACAATAAAATACGGTTGCTGAGAGAGAAAGAAAGAAAGAAAGAAAGAAAGCTTTATTAATGTCTTTTCCATGCCAAAAGGCATATAAGACTAGTAAATGTACATGTCAAGTATGTGGTAACAATGGGAGCGTATGAAACGTCTCCAAAACGGTAACATAAATAACAAATCTAAAGCTATGAACTGAAATAGATGTGATGATATATGAAACATGTGGGAGCATGTATACTGCTAAAAGTCATGAGTGGGGTATGACACTATCATCCAATCCTGTCCTGCTGATACTGTAAAAGGATGTAATACGGGCCGCATGGAGGGCCACTGGTGGTCGCTGACGTCGTCTAGGAGGGTGAAGAGGTCTCCTCGTGGTAAGTCAAGTAGCTCGTGCTGCAACATGGGTATGTGTGGGGCACTGTCTCCGATCTCTATGGGCAGGTAAGTCATCATCACCATCATCATCATCATCAAATACTAGGTCTCGTCCTCTCCTCCTGGAGAAGAAAGAAGTGATCTGAGGCTGAGAAACATGACTCTGTTGGGCTGTCTGACACAGCCATTGTCGTAGTATAAACATCTCCCGTATCATGAGTGCAGCGCATCTGGAGTCCTCATAGGCTAGGAGGGATCGTAGGGTGACGGGTGTGTCACGGAACAAACAATGGTATCTCCCTCTGATCTCGTAATATACTGGGCACCTAAAGATAAAGTGCTCCTTTGACTCCACCTCATCCAAGGAGCATAACTGACAAATCCACTCCGCACTAGGGATACATGGAATCTCCCAGTCTCAATAGCCAACTGATGTGATGATACGTGAAGCTGGCCCAATGTAAATCTGAAGCAGTGTGATAACCCTGAGTCCAAATAGTGTGGCAAAACCGGGAACCCTGCTATGTCAAGCTCAATAAAGTGAGTCCAGTAATAGTCGGGTTTAACCCCACGCTGTCGCCTCCAAGTATGATCGAGGTATGCCCGATATAAGACGCGCCTGATATACTGATGAGTACCTGAGGGGAGCTCTGTATATGGATACCAAATGACTCAAGGAAGAAGTGGGATGCCTGGGAGAACCACGACCGTCGATAGCCCTGGTCATGAAGTGAGTGTGAGGAAACAAGTGCTATCTGTGTATATCTCATATCTGCATCGGGTAGAGCCTGGACTCTCTGAATATATGTGATAAGATGTAAAGCGGCATCTATCTGAATGGGTGGAACGACAAACCTTGCAAGAAGGATCTCGTGCGGAACCGAGGGCTTCGCCCGAATCATATGAGCTAACATAGTGGTTTGTAATTGTGAAACGCTAGCCCAGCGTGATGACGAGAGACCAGTACACCATGTCTCTATTGCATACATGGCAGTGGGGGTGACAATAGTATCAAAAAGTCTACACTTACTAGGAGCATCTCTGATGAGCTTCTTGAAGCAGAACCGCTCAAGCTGAACAAGAGAGGAGTGCCCCTTCCCAAGTCGGGTGGTGGCCGCCTGTCGCATGCTAAAGGTAGGACCAGAAAAGAGTATTCCCAAATAAGTATAAGAGGAAACTACCTCTAAGGCCTGCCCATCTAGGGTGAACTCCTGGCGCTGCATGAAAGCTCGAGAAGTGTTGAAGACCATAACTTTGGTCTTCCTAGTGTTCACCCCCAATCCCCATCTGGTACAAAATCCCTGTAAACAATCCAACTGCCTCCGTAATCCCTCTCTGGTCGGGGACACAAGTACCACATCATCCGCATAGAGGAGAATAGCAATCAGAATGGTGCCAAGTCTACATCCAACCCCGCCACACTGTGAGATGACTCGCTCTAACTCATCAATGTATAATCCAAAGAGAACCGGTGAAAGGGAACATCCCTGTTTCACCCCAATGGTGCTCCAAATGTGATCAGATGGGCCACTGTCATGTCGGAAACATCCCAAGACCTTCTCATAAAGAGCCATCACTGCTAGAACAATATCTGTGGAGAAACCAAGGTCACGAAGTCTCTGAATGAGTAGGGAGCGTGGTACAAAATCAAAGGCTTTCCTGAAGTCCACAAAACAACAGTAAACCCTCTCTTTCCTGTACTTAGCTTCCTCAATCAAAGCTCGGAGTGTGAAGATATGGTCAGTGGTAGAATAATGAGATCTAAAACCTGCCTGCCCCAATGCATGTAATCTCCGGTTTTCCGCCTCTGAACTCACTGCAGACTGAAGTATGGTGCCATAGGGCTTCGTGAGAACCAATCATGATAGTGCGATAATTACCAGGAATCATGGGATCACCATTTTTATGAATAGGATGGATGATGTTGGTGCACCAGGATGAAGGGAAACCAGAAACAACGTTCCCGTATCATATTGGTGGTGGATTCCGAAGCTGTGGCCTGCTTGATCCTGATGGATTGTTCGAGTGATGCAACCTTGGACTGCAATATGTTCTTCTCATTGATCAAAGAGGTAACCGTTCCTTTCAGCTGTGAGATTTCATGCCGCAAAGTTTGGAATTCTGCCTTGATTTGATCAATTTGCCACGAGGAAAAAAGCTCGGTTGATTTGGAAGGTGTATACGGGATATTTGTTGTAGGTTGTGGTGCTGGGAAGGAAGAGGAGTGAGCAATGGTCGGTGTGGGAAGAATGGGGTCAGAAGACAAAGGAGGAGCAGAATGGACAGAAAATGGTGGAATCGGCGGGCATTTTGCTTGCGTGACAGGGGGTACACTAGCATCAGTAGACAGCGAGCCATCAGCGAGCGTGGGGAATGGGCAGTTAGCGAGGGTGCGTGAGCCTTCAGCAACGGTGAGTGGTGAGCCATCAGCGAGGGAGAATAGGGGTGGGGAGGTCAGCGAGGTAGCTAGCGAGGGTGAGCATCCATCAGTGAGGGGGGGGGGGCAGCCAGCGAGGGGTAGAGCAAGGGAAGCGAGGGGGACTGTAGCGAGCAGGGCTGGAGAAGAAGCAGTGAGGGGGGGGTTTGGTGTGGCATTGGCAGCGAGGGTAGGGGAGCGGGAGGATCTGCGAGGAGCCATGAAGCGAAGCCGGGGTCAGGTGGTGGACAAATGGCAGTCAACAGGCGGACCTGGGTAGGGCGGACCTGGGCGGACAGGGTAGAGCGGACAGGGTAGGGCGGACCTGGGGCGGTGGACAGCAGGGACAGGGCAGTCAGGGTAGCACTAGGAGCACCATCGCTGAGCACCATCGAGAGCAGGTTCACCATCGCGAGAGAGAGAGAGAGAGAGAGAGAGAGAGAGAGAGAGAGAGAGAGAGAGAGAGAGAGAGAGAGAGAGCGAGCGCTTTATCAATGTCTTTTCCATGCCAAAAGGCATATAAGACAAGAAGTAAATGTCAAGTATGTGGTAGCCATGAGAGCGTCTAAAATGTCTCCAAAGCTGTAATAAAGAAAAGCATCTAGTACAAACTAAGATAAATACATGAATGCGAATGTCTCTTGTGCAGAATAGTCATATGTATCCATGTCAAGGTGTCAAGTCTGTGCTGACGCTGTAGAAGGATGTAATGCGAGCTGCAACATGAGGAATCACTGGAGCCCGCTGTCGTCGTCTGTGAGCATGAGCATGTATAGTGCATCTCTGTGTAGGAGATCTGGTGTGACGTGTGACTTGCATGATCGCCTGAGGCTGGGTGGTGCGTCGTCTCTGCATCCTAGGTCTTGGGATGTCGTCGCAATCGCTGTCAGTCATGTCTGCATCAGAACGTGATCTTCTTCGAGAGAAGAATGATGTAATCTGAGAATGCGCTGAGCTTTCTGACATAGGTCCTGTCGCAGTAGGGACATCTTTCATATCATAAGTGCCACACATCGGGGGTCCTCGTATGAGGTAAGGGACCGCAGTGTAACTGGTGACGGACGAAAAAGACAGTGATATCTCCCTCTGATCTCATAGTAAACTGGACATATGAATAGGAAATGCTCCTTGGACTCGACCATGGATAATGAACACAACTGGCAAAGCCGCTCCTCTTGTGGGGTACCCTGAAAGCGTCCAGTCTCAATCGCCAACTGGTGTGAAGAAACTCGGAACTGGCCTAGTAGAAACCGAAGCCCGTGAGATAGTCCTGAGGTAAGATAGTGTGGTAAAACTGGAAATCTCAATTTGTCTAGCTCCAAAAAGTGTGTCCTGTAGTAGTCAGGTTTGACCCCGAGCTGTCCTTGCCATGTCCGGCTCAGATATGCTCTATAGAGAAAGCGTCTAATATACTCATGGGTGCCCGATGGAAGGTCTGTGATGGAGATGCCAAGTGTATCCAGTAGCTGGGAGGCCTGAGAAAACCATGATAGTCGGTGTCGTTGGTCATAAAGGTGTCGTGAAGAGGTAAGTGCCATTTGTATATATCTGTGCTCATCTGTGGGTAACATCATGATACGTTGTATATATAGGATAGGCTGGAAGATGGCGGCTAGCTGTATGGGTGGAACCGCAAACTCTATCAGGATAATCTGATGTGGAACATACGGCTTAGCCTGTATCATCCGAGATAGCATGAGAATCTGCAGTCGTGAAATACTGGCCCAATCAGATGATGTAAGACCCGTACACCATATCTCGGCTGCATATAGGGCTGTGGGGGTAACGAATGTATAAAAAAGATGAAATTTACTAGGGACATCCCGAATAAATCGTCTGAAATAGAAATGCTCTATTTGGACAAGGGAGGCGTGACCCTTCCCAAGTTTGGCGGAAGCTGTTGGTCGCGTGCCAAAAAATAGGGTCTGTAAAAAGCACACCAAGGTAAGTCTCCAGGGGCTGTCCATCAAAGATGAGTTCCTGGCGCTGCATAAAAGCTCTCGATGTGTTGAAAACCATAACTTTGGTTTTCAATATATGACCACCCAATCCCCATCTACTGCAGAAGGCATGGAGGCTGTCTAGCTGTCGCTGTAAACCCTCCCTGGTAGGAGATAAGAGAACCATGTCATCTCCTATTAAGTATAGCAATCAAGATACTCCCAAGCCTGCAACCTGTGCCACCACAGCTCTCAATGACTCTCTCAAGCTCGTCAATATATAGCCCAAACAAGGTTGGAGATAAAGAACAACCCCGTTTCACGCCAATAGTGCTCCAGATATGATCTGAAATGCCAGTGTCACTTCGAAAACAGCCAAGGACTCTCATATAGTGCCATCACTGCCAAGATCATGTCAGTAGAAAAACCAAGGTCACGTAGCCGCTGGATTAGAAGGGAACGTGGAACAGAGTCGAAGGCTTCCTGAAGTCAACAAAACAACAGTAGACCCGCTCTTTCCCATGTCTAGCCTCCTCAATAATGGCCCGAAGGGTGAAAATATGATCTGTGGTGGAGTAGTGTGCCCTGAAACCCGCCTGGCCCAATGCATGTAATCTCCTAGACTATGCCTCAGAGCTGACTGCTGACTGGAGGATGGTGCTGTATAACTTAGCAATGATATGTCCAATCATAATGGTGCGATAATTACCAGGAGTCATGGGGTCACCAGTTTTATGAATGGGATGGATAATGTTGGTACACCAGGAGGAAGGGAAACCGGAGACAACTGCTTGATTGAGCAAAGTGGCTAGGGTAGGTGATAATGTGTCTGCAGCATGGATTAGTAGTTCGGATTCGAGGTCATCAATATCACGGGTGCGACGGGTTTTCATTCTCTTGATTGTTGTCAGGACCATGTCCGAGGTAAAGAAAGTGAAAGTAGGAGAAATGGAGATGGGTGCGTTTGTGGGAACAGTATATAAGGTAGTGGCGTATGTGGTCCAGGTATGAAGGTTTTGCGGGGAAGAGGAGGGGCACAGGGAATGAATTCCTTCCAGAAGGCACCGGTGGAGGAACTGCAAAGGAAATCGACTAAGCTTTTCCCTTTTTGAGTTTCATACACACGTTTCTTCCAACGGAGGACAAGATGGAAAGATCGACGAGCTGCATGGAGAAGATGTGTGTCATGCAATCTAGCTTGGGTGACTTGGAGATGAAAGAAAGAAAGCTTTATTAACGTCTTTTCCATGCCAAAAGGCATATAAGACAAATAAGTACATATCAAGTATGTGGACCACATGGGAGCGTATGAAAAACGTCTCTGAGAAGGAAAAGCATATAAAATAGATCTAAATACAATTACCAGTGTTAATTAAACGAAAAAGGTATAAAGCAAGAAATAGCGATGTATAATGGGAGCAAGCCGCAGATCATGTCCTGGAGGTGATGATGATATTGCTGCTACTACTGAAGAAAGAAATAATACAAGCTGTAGTGGTGAGTGAAACTGAGATCTGCTGCTGTCGTCAAACGTAGGAAGGACGTCTCCTCGTGGTAGGACGAATAGGTTTGGCTGCAGGGTAATGCTGGGAGGGGCACTGCCTCTGATCTCTGTGGGAGGTCGTGTCCTCATCATCGGCATCGTCATCTAAGTCTGGGACTGGTCGTGAGCGTCATCTAGAGAAAAAGGAGGTAATCTGAAGCTGTGTCTGGAGTAGTCTGACGTAGAGGCTGGAGATCTCGTGTAATAGAAGCATCTCTCGAATCATAAGTGCAACACAATGTGGATCCTCATAAGTAACAAGTGAGCGCAAAGTAAGTCGTTCATCTCTGAACAAGCAATAGTATCTCCCGCGAATCTCATAATAAGCTGGGCAAATGAAGATAAACTGCTCCTCAGTCTCCACCACGCACCAAGGGAACATAGCTGGCAGATCTGATCCTCTCGTGGGGTACCTTGAAACCGACCAATCTCAATCTCAAGCTGGTGTGAAGAGACACGAAGTTGATCGAATATGAATCTGAGACCATGTGATAACCTAGAGCATAGGTAGTGTGGTAGAAGTGGGGACCCTGATACATTAGTCTCCAAAAAATGAAGCCGATAAAAGTCGGGTTTGACACTCAACTGACCATGCTAGTCTCGATCAAGGTAAGCTCTATAGATGAATCGTCAGATGTAGTCATGGGTAACCAGAAAAGTCTGGAGGCCTGAGAGAACCAAGCCAAATGGTAGCCTTGATTGTGAAGACCCTGAGATGAAATGAGAGCAGCCTGAGTATATCTTTGCTCAGAAGACTAGAACACACTGACGCGCTGTATATATGTGATGACCTGGAGTAGGGCATCAAGGTACATAGGCGGGACCGCAAACTCAGCAAGGATGATCTGGTGTGGAATTGAAGGCTTAGCCCGAATCATGCGTGAAAGCATAACGATCTGTAATCGCAAGATACTGGCCCAGTCAGATGAAGTAAGACCAGTGCACCATATAGCTGATGCATATAGGGCCGTAGGAGAAACAATGGTGTTAAAAAGCCGACACTTACTCGTGGCATCTCGAATAGACTTACGTAGGAGAGAGGGAACATCCTTGCTTCACCCCAATAGTGCTCTTGATCTGCTCAATAGTAGATCAATAGCATGGATTAAAAGCTCAAATTCAAGGTCATCAATATCCCTGGCTTTACTGGTGTTTAGTTTCTTGATGGCATTTTGACCATATCAGTAGTGAAGAAGGTAAACTCAGAAGGTCTAGGGGAGATGGAATTAGGTGTGTCAGTATCAAAGGTATATAAGGCAGTGGCATAATCAGTCCAAATATGCAAATCATCAAGGAGCGGAGGTGGAGTACGTGGAATGAACTCATGCCAGAATGTGCCTGTGGAAGAACTATAGAGAAGACCAATAAGTCGGCGCTCTTCCAAACTATCATATGCCCGTTTCTTACGACGGAGTAAGTGGGTAAAGAGACGATGTGTGGATTGCAAGAGATGAGGTGTGTGTATGCGAGCATGTGTGACAAGGTGATGGTGAAAACGACGCTCATCGTCATACCCAGGTGGGCGCACCATCTAGGCTTGGTGATTTGTTTTTGTTTGTTATGATGGGGTTTATAAGGGAAGGAAGCAGTGGCAGCCGTATGGAGTGTTGTGGTAAGGAAGGAAGCTTGCGCTTCAAGCGAGCTATGATGTGGGAAAATGTGGAGCAGCGCGAATGTTGATAGGTAGGTGCGAGTGAGTTCTCAAAAATGTATTTGGGTGCACGAGACAAAGGAGGGGGACTCTCGGTGAGAGAGAGAGAGAGAGAGAGAGAGAGAGAGAGAGAGAGAGAGAGAGAGAGAGAGAGAGAGAGAGGAAGGAAAGCTTTATTAATGTCTTTTCCATGCCAAAAGGCATATAAGACAAAAGAAGTACATGTCAAGTGTGTGGTAACCATGAGAGCGTCTAAAGCGTCTCCAAAGCTGTAATAAAGAAAACATCTGGTACAAACTAAGATAAATACATAAATGAAAAGGCGTGTGCATGAAAACCATATGTATCCATGTCAAGATGTCAGGTGTGTGCTGATACTGTAGAAGGATGTAATGCGAGCTGCAACATTAGTAAGCACTGGAGCATGTTGGCGTCGTCTATGAGCATGAGCATACGTAGTGTGTCTCTGTATAGGAGGTTTGGTGGGACGTGTAACTCATGGTCACTTGAGGTTGGGTGGTGCGTCGTTTCTGCGTCTTAGGTCTGGGATTGTCGTCGCAATCGTTGTCAGTCATGTCTGCATCAAAATGCGATCTTCTTCGTGAGAAGAAGGATGTGATCTGGGATTGTGTGTCTGGGTAAGTATGCTTAGCTGTTTGACATAGGTCTTGTCGCAGGAGGGACATCTCACGTAGCATAAGTGCCACACAAATGGGGTCCTCGTATGAGATAAGGGATCGCAGTGTGACTGGTGTCTGACGAAAAAGGCAATGGTATTGCCCTCTGATCTCATAGTAAACTGGACATGTGAATAGGAAATGCTCCTTTGACTCGACCATAGCTACTGAGCACAACTGGCAAATTTGCTCCTCTCGCGGGGTGCCCTGGAAGCGTCCTGTCTCAATAGCCAACTGATGTGAAGATACTCGAAACTGGCCCAATAGAAACCGAAGCCCATGGGATATTCCTGAGGTGAGATAGTGTGGCAAAACTGGAAGTCTCACTATGTCTAGATCCAGAAAGTGTGTCATGTAATAATCGGGTTTGACCCCGAGCTGTCCCTGCCATGTCTGTCTCAGATATGCTCTATAAAGAAAGCATCTGATGTACTCATGGGTGCCCCGATGGAAGGTCTGTGATAGATATGCCAAGTGTGTCCAATAGCTGGGAGGCCTGAGAAAACCATGATAGTCGATACCCCTGGTCATAAAGGTGTCGTGATGAAGCAAGCGCCGCCTGTATGTATCTCTGCTCATCTGTGGGTAGCATCATGATACGCTGGATATATAGGATAATCTGGAAGATGGCGGATAGCTGTATGGGTGGAACCGCGAACTGTGTCAGTATAATCTGGTGTGGGACGGACGGCTTAGCTGTAGCATCCGAGATAGCATGAGAACCTTCAGTTGTGGAATACTGGCCCAATCAGATGATGTAAGACCCATACACCATACCTCTGCTGCATATAGGGTTGTGGGGGTGACGAGAGTATCAAAGAGCTGACATTTACTCGGGGCATCCCGAATAAACCGTCTGAAACGAAAACGCTCTAACTGGACAAGGGAGGCGTGGCCCTTCCCAAGTCTTGCGGAAGCTGCTGTCGCATGCCAAAGATAGGGCCTGTAGAAAGTACACCAAGATAAGATATGAAGATACAACCTCCAAGGGCTGCCTATCGAAGATGTGTTCCTGGTGCTGCATAAAAGGTCTCGATGTGTTGAAAACCATAACTTTGGTTTTCAATATGCTAACCCCCAATCCCCATCTACTGCAGAAGGCATGAAGACTGTTGAGTTGCCGCTGTAGTCCCTCTCTGGTAGAAGATAAGAGAACCATGTCATCTGCATATAAGAGTATAGCAATCAAGATACTCCCAAGTCTGCAACCTGTGCCACCACATCCCTCAATGACTCTCTCAAGCTCGTCGATATATAGCCCAAACAGGGTTGGAGATAGAGAACAACCCTGTTTAACGCCAATAGTGCTCCAGATATGATTTGAGATGCCGATGTCATTCCGAAAACAACCAAGGACTCTCTCATATAGTGCCATCACTGTCAAGATCGTGTCGGTAGAAAAACCAAGGTCACGAAGCTGCTGGATGAGAAGGGATCGTGGAATAGAGTCAAAGGCTTTCCTGAAGTCAACAAAACAACAGTAGACCCGCCCTTTCCTTTGTCTGGCCTCCTCAATAATGGCTCGAAGGGTGAAGATATGATCTGTAGTGGAGTAGTGTGCCCTGAAACCCGCTTGGTCCAATGCATGTAATCTCCTAGACTCTGCCTCAGAACTGACTGCTAACTGGAGGATGGTGCCGTATAACTTAGCAATGATATGCCCAACCATAATGGTGCGGTAGTTACCAGGGTGCATGGGGTCACCAGTTTTGTGAATGGGACGGATAATGCACCAGGAGGAAGGGAAGCCGGAGACAACTGCTCGATTGAGCAAAGTGGCTAGGGTAGGTGATAGTGTGTCTGCAGCATGGATTAAAAGTTCGATTCGAGGTCATCAATATCACGGGTGTGACGGGTTTTCAGTCTCTTTCTTAATGGCCGTCAGGACCATGTCCGAGGTGAAGAAAGTGAAAGGAGTCGACCGGGGAGAAATGGAGACGGGTGTGTCTGTGGGTACACTGTATAAGGTAGTGGCGTATGTAGTCCAGGTATAAGGTCAGTGAGGGAGGAGGTGGGGTACGGGGAATGAATTCCCTCTAGAAGGCACCAGTGGAGGAACTGCAAAGGGAATCGAATAAGCTTTTCCCTTTTTGGGTTTCATACACTCGTTTCTTCCGGCGGAGGGTGTGATGGAAAGATCGACGAGCTGCAGGGAGAAGATGTGTGTTATGAAGTCTAGCTTGGGTGACTTGGAGATGAAGGAAATGACACTCGGCGTCAAACCAGGGAGGTCGGATAGGGTGAGATGAAGTGTGTGGACGTCAATGTGGTTTAGAGGGAAAGGAAAATGATGCAGCAATGTGGAGTGAAGTGGTAAGGAAGATAGCTTGTGTTTCCAGTGGTGTGTGGTGTGGAAAATGACAAAGAAACGAGTTGACGGCTTCCTGGTATGTCTTGATGTAGGGACGATCAAAAGTGTACTTGGGTGTGCGAGAAATGGGTGGGATAGTGGGTGGATGGGAAATCGGGATGGAGCCCATGCTGAAAGATAGGAAGGAGTGATCGGAGAGGGTAGTGGAAAGAATGTGGAAATCAGACATGAGTGGGATAAAAGTTGGTGACCCCATGAGATAGTCGACAACTCTATGTCCTCCACTGTGTGGGTGGCAGGTGACTCTACTAGAGTGTGGCCAACAAGCTAAGCCATTGTAAATGGCCAACTCGTGGGCTTCGCCCATCTGTAAAAGGTACTCACCATAGCTCGTGATAGGGCCCATCCTGTCCTCTGAGGCCTTGGTGATACCAATGTCCTCACAATCAATAGCTCGCGTACGTAATATATCTGCAGTGTCATGGAAATCCACCTGTCTGGTAGCAGTCTTGGCATTAAAGTCGCCAGTGAGAAGGACATAACCCCGATTTGTAAATCTGACAATGTCTGTTGAGAGATCAGCATAAGGAGAGCCAGATCCGTCTGCAAAGGAGGAAGACTCTGGAGGGAAGTAACAAGCGGCAATGAAGCGATCTCTATCCAAACCGATAGCTCGTCCAGGATATGAACCCATATGTACTGTGCCTGTACATCATGTCGGATAAACGCTATATCTGGCTGTAATGACTCTCGATAAAGACATGCGACCCCACCCGAACCTCTGCCACTCGCTGATCGAGTCTTTTTCTCCTATAAACTGAATCCCATCTGTAGCTTGCAAATGTGGGTAGTCCCCGCTTTGGGCTCGTGTGTCTCCGTAAAGAAAGTATATCTCTATCTGTGATAAAGTCGGTAAGGTCTCCAACCATGGACGATGAGTGTATGCCATTGCAGTTCCATACTCCAAACTGCAGGTGGTGTGGAAGGGGTCCCGGGATGCTCCCATGCTCGGGGATGGACAGGTCAGGCCACCATCGCAGGAGAGCAGGCCACCATTGCTGGTGATCAGGCCATCGCTGGAGGGAAGGTGCTGGAGAGAGAGAGAGAGAGAGAGAGAGAGAGAGAGAGAGAGAGAGAGAGAGAGAGAGAGAGAAAAGCTTTATTAATGTCTTTTCCATGCCCAAAGGCATATAAGACGAACAAGTCCATCAAAATGGATGGCACCAAGACGGAGCAATGCCGTCAAGACAACAAGACTAAAACTAAACTAACTAAGAAGAGAAAAATATCTCTTCAGTGCTCTAACTCTCTAACTCTGAACAATATGCTTCAATGAAAGGAGACAACCGAAGAGTCGAACTTACTGTGCCGAGCTGCTTCCACGACGCCTTCCTCTTCCTCATAGGAAAGTGAGGCCAGAAGTTCTTTGGATGCAAGCAGGGGGTCTTTTTCGGAAAGACCTCTGACGTGGACGTTTTGAGATTTGTATTCTCGTTTGGCTAGTTCTTGCATCGCCTGTGAAACCATCTTATTGCTTTTTGGTTCGGTATTTTTGAGCATGTCGGCCTAACTTTTTGTCGAGGTCTGAATTTTCTCCTCCAGTGCTTTGACCTGATCAGGGTTCACTTCTGGAGCTTTGCTAAATGCATCCATTTGAGCTTTGAGGCTTGCATTTTCCGTTTCAAGTGTCGTTACTCGTTCTTGAAGAGCCAACAGATCCGTGTGCATATTGGTTATGAGAGACACCAGACCGGAAAGGGGTGGCGCACTGCATGTATCACGTAGATCGTCGAGGGGCGTCATAGAAGCAAGAGCTGAAGATGAGGCAGGAAGAGGCGATGGAGTAAGTTGCTTCTTTCCTTTCCGACGGGTAGTAACCCAGTTTGAATCCATGGAGAAGGATCACTGCGGACCTGAAGCAATGGTGAGACCTCCAGGCGGAAGAAAGCTGGCAACGATTTGGAGGCAAGCTG
Source organism: Diphasiastrum complanatum (assembly GCA_029204225.1). Taxonomy (NCBI): domain Eukaryota; kingdom Viridiplantae; phylum Streptophyta; class Lycopodiopsida; order Lycopodiales; family Lycopodiaceae; genus Diphasiastrum; species Diphasiastrum complanatum. The sequence goes on along the minus strand of CM055102.1, from coordinate 28,119,443 downwards.
TTAGAAATAATAAATGATAATGCTAGTTTCCCATAGGTTACTTTGACCCAAAAGGTCGAGACTTGTGTAACCATGGGTTAGGTTTATTATTTAGACCATGTTAAGTTAGTTTTAGCTAAGTTGGATCCAATTTTGGTCTAGTAATAACTCGTGAGTCCAAGTAAAGTCTAATTATGTTAAGGGGCCCTATCTTGACTTTTGGCGGCGCCTTATGATTAGTAGGTTCTAGAACTTAGGGTTTGGAAGAGTCTAGGCCCTTGGAAGGCCTATTTATATGTACTCATTGTTCATTTGTAATTCATTCCCTTTCAAGCATTGCTACTACTTTCTCTCTCCTTGAGGGTGCCTAACCCTCTCCCTCTTCTTCTTCTTCTTCTTCTTCTTCTTGTATATGGAGATTGAATGTTAGAAGGATCTTGGCATTTTGATTTCCTACATGGGCACCTTTGCTGATTTTTTGGAGTGAAGATCCGTTCAATTTTGACTCTTTTCCGTTCTGCAGGAGGGCGCCACACATCAAAGGAGATAATAGGATTTTGGGTGCCCAAAAATCAGTTGGTTGTTTGCTGATTTTTCGGGTTGCAGGAAGGCACCATTAATTATCTTCTTTGGGGCTGCTTTTAGGTCGCCCACATCCGTGTAGGTTTATCCTACTTCTATTGGTCCTCTGCTGCCCTATTTTTCAGATTTGCTCCTTTGCAGGAGGGCGCCCATCTACAAGCAATTTTTATCTTCTGATTTGGCTGAAAAATCAGCACCCTTGCTGATTTTACAAAGTGAAGATCTGCTTCTTTTTGCTTGTTTCCAGGTGTGGAAGAAGGCGCTAATTTTTTGTGATGATCCGATCACATTCCGAGGCTGAAAATTGGACAGCATATTACCATTTGTAGGGTGTTTGCAACAGCCTTATCCGTGTGTGTATTGTTCACAGTTTTTGGCAAGAAAGAAGGGTTCCGGAAAAAGCTTTGTTGGAGGCTAGCCTAATTCTTTGCTTGCTGGTTTTTTGAGTTTGTAATGCAATTTCAAGCTGAAATTTTCAGCACTCAAGATTTTATCGGTAACAAGATCTATCTGATATCATTTGAGATTTTGCAAGACCTCTAAAAGAGCTTGGGAAACACTTTCAAAGATATACCGAATAAAGGATTCATCATCATGCTTTCTCCTCTCTACGTCATCCTCTTTGAAGGTAGAAGAGCAAAGGAATGCAAAGTTTGATCATTGTCTTTCTACAAGTACAAGTTTGCATCGGAATGTTGGTATGGTAGAGCATTCTTCTTCTCTTGAGCCATTTGTTGCAAATGATGGCTGCATTAGTGAAGAACTTTATGAGCAAGCTTCTCAAGTTAATGTTTTGGAAAAGGCTGAAATCAAGCATTCTTTGAAGCCATTTTGTACTAATGGAGGAGGGGAAAAAATCATGTCAATTAGTACATTGGTTCAAAGTGGTGTGTTGTTGGATTTTTTGGGTGTTCAAAGTGGCAAGCTGCTGGTTTTTTTCTTGAAAACGGTGGACAACATATTCAGCCATGGTTTATTGATCATTTTCAGCCTACGTTACATTGTGAGCATCCTATTATGCATCGGGAACGGCCTGTGGAAGGTTTTTGGACAGCAAGGTCCACATTTGGAACACTTTGGACAGCAAAGTGTTGGTGATTTTGTGGCTGTTGGACACCCTGCTACAGCCTCTTGTTGGCTGTCCGAGTCTTTGCGGGATAGCAAAGCATCTTTTTACCTTGGAGAAAATACACATGCCTCACCAAAATCAGTACCTTATGCTAATTTTCCTATTTTGATGCTTCTTATGATGACGATGTTGCCTTACCTAGTGTTGGTGAGCAGATCATTGATAGTAAGATTCGGGAGGATAGTCTTCTTTATGTTTATTGTGATAAGAAGACTTATGGAATCATGTGGGAACTTTTGATGGATTGCAAATCCATATTTCGGCTTGTGGCTGGTCTTTTGGTTACCTACTTTGGATTGGGCATGCTTGTCCACATTTGGAACACTTTGGACAGCAAAGTGTTGGTGATTTTGTGGCTGTTGGATAGCCTGCTACAGCCTCTTGTTGGCTGTCCGAGTCTTTGCGGGATAGCAAAGCATCTTTTTACCTTGGAGAAAATACACATGCCTCACCAAAATCAGTACCTTATGCTGATTTTCCTGTTTTGATGCTTCTTATGATGACGATGTTGCCTTACCTAGTGTTGGTGAGCAGATCATTGATAGTAAGATTCGGGAGGATAATCTTCTTTATGTTTCTTGTGGTAAGAAGACTTATGGAATCATGTGGGAACTATTGATGGATTGCAAATCCATATTTCGGCTTGTGGCTGGTCTTTTGGTTACCTATTTTGGATGGAGCATGCTTGTCTTCACTCTTCGACTTGATGCTACCACACTTCGTATTCTACATCTCTTCTACATCGGGCATGATTGGGGTTGAGATTTTGGCTACTTCGACTACTTCGAGTTGGAGTTTTTTTTTGGCTACATGAAGTTTTGGGCAGCAAGCAACATTTTGCATTTTGTTGCAATTTTTTCCATTCGACTTCATGTCATGTTATGTTTTTTACATTATCATTTAAGGAGGGTGTTAGAAATGATAAATGATAATGTTAGTTTCCCACAAAGTTGGACCCAATTTTGGTCTAGTAATAACTCGTGGGTCCAAGTAAAGTCTAATTATGTTAAGGGACCCTATCTTGACTTTTGGGGGCGCCCTATAATTAGTAGGTTCTAGAACTTAGGGTTTGGAAGAGTCTAGGCCCTTGGAAGGCTTATTTATATGTACTCATTGTTCATTTGTAATTCATTCCCTTTCAAACATTGCTACTACTCTCTCTTCTTGAGGGCGCCTAACCCTCTCCCTCTTCTTCTTCTTCTTCTCCTTCTTGTATATGGAGATTGAATGTTAGAAGGATCTTGGCACTTTGATTTCCTACAAAGCCTCAGAAGGAAAACGAAGAGGATGGGTGTGTCTTCAAGCATAGACCTGCGGGTGGCAGAAGAAGAGCCATGGGACAGGCCGCTGGACAGACTGCTGGAAAGACCCTTGTTGGAGCAGGCTTCGCTGGACACATCATCACGCTGGAGCAGGGCGCACCATCACGCCAGGAATACGACCTCCATAGCTGCGTGGCCCACACACCATCGCGACCTCGTGCTAGGGTGCCATCCCCACTGAGAGAGAGAGAGAGAGAGAGAGAGAGAGAGAGAGAGAGAGAGAGAGAGAGATCCTTATTAATGTCTTTTGATGCTAAAAGACATATAAGACAAAGTAGTACATGTCAAGTGTGTATAGCAACAAAGGGAGCGTAAGAATGTCTGCAAATATTGATTAAACATAAATACTAGAGTTTCTTTAAAGAATTGATTTGAAAATGAAGGCCTTCACTAGTTGAGAGAGAGACTGATTTACTTTTTGTAATTAGTTGGTTGCAGCTGTCACAGAGCTTGTCATTGCAGAGCTGTTATATCTTCAGTGGTTAGATCCTCGACAACCCACATATGTCTACATAAATTCAACCGGGACATCTCGAGCAGATGGAGAAACTGTAAGATCTGGTCTATTTTTACTTTTATGGCTTAATATTTCTATTATTTCTTGGAAAGTTCTTCTCAAGGGTTTTCTTCATTATTGTAATATTGTATGCTTGGAGAGTTCAAAACTAAAACTTTTATGATCCTCATATACTACCTATTTACTTCAAGCATGCTTATAGATTCAATAGCTTATTCAAATTTAATGTTTCAAGTAGACTCCATTTGTTGAACACCGTTGTCAATGCATCAAGAATATAAGAATTCATGATAAGTTTTAATGAGTTGCTCAAGGATTGATTTCATGGAGCTGGTACAAGCATACTTTGGATATTGAGTGAAGGTTGGTATGCTGGTTGTTTTACCAATCTATGAAAGTTAGCGTAGACATTTGGTTGTGCATGCGACTTGCACCTGCTCTAGTGCACTAACGACATGAGTGGGGATGTCGTGGCTTTTGGTCCATGCTATATATGGGGAAGTGATGGTCTAAGACTTTGTGGTTGGAGTCCATAGTGTTGAAAATTGCACATCTCCTTTGTTATGTCAGTTAATATCTTAGACATAACACTGATATACATACTTGGGATACCAAGTTTCCTCAAATGATGTCGCTCATTTGCCATCTCGCTTACATTTATACTCGTAGATTGTTTTGTGCAATTTGTCAAGTGTTTTGTATAGTCGTGCCAAAAGAATTGCACTATTGGTTTATCATTTTGAGTTTGTGAATTTGGGTACATGCCAATTAGTTTTGAACTCATATAATTTAAGATAGGCATCACATGAAAAACAATAGACAATGAAGTGTTAATCAAATACTAATCTCCTAAAAAGATGCCAGATAACCAACATAACTTGGGAGATTAGCCCTAAGATCCCCCAACCTTATCCATATCCAAGGCCCAATATTCAATTAAGGGGCCATTTACAAAGCACGAACTCAGAGACTAGTAATAAGCTCAAAAATGTTAGTGTCCTTAACTCTCTCTTACATTTTAAAATCATGGCTCTAAATGTGGGCACATAAAAGATCATAAAAAGTGAATTATATGTCTAGGCCCTCAATGTGGGCAATTATATGTAACTAATCTAAGTAGTGGAAAATGTGAAATTGCAAAAGTGCATGTACTAAAGATGCCATCAACGGTACCTCATCTATAAGACAAAGCCTGAACTAAGATAATTTATATAATCCTTTGTCTCATCTTCGCCTGCTTGTGCTCAATGATAGATCTCTTGAAGCTCTACATTGTCTAGAGTATTGCTAGGGATTGTGTCCCGAATCCTAGCTTTGGAATTGGCCTGTTGACGTGACTAGTGACTCATGGACTGCATGTATGCCACTTGTCATGATCAAGGATGTGTGCTTGGCTCGAAGACTCCTACTTGGGAGGTATATGAGGGGAGATATAAGTTACCATTCATTCTATCTACCTAGGAGAAGGTGGATGGTAGGGTGCTTGTGCATAGCCAAGATGTGAGCTAGCTAGGGGTGAGGGTGGGTGATGGGCCGATGGCCTTGGCAATGGTATGTATAAATAAAGTCCCTCACCAAGGATACAATAGCTAAGCAAACCACAACAAAGCAACAAAAGGGAATTAGCTATGGATCAATCACTCACAAGGATAGAGGAGTCACACTAGTAGCATGTAGCTACTAACATCAAAATGAAGCATACACTAGTGAGAGCCCAATGGGTATACTTATACCCTCCAAAGCCCATGCACCACTAGTACACTGTGACACCTCACTGGACACATCTGTAGCCTAACAGGGCCACATCATCCAGTTCCCCTATGATAGACCCATAAAAATCCACCATCATGAGTTTAGGCTTTCAACCAATAATTATGACCATGTACACATGAGGGCACCAAACCCCTCATCATCATAATTAAATTACGGGTTGAGGTAGGCCCGTTGACCTCCTTATGGGATAATAATCTGAGGTCAGTCCAATCATGGGCATGACAATATGGGACGCCATTAGGGTTGGAGGTCAGATGCTACTTGTTACCCAAGTCATAGGCCATGGCACGGAGGGTGGATCTGGATCTCCTATAGTGGGGTGGATTGTGTGCGTTCGGTTTCATAAGGTGACGGACACCTAGTGGTTTACAAATTAAGTAGTTTGCAACAAGTATTCTATAACCCGTTTGATGATCATGTGTGTTTTGAGTTATCCTCCATTTGTGCTTTGTATGCATATGTCCATAGACTCCCTAAGCAAAATTGACAAAAATATTCTCGTAAGAAATTTGCTAGTGGTTGAAGGAAATAGATGGTGATAGATCTAGTTTTCTACAGATAAAAGTAAACTAATCACAAAAGACATCAAAGAAAAGCTTACCTAAAAGTACAAAGCAAACTATATTACAAAATACTTACAAATGAGATGTACCTCAAGCTCCTCAAATGCCTCTCTTGCAACACACGGAGCTCTCATCAACACAAAGCAAACTCACTCTTCAACCCTCACCATCACGAGCTACATGGCCCTCTTCTTATAGTCTTTAGAGCTGCCTACGTTGTTTGACTTTTGGGATAATAGAACATGTGGCGCACTCCCTCTACAATTAGGGTTTCAGGTCTCACATGCTAGTAGTTTAATGTTTCCATCCGATTTGAATTGGACTGTTTGAATCGGACCGATTCGACCGTTTTGAACAGATTTGAATTGGTCAGCCCATTCGAATAGGAAAATGGTTCGATTTTTTTTTGGGGTGGAAATTCAATGATTGTAAAATGTGGCATGTGTAGTGTTTTTGAACAAAAAGCCATTGGTAACTGCCAAGTTTTTGATTATCATATCTCTCCCACCACCCTCTCCGTTCACTCTTTCCTCTCTTTCGCTATTGGTTGCCTCCCACCCCCTAGTCAACTTCCCACCACCCTCTCCGATCACTCTTTCCTCTCTCTCACTATTGGTTGCCTCCCACCCCCTGGTTATCTTCCCACCCCACACTTACCCAGTCTACCAGGACCCTCTAGCCTCATTACTCCCGTCTTTTCCCGGTACAATTGAATCACAAGCTGCTTTCCTTACCACCTCTCTTCACACTGTCCGACTCTCTCTCTCTCTCTCTCTCTCTCTCTGCTTCCTCCAGCGGTCTCGTCCAGCGATGGAGATGGCCTAGGCCCCTGCCCCCGCTGATTGCTCCTTGCCCATCGTTGGCTAGTTGGTTTCCCCCTTCGCTGATGGCTACCTGAAGATCAGAAAGTGCGCCAGAATCTCTTTATGGCTCCACGTAAGAGGGGGGGACCTAACTCCCCACGCTCCCCACCTCGCTCCATTTCTGTCCCCAGCCCGGTCTTCCACACACCTGAAATGGGGGGCGTCTCCATCTCCTCCATCGCTGCTCCAAATCCTGCCTCCAGCACTTCTGATTCTTCCTCCAGCGCTTCCATTTCCTCCATCGATGCTTCAGACCCTACCTACGAACCTGCCTCCAGCGCTGTTTCTAGCATTTCCATCGCCAATACATCCACATCTGCTGGCCCCACCATGAGCAGTACTGCTGCTGCCAACACAAACTTGTCTGGCAGTTCATTGGCCTGCATCATGTCAGCCTCTAATGTGGGCAATACATCTGTCTCTATCACTCTTGAGACAGTCATCCCTGCTACTGATACCTGTAATAACACCTCCAATGCGGATGGGAATTCCATTTTGCAGCCAGTCGCCAATGAAGTTGTAGTTGTACCTCTTTCCTCATCTGCAATACTGACCAAGATTGTCGAAGATGACATCTATACTCCAAGAAAGCCCTTTGAAGGATATCTAAAAGCAGAGGTGGATGCGCTCAGACTTGAAGTACAACAACTTAAATTGTCAATGTCTACACTACTTCAGGATAACAAGGTTCAAGCAGAAAATTCAAGTTTTGGAGGGAACGCCATTCCCAATGATAAACAAAATCAAGGACTTGGAGCGACACTTGAGCGAACATAAGGAGGCCACGAAATCCTGGGCCTCATTGTTTCAAAAAGAAGAAGGTAATGCTGCTCATATGTCTATTGTTATCTCAACTACGATCTCTGAGGAAAAATTACGTGATTTCAAAGCTCTTAATGTCCGAGTTCGTGGTGTTCTTGACACTCAAGATGCTATAAAAGAGGCAAAATCCTTTTTAGATACTACGTTGAGTTTCAATACCAATGGTTTGGATAAGGCATGGCGCACCAAGAATGACAATTCTACTCTCATTATCTGTCTCAAATCAAAAGAGGAAAGAACCAAAATACTGAGACTTAAGCCTAAACATCAAGGTACACAGATTTTCTTGGATGAGGATCTTACCTATATCCAAGTCCAGGAACGCAAGAAAATTTTTCAGGAAGCTAAAGCATCAGGACGCTTTGTTGTTTATCGAGATGGGCAGGTTCGGTATTTCAATCGAAAGCCTTCTACCTCTAGTGCCTATGAAGTTGGGGCTCTCGGGCGTGGGAGTAGCCCGAGACCCCATCCATTTCACCCGCGCCACCTACATCTACCTCACGTTCGCATCAGGCTATGGAACTGTAATGGCATTCACTCTTCATCGACAGCAGGAGATTTAGCAGACTTTATCACACAGTGGGATATTCTTCTTTTCACAAAGACTCATGAGAGTTAGTTTAGGGGACTACCGGAGTTTCAAGGCTTCAGATGGTTCCGTTTTTCGCTCAGCGACTAGTTTTAGTTAATGTTTACATTGTCTAGAACTATGCATAACAAAAGTATGCATGTGTATCTTCCATGAAGGCCATGTAATGAAGTTTCTTTGATACCATGTTAGAAAACTGACTTGTATAATCAAGTCGGTTTTCTAACAACTAGGTCGGTGGGGGGCAAAGGTTCTGGTGGTATACCATGTGTTAGGGACCCAAGTCCCTTGGGTCCCAAACCCAGACTTGAGACTGGACGATGACTGGGCCTGTTGACTTGACCGGTGACTCGTGAACCTGCATGGTTCCCACGTGTCATGATCTAGGTGTGCACATGGCTTGGAGTCTCTCTCCTTGGAGGTATACAAGGGGAGGAGGACTCATTTGCCATCGATTCTGTCTACCTAGGAGGAGGTGGATGGAGAATGTGTGCACGGCCAGGATGTTTGCTAGCATGAGACAGGAGATGGCTGAGAGCCTAGACGGTGGTATGGGACGCCGTCTGGGAAGGAGGCCGGATCCAGCTTGATACGGTCACAGGCCAGGGCACGGTGGGTGGACCCGGATTAGGTCCTACGGCGGGGTGGAACGTGAATCGTTCGGTCTCTTGTGGTTAACCGGCACCTGGAGGTTTGCAGTAAGTAGGATTGTAACATATGGTATTAGAGCCACTGCATGCTAAAAGCAGGTGCGTTGGTCTGTAGAGTTTCTCTTGTAAGTTTTGGCGCTTCTGACGGATTTCAAAACGGGTTTGAAACGCATTTTTTATGCGTCTTTTTCTATTCTTCCTTCCGCTGTTTTTATAAAAAAAATCAAGGAAAAGTTTTAAAAAAAAATGGTTGGGGCCCTAAGGAAGACCTGCTACGTGGCACTGTCCAAGGTAGGACAGGTGGCGGTCCTTCCTATTGGAAATTCGCTCAGGAATTCTGAATTCCTGGTCGCAATGGGGCCCTCCTCAGCTATAAACAAAAACATGATTCCTTCCATCGCTGTTTGACCAGTGGGAGTTACCAAAAAGTATTTAGAAAATCTGCCACGTGGCATTTTATGGGCCAGCTGAGGTGGCAGCTGGTAGCGCCCTCCTATTGCGATGTCTGTCAGATCCTTATCTGAGAAAATCGGGCCCTCCCTGAAAATCTAGATAAGTTTTCCTCTTCCTATTGCTGTCTGCCAACGATGGACAGGTTGAAGTTAAACTAGAGATAGAAGGGGAGAAGGGAACTGTAGGCCACCTGGCTGGTTGCCAAGGGTTGGCCAATAAGATGAGGTGGAAGCTAGGTGGCAAGGCAAAGCAACTTGGCAGGTAGTAGGGTGGCATGGAGAGGGAGGTATGCCTCTTCCATGCATCTGTTTTGTGTGAAAAGAGGTGGAGGTGGTGGTGCATCCTTCTCTTTGCTCTCTCTTATTCCTCTTGGCAGCCATGGACAATACCATTTGGTTTGTGAAGAGACAGCAAGCGAGCCTTGTATCTACCTTCCTTGAGTAGCTTTTGATTCTCTTCTATCATCTCTTCTTAATTCACCTCTCTTCTCTTTGTAAAAATGGAGCCTACTCCCTACTACACAGCCTATGTCCCCTGTTCAAGGGCTACAGTATCTGCCTCTGTCTTAGACCCTGATGCGTTGATGCTGGCTATTAACAGGTCTCTTGAAGTTAACCGGCACCTGGAGGTTTGCAGTAAGTAGGATTGTAACACCATGCTTATACAGGGATTCACTACAACTTATCATTGATCTGGTTCGACAGGATGATCATACATGTTACCTATGGCGACTTTTTGGTTGGAGTATTGGGCTTGACAGGGATTTGTATATGGCACTTTGTTATTTTCTTCCAGAGTCCTCTACTTTTGCCGATAGCACTGGTTCCCCGTATGCTGATCTCTCTTCAAATATTCTTCTTTATTCTGAGCGTGGTTACATTCTTCTGGCCGGAGATTTCAACGCCAGGACCTCATCTAGACAGACAAAGTTTCATACGATTACCGATGACCCTTTGAAGATACATGCCATGGATAGTATGGATATGGGGATTGACAGGATATCTGCTTATGCTGGTGGCCCGGTCTCTTCGTATGGGGAGTACTTTATGCTATTGGAATATTCTATGGGGTCACCATCTCTTATATCCTTTCTATCTGACTTTACTGTTTCTCCCACCACATTATTTGATCATTCATTTCTTTCTATTAATTTGGACTCAACGTTCAACCTCTCTCCTCCTAATCCTTCTCATATGGAACGAGCCCCAGTCTACAAGTTCAATAATGCTTCCTTACTATAGCTCTTCATATTGTTGGCCTTCCCAGCCAAACATCGTAGGAAATCCACGCACACGAAGTCTCGTCATCCTCACCAACCCTGGTATGACAATATATGCAAACAACTTCACCTTCAATCTGCACAATCCCCCCACCTTCGGCATCTTAGGCGTCTATATAGCTATACTTGTCGTTACAAAAAACGTATATACGAATCTTTCGAAGGGAAACGCCTGGTGGATCTTCTTTATAGCTCCTCATCTGGTGCTTTTTGGCGTGAGTTCATTGGGACCCCAACACTGTCTAGCTCTAGGAAACTAGAGCGATAGAAGTCTGGTTTGACCCCAAGGCCCCTACCATCTATTCTGAATATAAGCTGTAGTGGAAAGAATTTCAACCCAGAAGGATTTCGGCACTGTCGCGTGAGCAAGCATACACTTAGCCGCTTCGACTAAGGTTCGATTCTTTCTCTCAACAAGTCCATTCAATTGAGGCGAATAAGAAGTAATAAATTATGCTCAATGCCTTTGCTAAGACAATACTCCTTAAATTCGGTTGAGACTCCCTTGTTTTCTGACCTCAATGCTTTGATTCTTTTATTAGTCTCAAATTCTACACGCTTCTTGAATTGTCTGAAGAGGTTGAAAGCCTCCGATTTCTTCTTAAGGAAATAAACAGTTGTTTTTATCGAAAATTCGTCAATAAAAGTAATAAAGTAGTTTGCACCAAACGATGACAAAGTTTGCATCGGGCCACATATATCCGAATGAATAACATCTAGAACATCTTTTGTTGCATGCTTATGACTAGATCTAAATGGAATCCTAGTCTGCTTTCCGACAATGCAGCTATAACAGACAAGGAGGTCGATCTTCTTGTCTAGATAATCGAGATCAAGTACTAAGGACTATCTAAACATGTTCGATATAGATATATGATTCAAGTGACCTAATCTATAGTGCCAAAGTAATACTTTATTGACTGAAACGAAAGTATTCAAGGCTTGACTTGTGTAGAATAACAATGAATCAGTCTCTATAAGTATCCAAACCTCTTTCCAAGTGTCAAGATCTTCTTCATTCTGTCGATAATGCGACATTGATCAGATTCAAATTCTACCCTATAACTTGAATCAATGATTCTGCTTACTGAAAACATATTTGTCGACAATTTAGGTACATATAGAATATTCGATAGTAATTTAAATTGATCGTGCTGGAATTTCTTACAGTACCTTCACATTTGATAGTGTGTGTACTAGTCGCCAAGATAAACAATTTTCTTTGTACTGTAAGGCGTATAGAAATGAAAATGTTCACAATGACTGGTCATATTTTGAGTGGCTCCAAAATTGACAAAGCATGTATTATTGACTTGCGCTTTCTAATCTTTGATTATAAACGCTCAGTCGTCTATGTCATGAACTGGGGATTACGATATAACTGCAATTGCGTTTGCATGTTGATCTGATTGCTCGTTGTTGGCAATCTTCACTTTTAATATTCTGCAATTCTGAATCTCATGATTAATGCGTTTGCCATACTTATAGAACTTCTTCTTCTTCGATTGTAAATTAGATAATTGCTCTTGACTCTATGTCAGCTTCTGATTAGATACAAATTATTTTGAGCCTTTTTTCTTCTGGCATTTAGTGCCTTCGTTTACATATAGAGCATGTGATTTTGAATTCAAAGAGCTATCATCGCTTCTTCAATTGTCTTCTTGTAACAACATAGCGATTACTCGAGAGAGTTAGATCTGAGTATGTCATAATGATCATCACCCACTTTTCTTATGCAGTTGGCAGCCTCAATAGCAATGTCATGATTGCGCTCGTTATTTGGATAGCGGACTTTCACACTGCCTCCGTTTTACATTGGGTCAGTTCCGAGTCTCCTCACACCAGCTATATGTGGAGACAGGGCGATTCCAGGGCATCTCTCATATGAGTAGACTTTGTCAGATGTGCACATTAGGTGAGGTGGAGTCAGAGGAGCATTTCCTATTCAGATGCCCTGTCTATTATGAGATTCGCGGACGCTATCATTGTCTTTTCCGGGATTCTCCAGTCACACTTCGCTCTCTCATTTCATATGTTGACCCTCGATGTGTGGCACTGATGCTTCGTGAGATGTTCCTGCTCCGTAGAGATATTCGTCAGAGAGATCAGTATGGATACCATGACTCCCAGCAGACTCATATTACCTCCTTTTTCTCTAGGAGACGATCTAGGGCAGATGCCGATATTTTATCAGAGGATGAGGCAGATATCTTACCTCGAAACTCTCATCGCAATCGTCGTCAACGTACTGCCTCTAGATCACATGCTAGAGCTACTAGGAGACCTCATAGACCTAGAGCTCATGGGCGTAGACCCAATGCTTTAGCACCAGTACCTGCATCCTCTTCTATACTTACTTTCTTCAGCAGTGTTTCAGTGGTGACATGATCTATCACATAGTTCGGACGGTCTTTTGTAACAGTAGTTGTCGTTTGTTTATGGAGACATTTATATGCTCCTTTCAGTATCTATCACACTTGAGATGTATTAATTTGGTCTTACATGCCGTTTGGCATCAAAAGACGTTAATTAAGCTTTCTTTCTTTCTTTCTCTAAGCCCCATAAAGGCAAATCCACACGTTCTTCACCACCCCGTCCTGTACACCCCTCGTGGTATGACATCGATTGTCGCTCTCTTCATCATCTTGTCACCCATGCACCTCTTCTTACATTATATAATGACATCCTTAAGCTCATGTTGCAAACTATAAAGAATTTCAGTTATATAGGACTCCCCTACTTCACATCATTTTTATAAAATTTGACCTTCTCACCACTCTCTTCTTACATTATCCCATTTTTGTCATTATGTTGTCTTCTATAAGAACTCTCATCAGGTCACTTACACGTTCTCTTGATTGTCGTCCTTCTTGATACAGGTTGGCATGGAAACAGAAGGCTTCGCTATCTATGACACAATGATGCTAGTGAAGAATGAGGTAAAAGAGAAGGAAAGGAAACATTTGATGGGGTGGTTGGAATTCTTACATCCGTATTTTGTTTCTTTTTTGTTTACGATATACTGTCTATCATTTCATTTGATTCCCTCAATGTCTTTTAAGCTAGTCATTTAAAATTGTTGCTTTATCATATTAATTATATAATAGCGTATTTTCCATCTTTTGGATTCAGTTTTTGAATCTTTTGAAATGTCGTTGAATTTTTAGTTGCTATGTTAATGACCAAAATATTCTTCAATACAAAAATATCTGTACATATGGAAAACCTGAGAATATTGCAGAGCCTGCTGCATTGTTCGAATATCTTAGAGCTGATGTGAAAATGAAAGATTGTTTTGAATAGCATTATACTGTTTGGAATGCTCAGTGCTCACAGTCTGAAATTCTGTAAGATGGGAGCACTTTTCTGCTGAAACTAGAGTATAATGTTGTTTTTCCTCACTTGTAGGGGAGTCAGACAAGTTCCACACAGCAAGCTGGTTATGGGGAAGATGTTGAAGCTGATTTTTAACTCTTCTTATGTGTGAATTTGTGATTTATACATCTCCTGCATGTTAATGGGTTATGGGGCTTAAAACCACTTAACTTGACATTATTTTCATTATCCAGTTCCCTCTTGGAGTTGATGTTTTACAGGTTCAGAATACCCACACTAAATACTTCAGAACTGTTATGGCCAAGTTATTGTGACTGCTCTGGATTCCAGAACATGTATGGAATGAGAGTTTCAGAACATGCCTTTCAGAATGTTGTTCTGGAAAATGTTTTTTTGAAATCTTTATTTTGGTTGGATTTGATAGGGGAAATCACAAAACAATACTTTGAGGCTAAAATTCCTCTTTTAAAGTCTATTTGATAATGAAATCAACAGTGTGATGAATCAGTTGATATGTAATCACACTTTATTGATAATCATTATGGAGAGACTCCCATCTCATGTGGAGATCATCCCTTCAGTGCGGGTAAAGCTTTCTGTGCCATAGGGCGCATGTGCTAAGAGTAGACATTTGGTTGCTTTTTCTCTTTCATCCCTTTTGGTTGCTTTCTGGGTTTCTTTAGTGTTAGTTGGATATTTGCATTTAGTTGGAGGAGATAGGGCAAGAGGATTCTCTTCCTTTCTCAATATCGAGTCTTTTGTTTGCAAGTGTGATCTTGCGGGTCTGCACTTGGGGACATCTCATAATATTTTTACTTCATTTCCGGATTCAAGTTCTTGTAGTTGTTAGTGTGGTAGTGCAATGCTTCTGCGACCTACATCTTCCTACTCCTAGTCTTGAAAGTAGTGCGTGTAAATCTTGTTATGTAGATTAGTGTTTTGGTGAAATTTCCTAAATAGGAAAGTGTATTGATGCCACTCCTTGTAATTGTGTGATGAGAGTAGGCCAAGAGGTTGCCCTATCACGGATGTACTAAGGCTGGGACTCTTTTGATACAAGATAGCTTGGTTGACAAAAGATTTATCTCTCACGAGTGTCTTGTAATGGAAAGAAGAGAAGTATCAAGTAGGGTTTTTGGGAGCCTTCTTCATGATTGACAGCAGTTGCGTAGATGATGGACTATGGGCTTGATTAGTATTGCATGATTGTGTCTCCACCCATATGTGTGTAATCTGGACATGCTTGGACATGTAGTTGGAACTTGTACCAGCTTGCATGCTTCCATGATTGTGAAGTGTGTCATCATCATGATTTTATTGCTATCACCATGTTTATCAATCTTATTTATGGGCTATGCTAGTCATTCTTTCGAGGAGTGTCCATTGATGTTTTTTGTTGAAGTAGAACTTGGTTTTGTTGCAACAAGGCTTCAAGTGCAAGACATCTCCCAAGCATTCCTACCCAAATATACTTGCGAATGTGCTTGCCAGGTAAGTGTTGTCGTGCAGCCAATGGGGATGTTTCTCAATGTGAGTAGTTTTAAGCACAAGGACATTGATAGGGGGGGAGCATGTTGCCACTTGCCCCTCTCACCTCCGTTTTGTAATTGAAGTATTTAGTTCTTTAGCTTGCGTGCTTGTACTCCATGATGGACTTGAATGGTACTCGTTTGGACTCTTCATTTTTTAACAATGTATGTAAATGAGTATGATGCATGTGCTCCTTTTTGCACTTGATTTTTATCTCAAAAGAAGACTTGGATCCTTACGAAGTTGGAAATTTGTTGGCTTTTCTTGCATTTAATAAACTCATGAAATGCTTTATCCACATTTTTTCTATCAAGTAAGTTGTTTTCTCTCAGAAGCTTACAGTGGAATGCATATGGAAGTGGGCATGTTTCCTAAAACTCTAGTCTTAAGTGGCCTAGAAGAAAACAAGAGTACCTCATTTGGAAGTTCTGGGCATAATCTTACCTTCGTTGCAAACATCCAGCTGGAATATCCTCCATGAAGCATAAACTTGTATATTCCTTCCTGTAGCAACGAGTGGCCAGGTGCTGACATCTATAGAATCAAGTTTAACTTCAATCAGTTATTAATCTTAGCCCTTTGTCCAGCATGCCCACTTTTAAAAATGGGGATACTATTTGGTAAGGGCAAGTGAAAGAAAACTTGGCACTAGTTGGCTTGTGTTATGAATTTCTTTCTTCCTGAATGGACCATTGACATCATTCATAGAAGTCTAAGAGAACTATTCAGTGATAGCAACTTACCATTGCTATCAGGGACCAACTTACCATTGCTATCAAGTGGTAGGGCATAGAGAGGCTTTTTGAACTTAAAAACATTTCCATACATGCTCTTATCAAATTTGAGTTTGATTCTGGAGTGTTTGTTCTTGGAAGAGCCTCATGACCAAGTAAGCAAAAGAGGGTGCAGTGAAATAGCCTGTCATTATTTGGCATTTTTTCATGGGAGAATTATGAGATTCTCTAATTTTTGTTACTTTGATGCTGTGCTATCATTTTCTTAAAGCTATAGTACTTTAAAACCTTCTCAAGGCTTTCTCTGCAAGTTTGTATTTTTCTTGGGGACTCATTATTGGAAGCTGAGAAAGGTGACCCGTTAGCTGATGGCACCCTTTATTGCCATTTTCTCACCAAAAAAGCTACAAGGTGCTAGAAAGCTGAGAAAAAATAGCAGAAAAGTTTGGGACACCTACGATGCATACATACTACTTTTGCTTTATGTTTATTATTGAAAATGTAAGAGGAATGCAACTTTGGTGCAAATTAAAAATATGCAACTATGGAGTCTTTATTAATTAGTTTTTTGTTGCAGTTATCCATGTCTGAAGGATGCATGCAGACACCAACATTTTCTTTGTTTATGATTCATAACCATCTTTTATTGTTCCAGATTCAAACTGTAGCTGTTGGTGCAGCCATTGGACAGGCTTGCTTGCTTCTTGCGGCTGGTGAGAAAGGCAAGCGCTACATGCTACCACACGCCAAAGGTTCGTATTTATGAAACTAATAGTGATTTGTGCATTTTTTGTGAGCTTGCGCAGACATGGCTAGCAACTTGCTCAAGCCTCCAGTTTATGAGCCTGTTCTTAAAGCTTGCCAGTTAAAATTCTTCAATTACTAAAATTTCCATTAAGTACTCTGCTGAAAACTTACAAATAAAATCATAATGTTTTGGTTGTCTATACATCTCTCCTACTGTAGCTTTGGAATGTTTAGACTCTCAAGAGGCTCCTAGTAACAATCTATTCCTTGGGCTCCCGCCTCCCTCTAGTTATGAACATATGTACAGATTTAGCATGAAAGATAACAAATAGCATTCATAAAAGCGGCAAAATAATCATTCACAAGCATTCTCCAAAAGGGAAGGCTAACGAAGCGGTCGATAGCTCAGGCAAATCTCCAACAAAGATCTCCAATACGAAGATGGAACTCCCCTACAAAGAGTTCAAGGCTCGAAACTCATAACTGAATAATGAATAACCTCAGTGGGTATTTATACTAAGCAAAAGCTACCGCCATTCAATTGAACTTGGAGGGAATGAAAATTCAAATATTAGGGCCGAAATTAGGAAGCATGTAAAATAGCCTTTGAATGTTTTTTAAAGGGGTCTAAAAACAATAAAGAACTATGGGACCCCAATAGTTGTGGGTCTTTTTAGTGTCATATATCTTGTATAGAACTAAGCATTGTGGTGCAGTAATGGTAGCATGAACAACTAAAAAGTGAGCTTGTTAAAAAAAATGATCAACAATGACTAAACAAGTATCATGACCTCATTGGCTGCGAGGAAGACCAACAGTAAAATCCATGGACATATCAGTCTACTGCCGATGAGGAATAGGCCAAAAGTGAAGAAGATATTTAGCGTGAGCACAAACTTGGCATGAATGAATAAGGTTGAGAAGATCGGGTTTCAACTATGGCCAAAAAAAAGGTTTGATGCGAGCAACGGATTTTTGAAAACCATAATGACCACTAGCACGTGAAAAATGACTTAGAATTTACTTTGCACAGGAACACATATCATGCTACAGTAACACAGACAGAAAACACTCTCCACAGCAAGCTCACATAGCAACTGTATTTCTCAAAATGAAATTACACTGTACATATAGTTGTTCACTCAGGCAACCCATGCATGACCCAGGTTGCCGTTGGCGGGACGCGTGTCCCGTCGACTTGCCCTGTGGCAAGGCCAATTGATCCTTATCAACTGATAGGACCCACAGTACAGTAACACAGTGATTCTACTTTAATTCTAACTCTCTCCCTTAAAATAGAGTCTACTTTTTATACAGTCATATACATAGCTTTAAAGTCAACAAACTTTAAGTACAGAAAGCTGTGATCTAGACTTATCAAACTTTAAATTGAAGGCTTTGTAGCGAAGGGACAGGAAAATAAAGTATGTTGCTTGAAGAAAGCGCTTTATGGTCTTAAACAGGCACCACGTGCGTGGTATAGCAGGATTGATGCCTACTTTCGTTCAAAGGAGATGGTGAGAACACATTCTGATCCAAAGCTATATGTCTTATGCTTTGATGGTATGGTTGCTTTGATTGCTCTTTATGTTGATGACTTGATTATTACGGGAAATAATCAAGAGATGATAGTTCTGTATACCCATTTGCAACCAATGGGTTTCTTGCCAACTGGTGGTTCTACTAAAGTCCCATGTGCTATGCTTAGCAATTGACTCCATCTCCTCTCCCATGGCCTTGACCCAAATGTCATCATCCTTCGCTTCACCATAAGTCGAAGGTTCTTTGCTTTGAATAATGCTAGATAGGAGAGCATAATTTGCTTCATACCTTTCAGGTTGTGTCTTCTCTCTTGTTGATCTTCGTAGCTCTCCCTAGCTAGATAATCCTGGAAAGTCATCCATGTCGCGGCTCTCCAACAATCTCTCAAACCACTTAGGGAGCTTCCTGTCAGGTGAACGGCTTCTTGGTGAAAATGTATCCCACGGTACATCCTTCTCCTTGCGTTTGTCACCTGCAACTTCAATCCTTCTTGCACCAAAAGGTTTGTCCCTACCTCTCCAACCTGTCTCTTGAGGTTGAGTAGTAGTATCTTGAGATGTATCCTCTTTTTCATCACTTGGAAGGTCAATGAATGGATCATCATCAGATGGTATCCTCACTATACCATCTTTCCCACTGGATGTATCTATCTTCTCAGCATCCTGGATTCATCTTGGATTCATCAAAGATAACATCACGACTTACATGGATTTTGTTTTCCACTGGATCAAAACATCTATAGCCTTTCACACGATCATCATATCCTAGGAATATGCACTTGATAGCTTTTACATCAAGTTTACGTCTCTCTTCCTTAGGAACGTGTACAAAGGCCTTACATCCAAAGATTTGCAAGTGGTTCAGCTTTGGTTTCTTCTTCGTGAATGCTTCCTCAGGTGTTATCTTTGGTATGGCAATGGTAGGACTTCTATTTTGAAGATAGACTGCCGTACTACATGCTTCTGACCAAAAATCTTTTGGTAGTTTCATCTCAGCTAGCATAGATCTGGCACTTTCCACAATCGTACGATTCTTGCGCTCAGCTACACCATTGAGAGCAGTCTTTTAATCCCACATTGATCACAAAGATCATTGAAGTTATTAGACTTGTACTCACCTCCACTATCTGATCTTAGGATTTTGATTTTCCTACCTGTTTGATTTTCGACCAATGCTTTGAAGCTCTTGAAGTTGTCAAATGCATCTGATTTCTTCTTCAAGAAGTAGATCCACATCTTACGTGACATATCATCAATAAAGGTCATGAAATAGAAGGCTTTACCTAAGGACATGGTCCTCATAGGCCCGCATGAATCTGTGTGGTTTAAGCTCCATGCGGGCACTATTCAGCTTTGACTTCAGAAACATGATTCTAGACGGATTTGACGTCTCAAACTGCTCCTTTAGCACATCCCATGCTTGTCTGGGTGTAACAACATCACAAATGTGGGTAATGATGTGATCCTTCGCTGACAAGTTAATGAAGGTCAAAGCTT
Organism: Diphasiastrum complanatum; assembly: GCA_029204225.1. Lineage (NCBI taxonomy): Eukaryota > Viridiplantae > Streptophyta > Lycopodiopsida > Lycopodiales > Lycopodiaceae > Diphasiastrum > Diphasiastrum complanatum. The sequence goes on along the minus strand of CM055102.1, from coordinate 28,099,537 downwards.
TCCTCATCTTTTTGTTGAACCCTTTGATATCCGCTTCATTTGGCGGCCTTCTCTCATCACCTGCGACGACTTCCCACACATCTTTCTCCATCAGTATGTTTTTCATTTTGAATTTCCACACTGCATAGTTGGAAATCCCGTCCAATTTGCTACTTTCACTCAAAATGGACTCTCCCATGTTTGCCATCGCAAAACTGCTTGAAACTTCTGCCGTAGGCTAAAAGCAGTATGCCGAGGCCAACTGTGATGTCAGAATTTGAGAATAATGACCTACACTTTTTCCCTTACCAGGCCACTCGCCGCTTTTCCACCAATTTGAAAGCCAAATCAGCGTCGCCTTCCGAAATGCACTCAGTCATCAATTCCCAACTACGTGCCCAGTGGAATGGTGAAATCACTTTTGACGCACTTGCAGGTACAGTCTGGGTGCCCTTTGTTTGGAGGTTATAGCCTTTCGTTTGGGTTAAAACGGGCAAAGGACCCAAAAATAGGGATTTTCTTTGTTTTTGAACTGTTTCTTCACCTTGAAGAAACTTCACTCTTCACTTGTGAAGGGACCCAACTCCAATTTCAGTATGAAATTTTTTAATGAAGTTGAAGGCCAAAATGCACTTCACTTCTTCAAGGCCCACTTCAGTTAAATCCAACGATAGGTTTCAATTCTGTGGTCCAGATGTAATTAATCCTGTCCGTCGATCGTTGTGGAGATGATCTTGTGGACTTCCTTGCATCGGTGCGTCGAACTACACTTCTGAAGCCGCTGGACACTTCAAAACACTAAGCTGCTGCCCCGTTCGTCGCACGTGAGCTCCACGCTCCTCTCTGTCTACAGCCGCGCCTCCCCAAACTGGATTTTGCTTGATCAATTTCGTTTTTGGATCGATTTGAGCACGATCTGAGGCCTGGAGCAGGGTCGCCCTACTGATACCAAGTCTGTAGAGTGTTCAATCATGAAATTCCGTGGAGAAACGGTGATTTTAGCTCAACTTGACAAAGTGGCTTTTTTCACCTTTTACCGCAAATCTGCTAGGTTAACTGTCTGGAGACAAATCTTTGACATAAACCTCAGAATCACTCCATGGCTGGTTGACAATGTAATTAGCTTCCTTCTTGTCCTTACGGCATCCAAAACGGTGCACAAACAGCGAAGAAATCACCAGTTATGTATAAAAACTGTAACCCCAAACCCGGTTTCAATTTTCAACTGGCTTCAAAATTGTCAATTTTTCACCAAATTTTTCCCTGTCTGATGCTATGCACAGGCCAATAATCCCTCTGCTGAGCTTGGCAAGCCTCTATAAACTAGAAACCGTGCACCAGTGCTTCTCTTTCCGTCTTCAACCCGCCGTAAACCCCGAACTCTCAGAAGACAGTTCTCCCGAAGCTCTCTTCAACGGCGATGCTGTACTGCGTACACTCCATGTATGGCTCTGATACCAACTTAGAATTTGCTTTGCACAGGAGCACAAATCATGCTACACAGTAACACAGACAGAAAACACTCTCCACAGCAAGCTCACATAGCAACTGTATTTCTCAAAATGAAATTACACTGTACATATAGTTGTTCACTCAGGCAACCCATGCATGACCCAGGTTGCCGTTGGCGGGACGCGTGTCCCGTCGACTTGCCTCGTGGCAAGGCCAACTGATCCTTATCAACTGATAGGACCCACAATACAATAACACAGTGATTCTACTTTAATTCTAACTAAATGTGCATCAAATAAAATGTGAGAACGTATATAAAACACATGAGGGATGCATAGAGCGCCAGGACATATAGGATAAGCATCAACAAGATGATCAAACCAAATCATGATAAATACTAGTAAGGGTGTGGATAGATTTTGGTAAGCACCCATAAAAGGGGTTCATATGCCTATATATATAACCATCAAAAGTATCAAGATACCTGTTTCTGAGAAATAATGTCGGTTCCATTCCTATGCTTTGCCAATATTCCTAAGCACTGTTTCAAACTTATATTTAATGATGTGGAATTCCCATGTTCCCATTCCCAGGGGTCACGTTCCCATTTCGTTCCTGTTCCCTGGGCAACTATGGTAAGAACTGCATCCAACGGAATTGTCGATCGCAAAGAGTCTTTTGAGAACGCAGATATCATAAAGACTGATGCATAAGACCACAAACGATGAGATTCGTAAGCAATAACACGATGGTCCAGCAGGGTGACGAAGAATAGCACCTACACAATTGAACTATCTCAACAGAGAACTTATGATCAAAATTGGGTAAACCAAGAACAGGAGTCGTGACTAACAAATGTCCGAGCAAAAACAATATTTCTGCGAAGAACATGTAAAGGGTGAGCTATTGTAGCAAAATCATGCACAAACATATGCAAATGAGTAGCAAGTCCTAGAAACATTCGTGTCTCATGAACATCATGTGGCCGAGGCCATATATGTATAGCAGCAACCTGGCTAGATCGACATGAATGAAGCCAGCAAAAACCACAAATCCAACAAAATGGATTTCGGATACGACGAAAATACACTTGGATTTCTTAGCATAGAGCTGATGGGTAGACAATAAAACCAAGACCGAATATAATTGAGAAAGATGAGATGAAAGGTCATGGCTAAATATAAGTATCATCGAAGTAAACGAACACACGAACTCTAATAAGCGGCTGCAAGATATTACTCATAACATTATGAAACGTAGCAGGGCTATCAGGAACACCAAAGAGTTAAACTTGAAACTCATATAAACCTATGGAAAGCAGCTTATGTTCATCCCCAGGATGAATACGAAGGAAGATGTATTTTAGAAAAGACAGAGGCTGTACCCAACTGGTCAAAAAGATCATCCATGTGAGGCATGGGATATTGATTATAAATAAGGCAATTAAGAGGACAATAATCAATACAAAGATGTTAAGGACCATCTGTTTCATCAACCAGGAGATGAGGAGCACCAAAAGGACTCTGACTATGAGTAATAAGGCCTCGATGTAATATATCAGTAATCTGGGTGTGGATCTCAGCTTGTTCTTGTCTAGTCATGCAATAAGGAGCACATGAAGCAGGAGCAGAACTAGGAAGTAAAATAATAAGATATTGATATCTTGAAGTGGAGGTAAGGATGAAGGCTTAGAAAAAACCTGCTGATATTTTTGTAATAAAGCCTCCACTGGTAAGGGAATAGCAGAAGCTGGTGCAGGACTAGAAGGCACAGCATGAACATTTAATAAAGCTGCCCCATGAGCTCTGGTTAAGGAACACAATAACGGTTTAGTGGAAATAAGGGAGAAATTAGTTGCAGAATCAATACCATGAAAGTATGACGAATGCCATTATGAATAATGAAAAGATTTTGGTTTAAAAGATGCAAAGTAACAAAACCTAAGGAAACAAACCAATTAGCCCCGAATATGATATCATAACGCTCAATGGGAATGATATGAAAATCAGCCAGTTCAGTAAAATCACCTATACAATAAGGAAGAGCAGAAAACATAAGTGTGCTCTAAAAAGTATGAGAATAGCAACTTCAACAAGCAAAGAATGGGAGCTGGAATAGGAGTGGCACGAATATGAGATACAACATGTGTGCCAAGAAAAGAATGTGTATTACCAGTGTCAACAAGAGCAGTAAATTCTTTACCGGTGATACAAAGATGACGTGGACTGTGCTTGCCAGCCCAAGTGAAATAGGAAATTTAGGCAAGGTGAGTGAGACCTGCGGTGAGATCAGAAAAATCAGGAAGAATGGGAGCTTCATTAAGATAAATTTTTCGAGAAAGTGGGAAGTTGGAACGCCATGTGATCATTTCAAAATATAAAATGATAAAAACATAAAATGTTTTTAATTTTTTTGAACAACTTCTTTGTTTACACATTCAAATTAAAGGTATGTAAACATGAACTTACATAATTTTGCAGGCTGAATTGCAAAAAAATGAGAACATTGTTCCTTGTGTTTGGGAACTTGGGAATGTGTTCCCAGAAGTTCTTCGTGTCTGGGAACGAGAGTTCCATGGTAACTATGGTTTCCAGACTGCTTTGAATCAGCTGGTGTGAATCTACTGATTTTTTCCCCAAAAAATCAAATTGGAGAACTGGTTTTTAGGCTTTCTGAAGAATGATGAATTGGTTATGCATCACGACAAAAAAACAAGGGCTGGGTTAGGTGTTAGGGTGCAAATTCTGTTGTCACAATGCAATTACAGTTACCTAGGTTCTAAATTCCCGAATCCTGATTTTTGATTCTTCATTTTGCAATGTAACTTCAATGCCCTAAACGATATTTACTTTCCAAAGGAGAGGCATTGATTGTTTTGGCTAAAAGACATTCTTACAGTTTTGTTTTCATGGCTAGGTGGTAAATGGGCTCTTAGGCTCAATGAACAAATATTAACCTTGAATCCTTGCAATTCACACTGGTATCATGTTCCTTAGGAGAATACTAACAGTGCAATATGATGACCCCTGTCTCTACTCTTAATCTGATATTCTTTAAGCTTAGAGGAAATTTCGATTGTATTTTTTTTTAGTTTGATGACTTTGAACTAGGCATCAGTTAAACTTTTCTGGATGTTTGAAACATACTTTTGAATGCAAAGATTCTAAACCTCTGGTAAACCTGCAGTTCGTTAATGTTGAAGAGAGAAATGCACACATCTTCGTGTAGCATGTGTTCTTGTTATGTGAATGTTTTAGAAGACGTTGTAGTCTTTATATCTTATATTCTTTGTAAGTTTGTATCTTTCAATGTTTTGCTGTTGGGATTGTTCAGAGAGCATGTTCTCTTCAAGGGATCTTTCATTTTTTGGTTTGTTTGAAGTGCGCTGTTTTCTAATGAGTTTTTCTTTTCGCAGCCATGATTCAGCAACCTCGACTACCTTCATTAGGTCAAATGCCGGCTAGTGACATCCAGATCAGAGCTAAAGAGGTCAGTTGCTGTTTTTGCCGTGTAAATTTACACTCCAGCTTGTGTATTTCTGATGCATTGACTTCACATAAAGTTACTCAGAATACCATTCTGAGCCTTCAAACCTGGGAAAATTGAGGAAAAACTTGGTCTTGGACACCACTTATCCGTGCACTATCCTGGGCCCAGTTATGATCCCAATCATGGATTTTAGCAGCATTTTAGCAAATAATGGCAATATGTGAAGCAAATCTAGCAATCTACCACGAAGAATAGCAAATTAGTAACACATAACATTACTAGCTAGTGCCCTACAAGCAATAGCAAATGCAAGAGTTATCCCATGAAGAGCCGAAGCAATACCAAATCAAGAAGCTGCACAATGAATGTACATAGGGTCTATTTATATCCATAGGAAAGCCTAGACTAGAAACTCTAAATTAGGGTCTAACGACGGAAAATAGTGTGGCCTCAAAGTGTAAAGCAACTAGTTGGATGTGCTGTATGTCCGTCTTGGGGAATTCTGTTGTCCAGAATACCAACAAATTCTTGAGTTCATTCCCTTCGGGAGAGTGGAGCTAGTGGAAGCAACTGGTGGTGTAGATGATGTAGAAGGACCATCTATGATGAATACTAGTAAGGGTGTGGATAGATACTGGTAAGCATGAAAGGGCATCAACACCAGCATAACCTTTGCCGGATCGATGATGAATGTCATAGTGAAATGTCTGTAAGAACTGCATCCAACGGTAGCGTGGTTGAGTGTAACATCAGTTTTTGTTTCAAATTTGTCATTTGACATACTTACACGAACCTACTTGGATGATGCAGAGATCATGATTTGTAAGAGTTCCTCATGTTCTATTCGATCTCTTTGCATGATATTAGTGAGATGACGACGTGAATATATAATCCTAGAAGATTGTGCATACTTGATTGTGCATATATTAATTGCATATCCAACATTTTGGACTGAGTAAACGAGCAAAGAAGGAAGATCACAGCGAGCAGGTGTATATGTACATTATTTCCTTATTAAAACAAAAGTCGTTCCGACGCAGTACGTTCTGGAACATATTGTACGGAACCTATAGTACATTCTTACCAAAATGGGTCGGAACGGGCGTCTAAGCATCGAAGTAAACCAACACAAAAACGCCAATAAGCGGCTGCGATATATTATTCATAACATTCTGAAATGTAGTAGGGCCATCAGGAACACGAAAGAGTAAAACTTGAAACTCACAGAAACCTATGGAAACGTGTTCCGTGGGTTATTCTTACGTTTCTAGTATTTTGTCTTTGTCTTGGTAACTCGTATATATTACGATCCTTGTTCTTATATATTTTATTTTATTTTGTATTTTCATTTTATTTTTAATTAGATTTATAAATTTATAAATTTCAAAATTTGAATTTCATTTTATTTGAATTATTATCATTAATATTATTATTTTTTCTTTCTTCTTACTGGTTGTCTTGTGCTTCTTAGTCAACATTGGGTCTACCCAGAAGAATCTGGACCAGTTAGCAACTTATGCTTGGGTACTGATGAGACATAAGCAATGTTGTTTGGCTAAGACTTTTTGTTTATTGAATTTTATAATATTGTTTTGACTTAGATCCTTTGACTTTTTGAGTTGCTCGTATATTGTTTCTAAGCTTTACCTTATGACATCACTAACTTTGGGCCACGCACTTTTCATTACATTTGTCAAGCGCAGGAACCTATTTTACATGGTTCCTAATTTAGACCCTGATATTTGAATTTTGAATTTCATGTTTCCCTCCAAGTCAATGGAAGGGAGGTAGTTTTTGCTTGGTATAAATAGCCACTAAGGCTATTCATTGAGTTTGGAGTCCTAAATCCTTTGTAGGGGAGTTCCATCTTTGTATGAAGGTCTTTGTTGGAGATCTGCCTGAGTTATTGGCTACCATTGATTTGATTAGTCTTCTTTGCTGGAGAATGCTTGTGAATGATTATTTTTCTCCGGTTTGATGAATGCTACTTGGTATTTTTCATGTTGAATTTGTAGATGCATTCTTATTAGAGTCCTTTCCTTGGTGTGAGTGGTAGTTTTTCTTCCCACGCTTGGCGGATCTCCAATTTTTTGGCAGATCTTTAGCAAAAGTTCTTTCGCTAGTTTTTTTTTGGCAGACCATTTTCCGCAGCTATTTTAGTGGCCTCTATCTTTTTTGGTCGCTGTGTTGGCAGATTTTTTGAGCAGTACCTATTAGACTTTCTAACGCCGTATTTGGAGGAGATTTTGGCATTTTTCCATTAGCATTTGTTTGCTAGCTTTTGACAGTCTTTTGGAGGCCCCACCCTATTTTGAGGTTATTTTTAGCTTCACTTGCTAGTTTTTCAAGGCAATATCTTTTGTTTCTCCTAACGCCCTGTTTGGAGGTGATTTTGACACACATTTTGTTAGCAGTTTGCTGGTTTTTGGCCTACGTTCTATCCATTGCATCATCCTCTTTACTGCCACAGTTGAACTACCTTGCTGATTTTTCAGGGCAGCAAACCCACTTATTTCCAGTGTCCTACTTGGAGCTTCCTCACCACCTTCTACTTCTAGCTTTGCACTTTGGGGGAGAATTGAGACTGAGTATTTCATCTTGGAATGCCTTACATATTATGAGATTAGATGCAGCATTCATTATTCAAGGGGAAATTGATTGTTTTTCAATCCTTATCTCTTAGGAGGATTAGAGGGTGTGTCCTTGATGATAGAAGACATGTTCCACAAGCGACCATTGGCAACATCCTAGGCACAAAGGGCCATAAATTACTGGAAAATCACTTTTTTTTTTCTCCTGTCAACAATATAGGTTGATTCAAAGGATGATGAGATGGGCTCACTGTAATACCTTTGTGTCACTCATGTTGTAACCTAGAGCTTTGAGACGTTCCTGGAGACATCTGTGCTTGTGTATACATATCAAACATGCAGAGCACCTCATGTAGTTGGAAGCCTATATTAGACCTATCACCCATGAGACATACGAGCAGAGATGATTATGACACATGCACTTTGATGTGTTGTATTTTATATATTTCATCTTAAGGAAGATACGTTTCATTATTAAATTGTTGTATAGATTAATTTGTTACAAACATGCATTGCACTCCCACTTGATGTGAAACTACTTGGTATGCACTCTTTGTGCCTTATGTACCAGCTTTGCTACATTAGTTTCTTCGTCTCCATCAGGTTCAGTTCTTGAATCAATTTTTGCTTTCGCCAAGTATGTCATTGTATTGAATCCTTAAGAAACGCCTTTCAATTACACACGATTGCATATCATTTATCTATATGAAATGTTTTTGCTACACTCAGTATGATGATTTTAATCTAGCAGTGTGATAAGCTCGTGACTAGGGTACATCAGAAATCAAATTATAAACCCAAAAGTAGACATTGTTTTGATTCGTCGTTTCCGAATGTGTGTTCCGATATTGTACATTTGAATTCGCTGTATAAGTTTCTATGTCTTAGCAGTTTTCAGCATTTGGAAGATGTTTTGATGTCATATCTTTCCTTTTTGTGAACATGAAGTAATCTTCTAGCCATTCCATTCTCTATGAAACTTAGAAGTATGGAAGTTCATTGTGAATGCTCAGGAGGCATGAATTTTTCTTTTCTTTGTTTGGACATTTGGCAAGTTCCAAGTTGTATAAGTTTTGAAGATAAGGTAGGTTGCAGAGGATGTTCATAACACACATGCCCTCATTTTTTGGTAACATATTTGGAAAAGAAATTAGAATCTCAACAGATTGCCTGTAAACTGAATGAATGTACTATGATTCAAGAGTAATATCTTTTAAGAAATTGCATTTGAGTTTAGAACTTTACATAAGAAGCTTTTACGGTAATGAAATGGTTACTTGAAGAGACGTGTCTCAAATGTAAGCGAAAATATCAAGAGAATGATGTAAGAATCGCTGTAGAAGAAATACTTTTATTCTGATTGCGTTATTTGGTTCTCTTAATATAGATGCTTTAGTTTTGAGAGTATATTGTGCACTTTCGCTAATGTTTTGGCCCATGTTGCAGGTTGTCAACAACCGGGATACACTAGTATCGCTTCTTGCTAAGCATACGGGAAATGTAAGTCTGAACAGTATGAGCAGGTTTTTATTTAGTTTGTTCACTGCTATAAACATTTGTTGCTGTACATCTCTTGTAAGCCACCACATTATACTGGTCTGGAGGTCCTGAAGGGAGTCTTTTAAGAAGCTACTGTCAAGAGTTGGTGGGCTAAGAGTCCCAATGTGTTATCGAGATTATGCGAGTTTCTTGAAGTGTGCTTAGTCCACCAACGAGTTCCAGGGGTCAATTGAACGTGCTCAGAGCCTTGACCTTCATAATAGTATTGGTGTAGGTACCAACCCAAGGCCCAATACTGTAGTTTGTAAGAAAAGAATGTCCTCTAACCATCTCCCACTTCAAAAACATTGCTTTCAATGTGGGGATACAAGAAATCATCAAATAAAAATAAATGTCATGGCCTCAAGTTGGTGTTAAAAGAAAGTGTTGGGTTCTGACTGTTTGATAGCTGCAAAGTGTTCTAGCCTGGTTTTTAACGAAATAATAGGGGACAATCAATGCGCTGTACCAAATACTGCACCCAGTGCTGATGCCTGGTGTGTTGTACCGGAACATTTTCTTGAATTGAATCCACTTCAATTCTCTTGGTACTCTCATGAGTTACCACCTGTGATGGACTTATTTGACTTAGTTGAACTACTCCCTTTGGATGTGCACTTCATGTTTGGATTCCACCCACTCTCCAATAATGATACACATAGAATGTCGTCTATGAACCAAATCAAATATGCAAGTAATAGAGCATCCCCAATAGTAAGATAAAATGTATACAATACTTCCTCACACAAAGTAACTGATACTACCCCTCAAATACGTTCTCACACAAAGCACTTGACATTATCTTTTCCATGGAACCTCCTACCTCTATCCAAAGATGCAGGCCGCATTCCGGAACGCGTTCCGGAACGCGATCCGGGATTTCCCATTAGGGTTTCCCGGAACGCAAATTTTTTTTGTTTTCTGTTTTTCAAACCTGCCAATATGGGGTATCATGTGAAAGGATTTCAAAAGAGCAGTTCTATTGCTTGGAGATAGTTAATCCCCAATATCTGCTAGTCACTTCAATCAGATACTGAAGCAAATTGTTTTTGCAGTTACGGATTTGCAGATATAACATTGGCTAATCATTTCATTTGTATCTGCTTCAGTATTTCTGCTGCTATTCATTGGTCATTTGGATTGCAACTAGCTGTGGATCCCTCCACAATGAGAAAAAAATTTGCAAATTTTTTTGCAATCCGGGACAGAGTTTCTGGTCCCGGATCGCACGATCCGGATCGCGATCCGCTGCAACTGAGCCTCTATCTTACACATAGAGTCACTTGCTCCAAACAACTTTCCAACTTAGAATTCATTTCATCATGACATCTATTTGTCTTAACACTATGTCATATGTAGACTTCCCAACTGGTGTACGTCTATCTTTCTTGAAGAAACCTGCTTCGCTTAAGAAGGCTTCACATTAATTTTCTAAGGATGATCAATAACCTATCAATTCATAAAATGAACCCAATTATTTTTCTAAAGGCCAAACAACAACTTGGATTGTTGATTTTCAACGACCAATCAACAACCTTGGCCTCCAAATCTTATAACATAATCTACCACATGATAGAACATGAACTTGGATAGATTCAAGAACTTGAAGAAACAACTTTTCTCCAACTCAAAACAGATCTTACTAGTAGAATTGATCTCACTTGATACCACCACATGAACAATCAACTATGACTTGGATGCTATCCAAGAATGATAACCACAACAAACAATCACTTCGAATAATCATGAATCTCAAGTGATACTAGTTCAGATTGACAAGAAAGTTTTTGCCACGTAACCAAGGTACTATGACTTGGATAGAAACCAAATTGATACAACGTAGAATGATGACCACACAGCTTGTCACACCTGTCACTTGTAACAATGAACTTATCATTTGCCACCATGATAAGAAATTGTGAATCAACGAAGCATCCTCGTGAATATCGATTTACCTATATTATATATAGACTCATAGTCTGTACTTCTCATGCAACTCCCTCTTAGAAGCTGCACCTTTGTCGATTCCAACCTTGACAAAACCTTGTCCAATCTTAGAACCTCTGAAGTTGACCTTCCTTCAGTATGTTGGTTGGTAGCCGCTTTTGTAGCTTCAGCGACACCATGATCGATGATTGTCTTCTCCTACCATCTCCCTCATCATCTTTCATGTAGTTTTCCTTTTCCTATGAGTTGACCCTTCCACTTTTGCGACGAAATTGTTCTGATTACTCTTGTGGATCCTTTCTTTTCCTTGCACCCTGATTGCAAAACGACTCCCAGTTGTAATGCTGATCCTAACTCTTGAGACCTTCTTCAACATGCATCAAGGTTCTTCCCCTTCCTAAACCTCAGTGATCTACACAACGATTGCCCTAGCAATTTGTGTATGTCCATGCTTCCTTGCATGTATACCAACTACTTTCCAAGTAAGCTTTGTATGATCCACTTGACTATGCTCTAGATTTGTCTTAGAAATCTCTAACCAACTACAGCCAATAATAGCATCCTTGCATGCAAGCCAAACTAGGTGATTTTTTTTTAGAGCCATTTTAATATGCTCCCATGATATGCTACACACTTGAGATGTACTTTTCAGGCTTCTGAACCTTTTGATAGTTTAGACATTAATGGCATCCTAGATGCCCTTGCAAACTAGGATGACTTATAGCCTTTCTCAAAAAGTGCTTTGGAAGACGTAAATGCCAGCCAAGGATGTCTACCGATACTAATATCTGCTGCACCAAAGGAAATAACGCACTGAATATAGACGATCAGCTGAAGATGGCCTCCAGTTTGATGGGAGCACAACGAACTCGGCCAAGACAATTAAATGCAGGATTGAGGGTTTACGATGAATTATGCGTGATGTCGGTAGAGATGTAAAAGTCTGGCCCAATCATGGTCCTGAGTCCAATACACCATGACTCAGTTGCATGCGTGGTAGTAGGTGTCATGAAAGTGGCGATGCTTACTCTATGGATCACGTATAGGAAGAGAGAGAGAGAGAGAGAGAGAGAGAGAGAGAGAGAGAGAGAGAGAGAGAGAGAGAGAGAAAGAAAGCTTTATTAATGTCTTTTCCATGCCAAAAGGCATATAAGACAAAAGAAGTACATGTCAAGTATGTGGTAACCATAAATGAAAAAACCTGTGCATGAAAATCATATGTATCCATGTCAAGAAGTCAGGACTGTCTTGATGCTGTAGAAGGATGTGATGCGAGCTGTAACATCAGTAAGCACTGGAGCATGCTGGCGTCGTCGATGAGTATGAGCATATGTAGTGCGTCTCTGTCTAGGAGGCCTGGTGGGACATGTAACTCTCATGGTCGCCTGAGGCTGGGTGGTACGTCGTCTCTGCGTCCTGGGTCTGGGAATGTCGTCGCAATCGCTGGCAGTCATGTCTGCATCAGAACGCGATCTCCTGCATGAGAAGAAGGATGTAATTTGGGATTGTGTCTGGGTAAGTTTGTTTGAATTGCCTGACATAGGTCGTGTCGTTAGAGGGACATCTCACGTAGCATAAGTGCCACACAACGGGGGTCCTCGTATGAGATAAGGGACCGCAGTGTAACATGTGTTTGACGAAAAAGGCAATGATATCGCCCTCTGATCTCATAGTAAACTGGACATGTGAATAGGAAGTGCTCCTTTGACTCGACCATAGCTAATGAGCACAACTGGAAAATCCGCTCCTCTCGCGGGGTGCACTGAAAGCGTCTAGTCTCAATAGCCAACTAATGTGAAGATACTCGAAACTGGCCCAACAGAAACCGAAGCCTGTGAGATAGTCCTGAGGTGAGGTAGTGTGGCAAAACTGGAAGTCCTGCTATGTCTAGCTCCAGAAAGTGTGTCCTGTAATAGTCGGGTTTGACCCCGAGCTGCCCCTGCCATGTCCGTCTCAGATATGCTCTATAAAGAAAGCGTCTGATGTACTCATGGGTGCTTGATGGAAGGTCTGTGATAGATATGCCAAGTGTGCCCAGTAGCTGGGAGGCTTGAGAGAACCATGATAGTCGATGTCCTTGGTCATAAAGGTGTCGTGATGAAGCAAGTGCCATTGTATGTATCTCTGCTCATCTGTGGGTAACATCATTATACGCTGGATATATAGGATAAGCTGGAAGATGGCGGATAGCTGTATGGGTGAACCGCGAACTCTGTCAGTATAATCTGGTGTGGGACGGACGGCTTAGCCCGTATCATCCGAGATAACATGAGAACCTGTAGTCGTGAAATATGGGCCCAATCCGATGATGTAAGACCCGTACACCGTACTTCTGCTGCATATAGGGTTGTGGGGGTAACGAGAGTATCAAAAAGTTGGCATTTACTCGAGGCATCCCGAATAAACCGTCTGAAACAGAAACGCTCTAACTGGACAAGGGAGGCATGGCCCTTCCCAAGTTTGGCAGAAGTTGCCTGTCGCATACCAAAGATAGGGCCTGTAAAGAGTACGCCAAGGTAAGTGTAGGAAAATACAACCTCCAAGGGCTGCCTGTCGAAGATGAGTTCCCGGCGCTGCATAAAAGCTCTCGATGTGTTGAAAACCATAACTTTGGTTTTCAATATGTTAACCCCCAATCCCCATCTACTGCAGAAAGCATGAAGGCTGTCGAGTTGTCGCTGTAATCCCTCTCTGGTAGAAGATAAGAGTTGGAGATAGAGAACAACCCTGTTTAACACTAATGGTGCTCCAGATATGATCTGAGATGCCGATGTCACTCCGAAAACATCCAAGGACTCTCTCATATAGTGCCATCACTGCCAAGATCATGTCAGTAGAAAAGCCGAGATCACGTAGCCGCTGGATGAGGAGGGATCGTGGAACAGAGTTGAAGGCTTTCCTGAAGTCAACAAAACAACAGTAGACCCGCTCTTTCCTGTGTCTAGCTTCCTCAATAATGGCCCGAAGAGTGAAGATATGATCTGTAGTGGAGTAGTGTGCCCTGAAACCCGCTGGCCCCCCAATGCATGTAATCGCCTGGACTCTGCCTGAGAACTGACTGCTGACTGGAGGATGGTGCCGTATAACTTAGCAATGATGTGCCCCACCATAATGGTGCGATAGTTACCAGGGTCCATGGGGTCACCAGTTTTGTGAATGGGATGGATGATGTTGGTACACCAGGAGGAAGGGAAGCCGGAGACAACTGCTCGATTGAGCAAGGTGGCTAGGGTAGGTGATAGTGTGTCTGCAGCATATGAAATGTCTCTAAAATAGTAAAGAAAAATAGACATGTGACCAAAGATCTAAAATGATTACAATGTATATATATTTGGTTGCAAATATAATGGTATGACATGTTGTCATCAATTGTCGAGGAGGTCGTCTATGAGATGTGTCTTCTCATGGTTTACATGTAATTGTAACGACAACATACCCCTCTAGATAAATGTAAGATGATGCAATCTCTAGTGGCTGTCCATCAAGGATAAACTCTTGTCGCTGCATGAAGACCCTGGATGTTTTGAAGACCAGAACCTTGGTCTTCGCAATGTTAACCCCCAAACCCCATTTGGTATTGTCTTTGTAGACCCTTTCTAATCGTGGAGACTAGAACCACATCATCTGCATAAAGAAGGATGGCAATCGAAATGTCACCAAGTTTTCAACTTGCACCATTGCACTGCTCAATGAGTTTCTCAAGGTCATCAGTATATAATCCGAACAGGTGGGTGAGAGGGAACAACCAGGATTCACCCCAATGTTGTTGCACATTTGCTCTGAGATGCCTGTCACTCTAAAATAGTGTTTCCACCCAGTTTAGAATCGACCTTTTTAGGATCGTCAGAATCAGCATGAATCGTGGTTTTGAACCGGGACCCCTCCCAAAAGAATCGAAAAGAATCGGCAAATTTTTTTGTTTTGAATTTTTTTTGATGTAATGCTAGAAAACATGTCAAGTAATGTCTAGAATGTCTAAAATGTTTCTAAAATCTTATAAATACTAGATTGTTACTGAAGACATGCATTTGAAAGTTCGTTGTTGCTTGTAACAAGCTGAAGCTTGAAAGTTGAAACTAAATTAGTGCTCACTATTCATAGAAAATCAAAATTAGAATCAGGATACTCCCATCAATGATCACACATTAGTAGCATATATATACTACAATGTATGTAGTAATTACTAAGTTGTAAGTAAGAGTAGTTACTAGTAAGCTAAGTACATTGGATACACATTTGAACTTTGAATCGAAATTTAAAAGTTACAACTTAATTGAAAAGCAAAATCAAGTAGCATTTGAGCAAACCTTAGAAACCCGTTCTGACCCTTTTGGGCCGCAACGTACAGTACTGGGTCGGAACGTTTTTTAATTAAAAAAAAATTAGGTTTCTAACAAGTTTCTCTTAGCTCTTAGATATGAAACGATGCTTCAGACTCTTTAGTTTCTGGCATTAATTTGTTATCAACATCATAGCGTATAGCATGGAGGACAAAGGTAAATGTTTTAAAATGTGAGGGCTGCTCCTGAAATGCAATACTTTTTTAACTTGTTGGGAATCAAGATAGACCCTATAACCAGTGATTCAAGAACTTGAACGCGATGAAGAGCAAGAGCGACAAGAGAGGATAGTGGACTTAAGAAGTGTACAAAGCGAGGTAGGAGAATAGGCAGTGGAGACAAATGCATTCAAGCTGACAAGATCTCGTATTGGAGGAGAGATAAAAAGGAACCTGAAAATTTATCTAGAAAGAAAGAGGTTGAGAACGTAGATGTGAGAGTTGATGGTCTTGAAGTTGATCGAGGATACTGTGACATTGCAGTCTGGCTGCCCGAGAAGAATTAGAGATCATAAGTGATTCTGAAACAAGCCAGCCAATAATCTTTAATATCTCGATTCCTTTGTTAATAAAATACGTATTTTTTAAAAAATGTTTTGGTCAAGTTCCAGAATAGAACGTGTTCTGGAACGCATTCCGTTCCAGAACATGCAACTAAGGAGCAAACAATGAAATACTAGGCTTTCTAATTGCTCTGTGGAGTGCTTGTTTCTCTTCTTGGTGTGTATGAGGGAGTGGATGCTCCAGTTCCTCTTAGAAGCTGTTGCGATGCAGTCTTGGACTCTCAATGCAATGTGCTGTAGCCTAGGGGTGCACCCTCCATACTTGTCCCACCAAGAAATTGGCCTCAAGTGGCCGACTCTATCCTGTGTTACGGCTCTCTGATATGTGAGGCGGTCTTTTCAAAAAATCATAAGCTCATCGTTGCAAGCCTGCTGCTCTGCAACATCTAGTATGATCCTCTGGAGGTATTCAAACCACCCATCCTCAAGCTCTGGTCATGGAACTGCTCTGGACCAAATTTCTTCCATAAAGGATGTAGTACATGGGCAGTTGCATGTAAAGGCCTATGAAACCAGTTCCATTTGCTCTCCCACTTGGCCTTTATTTCTTGAATCCTGCAAATTAAAAATTGAACGTCATTGATTTAGATTGAGAAGGTTCCAACTTCAAACTTGAGACCAGATTTGTAAAATGGAAAAAAGGGCCAAGGGGTGATAGTATATACTTGGCAAAGCTCAACTCAATGCACTAATCAAGCTACTCACCCAACCTATCCATAAACTCGTAGGGAAGGCCCATGGTGGACACCTCTCTATATGTGAGTCGCAGAATGGTGTGGAGTGGATGCAACCCAACAACAATCAATAGTCCGATAACAAAACGATAGTCTCAAATTTCCTAGATTGACACTCAGTCGATCCACTCCATTGTACCATAGGGTAGAAACAACCATCTATCTGAGGGTGTCGTGTACCTTTAGAAGCCGCTTCCAAGACCTTAGCCTATAAATATGAATGCAAACCTAAACACATTGCACAATGGACAAAAGCAAGACATGTATGAGTCATGAGGAAAAGCAAAGACAACCTAGACTTTAGATACAACTTACTAGGTCCAAGGGGCTGCTTATGCTTGAAAATTTAGAGCAAAATCAAGTGTCTCGACTCCTTTGTGAGTCGTGACCAATCAACCCTCACGACATGTAGATCTTCAAACTTAAAGTTCAATCTAGATGTGGGAATTGTAGAAATTACAATTTATTACGAAGCAGTAAGTTCGTAACTACTAACCTAGTTACTACTAACTAGGATATACTCAGTAGGTCGATGATGTGTGCAGCGCATGGAGTCCAAAAGGTAGTCGGATAAACTATGTACAAGATAATGTGACACTTGGTTATCCAAAATAATACCAAGTGGTAACAAACTACTAGCTAGATTCTACAATTTTAGCAAATGTATTTCGAATACTTAAAGAGCTCAATAACAACCTTGTCTCTTGACCTTCTTTTACTATGAACAATTTAGCACAACATTTGAGAGCCAAATAATGCAATGGCCCCAGTACTCAATACTGAAAATGATAAACTAATTAAATCATGAACCTATTGTTTTCTAGAAAGGAAGATTTTTTGTCAAGTTATATTTAACCTCTAATATGATACTATTGGGAGTATCTTAGACTATCCTAGCAATCAAGTGCAAAAATTGGTCAAGAAAATATATGACAAGTTTCAAAATACTTGAGAGAGATCATCTTGACAACTAAGTTTCGGTAGCTTCCCCACCAAGTAAGAACTCAAAAGCTAATGCAAGTTATTTTGAACCTTGTGAGTGAAATTTGTCTTATTGGTGATTTAGCCTAAGCAAAACATTGATCATTGCATTTCACACACAACCTTTGGCCCCAAATTATTCCACAAGCTTCTCAACTCTAGATGATTAAATTTGAGATTAATTCTATTCAATGGAAAGGACAATTTTACAATAGGAACTAGAAATTTTGATGGATTCACCAAAAATGGCTCTACTATGGGCTTGGATAATTTACTACACTTGTTCTTCATAGCTAGAAGTTCCTTTACTAGTTGTGCCTTCAAGGCCTAGATCATTAATTGTCTAAACATTCTCTTACTACTCTCACAAGTCATTGAGAGTAGCAAAGACAATATATGTAGTATAAATTTTTCTTGCTATCAAATTTGAATTACCAACAATTCTATGTTAGAAAGAGCCGTGTCTATGCAAATATTGTTCCATCTTTTTTATTCATGGTACTACATGAGCATTTCTTTTCAAGCAAGAAAACTGAGGAAGACTCACAAGCATCACTTTTATATCACCTTGCTCCCCTTGGAACGATTCCCAACCTTGCTATACTACAACATATCAGTTCTTATGCTACTCACCTGAAACAATGGTGCTAGGTGCCGATGTGTCGGATGGCTCTCAAGAAACATGGTGCCCACATCGATGTGTCGATGGCTCTCAAGAACATGGTGCCAACATGGTGCCCACACAGGAATATGATATGTCGCCTCCTAGTGTCACTCCAACCATCAGCCATGATGGTGCACCCGAATCGTTTCCATGATTCACGAACGGGCTCCAATTCTTTGGTTACATCCTGAACCTCCCCCATCAAATGTGTGATGCATAGGGACTCCATGTTAGGTCCATGGTATATGGCCCTTATCGCAGCAACACTCTCAAATATATCCCCCCAAGCAGGAGTTTTCGCTAGATGGAAGGGGAGGTCACAACGGTAGAAGAGTCTTCTAATAGGCACATCTGCCCCATGCTTGTTGTCACTCCGAAATGATTGCACATAATCTTTTCTACCAGTAACACCCCTGCGGGGGGGTCTAGAAGTGGAGGGGCCAGCTACATCTATGTGGTGTAGATGTGTCGGCCTATCTCATCCTGACTTGAGGTGGATGCATGATGCCTAGCAGCTGATCCTATTGCAACAAAAGAAATCGAAAAACATTTAATCACTACAGTCTACAAGCCAATCACATTTATCATGCACATTGCAAAATTCAGAATTCAAAAGCAAAAGTTCAAAGAATCAAATAACAAGTGTATGTACTATGATGCCCACTTGTAGTGACTGTCGGAGGAATGATCTCCTCTCTCTGAATCGCTCCTAGTCTTGCAATCATGCTCGATAGACCCGGAGGTGCCTGTGGGCATGCTCCGATCTCATAGCGACACAAACAAAGGAGGTGCGTTTGTGTAGCTCACGACAATAATTGCACGTCCATCGTTTTGTGCCCGAGCTACCGTATCCCAAAGCAACCGTGACATGATCCCATGTAGGATCTCTATTTCTCACCGTGACTCTCAACTCCTAACTCTCCTAACACTCCTCTCACCTCTATTACCTAAGTTCTAACTCTAAACTATAACACTCCAGGGCCCAAACCTGTAACAAAATTTTCATCATACTCCCCAGGTGGCCCAATTTTCCGGTTGAACAAAACATTACTACCATCTTCACAGATGTATCACAGTTCCTGGTTTCTTGCATCTATGGTTTATATTCAAGTCCACTATTTGATGCAAAATCGTTGAACTTATTGCAGTATCCGTATGTTTATAACCTCACTAACATGTAATTTTTTAAAGTTTCTAGAGATTTTCTGGTAAATAAATTCCTTGGCACCATGTTTGTGGGACCTACGTCTCCATATTGTAGGTTATAAGATTATTTGCTTCATTGAAATCATTTCTAGCTTTTTGAGCCTGGGATGATTCTAACTGTTTGTGAGCTGTGTGATTGTCAAGATTTCTAAACATCTCTTAACTCTAACCAAAATAAGGAATCATTTGCAAATGAGAACAATATTTTCAAGTGGATAGAGCTGTTGTTGATGCTCTGATTATCTTCTTGAGATTCATGGAGAATTCATATGCACTTTGTTTTGGAAAAATGTATGTTGCAGTCGTTCAAAAAGGTTGCAAAAATTATGCAGCGGCCATACTATATGGAGCCAAGAAAAGCAGTCGAGTTTGGTGTGGCTGATAAGGTATATATACTTAATGCTCTGGGTTGTAGTCTTATAACCATGTCATTGGCATTGAAAATACATGTTTATTCTGTAAAGCTTGCTTCTGAACTTCCTGATCTTACTGGAAGCATCCACATTATACACATTAAGCCTCAAGAACAAACTCCTGTTACTTCATGACTGAAAAATATGCTGCCTCATAATTGGCCTGGTCGATTAGATAGGACAAGTTGTGTTGCACACAGAATTGTTCTAGACAGGTTCAATGTACATTTGAAAGTGGCACATTCTATCTCATGAGTTGTTTCAATATATTATATAATGCATTTTGTTTCTGTACTGGTCTATCTCATGACAGTGTTTGAAAATATTGTATGACACATTGTTTTTCCGTACACGACAATAAATTATCTTAAGATAAGTAGCATCTTACGTCCTTAGCTTGGTGACACATAATAGTGTTCTTGTGTAGGAAGGGTGAAAGGGACAAGATTGTTCGTCCTTTATCATGCATCATCTCTGATTTCTTATTTTGAAGTAGCATGATATTATGTTTTATGTCAACAAATTTTTTGCAAAATATATTTTTGTTTCGTGAATTTGAGAAGTGTGTCGCTCGTATTTCATAATTGAGAGCATCTAGTATTGACAGCTTGCAAGGTTTCATGTTAAGCTATTGTGTACAAGCTATGGGCTTTATTCACTTGAATGCTATTGGATTCATAAAAAAAGCCTTTTTAATCGTGATTTGTTTTTTTTTTTTTTTTTGCATTCTTCTCTTCAAGCATGCTTTGACTTGTATCTTTTTGTGTAAGAAATTTTGTGCCAGTCGCCGTGTCCATTTTCATGTAATTTGTTCTATATACGACTGGCAAGCAGGTGCTAATATCTCAATTCCTGCAATTAATGGTACAATTCTTTGTAGATCTTGTGGCGTGGCCAAGAAGCGATGTCAGAAACCCTGACTCCAGAGCAATGGGATAAAAAGGCAGGGATACGTGTCCTAGAGCGTCCAATGACTTATGGAGCGGGGAACAGTGGCCTAGGTTGATCTATCTTGTTTGGCCGCGAGCCGGTGGGCCTTGTGGGCCTAGGCTTCACTTTCAGTCTTCCATAAACAAAGATCAGCTCTGTAGCATGCAACGGATGATAACCTTCGGAGCATAAGCACTCACTATTATGGTTTTGTTGGTCATGTATATAAGAGCTCTTAGGTCATGTCAAATAGATCTGGATGGGAAAAAGTTCCCTTGTGTAATAGCATCTCCTTTTTGGGAATGTGTTAACTTTTGATTTCTGATGAAGTTAATACTGAAGCGTATAAAAGTATTCCTTAAATTAATTGAATTATTGTGTCACAGAAGACTGAAATAATCATAAGATCCCTGTATTTAATGTACGGGCATTGTCCTGAAGATTACTGGTTGAATATTTGTAGAGACAACAGGGAACGAAATTATTAGGCAAGTAAAGGCACTTCCAGAACATCATGATGTCTTCTTTGTGAGAATGTGCCTTGACTTTCTGTGAAGTTGCAAGTAGAACTACATATAAGATGTGCTCCTTGAAGGTTCCTTCTTATTATAGATCAGTAACCTTTCAATCACCCGATCAGAGCTTTGTCGAACCTAGCCGTACTTGTCAAGAAAGTATGCCATAATTTTTTTTATTTTATCAAAAGAATTTGAAAATAGAATTGATTCTTAGTGGATGTGAACTGGTACCCTGACTCGTAAAAGCCTGTATATCTAGTTATGTTAGCTGGAGTTAGCTACTGGGCCTGCTTTTAGCTCTATTTACCTCATAAAAATCCTAACTCGTCAGTGCCACAATACCTGTATTTTTGTCCTTCATTCAGATTTGCAACAGTTCGATTAGGGGAGTTTTGACATGCTGAAGTTGGAGTAGTTTTGTGTGTGTTGTTAAAAACCCTATAGTTATGAACGTAGCCACGGCTGATCTAGATTTAGTCTATGAAAGCATCACATAAGCAAGACTTAACCCTAGAAAGCAGGAGAGAGAAAGCTTAAAGAGACTAAAGAAGGACACATATCATAAGCCAAGTAACAAATGACACAGAATCCCTACTTATAGCCAAGAGGAAGCCCTAAAAGGAAGCTTCCAGTGGCTAGGGCCAAACTGAGAGGGAAAATAGTGCGCCCTCCAAGAAGGCCCCCACTCTCAGTAATATGACCAAATAACCAATATAGTGAATCATAGGACCCAAGGCCAATAATATGGTCTAAATGTCAATAATAGGGCCCAAGGCCAACCATATAGTCTAAATGTCAAATAATGAATAAAAAAAAGGGCCCAAAGCCTGCCTATGCATAAAGTAAAGTAAATGTAAATGGACATGGCGAATGTAGTGAGCCAAGTCCATAACTCCTACAAATCAGCATACCTCTTGAAAGCTACCCCTCTAAATCAGAAGTTATTACTGATGTTATAGTAAGTGCTTTGGGGCTTATTCTGCGGGGTGAACAATTTGTGTGAATTCATGCATAGCTTTTCAAACAATTTTTTTTTTTCCATGAAATTTGTAGAGCTCCACTTGTTAGGAAATTTTCAGATTCATTTGAGACATGGAGAAAAGGTGCAAACATATGGTAACATTTTTTACCTGGTAAACAAGTATAAAGTCTCTTATCTGATGTATGTCACTGTACAAGGATTACGAGGGTTGCGATGCATCATAATTTTATGTTTTGCAGTTCAATCTCACCAGTCAATATACAGAAGTTCTTGTCCTAGTTCGTAGTGTAAACTGCAAGACATGTTACAACATAATGCAATGGAATCTGTGCACTGACTATACTGGTATCATCAGTTCACTTGTAGTGACATTGTTCTGATCATATTTTCACATTGGGGAACATGAAATGTGTTTCATTGACCTAATATTTTTTTCTGTAAGATGAAACAGAGGAACAATTGAAGGTTGGAGATAAAAGAAAAGAGGTGCTAATTTCTCATGGCTAGTATTTATTCATGGTTGAGAGGAGAAAAGTATAGGTTAATATTATGATTATCCAATCTCTAAGCAGTGTTTTGAAGGCGATGAGAGCTATAATTAAAACCATGTGTTCCTTTAGATGTGTCAAAAATGAAAAATTACAACAGATATCAACAATTTCTGTGAGCTATTTTTTAAGACACATTCAGGGGCCAACTTAGTAGTAGAGTCCAGTGTATGTCTGATTGTTGTAAAAGAAATAGGAGTTAGTTTGGTCTGATTTATCTTAAACGAGCTGAAACTGGCACCTAGCTCCATTCTGAACAAAATAACGAACCCAGTTGGTTAACGCTCCACGATCTATCCAACTGTCTCAACAAACAGTAGCAGAATTGTTTGGATGTCTCTAGAATGAAAAAATCATAATTTATCAAAGCTAGAATGTCATCAATATCAGAAGATAAGAAGCAAGGAAGTATAGTGCATTTAATGATGAAGGTGCTGAAAGATGCTAAACCTGAAATCAGATTTATGGGCAGGTAAAAGTTTTTTCCCTTAACAAGATATTATATAACTGCAAAAACGTCATCTAACATACACCTTGATTCTTTGTTTTGAGAATATGCAAAAAGGGTGTTGTAGACTTAAAAAAAGTGGAATTGATGCAATGAAAGCATATTCACTTTTTACAAGTACCTCATTCTAACTTTGTCTTGCAGGGGAAGGTGCATAATTGTCATTGATTACTTTTTTGGATGATAGGAGAGAATATTACAAACTAGATTAGCATTCAAATGTTTGGGTCGAAATTAAATAAGGACGATTTCCAATTAAAGGTGGATATGCCTAGCCATGACAATGCATATTGAGACACTTTCAATTGGGAGCACATCTATTTAGTGATTTTTAAAATATTTGGAAAATGGGAATACAAGATTAAGAAAAATAACACTGACAAAGTGGAAGACATGATGACCTTGGGAGAAAGCCCATTTACAAAGACATAGATTGATGATGAGAAGAGTATAATAAACCATGGAGCAAAGGAGATCTTGTACAATTATGGAGGAAATTCCATGACAAAATAAATTTTTTGAACTCATTGCAAAAATTTCATACTAGGAAAAATGATGTTCATTGGAAGACTTGATTGACTAGCAAAATGAACTTATCCCTCGGAGAGTTCTTGCGAATCGTGATGCGTTCGTCAGCACCGTTCCAACAAGCATTGGAGTATTCGTTCCTTTGCAATTCAACATCCCGAAGTCCTCTAGGATTTTCTGGGTGTATTTGGAGTGATGAAGGTAAAACTTACCTCCCTCATAGTCCCTGTCAATCTGCAAGCCAAGGTGTTGTAAAGCTACCTCTACAAGCTTTACTTCCGGCGCCATCGGCGCCAGCTATGTCCCCGGCGCCAACAACGCCCCTGCTGCTCCCGGCGCCGCTCCCGGCGCCACTGTGACCAGAATCCAGCCGGCGCCAAGTTCTTATGGCTGAAAATCTTTGATCGGTTCTAGCAGAGTCCAGAGAGCTTAGATCGATGTGCAATCACCTCACACGATCTAGGCATGATTAAAGGAAGCCTGGGGATCAATAAAATCTAGAGAGAGAAAATGACTTTCTAGAAAGAGAAAATCCTAGAGAGAGAAAAACGTGCTTTACCAGCTTGGGTAGAGTGCTTCGTATGAGGGGGGGTGCCGAATCACACCAATACTATAGGGGAGTGCGGGTTGCGACTCAGGGCGAGCTCCAACCAAGTCTCAGTCTCCCTTGCTGGAATGTTGTCATGGCTCTCGCCTTGGCATGCTAGCGCCCCGGAGACGAGGGTCGGTCACACACTTGAAATGTAACCTTCTCAGATTTATCAATAAAGTGGGATTTTCCAAAAACTGACTCTGATTACCTTCTGGGTTTCAGTGTTCGGTAAAAGCGCCAGTTGTAAGGCCGCTTCCAAATTTTTAAGTGGCACATAGCTGAGGGTCGTATCCCGGGACGCCAGCGGTATGTCGTCGGGACCATTCGGTCCGTGGCGCCAGCGGTATGCTGTCGGGACCATTTGGTCCAGGAACTGGTTGTTTCCATATCTGTCGCGGCTTGTGGTTCTGAGTGTTCCTTGTATGAACGTGAATGAGTTAAGCTCTTGGGAAACGGGCTCTAACCTGTCGGCTGAGTTGGATGGCTTGCTTGGGTGGAAGTTACCTGTTTATGGCTGTCCAGTCTGGCATGGCGCCAGGTTGGCTTCCAGCGCTCGTGACGAAGCTTTCAGTTGGTTAAGTCTGATGTGAGTCAGAGCGCTTGCTTGGAAGAAAACCTATAAGGTTGTCTAGAGACAGGTTGACTCCCTGGAAGTAGCTCAATCTTGTGGTCTACTGACCTAGACGGTGGTAAACCATGAGGTAATTCAGATGGAAAAACATCCCTAAATTCATTTATGATCTGTTCTTTCACTGCTTGTTCATGACCTAAATTTACTGAGTTAAGAATTGCTAAGAGTTCATAACCATTTAGATTCATTTCAGGAACATTCACAACTGGAATAGCACATATTTAAAAAATTTCATACTCTGAATAATCCAATGCTTCCATTTCATTAACTGTAGAAATTTGATCCAATGGATGTACAAAATTGCTGCCAAATAACGTAACTACCTTATCACCCTCCTTAAAAGTGAACATGCTTCTCAAAATCAATCAATAGAGAAGGCGATTTACTAAATAGCCACTCATAACCTAAGATTAAATCAGTACGGGCTAGGCCTAAAACATGAAAATTAACTAATTCTGTATGTCCTTGCATCAAAACTGGGAGCTTCGGGACTTTTACGTTCCAAGTCTCCAACTCTGCTCCTGAAGCTAGATAAACTTTATATCTATGATTGTTGGCTTCAGTTTCCAAGCTGAGTTTCTGCACAAGACGAGAATTAACAAAATTATGAGTTGACCACTGTCCAATAGAATACTCACTTCTTGATCTTTAACTGTGCCAATTAAACGGAAGAGTCATTAGGCAAGAAAGAAGTTGTACTGAAAGAACATTCACACTCACAATCAGTCAGGTGAATTTTCAAAGTCTTACCATTGCCTCCTGGGATCTCAATCATATGGACAGACATTTTCTTCCTTTTTGGACAAAATTTCATCATATGTCTAGGCTTCTTACAGACGAAACATAAGTTCTCTTTCTTAGCCTTTTCTCGGGACATAGATTTCTTAAATCTCTTTCTCTTCGGCTTCCTGGGTTCCGATGCTGCTTGATCTAATTCGTCAAAATATTTTGCTTGGTCTGGACCACGCTTCTTACCCTTCTTGGTTTTCAAAGTGGTTGGAATTTGCGCAAACTGCTTCCTGGATGCCACCACTGTGGAATCATATGCTTTCGGAATCCGAAATGCATCCTCGAGGTTTTGAAGCACATTTCGCCTACAATCGTTCTGAATATCGGTTGGCAAACCTAGGACAAACTGCCAAAGTGCCAACTTCACATTGAATGATGGAACCCTCTTCCATAGGTCCATGAATTTCTGGATATAAGAGTCTAAACTCTTTGTACCCATCCTACAGTTCACGAACTTCAGGTAGTAGTCAACGTCATCAGCAATTACGAAAGCTTTTTTGAAAACTTCCGCAAACGCATCCCAAGTAGTTGGCTTGACCGATAAATCTCGCCACCACGATGATGTTTTGCCATGTAAGAACAGCGCGATGCTTTCAATTTTCTTCTCATCAGGAACTCCGTGCAGATTGAAGTAACTACTCCACTTGGCCATCCAGTCCTCGACGACTTTAGGTTTCTTCTCCTTCTTCTCCCCTGCATAAACCTCCGGTTGAAAACCGAGACTTGGAGAAGACATCAACTACTTAAGTCAACCGAACCTCTATTCGCTGATCTGTCATTTGATTACGATTATTCATATCATTGAGTGCCGTACTCAACTGCTGACAAATCACCATGTAAGATAGTGCACCTGGATTTGCAGCTTGATTTGAAGTTTTTTCGGCCATCTCGATTTATCTATCCTAGAAATTACTATACTTAGTTAATATCAAATTAACTTATAGTGAAGCACAGTTGACCAAAAAACCGCAAAACTCAAAATGATCCCCTTATGGATTTAGAGAAATCCACCCCCAAAAATTCACCAAAATTGGTCAATTTTTGACTTCCTACAAACCCAATTGCTGGAATTCTTGGCTCTAACTTCTAGGACAGCTTCAAAAGACTATGATTCATCTTTTTTCAGCTTTGATTGATGTTCAACAACCTCCTACCATCCAATTTCATGAAAAAACAAGCAAAAATCATGCATTTTGGCCCTTTCTAGGGGTTTTCACCTTGACAAATTGGAAACTAATGGCAAACCCGTTTTTCTAAACCACATGCGATCCTATTTACAGAGTTATAACCATCCTATTGATCTGAACTTGCCGGATTTTGAATTCTACAATCATTTTTGTGCCAAAATCATGGAAAACAAGCCAAATTTGGCCACAAAAGAGCCTAGAATCCAAAAACATGGGAAGATCCAACATGCAACCTGAATTTCAACTACTTCAAAGTGAATTAACTTGCTAAAAATTTCAGATCCATAACTAGTTTTGAGCTACACATGCTAAAACTCCAAAAAGACAACCAAAATTGATTTCCTAGCACAATTCTCCATAAACCACAATGAATTTGAGAGAGATATGGATCATGAAAATTGAAATTGGGAAGATCCACCAACTTGAAACCTTGCACCTCTCCAGGGAAGCTCCTTAGATCTTGCTTACAAATCACAAACACAATGATAACACACTATGGAGAAACCACCCAACCAAGTAGAAGCATCCAATCAAACTCTAGAAGCCTCACCCCCAAGCCAAGGAACAAGAAGCATGAATATAGAGTGAGAGCCTGGCAATGAATCCAAAACCATGATGAGGAGTAGGGCGAGTTTGGACCCAATATATAGTGCCAAAAACAACTTGGGCACATAGCCATGCATAGCCCTAAATTCCTATACATAGTTTCACCTAGAATAGAGTCCTAAGCATGGACCAACTATTCATAGAGTTGTTGTTGATAAATCTACACATGCATACACTGTCTCATACCTTGTCTAAACTCCATTTATTGTGTTCTGGGCCTCACAAGGATATTAGTTACTTTCGGGTCATGTCCAGTATGACGTGGCATAACTAATAGCTTGTTTCATTGGAGTACTGTCGTGTATCCAAGACTAGGAGTATATTGTATCCTATGTACTGGTCATGGACATAACACACCTTGTGGCATGATCATGAGATTTAGTACCTCAATTATACTCTTGAGTCCTTATTCTTCTTAGCAAGCATATCCTTGTATAGTTGTACTCATCTTTAGCCTTCTCAAACATTGTCATAACCTTCTTGCTTTCGATTCAAATCGGCTAGCTAGGTTCAAATCTAAAAAATGGTTCAAACCTCTCTTTTTTTTTGTTTGTTTTATAATGGGGGATTCTATTAATGGAGACTAGTAAGTTCTAACCATAAAAAGTTACACTAATCAATAAACAATATGGTCTTGTACTCATCATTGGGCCAGTCATGGTCTATGTTGCATCGAACCGCTTCAATCCAAGGAGAAAGACACTGACTCAATCTAGTTGAGGAAGAGAAAGTACAAGACATACCATACCTTACATGCCTGGGAGAGGACCACACCATATCCACACATAATACTCCAACCTTGACTTCGTCATGGATTATGCCCCACCATAGACTCTTTATAAAAATTAGATATGTGACAATTATGACACATTGGAAAAGTGGCATCATGTATTAATCGCTAAACAACCATCTAGAACAATCTCAAGGTAACTAACATTAATAAACTAGTGCCTCGAGGGCTCGAGTACACCCCTCTTATGGTCCATATATATGTAATAACTTGGTACTTGCACCTTTGTTGAATGATACTTCTTGATGACAATAGGCCATATTATAATAGTTTATGTACAATTCTAGCATCATTACACATCTTATTGACATGCATAAAAACCAACCATAAACTCTGACACTCTAATGCGTACATACTCATTGTTTTAGCATAATCATTGACACCTAAGTCACACACTAATTGAACATAGCTTTAATTGAAAATATAGAATGTCTTTAATAGTCTCTGGTATCAAGTCCCACTACTACTTGGAACACAAAAGGCAGAGCTCCAAATATTTATGTGCCCATCAACTTCATCTCCAATCATCAACAAAAGCTTTGTTGAAACATATCATCACAATTTGCTCCTAAATAGTTGGCCCTTTTTGCCTAACTACTTCACCTCCCATTGGCTCAATATCATCTTGAATTGCAAAATTGAAATATATCTATACCAAAATAGACATTGTTGTTTCCAAGCATTTGAGATTCAGTTGAAGAAGTATTGTTGAGGTTTTGATTTAATTTGCAAAAAAGCAAGAATGCCATTATAAAACTTTAATATGGTTTGCATTGTTGGGTTAGATCCATTGTTGAGGTAGAATGGCTAATATCAAAGCCTAATTGTGAGATGGCAAAGTTACATTCACTATACGATCTTAGGATTTGTTAACATGTGGTGCTACTAGCAATGCGACATTTGTGCTTTTAATTGGTTATGTGAAGTTTACCTTCACATGAAATTTAACTAAATTTTTTCTCTCTTAAAGAGATCTGCCAAATCGATAAACATTTCAATCAATCGCAACAGACAATTCCCACAAGTGAAGAGGAGAGGCCTAAAGCTGATGTTGAGTTCTCATATTGTCAAACATAAGGGAGTCAGAATAGGATAGCATGCATGTCAAAAGTATTTGAATATGGAGTGTGTATGTTGGAGAAAAGAGTGATTGCTATTTCTAGGTCCCAGATCCTGGGTGACACTGCTGATTTTCCAAGTGTTGGGCACTCATGCATGCACGAGCTTGTACAAGGTTCACAAGCCAAAAATGAAAATCTTCATGGAGAGTTCTGTTCTCAATTGTAAAAAATGTCAATAACTCCATAAAGTGAAACACTGGAGAGCTAGTGATTGTTGCATTGATGAAAATCCGTGATACAATGTGAAAAATTATATATAGCCAGTCTTCCAATATTTAATAGGGGTAAGGATGCAATTTGAGTGATTATAGATCGCCTAACATAATATAACGTTTATCTTGGTAAGTAGTGCAAATACATTTTAAGGGGATTAGGCGTTACTTGCACACTTATTTAACCTATATAGTCTCCCCAATAATGTGGTGAGTACCTGTGATGGTCAAATCATTCAGATTGGAAATCAAAGTAAGTTGAAACTTACATGATGATCCACGAATCTGATTGTAAGGGACTAGCTAGACTATTAAAACATACTCAGAGCATATGTATTTGGTAACAAGCAGATTGGAAAACTTTAGTATCTTTCACCAATACTATTCGTTTTCAAAATCTGTAAGCATTTTGCCTTTAAGTGCAGCTCCTTTACACTTACGTAGGTCATTTGTGGAGTATGGCTTCGACTCTTCGAGCTATATGAGTACTTAGGCATCATTCAAGACAATCTAATTAGTTATGAGACAAGTTATCATGTGAGCACAATGATCTTCTAGTCTAAGCCATGAGCCTCAATGATGGGACACAAAGGCTATTGTTTAGAGGACAGAACAAGGGTTCTGATAGAACCCCAAGCTCGAAAGTGAGCAGGGATTTGCTTCACAATTGGGTGATGACTTGTGTGTCCAATTATTTTTCTAGTGCTCAGTTTGGACCTGTCATTTTAGAAAATGCGGACAATTTCCTAAAACTTCATGGCTTCTCCTAGAACAAACAATTCTAGCAGGAAACCTTCCAAATCAACTCAAATAAATGATGAAAGAAATCTCACTCACACCTTCCATGTTATGGCCATATTCGTTAAGGACCTGGAATAGTCCTAATATGGTAAACCAGCCCTCCAGTGTTCGAGATTATTGGTCATGCCTAGATTTTATTCCCCCCACATCGAGGCTTGTTGGTAACTAATGACCTTGAGAGGACCCAGACACTCTGATTGAGACATATGGAGTAGTGCATGTACATGTAACTGATATAGGCATGAGGTATGCATGTAGAGCTGTAACCTATTTATAGTTGACCTGCATGGGGATTGCATGGACTCGTGCATAGGATCCTACTCTCTATATATTGAGGTAGTGATTATTCTGTCAACGACTTGGTCTAGGTTACCTGTTGGGCTCTTCTTCTCTTGTTGTCACATTTGGCATGGCTTGGGGGCTAGATCCAGGAGGATTCTCTAGGAGGGATCTAGGATTGGTTGGGTGGTTTTGCTCCACAGTCTCTCTTGTGTTTTCCTATCCTCATCCTAGGGGATTGTCCCTAGTGGTCTTTACATTGGTATCAGAGCCCGACTAAGATGCAGTTTTTGGATGGGATAGAGAGAAGTTCTACATCAAATCGGAATGGGAACACACTTGGATTTACATCCCGAACGGTGTATTGTTTTTTCAAGGAAAATTGAAAATGGATTCACTAATTCTTGGTTGTGGCATGCTTTTCAAACTTGGTGGTAGAGTGCTCTTCTCCTTGTTTGATTTTGTTAGGGATGCTGTGAATTAGTGTGGAATCCATTCTTATTTTCCGAAGCCTTGGAAAATTTTTCGTTTGAAGTAGAATGATCTGCTTAAATAGATTAACTTTCTTGTTTAAATCTGTTTTTCTTAGATGAGTGATTTGCATGAATCCATAATGTTTTGGACAGTTTGATTCAGATTAAGTAGCAGGCTATTTGTTGATAGATTGACGAGGAATCGATTTATTCTGGATGAATAAGCTGACTGCTACTGGAAATTTGAAATTACGGTTTGCATGAGAGGATTTAAGGTTCTTAGACTAATCCTCTTGTGAAGCATGTAAACTGTACATAGATTGGATACTGTAAATTAGTGACTCTCTAAACTGTGGCAGATTTAGACTTTTGATAGTGGATACATGCAATCTGGTTCTTGTGGAGTAATTTTACCTTTCTAGCTGAGCCTGTGAATCAGAGTTGATGCATGTAAGATGTGACTCTGGTTTTTGTGCCATGAACAAGCCTTTGGGTTTTCTCAAACTTGTTTTTGAGATTTGAAACTTTGGTTTGCTTTTGAAAGTTGTGGGATAGCGGGTGCTAGCTCTGCTGTGGTCTTCTCAATTTATTTTTTTTCTGCATAGGAGTTGCGGATAGAAAACACCATGAGCTAGGAAGTAGTCAGGCTTTGTTCTGCCTGCATGTAAATTTAGAAGGCAGTAGGCAGACCGTAGCTGTTTCTTTGTCTTCTGAAGGACTTTCCAGTTGTGGAGTGCAGACAGAAGATGCATCTGCTAGATTCTTTGAATGAATAATCATGCGTCTTTCACTTACTTTCTGGAGAGGGTAAGGTCATTGTAAAAAAGATTTTTGAAGTGAATGTGGGAAGTGCTTGAATAATGAGCAGCATACATTACCTTGGATCTCAGACTTGGAGGTAAACCTGACCACGACCGGTCACTGTTGGAGATGGTAGCCTTTTCCCTGCAATGGAGAACGGTGGAGACCTTTCAATGGATCGTTAATGTGCGATTCGGAACCTTACCGTGTTTGAAATCTCTATCTCGCGGATGTGAATCCCTCTCTCGATGGTGCAACTGCCTGCATCCCCGATTTTGTGTGTATGGCAGCTGGAAACTGATTTTGTGTGTATGGCGGCTGGAAAGACACAATACCTAACTTTTGATGTTAGGTTTTTGAGAGGCCTTTATTGGCTTTGCATGAAGTTTTTTTTACTTTTTGCTTTCCTCTGGTTGCATGGTAAAACATGTGGATGAAGGTCTCAGTTAGTTCACTGAGTTGTGCATGATGGTAGCCTTATGGTTGCATGGATTCCATTGTTTTTGCAAAGGAGGTTGGAGCATTTGGGAAATGCTTGGCTATTCGTAACAGTTTTATGGTTACGCAACCCGAATTACCTATACTCCGAATTCTTTTTCGAGGATTTGTTGAGAAAATAAATTCTATTATCCTAATGTTTTGCCCATGTGATTGGATCCATGGATTTAGGATTGGCAATAGAATTTTTTTCATGGTAATTTTTTTTAGGAAAGTACCCAGTTAGTGGAATTTTGGGTTCTTGGTACTGGGCTTTTTATCGGTTTAACTCTGGAGTAGCAATATTCCAAATTAATTGAGTTAAATGATATTTTTGGTTCTCCCTTTTGGACTCAGTGTGCACCGATAGGCTTATCTTAAACTATTTTGATCTTTAAAGATAAGGCAAATTAAAGCTTTTCATATACTTGTTAAAGTGAATAAATGGAATAAGGTCGTAATTTTTGGGAGATAGCTCTATATTCGATTAAAAAAACAAGTGTATCAAATATCGTAAAGAGTATCTGGATCCAAATATTATTGATTTTTCATTGATTCAGGCGACTTTAACGAAGTGATGAAAATAAACTGGTGTGGTCAAAAAGGGAGTAGCCTAGCATTTACTTGTGTCAGTAATTTTCGGGGACCTTCTCTAAAAGAAATTTCGGGTGATCGAAAAATCTAAGGGAGGAAGAAAATGAGACACCTAAGTAGGTAAATGTGATAGTGTTGTGTAATTTGGGTTGGTTAAGAATCCTTGTATGGAAATTGCATAGCACCGATTTTTTGAATTCATTAAGTTGAATTTATTTTGAATATCTATAGGACCATAAGTTGACCCTATTTTGTTATGGAAAATTGTGACATGGAACGAGAATGACACTTGGTTCACATTCGTATTGTAATGAACCTTATTCCTAATAGTTGTAACTCTCAGATGATAGGAAGTTGGGAGTATAGTACCAGCCAGATGGGTTGTTTATGTGACGGTAAAGCCATGTGCGGATTCTTGTTAAATCATAATTTTGGTAATAAATATATTGCAATTCATTTGGAACAAATTTGGGGGTACTCCAGTACTTGGTGGAATAGATATGTGCATATCCGGTATTGGAAATCCAAATGAAGTTATGAGATCTCTGGATTATCAGATAATGCGGTTAAAGATCTTTTTGAAAATTGGATCCTATATTAGGTATAGGATGGTCAGATAGTCTTTTTGATTTTCTGTTGATCAGATCTAAAAGCAATGGACTTTCTTGGAGAGAAAACTGATGGTATGGGACATTAGTGAGTTCAAAGAAAAAACTATTGTGTGAGAATGATCTGTAGGCCAGTGGTTAGTATTGACATTTATAGTAATGCTAACAGTTGAAACCATTGGTTAAACTTGTTTAGGGTATTTGGAGAGGTTATGAGATATAGATCCGGATCCCTCAATGGTATCTCATAAATTCCAAATCGGAAACCCTTAAAAGCTATTTCTCTTTTAATTTTAAACCTCTACTTTTTAGAAATTTCTTATATACGAGACAATTGGATTGAGATTCATATAAATCCTTCTAGTGTAGAACTAGGTTCTGAAGGACCGTTTAAGTTATATGAATTCGTGCATCCATTTCAAGTTTGTGAATAAAGCTCATAATCAATTGATGTTTCCAATTGATTAAGTGGAATTTAGACTTCCTGAGCCCAAATTATTATCTCTATTTGATAGTTGATTATTGAGAGTAATGTTTCTATCACTCGGGATAAGATATTTTATGATTTTAAGGAAAAAGTCCGGTTTGTAATAGTATTGAATACTCAATACCTGACTTTTTCGAATCTTTGATATCTTATACGTTGTCTCTTGGAAACTTTTTGATCGAAATTATGAAATTTCTTTTAAAAGGGGGAGAAGAAAGTAATAGGAATCAGACTTTCATGGGATCAACCAGTTGCATAGATTTCTTTTGAGGAATCCAGTTTGTGTGCAATGGTGGAACTATCCAATGTGAATAGAGAAAATCTCTAGTGATTATTTTGAATAATCTGGAACTAGAGGAGATTAGGGGGTTTTTGAGCTATGAGATATTCATGAATATGGGAAGTAATGTTAAAGATTAAATTAGGTTCACTGATTGGCTACCAAGGGCTACCAAATACCATTTAGTTATGGATTGGATCAGTGGAATAAAGCTTTAATCTGAACCTTTTGTCCAAAGATGTCTGTATAAGTCAGCCTAATCTTGGTTTGTGCACTAAGATCTGAAGTAGGTTGATTGGATGAAGGGATTTTGTTGATAAAAGTATGATGGTTGGAAAACTTATGATGTTGAATTATTTATTTTCAGAGATTTCCCAGATATGTTATTTACTCAAGAGAAATAGAAACTTTTGTAGCTGAGTCACAAGATTCTCAATGAGATATATGAGTAACATATGCGAATTTTGGAGGAATCTGCCGGATAAGGACATATGTGTTACTGAGTCATAGTGAGATTTTTCTCATATGTGCATGATTAATCTTGTGTGGATCTACTATGTATTCCTGGTTACTAAGGTTATGTGGTGCACTTAACCTAGTTGTTGAACATAGACATGTGATCAAGTATTGTGTTTGACAACTACTTGCAGAGTTAATAGATCTGTTTTGATAGATCTATAGGTTAACTTAAATGTGATTTGGATATGGATCTAAATGTGGTGTTGTATAGTACAATTAAGATCTGCACCTAGACATTTATGATTTCTAAGTCATGAGCAATTAACTTGAGTAGTTGATTTACTCCTGTGGAAGTTAATTGGTAAAACGGACAATGTGAAGAGAATTCACCAGAAACTGTTTGTTATGTGTGTATTGCTTGTAAGACACATAATTTGTGAGTCATTTGGATTCATCTGGAAAAATTGTGTGCATAGGATACTGAATTCTTGGATGAGTATTTCTCAGTTGAGAAATAGACATAACACATTAGTGATTGTATTCCTGTGAGCTCAATTAGATACCGGATCTT
The DNA here is from genome assembly GCA_029204225.1 of Diphasiastrum complanatum. Taxonomy (NCBI): domain Eukaryota; kingdom Viridiplantae; phylum Streptophyta; class Lycopodiopsida; order Lycopodiales; family Lycopodiaceae; genus Diphasiastrum; species Diphasiastrum complanatum. Next base: position 28,063,868 of record CM055102.1, on the reverse strand, counting down.
AATAGTGCCAAGAATGGTAAACTGAATTTTGAGAATTCAACAGAACTTTGTAATCACTAGACGTTGTTCTAGGAGATTGTATAAAGTTTATATTGTTAAAGATGAATTTCATAAAAGTCTTTAATTACCTTGTTGATTGTTGAATTTGGAACTCATCATCTGGTAAAGAATCAGATTGGAAGAATATTCTTGAAATCCAGTATTTTTCCTTGTGAAAAATATTTCAGAACGATTCTTATATTTCCTGAGTTGTATGTTGTACATCAGTTTTGTAAGAGACAGATAAATCTATTAAGATACGGATAGATGCTGATTTCTTGCATATGATGCTAGAAATGGGGCTGTTAACTCATTAGAGTAATTGCAATACTCTGGTTTGAGTTATGATTGTCTGAGACTTGATGGATCTCCTAGAGATTTTAGATGACTGAATTGTGGTATTTTAGAATATTTGGATATTCTAAGAATACTGGTATCAAGAAATGTAATTAGGATTACATGAAGGTGATGAACTTTTCTTTTGTTGTAGATCAACCCATTTGGAAGATTTATAGCTTAGTGTATCTTTTGGAATTTGAATTAGTATTCATGAGTAGAGGCAAGCAATTAAAGAAATGTTGCATCTCTGAGTGCTTATTCAGATGAAAAGATCAGACTAAGAATAATGGTTCATGGGTAAGATTTGAAAGCTTAAGGAATAGTTTCATGTTTTCTTTTTTCCGTTCTGAAGACAGAACCTATTTAAGGGAGGAAGAATGTTATGGCCATATTCATTAAGGACCTGGAATAGTCCTAATATGGTAAACCGGCCCTCCAGTGTTCGAGATTATTGGTCACGCCTAGATTTTATTCCACATCGAGGCCTGTTGGTGACTAATGACCTTGAGAGGACCTAGACACTCTAATTGAGACATATGGAGTAGTGCATGTACATGTGACTGATATAGGCAGGAGGTATGCATGTAGAGCTGTAACCTATTTATAGTTGACCTGCATGGAGATTGCATGGACTCATGCATAGGATCCTACTCTCTATATATTGAGGTAGAGATTATTCCGTCGACGATTTGGTCTAGGTTACTTGTTGGGCTCTTCTTCTCTTGCTGTCACATTTGGCATGGCTTGGGGGCTAGATCCAAGAGGATTCTCTAGGAGGGATTTAGGATTGGTTGGGTGGTTTTGCTCCACAGTCTCTCTTGTGTTTTCCTATCCTCATCTTAGGGGATTGTCCCTAGTGGTCTTTACATTCCATATGCCAGCTAACGCTTGCAGAGCACCACACTCAACATGGTGAAAGCTTTCTCATGCAATAGATGTCTGCCAAAGCCCACTCTCAAAAAGAAGGATTTTCCCACAACAATCAAAGCAACTTCAACCTCACAAAACAAGATTTGCAACTACTTTGCTTTTTATACAACATGGAGCCAAAATAACTAAGTGGTCTTCCCCTTCGCAACCCAACACCTGTTGCTGAATGATGGGACAAAATCTCAACCTCATCTCACAGCTGAGCTAGCTCATCGGTTGTTCGTGAATTAGAAAGAAAGGTCCAAAGCCCACAATAAGTTTGAACTTGCAAAAAGAGAACAATGGCCCTTCATGGAAATCGGTCTTGAAGCAAACAAACTTACACACAGTTGTGATGCTAAAATGCACGCTTCAGTCGTGGACATGGGGGCATCTGCCTTTGGCATGGTGCAAAGGTCGAAACCACAAACTGAGGCCAACATCAATCTATGAGCTTGCCAGCCCACCTAACCTTCAACATTATGATTCAAGAAGTGGCCTTCAACCTTCCAAACCACTGGTGACTGTGCAACTTAGGCAGACCATGGTAAAAAAATCCCAGAACAGGTGCATCATTTTGATACCATGATGAGCACATTCAATCTGTGTCAAAGGCACTGTTACACATGAATGTATCTTCTTGGTTACAAGGAATTTGGTCAGAGATACGGTAGTATGGACCATATGTAAAAGAAGAAAAGAAATAGTTTATCCAAAACACAACATGTGCTAGATCATAGATCCAATAGTCTTCAAATAGGAAAAAGTCAAACCTGAAGAATTCTTCATTCCATTTTATTGACTGAAAGCCTAACCTATTACTTGTAAGATGTATGGATAGCTTAAAAGACAGGATTCAAATTCAATAACAGGAAGATCACAAGGATGACTTTCATAAACCCCAACTAACACCAGACCAGTCAATTAGCGACCAAAAGCTTTAGTGATCATGTGATGATATAATTGCAGCTTTATCCCTGAAAATGACATTTGAAAAACGTAAACTGTGGTAACTAGCTGTATCAACTAACTGATAAGTATCAGTACATCAATCATCTGAACTATACAACTGTATCATACAAATTCCATGCGGAAGATTTAAAGCATTCTCAAATAGGATCCTAATAAAATTCGAATCCAATCTGCAGAAATTTTGAAGCCCTGCGCAAATAACAAATCATAAGTTTAAGAATAATCATTGCCAAGTTCGTTGCAATTCACATCATAGCATATATACATAACAAGAAATCTGTGAAAGACTTACTGGATAATAGTATATCTTACCAACTAGGTAAGTTGCCCATACCGAGACCATTGCAAGTCAAGATCAATGCTTTGAACCGATGCAGATATTCCTGCAAACAAGCATTTAAACATTGAGTAAAATCTCAATAAGAAGTTCGTGTAAGTGCTTATTAAAACTTGTCCAGCTTTATATCTAAAGTAGCAAGGTACATGAACAAAGTCAAATTGAAGAGGATAGGAGAAGTGTGCATATCAGATTGAAAGTATTTTCACACTACCAAAGCAACATAATCTAGATGAACACCTTCACAAGCGAATTCCGTAGTCAACCAAAAAATTCGAAATTTGAATAGACTAAGGAGTTTAATGAAGTTCACTTACTACAACACTATATTCTTGCACATCAAGTTCGTGACTCATGTCATGTTCATGGCGTTTCAAGGGGTCACTTAACACTGTTCAAAAGCAAGCACCACAGTCAAGAAGTGTTGAATATTGTATTTCAAATCAAACTTCACTAATAAAATAATCATGTCAATAACCCCAAAGGAAAGTCAAGGCAAGGCGAAAAAGATCCAAAGAGGATGCCTTGGCATGAAATAAGAGAGCACACACTCAACCTGTGTAGGCTTCATTTATCTCCTGAAACTTCATTGTTGCTGCATTTTCCCCGTTATGTTTGTCTGGATGCCACTTCTGTGAAAAACAACAAAATCATTGAAAGTTTACTGATTGCTTTCCAGCAAAGTGTGCCCCGACTATTTAAACCTTCTGAGAAGACCATTTGTTGAAGCAATTGCTTGCATAGTTCGTCGCCTTTACTTGCCTTAAACCCTAGAAAATCATCTAAGAACATCCACAAGAAGTACAATTCAATCAAGGACTCCATGGTATCAATAGGGGTTGTTTCAGTCATGGGCATGAGCTGCCCATGCACGATCTAGCAAAGATTATGGGGTCCTACTCAGTGATGATGATACATCGATTTAAAACTAGGTGAAGAGAAAGATTACTACAATGGCTTTGGTTGAAGGCCACCTTATTTTTTGTTGCATCTGCATGCAGGCATAGCCATCATGCATACACTCTTCTGATATTCATCAATGAATCACTACCTGTATGATGTCATTTGTCATAGAGAATCCATAACAACCCAGTGCGCACCATGCTGAGTAGCCAAGCTAGACCTATGGTGAATGTGAAAGGGCCATGTGCGTGAAGGCCCTTAAAGGCTTTGTTAGTATCAAATGCTTTTTAAACGTGGCTTTTCCAACCCTTTTCTTTCGGGTTATTGGGGGTGGGAAGGTCCCACCGCGATTTTAAGGACCAATGGGGCCCCTAACCAAGTGCATTGAGACTGACTTGCTGCCACAAGAATGATTTGCTACAAAATCGCACCTCCTCCTGATCTCTACATTATGTCTCTTCTCTCTCCTTCCTTTGCTGAGAATTTTTTGCAGGTAAAGGTTTTTGGATTTGATGGACACTCTTACTTACAACTATAAGAAGCTTGAGTCGGTATATTTTAATCGCTCTCTATCCCGACTATTGCCGATAGAAAAAGTTGTACTACTATCAGTACTACAAATCTCTATAGAGGGCGTAGGAGTTATAGTGGAAATCTCTATGGTGTGTGCTGGAGTTATAGTGCTCAGATTTTAACTTGATTTTTATGCTATTAAGAAGTTCATGCATCAAGATACCAGCTACGATTAATAGCGTATCTGAGCTTAAATCTTACTAATGATAATTAGATAAGCCAGTTCTTGATATTCAATCTTTTGCTCCTGGTCCTTTTGCATAATCTGCTACTTCAGGATATTTGGTAAAGCTAAGCTAGTCATTCTACCTGAAAATTTTTGGATCTTTTATCGATTTTGGTGAATTCGAATTCACCTTAGCTAGTGCTTTCGCTTTTAGCTAGACTAGAGAATCTGTATAAGAGAGGCTGGCTCACTCTTCCATAATCTAAGCTCTCTTCATGTCTTATGCTGGTCTTGGTGTGTGTGAGTGCTAATACAATTAGTTAACTCCGGGTCAAATTCTGACATGGTATCAGAGCAGGTTTTTTGAGTGAGAGAGAGAGAGAGAGAGAGAGAGAGAGAGAGAGAGAGAGAGAGTTTGCTTTTGCAGGGTTGCAAGAAGAAGATTGGAGGAGCTGTTGCGCTGGACTATTGTTGGAAGTAGTTCGCTGGAATCAAATGATTGATCGTTGTGCATACCTAAGGATTCAAGGAGCAAATTGGATTCTAAGGCGACCAAGTGTTTATTCCTTGGATATGATAGTCAAGAGAAGGGTTACAGGTTGTATGACTTGGAGGGTAAGAAAGCTATCATAAGCAGGGATGTGATCTTTAATGAGGATGGATCACATAAAGATACAGAGATACCTTATAATAGGAACCAAGATGGAGAAATTCCTATCTTGTGTGACGAGTCATTACAGGAGCCTGAATCGACACATGTGTCGCCTACACCAATCCAAATACCTAGAGTGAACTTGGTTGAGAAAGGAAAAAGGAAGGAGAGATCAAGAAAATGGAATACTTATTCACCTTATACTTTACCAGGCAGGCAGCATGCTACATCATATACTAGAGGACTGCCTAGATGGCACTATGAAACTATCAAGGATAGTGTCATTATGGAATAGGGAGAGTCCAGTACATAGGGGACTAGGAGATTGGCTAGGCTTGAAAAGCAACATGAAGATCAGGATCAACAGGAGGATCATCATGGGGATGGGTGTTACATCCTACTTTCCCGCAAACCGCTAGGTGTCGATTACCCTCAAAGAACCAACCGTCACACGATCCACTCCATCATAGGATCCAATCCAAATCCAACCTCCGTGCCCTAGCCTGTGACCTCCAACAAGCGAGATCTGACCTCCAACCCTAACAGCGTCCCATACCACTGCTAGAGCCATGAGCCATCTCCCACCCCTAGCTAGCTCACATCCTGGTTGTGCACAAGCGATCACCATCCACCTTCCCCTAGGTAGATAGAATGAATGGTAAACTGAGTCCTCCTCTCCTTGTATACCTCCAAGGTAAGAGACTCCAAGCCAAGCACACATCCTAGATCACGACAAGTGGCAACCATGCAGGTCCACGTGTCACTGGTCAAGTCAACAGGCCCAGTCGACGTTCACCTTCAAGTTGGGGTTTGGCACCCAAGTGAGTTGGGTCCCTAACATCCCCTCCCCCTTAAAAGACTCCTCTTCTAAGGAATAAAATCTGGCAATCTTAGTTTAAGGTCTCGTTCCTTTTACCAAGTATCCTCGTCTTCGGAACTTCCTTTTTAACGAACCAAGTACGAAGTTACCTGCCGGTTTCTGAGTCCACATTGACGTACATCAACAATGACCTATGGTTCAGGGGGTACAAAGGATGTCAGGTCCACAAGCTGAACTAGCTTATCCTACAGAATCAATTCCTCCTTTCCACCCAGTCGTTCCTTTAAACGACTAATGTGGAAAGTAGGGTGAACTCTGATTCCCTGAGGAAGGTCTAGTTGATAGGCATTCCGATCGAGTTTCTTTACAATCCGAAAGGCCCAGCATAATGAGGCGATAAGCATTTTCCGGTCCTTAGTACCTTAGAGTCCTGTGGGACTTTAAGATACACCCAATCTCCTTCCGCATAGAACCTAGGTTGTCGCTTTTGATTAGCATAAAATTGGGCTCTATCCTGAGCCGTTTTTACGTTATCACGAGCAACATATCATGCAGGAAATCAACCGCTAATTTAATCTTGAGGCTTTTGAGGCCCACGGAGATTGAAGCTCTAGGCTGAAAACCAAACATCAGAGTGAATGGTCTAAAACTCGTCGCAGAATGTTTTGTACTGTTATACGCAAAGTCAACCATTGGAAGGTACCTTTCCTAATCCGACTATCTCCTGGAACATATGCATGAAGCATATCCTCCATAGACCGGTTCGTCCTTTCAGTCTGACCATCCGATTCAAGATGATCTGTAGACCCTATAATTAAGGTGGTCTCCAATTTCTCAAAGATTGCTTGCCACAATTTGCCATTGAACTTAGACATCACTGACTTCTCTATATAAATTTGTGAAATTGGATATATTCTAATTTCACAAATAGATATAGATATTAGAATCCCGATCACTAACAATATCATTCGGCAAACCAAACAACATGAACAACTTTTCCACGAAAAGCTAAGCAAGTTCTGAAGCTTTGATAGACTGCCTAGTTGGAATGCATTGCGCCATTTTGGTTAGTCTGTCACCTATAACCCATATAGCATCATTTTGCTTCCCCATCCGAGGTAGCCCAACCACAAAATCCATGGAAATACTTTTCCATTTTCTTTCGAGAATTTCCGAAGGAAGTAACAAACCAATTGCCTTAAGTCTTTCAACTTAAGAATTTCCAAAGGAAGTAACAAACCAATTGCCTTAAGTCTTTCAACTTAATTTACTTGGCATTGTCCACATTTGCGAACGTATGCCTCCACTTCACCTTTCAGATAAAAGTTCCTTTTTATTAGGTCAAGCGTTCTTTGTGAACCAGGGTGCCCTACACATGGGTTGTCATGACATTCATGCAGGATTTGAGCCCTAATATCATCTTTTGGCGCACACATTTTCCCATTCCGAAAAAGTAACCCATTCCTTATGGAATAGTCCCTTAATATCTTGTCCCGAGGAGAAATCTTGGTATCTTGCATTCCAAGGTCACCATTAGATCTAGAAGTACCTGCCAAGACGTCTAGCTAAATACGACCAAAGTACTTATCGGTCTTACACAAATCTCTTAAGGACATATATAACTCAGATTGGACCTCAAAAAAGCTTAACTGATTAAGCTCTCCACGGCTTAAGGCATCCACAACATTATTAGATGTATCCCGGTACTCAATGTTGTAATGAAATTCTTGGAGCATTTTCGACCATCTAGCTTTACGACCCCTAAGGTCAACTGCATCATTAATGTACTTTAATGCTTGATGGTCTGTTATTATGGTAAATTTGGATCCATATAAATAATTTCTCCAAATTTTTAAGGCATGAATGACTGCAAAAAGTTCCTTATCAAGGGTGGAATACCGCCTTTGAGTAGGATCCAACTTTTTGCTTTCAGAAGCAATCGGTCTACCATCCCGATATAGGACTGCAGATAGTCATTGGCATCCGTTTCAAGCACATGTTAGGATCCACTATGTAAAATAGGCATTGTAGACACACAGTATTTGAGGTTCTGAAAACTCTGATTCATCTCTTCAAGCCAAGTAATCGGAGGACTGTATTTACTGTGTCGGCTAGTTCTCTTCGCCCTTTCAAGACATTTGTCAAAGGTAATACAGTTATTGCATAACCCATGATAAATCTATGAAAAAACCCCGTAAAGCCCAAAAAGGACTTAACCTCCCGGATGGTTTGAGGAATTGGCCATTCACGAACCTGACGGACCTTATTAGGGTCAATTTCCAGATAAACCAATCTCTTCTGGAAAAAGACACATTTGGATTCCTTGGTAAAGAATTGCATCAATATTGTCAATTATCCATTTATGAACAAATCAAGATTGCAAACCCTACTCAACTACTGGAGCTCAAGTAATCAAAATCTGTAACAATTTGTATTCAGAACATGTTGCTTAGGATTCACATTTTTGTCACGTGGGTGAATTGTGAGTTTTTAATTTGCCAATGAAGGTGGCTCGGCCACCAGAGCTCTTTTAGGCAAAAAAAACTCTCCCCTATGATGGTCAATTGTCAACCTAGCAGCATCATTGGTAGTTAAAAGCGGGCCTTCTTCCAAGAATGTGTCTGTCAAGTTCAGTTTCTCCTGTAACTATGAGAATTCATTAGTCTAAAGCACAGTCATTTCTCTGCTTTCAGCCCAACAAGCAATACGTAAGTAGGATGAATTTTTCCATATTTCTATCATTTATTTATAATTTCTATTTTCCAGCGTCAGCATGTTCTTTGTGCTAACACCAAGGATGATTTTCTTCTTGATGAAGAGAGAGTCAGCCCAAAGTATCATGCAAAGAGACATGATGTGGACCGTTCTTGTAAGGCTATTTGGACCATGTATTTTGGGTACTTGAACCGATTATCATTATTGGGTGTACAACTTCTAGGTTCCAAATATTATCAATACACATACACACCTCATCATTAATGGTTGGATGATTAAGAAGAAGTTACATTTTGAAGTGAGTCGTTGGTAAGGTCAATTTAGCATCAGTTTTTGACATATTCAATTTAGAAGCAGTAAATACTCGTGAAGATCATTCTCCCACTAGTTATGATTGTTCTCCAGTGTTTTTGAAAGTATACTGGAAATATTGTTCTGTACACAAGTGTCATGTTTTAATTTGTTGTAGCGGCAGAATTCATACCAATTTGGTCATGAATTATAACCATAGTTCCTGATATGAGCGAATTTTACTGAAAAGAATATTTAGAATAGTTAAAGTCTTCAGAAACATGATTAGTCGGACTTTCACTAATGCATAATTATGTAAATATTGTAGACAAAAAAAGTCCTTGAAGAAAGCGTTTACCTATTGTACCACTTCTAACTACACCATGGATACATGGATTCCGATTTTTAAAACAGAATCTAATCATTTTTTCACTTTTCCAGCTACGAAAAGAAAATTGCTAACACGCTCCGCTGATAACTAGACATGACAGCTTGAGGGAAAAGAAGAAGAAAACAAATTCTGCTAACGAAGAAAGACATCGTCAAGGGCTCTCAACAGAAATTTTGAGAGTCAAGAATCAGGTACTTTCTGATCACTCCCATTATGGAAAAGGTCGATTGTCAAGAAGAATTGCATACACAATAGTTTCTCAGTCAAAAAAAATGTTTCCAAATTTAATAAAAACTTCTTTTTGCTGATGTACTAACCAAGGCAAGATGTAAATAATTTGTACGGATCATATCGTCTGTAGCATCATAATCAACTCCTAGAATTTTGTAGTAATCCTGCATACATGCACAAGCACATACATATGTATATAAATGATTTCTAAAGAGTGAACCAGTACTGCGATTCAAAGGGTTAGGGTTCTACAAATGAACGATACTACATTTTAAAGGGTAGCGTACTTCGTCACAAACTGAAGAAAATTGAGAATCCATAAATATTCACATTGTCGCCCTTGCATCAGATCAGAGCAGAGCAAATCAAAACCAACTTCTAAGGGCTGCGACTAGAGGTAAGTGTTAACAGCATTATCAGCATCAGCATTCTAACCTTGCGACTTCCCGAAACAGAATTGAGATCCTGGCACCTTGACTCGGCGTCTCCCTCCCATCCCATTGTGGCATTAGCAAATCACAAACACAAATCCTTTCACGAACTCCAGCCTCATCACACAGATCATCGCGCTGCTGCTGCTGCTGTTATACTACACCCTCGTGCAGATACAAAGAAAGAAAGAAACACTTCGTTCCTCGCATATCCACAACAAAGAAAAACAAAATAGAGAGAGAAGAGAGAGAGTGAGAACAGGTAAAAGAGCTCTTGGAAGATGAAGTTGCCACGTAAAAGAGGTACTTTCTTTTGTCCCATAACAAAAAATTGTCCTGGCATCACACTGGCCACGTCCTCTCACACTTTTCAATAAAGCATAATCACCTCTTGTTTTTCTCTTTTTCCAAAATCCCAAGTCTTGTTCCGCAATTCTTATCGTCGTCGGCTTATTTTCCCTATCTGTGCTACGTAAATCTCAATCATTTTCAATTGTAAATGGTCAATTTTTAGCTTTGCGGCCATCAAGCGCTATTGTGACAGTTTGCTAAAAGCTGAGGTGTCACTCCTAAGTGAGTTTGAGCATTAGAATGCATCTTGGTTTCCAAGGGGAGCTTGACATGGGATCAAAGAACCTTTGAATGCCAAGCTAATCAACTCAGCCAACCCTTAAATGAATTTAGCATTCAAATGAGATTTATCAGTTTTGAATTCTTCTCAAATGCAATCTTTGTTTGTGTTTTTTTGCACACATTTGAATGCATGGGTTACAGGCAAAGCTTCTTGTAATATTTTAGACACTTTGTTTAGTATTAGCAAAATTGATCAGGTAGATTTTAAATCAATCAACTGGAACTTTTGTTGATGTGGCATAATATGATGATTATCTTATCTTAACAAGAACCAGGTCTTTAAACTTTTGTGTAGCTTAAAGAAAACTCGACAAATACAAACAGCCCAATTGTTGAAATTCATATTTTATCGCTTCATCTTAGATTTATAGGTTTTTTATATGGCTCAAAATCCGCTTGTTTTAGTTATAAATATTAGGTTTCAAGGTTTTATTTTAACCTTTTACCGCTTCCATAATAGTTTTGTGGGTTTTTTATAAGGTTAGTCTGAAATTTCTTTACGAGCACTGGCTCAAAGGCCTTGGGGAGAGGTGGGCCCTAGACTACAAAAAGGCCTAGGCAAGTCTATATCATTCATTTAATACTTGCCCCAATTTTGTTTTGGAATATTATGCCTTATGGAGAAGTGCCCATGAGCGTTATTGCCATTAGCTGAAAACTCAATGGGCTTTAATTGGCTCAAAGCCTCTTATTACTAAAATTTTCATGCAACTTTTTGTATAAACTTTTTTGAGGCCAAATTTCATGCACAAAAATAAAGGTAAGGCAATTGCACTAATTGTCATGCCATACATACATACATAAATTAATAGTTTGGTTACCAATAAATGAATAAAAACCTTTTAAAAAAATTAAATTTTGTTGAGTTGATAACTAGATGTCTAAAGTCTTCAAAATTATTGTTGTTGTTGTGGAAAAATGTTTTTATTTTTTATAATTTTCTACTAAGTAAAATATTTAAAGAATTAAAACCTCTTTCCATTCAAAATGTTATATGCACAATATATGTTATAAAACACCATATGCCTTTAAAATATAGATGCTATATAGAAATTGAATCATATTCCAAGAAGCCAATGTTAGAAAACCAAAACGTTATATATACATTTGATGAACTCACTTCCTATATCGGGGAATCCTCTTTTTGGTGATCTTTCCATTGATTCGTTGAATCGGGTGTCAAGGTCACTAAAAACATCTCTCTCAAGTGTAAAGGATGGTAAGGAAGAAAGAAATTCTTTTGAAGTCTCAATTATGCATCTTCAAGTCTTTGTACGACCTTTTTATGAGCAGAATGTTCATGTGAGAAAAAAAATTATGGACTTCATAGATTCCATAACATGCCAAAAAAATAGGTGAGGTTAGTATCAAATTCGATGATATGCAAAAAAAACAATGTGAGGTCGCTTTCAAAGTTATTAATGTGAGGCTCAATGCTTCATGGGTTCACATACTATGCCAAACACATCCTCAACACATAATTTATTGACAAAGGGTAAGCTTTGCTAGATCTAATCATAAGAACATGAAGGATCTTCCGAGCAAATACTTCATGGCCCTTTTATGAGCAAAATGTTTTTGTGAAAAAAAAAATTATTCGGGCTGGGTGGGGGTTCAAGCTTCGAGGGCATTCCACCCAAGAAGGTCGTCTGCCCGAGGGCGGAAGTCCTTCTCTAGCAGAAGGGCCCAAGGGGCCTTCCCTGCCATAATTTCATTTTCTACCTTTCTTATGTTTTTTTTGCTAAAAATTCTTTGTTACATGTAGCTTCCGACATTATGTAAAAATAAAATTTAGAGGGGGAGGCACATAGATTCCGCACAAGGAGGCTCCTCTCTTTTCTTCATGAAAAGGTAAAAAGTGATATTGCATACTTTAAATTTCACATTATGCCAAAAAAAAAAAAAAAGGTGAGGTCACTATCAAATTTCTTAATATCGAAACAAACAAGATACTGTTACTTTCAAACTTCATAATGTGAGGTTAAATACTTCATGGGCAAAAAATTTAATCATCTTTAGGAACATCAAGGATTCTTCCTAGCAAATCATGTATTATTATAGACTACTCTCTTTTTTTTTCTCTCGTAAAGATTAACCGTAGATTATAGACTTTTTACAAAGTACATAGAGGAAAAGTAAAAGAAAGCTTATAGGAGGAATAGTTTATCAGCCTCCATCAAAAGAAGCAAGGGAGAGATGACATAATCACCAATCCCAAATTCTTTGATGTTTCTTTCTAACCAAATGTTCCATAATGTGATAACTCTAACAAGTTGCCAGAAGGCATTAATAGCAACATCCTCAAAAGTGATATCATTTAGTAGCAAATCAATAAACAGAACCTCCTGAACCTTAGAAAACATTCCCCTTATAAATCACTCATTTTGTAGGTGGTTGTTGAACCTATGCTATTGGCATAGTAATGCTGTATTGCTATTGTTTAGCTTTTGAAAATACTTATTGATCATGTATTGCTTATGCTTTCAATGTCAACATGCGTTGCTAAGGCTAGTTTCACAGAGTAAATCCCCATTCCAAACTCCTGGCTTGCTATTGGATGCCACTCCATCTTGTGTCATCCAATTTATGGAACAACATTCTCCTACCCTTGCATGGCATGTGACATGGCAATCAAGTGCCACATTGTGAAAACTCCCAAGGCTAAACATGTTAGGGTTAATTCAAACATACCCACATTCATTGAGACACCAACTTATTGTTCCCTATGATAAGTTGTGTCTCTCAAGCTCAAAATCTAGCTTGTCGACTTGAATTTGTCTTCCACTCCAACCTTGCTTAGGAGCTCAATATAATCTCTCACACTCTTACCAACATGATTCTTGGTGTAGGTAGAAGTACATTGTTCCTTCTTTCATGACTCATTCTGAGAGCTGAAATTGCAAGGTAGACAAATAGATGTTTCATTGTTAATTGTGGCTTTTTGTTCCACTACTCTTCAACTTCAATTGTAGTGCTATCATGTATATTACTGCCAAACATTTTTGCTTCAAGTGTAACTAGCCTCTTCTTCTTGATTCAGTGGCTCATATAAAAAGAACTAGTTTTCTATATTAGTAACACCTTCGTGCTGCTAGGTATTTACTTCTTGCACTTGTGCGGCCTTACATGCCTCCTACTAATACTTTGATTGGTTATCAATGGCTTCATTTTCTAAATTTTCTTGTGAAGCAACTCCACTCATTTTTTTTTCTCGGACACCACCCATGGGCGAGTGAGGTTTGAACTTGGGTGGTCAATCCCATACCAACCCCAAGATCAGCACTTGAAGCCATGACAAGTTAATGCTTGATGAGAGAAGTAGGACATTTAATCAAACCTGAAAATCTCCACCAAGGTATATAGAGCCTGGGATCACGTGCATGTGCCCATGCAACCCTCATGTTCACTAGACTTAATTCTAACTACAAACAATGCTCACACATCATCATGCATATAACCATCACAGGCCATGTAACGCTCCACATGTCTCTCAATGGAATGTGAGCCCTCATAGATTATTTAAGTAGATTTTGTCCTTTACGAGGAATAATAAAGCCATACATAATAATATGCTACCTACCTAAGGACATAACTATATCCTTGTAACATTCTTTCCCCCTTGAACTAGTTTTGTCCAAAGAATAAAAGAAAAAGAATGTCAACAATGATGGAAAAAAAGTTTTGTGCATTCTAATTGGTCCACATGTGAATAGACTCAAGCTAATGAGGTGTGTTTGATGGACACATGTCTTTCAATATATCTCATAAAACTAATATCATTTTGATTGAAAGGCTATATATAAGAAAAACAATTGTCATCATAAAAACAAGAATCGCTCATTATTTCTGAAATTATTTCTTTTCCATGTAATTATTTAATAATAAACAAGCACTCATTCATGATTTGTCAACCATAAATATTTAAAATCTAAATCAGAATTTGTCAATCATAACTTTTTGGATTCTTAAATCACCATAAATATTAGAGAACACTAGCGAGTATGCTCATAACATCCAACTCATAAATACAGAGATCAATCTAAAGTCTCTTTCTGACGTATGAAAGTTCTGGACTTCAAGAATATTCCATAACTTGGATTCTTCTCAAGAAGTATGAGTTACCTTAACTCATTATTTCTGAAATTATTTCTTTTCCATATAATTCTTCAATAATAAACAAGCACTCATTCATAATTTGTCAACCATAAATATTTAAAATCTAAATTGGAATTCGTCAATCATAACTTTTTGGATTCTTAAGTCACCATAAATTAGAGAACACTAGCGATTATGCTCATAACTATCATAAATAGGATAGATAATGTAATGCGGAAGCTTCCTACTTCCAATGCATGACTACGCCTATCAAAAATTGAACAAAGCAGTAGTGATGAAAATCACGGTCAATCTTTAACAACTAACTTTGAAATCGCTAGATACTAAGTGATTACGTAGCCAAACATAAAGTATTGAATTCTCAGACAATTTCTATCAGTTACAAAAGCATTACAGAGATGCATGCATTCTGACATATATTGAATGCAATAAAAAGATACTATTGATTCAGAAAAACAAAAGCAGATGCTAATGAGCGCAAAACAATAGCGGATAGAAACCGTGCACTCTAAGTTGTCTCTGAGTAACTGAGAATAAGTCTGATAATAAATAGCTCTGCTGATAAGCAATAGCGCAATAGCAACTCTAAAATAAATCTCTAAAAGACTGAGCTAGAATGCTCAAGAGAGTTCAAGCTTGAAAGCTTGATAGAGAGCTAACAACAATACTTTCTATTTGTGAATGATCTACTTGATAAGAGCGCAAGAAGCGTCGTGTAATAACACTCAACTCCTTCACAATTCACAATGTTGATTCATTGCTACCGTCGTGTAATAACACTCAACTCCTTCACAATTCACAATGTTGATTCATTGCTACAGAACTTGAAAAGAGATGTATGAACAGCTAATTTATACTAAGTAATTAGGTCCATGGATTCTAACAATTTTTGGTTTGATCCCCGAAGAGTAGTGATTGTAGCATTCAACTCTGACATAGCATTTTTGAGTGCATTGTTTTCAGCACTAGTGTGTTGCACATAGTGAAGCAATTGCTGATTTGCACGTTGCAATTGTTGATTAGCAAACTATAATTGCTAATTAAGACAAGATATGCTATGCATTCCAATATCACACAACCTTTGACAATATTTAAGTAATCCGCTATTTCCTTCACATACAAATCTGAGAAGATGAGTTACGGACTTAAAATCTGAACACAAATTGGTAGCTGGATCATTAGGATAAATTGACACATCCACCCACAAATCTATATTCATATGATTATTCATTCTCAATTCTCTAACTATTGCAGCATCATTCTCTACAACTTTCGAATTTTTCTTAATAATTGGAGTGCATTCCATAGGAAGAGTAACATGCAAATGGAACATTGCCATTGTTGAAAGCTACAATCCGTAAATGCTTCAAACTACGGTAAATCAACATGAATAGATCTAGCATACCTTACTTTTGTAATGTTTATGTCGTGTTGAAAAATCATCCCGCCTCATAGTTTACTATAAGCATATAGTGATTTCAAAAGTTCTGCTACTCCCGCTTTAGTTTTTGCATTGAGCACACCAAGATTTTCAGTCTTAAAGCTCTAGTCCCAAATTTTGGAACGAGCATGCAGAGAAGTTATTACATCTCATGCTTAACTAAGTTTCGTCTGAAGTTAACCATACCAAACATCGGACAAGGTCGGAAACTCAAAAAACTGCAACCAGAAGTTCCCGGTTCGCAATCTCTCTCTATGTAACCTCTCTCTCTAAAGAAATTTCTTAAAGGGCCCATTTTGAGCCCATATTATCCCTAATGACTCAACCAGATCTATGCTACATCAAGCGCACTTACCTTCGAAGTTCTGGGCAGAAGCTACTGCTATAGCCTGTTACGTACAAAACAGATCCAACACAAAAGCCGTTAACAAAAGAACTCCTCACCAAGTATGGCATGGACACAAGCCTAGTGTTAGCCATATGAAAATTTTTGGTTGTATATGTTTTGTTCATGTTCCTAAACAACTTAGGAAGAAATTGGATGAGAGGTCAAATAAATGCATCTTCATTGGCTATCCTGATGAACATAAAGCTTAATTAAAGTTTATGATACATTCGCCAATGTAGCATTTGTTTCAAGGGATGTAATCTTTAAAGAAGGTACATTCTACGACTTCAAACAGCCATTTACAGATGATCAAACAACCATTTCATCCTATTTTACACACATAGAATCTTTCACTCGTGATGTCTCTTCTGCACAATGTGCAGCCACAGCTACAAAAGCTGAGCAGCCGACAACACCCGTCACCAGACCAGACCAAGCTAGCTCGAGAAAATCTGGAAAAATTCAAGACGAGACAACATTCCAATCTGGTCAACAAGATGTTCGAAGATCCTTGAGAACTCGAACAGTTCCTAAGAGGTATACACATCAATCATTCTGGACGTCATCAGAAAATCTAGAGTCCCTGGCCAAAGCAACTAACTCCAAGGATGTTGTGAAGTGGCAAGAAGCTATGGAAAGCGAGTACAACTCACTTTTGACGAACCAGACTTGGACACTAGTCGACTTCCCCACTCACAAGAGAGTTATTAATACGAAGTGAATCTTCAAGAAGAAGATCAACTCTGATGGTTCCATTGCAAAATGGAAAGCACGGCTGGTGGCTAAAGGATTCACTCAAGTCCAAGGAGTGGATTTTCAAGAAATTTTCAGTCTTGTTGTCGAAATGCAGTCAATCAGGACTCTCATTGCACTAGTAGCGACAAAAGACCTCGAGATGCATCAAATGGATGTCAAGACAGCCTTTCTCAATGACTATGTCGAAGAGTTGTATATCTTATGTGTGAAATATATGCCTAAGTCATTTAGATAGATCATAGAGGTTGTACATATCATTTAATTTGGATACTAGTGGCTAAATTGGCCAGAAACTAGTTTAGTAGTATTATGCCACTTGGCACCATTCTAGTGGTAGAAAATGCTATATCACATGGGTAGGAGTGGTCTCCCTTGTGTGAAATATGATGTTAAAAGTTTAGATCCATTGTATATAGTCTTCACACAAGTCAAATGTCAGATCTCCTAGATTGTAGGACCTATATCCTAATTTGTAGGAATCTAGAAGATCAACACTAGCCACCAATGATGATGTGGCAAATTAATGGAATCTTAGCCAAAGTGGATATGGATAAGCATTATGACCTATCTCACACGTGCTGGAAGTGGCTTAGAGAGGGAGTATGATGATTTTTTTATTTAATCCATGATGGATCCACTTTGAGAAATCAATGAAGCAAGATCCTGACTTTGGAGGCACATCTTGAGTATTCTCATATTTGTGTTGTGATTTTATGGTTCTATTGCTTTCTAACACTTGTGTACTTCACTCTTTACTATAAGTCCATACAGGTACTGTTCTTCACATGTGTGAAGGTAGTAGGTCTCAAGTTTAATCATTTGCTTGTTGTTCTTGCTAGATTTTTGATGGGAAATTGATCTGATTTTAGATCTAATCACTGGTTGATTAGTAGATCAAGTAATCTAGCTTCCAACACCTCTTGAGGATCTGATCTAGATCCATTCTCGATCTTTATTTCTTTGAAATTTCACATTCTGTCTAACGACACATCGTTGTTGCACACTACTAAGAGTGATCTCTCAGAGAGTTTGACATGACTGAACTAGGCACTGTTCAATCATTATTAGGAATACACATCACTAGAGATAGATTGCATAAGAAATTCTATCTTTGCCTATAGAAATATCTAGAGAGCATTCTAGAAAAATTTCACATGTCTGATTGCAAACCGATTGTTACACCAATGGATCCTTGACATGTCCAAGTATCTTTATCATTCACTTATAGGATCTTTAAATATGCAATGTTGTGCACTAGACCAGATTTGGCATACACTGTAAGCACGTTGAGTCAATTCATGTCTAATCCTAGGATCTTACATTGGAGATCATTAAAGAGAGTGATGAAATATACTCAAGGGAGTTTACATCACATTTTATGCTATGATGGAAATGTTATCGACCCTATGATCCTTCGAGGCTACTCCGACTCAGATTGGGAATGAAATGTCTCAACCAGAAAATCCACTTCTAGGTTTTGTTTCTTTTTGGCAAGGGGACCAGTTTCATGGAATTCAAGAAAGCAGAAATCAGTTGCACTCTCTTCAACCAGAGTGGAGTACATCGCAGCATGCCTAGCTTCAAAAGAAGCTATATGGATCAGACTACTACTTCATGATCTGCATCACACTCAGTCTAATGCTACCACCATTCCGTGTAACAATATCAGCTGTATTCCACTATCTCTAAATCCCAGATTTCATGGCAGGTCTAAGCATATTGAAATCCAATATCATTTTATTAGGAAATTTTTTTTCTCAGGACAAGTGATTATTCAATACTACTGCACAACAAAAATGGTTGCAGACATATTCACCAAAGCTCTTCCCAGGATCAAGCACCAAAAGTTTTTCAGCTTGACGAAGACTGTCAAGGCACCAACTGTGACCTTAAGGGGGATTGTTGGAAATTACACTCACAGTAGCGACCGAAGGAAACCGCAAGCTACGACTTGCGATCAACGTTGCGACCACCAGGAACTGGGTCTACCTACAGCTTCTACGATGATGTAACTTCGCGACTCCTCTTCACGCTCCTGAAGCAGAGCTTAACTAAACTATTCTTATAAATAGAGATTAGTAAAACGATTGTTGTGAAACAAGAATGATGCTGTTTATAAATAAAACTCCAGCACTCATTTGGAACCATGCAACAGAGCGGCAGACTTTCATTCTAAGTTACGTCATATTTTATTCAGACTGTAACCAATTGTATTGTTCATCTGACAAGGAGTCAATGTAATATACAACAGCACATTCTTCATTTCTGTCTAACATAGTTGTTTATGTGTTGTGATTGAACTCTATTCATTACTTGTCATTAGCTCATTCACTCAGTCTGATCAAAAAATAGATGTCTCTGACTCCTAAGAATCTGATCAGATGACGGTCGTCCTTGACGCCTGAGGAACTTGCGTCATCTCTCTGCACCATAAAATTTTTAAATCCATACTGAATTTCACATTTAGACTGACAAACATTAATTTTCGCACACAATCTATCCTCTTCTGTGGATGTGCTCACGACTATGTCTGAGCACGCATTCATTTCCTATCGGTCCATATCCCCAATAGTCACTACATTGAGTTTTTTTGAGATTGACATCGACACAAATCCGTAACTTTGCACTCTTCTTAGGTGCAACCAACATTGGTGCAACCCCTATTAGCTTCCTTAAGAGATTCTAGATCAGTTCTGATCTGTTTTGTTTTTGGGCCCAAGTTACTACATAAATGGGTGTTTTCATGTGATCCACCTTACTGTCATGAGCTATCAAAATCACTTCTTGAGCTCTAGTCCCCACCTCTCGTATTGTACTGTTGGCATATGCTTCACTAAAGGTCTTGTATTCACTCCTATTGTTCAAGCTTTTCAAACAAGCGTCTTCATTTTTGAGGACAAAAATGTTTAAGTAAAGGGAGTGTCATGTATCTCAAATGCATAGGTGTTGCTAGGTCTCATGTGCCCAATTCACATGAAATCCATCCTCCTTTTGTATTGATTTCTTTCCCCTCTTTAATTCTAATGGTGATTTCATGGAGGTCCATCAATATGAATGCAATGTGATTCTCTTTACTGTAGCTTAACTTTATTGTTATTGCGATTTTTCTTGGATTTGGTTGCCACGTTGCAATTATTGTACTTTTAGAGCGACAACTCCCTTTTCTTATTGAATACTCCTTACCACTCAGTTTAGTAAATCACAATAAAGACTCTTGCTATCATGTGAGTCACGTCAAGTAGCTAGCTTTTTCGCATGAAAAATATTATAGTTAAAATATTTTTTGCTTGCAGCTCAACCTCCCTTCTAGTCTCTAGTGTTTGTCTATGGAGAATAATATTGTCAAAACCTTTTGCCACATCAAAATTATCAAAGATATTTGTTTTTGGTTCATGACAACACTTCTCAACCCCCCATCATCACCTCTCAATACAAGGGCCATAGCAAAAAGCATTTCCTCTCCCGTGTCAGTCAATCTTTTGCTACAATGTCATAGATTACACGTTTGCTGGTTGTTGCAATCAAGGACAACCAACATACACGTATACATTTTTTTCTCTTATTTATGTGGTAGTTATGCTATGTTGTTGCTACTCTAACCTAATATTTGAAAGTGACAATTTTCCTAGTTTGATCAACTAGTATACTCTAGGTGGAACATTAACAAATTTATTCTTTTTGCTATTTTACATGCATATATATGGTGGTGAGTTCCTCAGTTTGTACATTTGTAGACATTCAAATAGTTCTTTAGATGCAATTAACAAAAAAAAAAGTCCAATATATTGCCAATGTCATGTACGTTTAGTACATCAGTGCTTATCAATGCATTAGAATATCCATTGCAAGCTTTGTAGGCCCAAAATGAGCTATTAGCCTTAAGAACACATTGGTTTCCTCTTTAGGCCCTTCAAAGTACTTAATAGGGATAATAGGCCCATACGGGTCCAATGTAGTTTAAATAACACTTAACAAGGGCTAACTATCCCTCAAGATAGTTGTGTGTAGCTAAGTGAGAGCATTGTCTATAACTAGGCAAGAGACATCAACCTTTGGATCTTTTGGCTCGTTAGCAAGTGAGAGCTTTTTGCTTCCTCGTGAATGTGAGCTATGGGGATTTCCATTGCTAGGTCTCATGTGCCATATCTACATGAATCCATGCTCTACTTTTCCATTGGTTTGTACTCTTCTTTCCATTGCTAATGTGATTCTATGGAGATCCTTGTGTTTCTAGATTTCTACGGATATGCTATCTTGGATGCTTTGCATTTTTCTTGCTTCTAGCTTACTTCTCTTGTAATTGCTATTTGCTTGGGATTTGGCATATGACAGCCAAATCATAATGATGATGAATGCCACTTTGGATTAGCTTACATATGATGTTTCCAATCTACTTAAACTACAAAATGAAAAGTCATAATATATATGTAACACAAATATGTCATTTTAATATATGTTAACAACATTGTAATTTAAAAACCAATTGATCGAGGTTAGAGAGAAATTTTCACCACAATGAAGTAGGTTCAAACTCTAACGAGTATGTGTTGTCAATATCTTTAAGGCTCGCTCTCCATGTTGAGACATATTCTACTAATTGATGTGTGTGCAGTGTATATATGTGCAAAAGGAATGATGATATAAGTAAGTCATTACAACACCACAACATATCAAAAGTAGTAGTATGAGTTTCAAAGACGCTAATTGGTGACACCAATTGATAGAAGGAACTTTGCATAATGATCCAATTCTCAAGGTTGAACAAGTTACACAAAGGTGTAGTGAAGATATATTTGTATTATCTTACTTCACCAATTATGAAGTGTTTCTCTTTTGAATCTTGGTATATCTCTGACCATATGCACAATCGAGTCAAACTATAGATGTAGAGGTGCCTTGTATCTTATTAGCATTGCCCCATTTGAACCAAATAAATTGCTCGAGACACAATTGCCCTCGTGGCTCTTTGCCCGAGACCCGTTCACACTATTCACAATTAAACCATTAGGCACCCGCCACATGGCAATTGCCCATTGCCTAGTCCCAATGGCCTGGGCAGTGCCAATAAGCATCTGGGGTGGATATGACATGGCAAGGAAAGAAAAACATTTCAAACATTCTTACTCTAAGATGTTTTTTCATGTGAAACATCTACAAAACCCCAAAATATGTCAATACTATGACAAGGACTTTTTGCATAGCCGATCATTTACTTCGAATTGCTTGAAAAATTTCACAAGCTACATTCTCAATAATACGCCTTCGTAAGTTTCTACATGGGATGATCAAAAAAATATCGTCTATGAGGCCATTTAGCATAGTTAGTCTTCCTAGCTTTATAAGTGTTACTCTTCTCATCTTCAATCCAAGACCAATCAAAATGGAATTTTGAGGCTTGCAACATAGAAGTAACACTTCCTTAAATACTAGAGACTTTGTCCTACAAATAGTTGAGACTTACTTTCCTTTCCTTTGAGGAGGTCAAGAGTTTGACTCCACTCAAATGCACAGTTGAGGACATACAAGAGATCTAAGCCCTGCATTATTCACGTGGAGGGGATCTGATCCCGCGGCCTTTGGAAGCTTTCAGCTATCTTGAGAGATGAGCTCACGATCGCATGGCGATGGCGACGGAGATGGAGAGCAGCTCCGTCTTCTGCGAGCTACACATTCTAGTGCTTCAATGGAGGCATTCAGTCTGCAGATCAAGGAATTGACCATCACTTCTTCTGCGCATCCGCTCATGGGATCCATCTCAAAGCACCACTTCACCACAGTCCCTTCTCCCTCCGCTCCACTGGATGATGATAGCTGCAGCCTGGCGACGTACCCATCCAGGTTAAGGTTGCCGTCTTCCACTCGGTACGTGCAGGAATGGGTTCGGGGATCCAAGGTCAGCAATCGCTCTTTCACCCACATCTTCTGCCCATCCGGTCCCGGCACCGCACTGCCCACCACGTAGCGCACGCATCCAGGAACCTGAGCCTGCCCCTCCACGCATTCACACTCCTCGATCGAAAGCATCCAGTGCTGCAATCCGCAGAAGTCCGACACAATCGCCCACACCTCTTCCAACGGCGCTGCAATCGCAACCTGTAGCTCTCCCTTCCACTTGCAAATCTGCGCCATTAGGCCACAATTTTATATATTCTCAAAGCCGAAAGCGAGATGATCCTAACTCCGAGCTTCACTCCCGGATCAGAGACAAACTATACAGCAATGCAACGAGCAATCGATCAGATATACGAACAAAAACATGAACGAGAGAGAGAGAGAGAGAGACAGGGGCGGGGGGGGGGGGGGGCGAGTGTTGTCTCAGCTTTATTTGTGGTCACAGACATGTACGTTGACGGGAAGAAAGAAAAAGACGTACGTAGCATGTGACGAATGGAGAGGCGCCACGTATACATGGTCCCCATGAAATATTCGTCCGCGTGGCGTCTGGTCTAATGTCTCAATTTGTCGCGTCCCCTCTGCTTCTGGGTGCGTGTCCCTTTTCCTTTTTTGGGGTCTTAGCTTTTTTGGTGGAGACTAGAGAGCATAGAAGGCTGGGTCCTTGTTGTTGGGGACTTGGAATGCATTTTTTGCGGTATTTTACATCCACTTTTAAAGTTTGCCAAATGTCACACATTCGGTATTTGACATCTACTTTTTGAGTTTGCAGATCACACACGACATGTATTTCATATCCACTTCCGAGGTTTCATTGTCACATGTGACATCAAGGGGACTCAAGGAGAGGGGGGATATTTTTTACTTTTGAGGACCTTTTGACCTTAGCCCTTTCCACCCACGTGGGTGGATTCCACCCACGTGGGTGGATTCCACCCACGTGGGTGGAAGGGGCCTCAGAACGTGCCTTGGCCCTTCCGCCTGGACCTTCCTTCGTGCAATGTTAGTTTTGAAGCTTTTTTTTGGGATGATTTTTTTCTCTATGTGGAGGACCCTTCGCTTAAGAAGTTGTGTCCAAATTAATATTGGTTAACATTGAGAACAATAAGCTTTGTAAAAAATACAAAGAAAATTGACATGCCCTTCCACCCAAAATACGTCTGAGGAGGACAACCCAAGGCCTTGTTCCCTCACATGGGCAGAAAAACTACAAGAAACGCCCCTTCAATCATGCATTGTCAACTTTGAAAAGTCTTTTGCGTCCATCACAGCACGATGTATGGGTATAGTTGTGGACTGCGACCGGCAAGGCGCTAGCTCAAATCCTAGCCACTGTGTAGTGATATCTTAGGAGCTTGCTCCTCACTTGGCGTTGCCCACATGGCGTTGCCAAGCTGTATATGTTGTGCATACTACTTGTGTAACTACCAAAAAAAGTCTTTTGCGATTTTTCTAAACTAACTATTGGGATGCAAGGTTAGTCCAAAATACAAGGTAATATTGTCTTTAATGGACTCACCCAATGTACAAAGGAAATACAAGGTTATACTGGACTCACCCAATGTACAAGGAAAATTAAAAGAACTAGCATTATTTTTCAATAGGAACTAGATAATGGATGTTTACAGGCAAATTGTTAGAAATAATGGCAAGTCATGTTGAGTCACAAACAATTTGCAATACGGATAGGCTCTTGCTTAGAAACAACGATTGCATACCTAGAAATGGATAGAATGGATTGATGACATGGAGACTACGCACCTCCTTTACTAGTGAAGTATACTTAATGTCACGACAACAAGCTCTCCATCAAGCAAATTATCGAACACGTTGCAATTGTTTCTTGGGCTATATCTATGAATTCAAATTTATCTTTAAATAGCGTGTACACCATTCATTGTATGGACTATGATTGATTCTGAATGTACAGATATCTACAAGAAGCTACATTCATTCAAAGAGCTTTAGCTTTTGTTGCTTTAGCTAACAATGCGGTCTCTGGCTTTCTTCCAATATTTCCAAAGTAGTTGCATTGGCTCTTTCTTCCTTGTTAGTATTACCTTGTCCTTGAAAATTTTTATCTTGTTACATAAAGAGTATTTTCATGGCCATTGTAGTGGCCATTTAGGGCAAGCCTTCACGCCTTAGCTATTTTAGAAGAAGGGCTTTTTGGATACTTGCAATTTCATGAGCATGGGAAATACTTCCAAAGATGGAGGCAGATTGAGCAAAGGAGTCTTGGGAGGCTGTGAAGCAAGATTACAAGAGCTTCATCCTCCTATATTTATGATCTAGTTGTGACCATATGATGCGACCATTTTCACTAGGATTAGGTGTGGATCACTACATTGCATGGCCCATAATTTTGAAAAAGCAAAACAACACAACCAAACTAAACAAGTGTGTGCAAAAGGCTACATCTCTTCTTCATTCTATGATTTGCAATGTGGATAAGCTTTATGCCTTAGAAACAACCATTGCATGCCAAGAAATGCATACGAAGGATATCCATCTAGGTGTAGATTGATTAACTTATCACATTGACATCTTTAGCATGGAATACCACAATTCTATAACTTGTTGCTTCGTTTTATACAAAAAAGCGACCTCCTTAAAAGTTACGAGCTAAAAAATTATGAGCCACATCTTATTTTCATGACTTCTAAAGAAGCATTACAACATCAACAAGTGGTGACATTGATTAGTCTATTTTATGAGGTAGTCTTTGATTTTTACATTTGTCAATTCAACCACTTGGCCCACCTTGCAAGACCTCGTGTCTCACGCCTTTTCACTTCTAACACATATATAAAATAATACTTATTTAACAACCACTCTTCCATGTGTCTAACACATAAAATAATAGGTCTTTGCGCATGTTAGACATTGTAGTTACTTCTTAGGAATCTTGACCCACAAAATTGAACATGTGGAACATAGCCTATCTACCACGTCTACAAGTTGAAAAATGAGAAGACGGATGAAAGTTTTCTATGATCATTGAAATTCCTTTGCCCATGTCATTTTTTTTGTTTTCATTTTCACATAGCCACCAGGTCATGACACGCTCCTACCAAATTTTGTTTATGAGCCCGTGTGTACGATTTTGGGACAATGCTGGCGCCAGTGGCACCAGAAGTAAAGCTTGTAAAGGTAGCTTTACAACATCCACCCCACCTTTATAAAATCTAATGTCTCATCATATGTCAGATTAAAGTAAAGGTGTCTACCAATTAAAATAACTAAACATTTAAGCTACTTGGCACAGTACTCAATTTACTGGCCACTTTTTATTAACATTGAAGCTGGCACACCACAAGTCGGAGGCTCAACTCTTTGTACTGAAAAATTACATAACTTGAAAATATCTCTTTGTCTGGGAAAAGCGTAGATTTTATATCGCTTTCGTAAAACCCAAGAACCTTATTAACTGGTGACAGAGGCCTTTCTTTGAAATGTTCGCCCCTATCGCTTCTGACTTTCGACTTTGGAACTCCTTTGAGCTCCTGATTTGTCCTTGATGCACTTTGTGTTGAGCTCCCTGAGCTCCAGATTTGATCAGTTCCGCATGGGTATCAAGGCTCCCTGAGCCAAAGGATGTATCATTTGACTGCCCACTTTATGGTCCACTCCATGCCTTGTTGCTTCTGCACCTTGGTTTCTCTCCTTGTCCCAGCCTGATCTTGATACATTTCCTTCTTGGCTCTTTAAGGTAGGCAAAGATTGAGTACTCCGCAATGCACCTCTCACTTAGCTTGAAGTAGCTCTTTGAATCAGCCCAAATGTAACCATTGACCTCGTGGAAAGCCAAAGGGTCGCACCAGTTGATCCGCATACGAACTATCTCTTCGCGTTTGTTTGAAGCACCTTGTCCGTCGCGCAAAACTTGACTTTCACAATTCCATCACTGGCCAGTTGCCTCACAGTCAAAACAAGAAGTGTACATCGAGCTTGGCTTCAAGTAGCTCTCTTTGAATCAGACACATGCACCCAGAGTTTGCACTAGTCCGATCTCAACCCGAACTGTCCCTTAGAGTCCGTTCAAAATACCAAGTCTCTCATGCAAGACTCAACTTTCACAGTTCCTTCATTGATCAGTTGCCTTACACGTAACACAAGCCAGCGTACTCATATGTTTCCTCATCATTGTTGGTCCAGGGAAAATCTATAACAAGCTTTCCTTTACACAACAAAAACTTGTCCTTATTAGGTCCAAAGTTTGCGAGTCTCCTCGTGTGAGTATGGCTAGGTCACCTTAAATTTGCCCCCCGTTTTGATCAACTTTCATTCAAAAATTGCCCCAAGAGAGAGGGTGTGTGATAGTTCTCCTCCACTTATAAATCAGCTGATCGGACTTACAGTAGAGTTCTTCGGACAAAAAGCCTTTCCAACACTTTGCTTCCCATCTGCTAGGATTATGGCTCGATCCAACTTGTTGCCAATCTCTGAAGAGGATCCTAGTCTTTCCCCTTTTGAGGAAAAACCCAACTGATACTGGATATCACCCATGCTCAGTGATTTTCAGTTCGGAAGGTGGCCGTCCCAAAATGAAGACCAACTGCTCCATAGAAGATCTCCCCTGAAATTGCCCTTTCCAACTTTTGACTTCCTACTTGCGTCTGGTGGGCGTTGTCGCAAATGAAACTAACCCAAGAAACAGGCTAGCCATCCATCCTTTGCAAACATTGAGTCTTTTCGTTGCCGTTCACGTGCGAGTACTTGAACTGCAAATCCGCCCCACAGATTCTGTAGTCCTCTTTGTTTGATGGTATCAGCCGTCAAAAGAAAGGTTCCTTCTTGAGCCATCAGCTCCTTGTATCACAAGCAATCATGCAAAGCAGGCAAAGCAGGCAAAGCACGAGTACTAAGACTCACCACGAATACATACAAGTAAGACACTTAGGCAAGTTTACTAACAAGTAACAAAGACAAGGTCCCCCCTTTGAGATGGTCCTGCCAACGGACCTTTGCCTGGCCGCGCCCATACAAATCGATCACAGAATCAGACCACATAGGAGACCCCTCCAACTATCTGTGCTTTCACCATTAAGCAGCACATTGCCTCAGTCACACCCCACCACTTTTTGGTCGATAGCCCTTGTAGCTAAACGATCGGCAGGTATCCCGCACCGGCAGCTAACCACCCGTGCGTTACACCCAAATTCGAGCAGCATCTCTATATCAATGCTTAATCTGTACAGTTCGAATATGTCACCCCACACCCCACAAGGCACAGACCGTGCTTTCACCTACCTAGGTAGCACTTTGCCTCATATGTCCTATGTGGAGACGGCGCCAGGCCTGAACCGCGAGAACTGACCGTGCTTACACCTCAAGGGCAACACATTGAATCATCAAGTCCCTCGTTCTACTGACCACCCCGACCGTGGACGTGCCCGTGCTTACACTATGGGAAGCACCATGCACAACAGTTGTCTTGATGAACCCCAAACAGTGGCCATTTCCGTGAGATCCGCATAGCTGACCGGCCAGTCGACTCTGATACCACATGTAGCGCAGGCATCCCAAAGCGAGCCGAGAACCACAACTTAGCTTCCCAGCCTTCAACTCTTGCCATCCAAACCCACTTGACATACAAGCAGCCAACTCGCCAACAACGATCAGACTTAACCAACTTGAAGTTCCGAAAACCAACATTGAGATCCAACTTGGTGCCATGCCAGATCGGGGGTCTCCAATGTGGGTGACTTTCCTCCAAGCAAGCCGCCCGACATACATCAAACTTAACCAACTCGAAGCTTCGTTACAAACGAGTAACATCCATTTCATGCAAGCGATCTGACTTACATCAGACTTAACCAATTGAAAGCTTCGTCACGAGCGCTGGAAGCCAACCTGGTGCTACGCCAGACTGGACAGCCATAAACAAGTAACTTCCACCCAAGCAAGCCATCCAACTCAGCTGACAGGTTAGAGCCTGTTCCCCAAGAGCTTAACCCATTCACGTTCATGCAAAGAACACTCAGAACCACAAGCCGCGACAGATATGGAGACAACCAGTTCCTAGACCAAATGGTCCCGACAGCATACCGCTGGCGCCACGGACCGAATGGTCCTGACGGCATACTGCTGGTGTCCCGAGATACGACCCTCAGCTATGTGCCAACTTAAAAATTTTGAAGCGGCCTGGATGTGTGTGGATTACAAGGGTCTTAATAAAGTAACTATCAAAAATAAATATCCATTACCCAGGATGGATGACCTTGTAGATCGCTTGGGTGGAGCATGGTATTTCACCAAGATAGATCTCGGGACACGGTACCATGAAATAAGAATTAGGTCGGAAGATGTCCAAAAGACAGGATTTTGTTCTAGATTTGGTCATTATGAATTCTTAGTATTGCCATTTGGATTAATGAATGCTCCAGCAACGTTCCAGCAAATGATGAATGATTTATTTCGTCCATATTTGGAAAAATTTGTGGTTGTATTCTTAGACGATATTCTCATCTATAGTAAATCCTTGTTGGAACACGTAGAACACTTAAAGATCGTCTTGATAAAACTCCGTTAGGAGTTACTCTACGTTAAAGAGTCCAAGTGTGAATTCTTTAAGCAAGAGTTACTTTATCTCGGTCATAAAATCACAATAAATGGGATCAAGATTGATGTGAATAAAATCAAGATTGTGATTGAGTGGCCAATTCCGGGAACTATGAGGCAAGTAAAGTCATTTTTAGGTTTTACATTTTTCTTCAAGAGATTTATTGAGGACTATGCTAAGTTAGCAGCACCACTTAATAATCTGACAAAAGGATTTGTTGATAAAAAGAAAAAGAGGGATCAACCTAGTTCGCCTGTTGTTTAGAATGAGGAATTGAATCAATGTTTTAAGAAACTTAAAACAATAATTGTTTAATTCCCGTGTTACAAATTGCAAATTCAGATTTATCTTACGTCGTGAGAACGGACGCAAGTGATGTTGCAGTTGGAGCGGTTCTATTACAAATGGATAGGCTACTAGCGTTTGCCAACAAAAAATTTACAGGTCCTCAGTTGCATTATACTATGCAGGAAAAGGAATTGTTTGCTGTAATACACTTAAAACCTAGACACTACTTGTATGGTAGTAAGTTTGTAGTGTATACGGATCACCAGCCTCTTAAGTATTTTTGTAACCAACATGATCTTCGGGGGAGAAAAGCTCAGTGGGCTGAAGTGATGCAAGAATTCAATCATGAAATCCTTTACATAAGAGATAGCTGTAATCAAGTTGCAGATGCTCTTAGTCGGATAGGTGAACTGAACGAGTTGTCATTCACCTAGATTTCTACGGTTGAGTTTGCATATAATAGTACAAAAAAATCTGCTACGATTATAGTCCTTTTATGCTTATGTACGATTTTCAACCTAGATCTCTAGTAAATGTTGAGACAAAGTCTGTTAAGATCCGAAGGTTGCTGATTTTTTGCATGATATGCAAGAGATGTTGCAAGTGGCTAAGGATAGTATCTGTAGTGCTCAAGATAGGGCTAAACACTATATCGATTTTAAGAGATCTCCAAGAGTTTTTAAAGTTGAGTATGAGACAGTGTATGCATGTGTAAAGTTATCAATAGCAATTCTATGAATAGTTAGTCCATGCTTAGGACTATATTCTAGGTGAATCTATGTATAGGGAATTTAGGGCTATGCATGGCTATGTGCCCAGGTTGCTTTTGGTGTTGAATTTCACACGTGTGGACTGTCCACTACATGTACTTGTGATCTCCTAAGGTGTGTAGATGCACCAAGATCAAGGCTAGATTGAGATTCAAGATCAATCTTGAATCCTATGGCAAAAACACACTACTACATGCATTCAATCACTTCCAACTCTCACTCACACGTGTGGGAAGTATTCAAAAAATAATCTAAGTAAAAACAAGCTGCTCTCCTCGGGTAGAGAGAGAAAATGCATCAAGAGCTCTCGGGTAGAGAGAGAAAGCTAGAAATCCAATAACTCACAAAATCCATGAAATCACAAAATCAATTGACTTCAAAATGAGGAGTACAATGATACTAGTAGGTCCACGAGCTACCACTATGCTTAACTATGATTGGACCATATTTTGTCACCTCTTGATCCTATTGGATCATTGATCTATGCACCTCTTAATTCTATTGGACTATATTCAAGCACACCTCAATTTCCTATTGGACCTCACAAGGTTCCACCTCTATATCCTATTGGACCTCTTGGAATTCATCAAACAAAAACTTTACACTTGTCTACACTCTAATTAGCAAGTGTTTAGCCTCTTACTCTAGATTAGCTCAATAGTGGCATTACAAGTGGAAATGCATAATTTGCCATCTATGCCAAATTTATTCCTATCAACATCCTACACCTAGATGCTTGATGTAAAAAACATAAGACCCCTATATCTAACATAGATAATCTTTTTCAATTCTTCACACTCCTCCTAAAAAATTATCTAT
This sequence comes from Diphasiastrum complanatum, assembly GCA_029204225.1. Taxonomy (NCBI): domain Eukaryota; kingdom Viridiplantae; phylum Streptophyta; class Lycopodiopsida; order Lycopodiales; family Lycopodiaceae; genus Diphasiastrum; species Diphasiastrum complanatum. The sequence goes on along the minus strand of CM055102.1, from coordinate 28,032,431 downwards.
GAAGATTTGAGCATTGATCTTTATATAACTCCAAGATTAGATCTATGCTTGATGAAAGCACTTTTGCTCAAAGGCTTGGTGAGTAGATCAGAAATACAAGAGGACGAGTTGACATGCTCCAAATAGATTTCTCCTCCAATAAGCTTTTCTCTCACAAAATGGTGTGCCACTTCTATGTGCTTGCTTCTTGCATGAAATATGGGATTATTGGCAAGAGCTTGGGCCGAGATGTTATCACACTTGATCATTGGTAGATCATCCTCCTTGATGCACTTTAGTTCCATTAATAACCTCTTGATCCAAAGCACTTCTTTGGTAGTTGTAGTGAGTGCTTTGTACTCGGCCTCACATGAAGAGAGAGATATAGTATCTTGCTTTTTGGAAAGCCAAGATATTAGATTGCCTCCAAGAAAGATAGTGTATGCACTAATAGACTTTCGATCCATCTTGTCACTTGCAAAGTCCGAATCCGAGTAGCCAATAATGGATAGATCTTCACTTTTATAGAGTAGACCATAATCACAAGATGAAGATACATATCTTAGAATCCTCTTGGCCATCTTCCAATGATGGATCTTAAGATCTTGCATAAATTGACGCAAACTAAGATCGGGCCTAGTAATGGTAAGCCAAATCAAGGAGCCTACAAGACTCCTAAAAAGTGTGATGTCCTCAAAGGATCTTTTATCACCTTTATTAGGATCTTTTACAATTTGCTCCATTGGAGTATCTATGCTCTTAGAATTTTCCATATGGAATTTTTTCAACATAGAGTGAGCATATCTAGATTGGCATATAAAGACATGATTTTCATAAAAATCAATTTCTAGGCCTAGGATGTAATGTATCTCTCCTAGATCTTGCATTTTAAACTCACATCCAAGTGCTAGCTTGGTTTCATCAACTAGCTTGATACAACTTCCACAAAGAATAATGTCATCAACATAAATAAGAAGAACGACAATATTGCTATCAACAAACTTTAGATACATGGAAGGATCATAGTCACTAAGAGTAAATCCTAGTGAGATAAGAAAAGAGTTAAGTCTTGAATACCATGATCTTGGTGCTTGCTTGAGTCCATAAAGACTTTTGAAGAGCAAGCACACTTTGGACTCATCCTTGATGAATCCTTGAGGTTGTTCCATATAGATCTCCTCCTTAAGATAACCATTTAGAAAAGCATTGGACACATCTAATTGGAACACCTTCCACTTGAAAAAACAAGCAAGAGAAATAAGAATTCTTGTTGTCACCATCTTTGCAACGGGTGCAAAGGTCTCCTCATAATCAAGGCCATGGATTTGAGCAAATCCTTTGGCACATAATCTTGCTTTATGCTTGTTGATGGTGCCATCATGATTGAACTTGATCCGAAATACCCACTTGCAACCAATTACATGCTTGTTGGATGGAGGATCCACAAGCTCCCAAGTATTGTTGGTGATCAATGCATCATACTCTTGCTTCATGGCATCATACCACTCCTTGGTATTGAGTGCCTCTTGTACATTCTTTGGCTCTTCATGAGAGACATAAAAAACATAATTAGTGGAATCAAGATCCACTTGTTTGCCTTTGTCAACATATGAGAGCCTCTTAGGCTCGGATCTATCTCTCATGGATCTTCTTGGTGAAAAAATCCGAGGAGAGTCTTCTTCAAATCTCGACCCCATCACATCATGATTGTCTTCAAAATCAATAATTGATGATGCATCCATAGATTTCTTGATCTCGGCCTCTTCAAATGATGAGTGTTGATCTTCATGAAAGACAACATCTCTACTTTCAATAACTTGAGAAGTAGAGAGTATAAAGACTCTATAGGCCTTCTTGGTGGATGAGTATCCAACCATGATCCCTTTGCATGCACTAGGATCTTCCTTCTTCCTTGTTTCCAAGGGAATATGGACAAAGCATAAGCATCCAAAAACTCTAAGGTGATCAACCTTAGGCTTCTTCAAAAATAAGATTTCATATGGTGACTTTCCTCCAAGAGCTATATGTGGGAGCCTATTGCAAAGATAATTTGCACAATTAATGGCTTCTCCCCAAAAATCTTTGGGCAAAGATGCCTCAATTCTCATAGATTTTGCACATTCACATAGAGATCTATTCTTTCTCTCGGCCACTCCATTTTGAGATGGAGAGTAGGCACAAGAAAACTCTCTTTTAATGCCTTCAAGCTCACAAAAATCTTGAAATTTATTGGAGATATATTCACCACCTCCATCACTTCTAAGAGCTTTAATCTTGAATGAGAATTGCTTCTCTACATAAGCTTTGAAAATAAGGAAATGATCAAACACCATAGATTTTGAAGCAAGAAGATATATCCAAGTGAATCTTGTGTAATCATCAATGAAAGTAACAAAACAAGTGGCTCCTCCCTTGCTTGTAGGTGATGAGAAATTCACATCCGAGTGGATTAACTCCAAAGGATGCTTGCTTTTGATAGAAGATCTTGTAAATGGCTTTTTGTGAGATTTAGCAATAGCACAAGCCTCACAAGGCTTGATCTTCTTGGAGAATGACTTTGGCAAGCCAATAGCTTTGGATTCTTTGATCATAGAGAGCATGGATTGGAAGTTGGGATGTCCCAACCTCCTATGCCATAATTCCTCCATAGAGAGCTTGTTCACAAGAGCAACATTACAAGCATTCACATACTCATTTGGATCTAGTTTATAGATGCCACCAAATCTAGATCCTAATGCAAGTATCTCATCATTCTTCTTTATAGTGCAAGTATCAACATTGAATTTTACATCAAGGCCATTATCAAGCAATTGGCCAACACTAATAAGATTCTTGGTAAGCTTAGGTACATAAAGAACTCTAGAGAGAGAAAGAACTTTAGAGGATGCAAGCTTCAAGGGAATGTTCCCTATGCCTTCAATAGGACATTCAAAATCATTTGCAGTGTATATTGATTTCTTCACTCCATCATAAGGTGCAATAGAAGAGAAAGAGTCCTTGGAGCTACACATATTTGAAGAGGCTCCACTATCAATATACCATAGGCCGTCCTTCTTGAAAGGAGTAGATGAGAAACTAGAGACCATAAGAGATCCCTCTCCATCACTTGCAATAGTGTCTTCCTTCTCATTGGTAATATTGGCTTGCTTGAGTTGATTCGTCTTTTTGAAGCAATTGGTGGCATAATGACCTTTCTTGCCACAATAAAAGCACTTGATCTTCTTCTTCTTCTTGAGCTTGGATGATGAAGCATTAGAGGAATCATCTTCCTCCTCATCTTTGTCTTTGGATTTGACTTTGTCCTTGCTTGAGGATTGTTGATGTTGGTTCTTGATCCTCTCTTTGTGCTTATCCTTGGCAAAGAGAGCTTTGCCATCATTATGAGTGAGAGAAAGCTTGTCCATCCTCAAGAGCTTGTACTCTTGTCTTGATTCTTTTGAAATTAGCACGCTTTGGAGAGCCTCCAAACTTGGTAGCTCCTCCTTAATGGCATAGGATTGGACAAGGTTATCAAATTCACTTCTCAAGCCATTGAGAATGACTTGAACTAGCTCATTTTGATTGATGGAATCACCAATGCAAGCAAGCTCTCTATGAATATCTTTTACTCTCAAAACATAACTAGATGCACTCTCATCACTCTTTTGGATACTTTGAAAGATTTGATTCCTAAGAGTGAGAAGCCTAGAGGTATTCTTAGCCTCATAGATAGTCTTGAGACAATCCCAAGCTTCTTTGGCTGTTGTGCAAGTACCTATCTCCCTCAATATCTCATTAGAGACATTCATCTTAATGTAGTGGAGAGCCATCCTAGCTCTCTTTTTGTATTTTTGAACCTCTTGAAGAACTTGTGGTTCTTCTTCAAGGCCAAGAACTATGTCCATCACGTCTTGAAGGATCAAGATGGACTCCATCCTCATTTTCCATATTGAATAATTTGAAGTGGTCAATCTTTCACTTGGTTCCAACAAGGATGAACCCATTGAAGACATTTGAAGTGAAGAAAACTCAAATGATGAACAATAAATGTTGTTACACACTTTCAATAGGATCCAATAATTGAGTACTATCTCCTCCTATGAAAGATCTTACAACAATTTGTGAATTGATTCTCACTAGCTACTCAAATCTCTCTAAAACAAGATCTATTTCACATCAAATGATGGAGTATAGGCAAAGTTAGGATCTAACACTCTTATCACGTGTGAAATACACTAAGAAACCAAATTTGACTCAAATACAATGATATTGCATGAAACAAAATGGCTAAGATCTCAAAACAGTGCCTAGATCACATATAGATGAGATTGGCAAGCATACAACTGTGATTTTGGATCAACCAAGCAATCTCTTGACCAAACCAAATGTGTCCACCCAGGTCTAGGTGCCCTACCTAACCCTCTTCAAAAGCTTATAACTTTTGATTGGCTCAACCAAATGGAATGAAACTGATTGCAACAGAAACTAGACAAAAATAGCTTCAAAACAAGCTATCAAGCAAGATAAATGGATCAAACATGAGAGAGAACTTCCAAACTGAAATTGGATGTTCCTCACACGTGTCTGAGCACCTGATTCCGTATAGTACCAGGTCAGACCCAATCAATGCTCTTTTGATCTCTTTTGATCCAACATTGAACAAGATAGCTAGGAAAATGGGCCTTGACAACTTCTAGCTCAAGATTGATGAAATTTTTTTCACTTAGATGGATCAAAATGCATGGTAACCTTAGGTAGGCTCTGATACCATGTTGAATTTCACACGTGTGGACTGTCCACTACATGTACTTGTGATCTCCTAAGGTGTGTAGATGCACCAAGATCAAGACTAGATTGAGATTCAAGATCAATCTTGAATCCTATGGCAAAAACACACTACTACATGCATTCAATCACTTCCAACTCTCACTCACACGTGTGGGAAGTATTCAAAAAATAATCTAAGTAAAAACAAGCTGCTCTCCTCGAGTAGAGAGAGAAAATGCATCAAGAGCTCTCGGGTAGAGAGAGAAAGCTAGAAATCCAATAACACAAAATCCATGAAATCACAAAATCAATTGACTTCAAAATGAGGAGTACAATGATACTAGTAGGTCCACGAGCTACCACTATGCTTAACTATGATTGGACCATATTTTGTCACCTCTTGATCCTATTGGATCATTGATCTATGCACCTCTTAATTCTATTGGACTATATTCAAGCACACCTCAATTTCCTATTGGACCTCACAAGGTTCCACCTCTATATCCTATTGGACCTCTTGGAATTCATCAAACAAAAACTTTACACTTGTCTACACTCTAATTAGCAAGTGTTTAGCCTCTTACTCTATTTTGGCTCAATAGTGGCATTACAAGTGGAAATGCATAATTTGCCATCTATGCCAAATTTATTCCTATCAACATCCTACACCTAGATGCTTGATGTAAAAAACATAAGACCCCTATATCTAACATAGATAATCTTTTTCAATTATTCACATTTGGCTCTATATATTGGGTCCAAACTCGCCCTACTCCTCATCATGGTTTTGGATTCATTGCCAGGCTCTCACTCTATATTCATGCTTCTTGTTCCTTGGCTTGGGGGTGAGGCTTCTAGAGTTTGATTGGATGCTTCTATTTGGTTGGCTTGTTTCTCCATAGTGTGTTATCATTGTGCTTGTGATTTGTAAGCAGGATCTAAGGAACTTCCCTTATAAGGTGACTGTAGTTTGTTGCCAAGGTTTAGCCAGGGCGCCTTCTGTTAGGGACTCCCTTGGGTCCCAGACCCACCAGACCCAAATTGAAATTGAACTGGGCCCGTTGACTTGACCAGTGACTTGTGGACCTGCATGGTCGCCATGTGTTGTGATTTAGGATGCGTGCTAGGCTTGGAGACTCCTACTTTGGAGGTATACAAGGAGAGGAGGACTCACTTTGTCATTCATTCTATCTACCTAGGAGATGGTGGATGGTGAGCACTTGAGCACAACCAATATGAGAGCTGGCTTGAGGTGAGAGATGGCTAATGGCTCTGGCAGTGGTATGGAACGCTATCCAGGTTGGAGGTAGGATCTCGCTTGTTACAGGTCACGTGCCAGGGCACGGAGGGTGGATCTGGATTGGATCCTATGGCAAGGTGGATTGTGTGACGTTCGATTCCTAGTGGATAACCGACACTTGGCGGTCTACGACAGGAAGAGGTTGTAACATTTGGTATCAGAACCACCATATTTATTTTAGTTGATAAAAAAGACGGAGGCACTCCTCTGTGTGTGGACTTTAAAAAGTTAAATAAATTCTTATTTGTACATAAAAAACATCAATAAAATTTCACTTTGTCTATGATTTCTTGTTGTCAATCCACTTTCAACGATCTTTTGCAAGAACCATGATTTCGAATATGATAATTTTGTTTTTTGGGCATAAATGAATTGTCATTTAAACTGGCACTTTGAAAACTTGCAATTGATTGAGTTCAAGAAAATCTCAATAGAAAACCATGAGGCATAATCTCAATATGCTTCTAAAAGTGACAAGACAAAGTTTTATAGGATGAAAAAAGAAGAAGGCTATGTCAAAAATAAAAGATGTGCTATGGCTTGGCAACGTCAAATAGAAAAAAGTCCCAAAATCAACAAAGTTAGTGAAAAATTAAGAAAATGCACTAACGTTGGCAATGAGATGATTATCTAGCTAATGAAGAATGCTCTAAAAGGAGAATAATTTGATCAGTTATTCTTCACACACACGCACACGCACACGCACACGCACATGCACACGCACACGCACACGCACACGCACACGCATGCACGCGCGCGCGCGCACACACACACACACACCCACACACACACACACACACACACACACACACACACACACCCACACACACACACACACACACACACACACACACACACACACACACACACACACACACACACACACACACACACACACACACACACACACACACACACACACACACACACACCTTTTCAAAAGGTAATTAAAATAAGACAAGCAACATGAGTCATTGACATATTATTATTCAAAAGTAGCATAATTAATCTTAGTGATTGATCTATTGCAATAGTTGGAGCTAATTATCACCTCTCTAGTGACTTCAATAAATGAATTAATCTTGGAAAACACTTTAAAGTCAACTTCAAAGGACTTGGTAATGTGGAGCAACCACAACTAAGATTTAATCCACAACAACCATTTCTAGTGATCAAACTAAAGTAAAAACTAAGATGATTTTCTAGCTCTCTAATGACTCTCAATAAAGTCTAGACTAAAGCACCCAAATCTTCAATGCTACTGAGATAAACCTTCCTAGCTAAATCTGAAAAAAATCGATATCGGATGTCTCTGACTTCATATAAAATGGGCATGTTGCCTCTTCCATAATACACAATTTCCAAATGATCAATCATAATAATGAAATAGAAAAGATCCTAAATAATCTGTTGAATGCAAGGAGGATATGGTTGAACATCCAAGTGAGATCCAAAATAGATCTTGGTGGCTTGATGCGAGCTCCAAAATAGTGTAAGTAGAAGGCATTACTATTCCTAAAGTAATTTTTTTTTCTATCTTTGTATGTGCCCAAGTCCTAGCATCTAGAATTGGCATAAACTCCATGACCCATTGACCAAGATTGTAATGCTTCATTTTTTTTAATGTAATCTTGATCATCTTAACATGTTCCAAGTCCATTGGTATCAATCCTCTGTGAAGCTATTTAGATCTTGGATACATTGATGCATTGATTTTTATAGTGTCATACTTAGTTTCTTTGCATCGAGTTTCTATGTTTGTGAGCAAGCATCACCTTGGACACATACTGGGTGAAACTTTCACAAACTACCCACAAGAAACATTGCTTGCAAGAAAATGTAATAGTAAAATTGCCTACATGAGACTGGATGTCTGGAGTTTTATTGATTCAACGATTTTTTAGAAGTTTTAAGAATTGTGTGAATTTGTGCTAGCAATTACCCACAATAATATAAAGAGAATATAGACACCACAATAAAAATAATAAAATAATTGAAATATAATTTCTACAACATGGCTAATTAAAAATCTTAGGAGCAACGAACAATTGGGTTCATGAAGATTAAACCTGATGGCTTTGTGTAGATCACCAGAAGTGGGCAGACATAAGTGAAATATGACATGCTTAGTTGCCACAATTTTTTTTTGTGAAATTGGTAAAACAACAACTATCAAAGGAGAAAGCATCCATGAATGGTTGAAACCTCCAAGAGAATATCTTTTATATTAAAGTTGATGGACAAAATTGTCACATGTACTACAATTAGTAGAAAATTGACTATGAATAATTCGACATTCAACCTCTTTGAGCTTGCATCACCTTGGTTTGCCAAGTATATGGGTCCATGCTTCTCCTCTTTGGGCTTGAATAAGTCGAGCACCTTCGTTTCACATGAAATATTATGCCTCTCATACATTCATTTTCCACTTGCTCTGATTTCAAGATGTTTAATAGCAAAATAATATAATTCTTGGTTCTCATTCGAAATATAACTTTTAAAAGAGTTCTCCAAGATATTATAGATACTTCTCCAATAAGAAAAAAGTTATAACCATGGAATAATTTATGCTATAAAAAAACAAATCCCAAAATCTTATGATGAAACATGTGAGTAAATATCATACTTACCTTTTTTTACTTGTTACCCATACCTCATACAGACTACACCCATGGTGAATAACATTCATATAGTAGTTTTACATGATTAACTAGTGAATATTATTAACATATAATAACAATAAAATAAAGGTTTCTTATCTATGTGAAACATAGTCTTCAAAATTGAGAGGTCAAGTGCAAAATACCACATTTACCACAAGTCATACAAAATACCATTTATGATTTAGCATTCAACCTCTTCAAGCTTGCATCAATCCACCTATGTCACTACACGAATATGGAGCCTCATAGAATTATCCACTAAAATAAGTGTCCCAATTTTTATGGCTTTCTCTTAACGTTGACTTTTTCACAGCTTGACAACTTGAACACCATTGCAAGGAAAGGCCAAAAACGGTGACTCTACTACAACATTTGGATGACAATACCAATATTTTGAAGTGGGTTTTTGATACCATAACGATGTTAATAATTTTTTGGATAATATTATATCATTTCAAATAGTATGGAGCTTCTTCCTAGACATGTACGCATTTTCTTAAGTGGTATGCATTTTCTAAGTGGCAAAGAAAAGAGATCTATTGTTGGTGGTGTGAACTGAATAGAATTATTATTTGCATGCAAAATACATTGAGTTTATTAATGATGATATTTGATGTTGGAGTAAAACAATTGATGGGTTTGAAGGAGTGCTTATCTAATGGATTTGCAATAGAGATAAATGTTGTCTACCATGAGTTTTGTTTCATTTCACTCAGGGCGTTCTTGACGATAAAATAGTAAAAAAGTTTCATCCTATTGGTAAATGCTACACATACACTACAATGTGATTGCTCTTGAGAGCTTTGATAATTTGTGCAATTGTTTTCCACCCCCCCTATCTCCCCCCCCCCTTTTCTTTTCACATATTAGAATCAATTAGAGGAGAAATCATGAAGATGCTTGTAGATTCTTGGTATGAATGAGTGGATTCAAGAATCACATGATAGCCGTGTTTCTTGGAGGCTTAGTTGTCTTGTTTTCTGTTCTAGGCATATTCAACAATAAAAAATTCCCTTGCTTTTTGCTACAACTTGTTGAAATGTTAAGGTTGTAGTGTTTGAATCAAGTACAGTAAACATGCACCATACACATCACCTTGGCACAGTATATTGAAAGCTTAAACATTGGTGTATAAATCTATTGCATCATGTACAACTTTATGATATTTGATTGTTCGCACATCTTGCTAGTGGTTCACAAAACTATGGATGCCACCAACTAAGAGGTCACACGAACTAACACTCTCTATAAAACAAGACCCTAACTTATTTTCATTTGATCTCAATGTATTACTTACACTTTGAAATTCACTACCAAAATCTGGCCAAAATGCTTTATGATGCCATGATGTTATGTGATATATTTCTTTAATTTTTTTTTCCTTTAAATTCCTTTTAGGAATATTGATGTTCACTTAAACTAGTGTTTCCTTGTGGCCACTAAAATTTATATCCAAAATAATGCAGTTGCTTTAATATGGTGTAATTGTACAAAACCTTCACTTGAATATGTAATATTTCTAGAACCAGCTGATTGCAACCAAGACCTACATTCAAGACTTGTAATTCTATGCCTATAACCAACTTTGTGAGTGCCATTCAAATGTATTGACTACTGCAAATTTGCATTTAAGCCATTTCATTTTGTTACAAATTTGACACATGATTCTGCTTACACTATTTTATGCTTCCACATACTCGCAACCAAACCCATTTTGTTTGGGGATGCCAAAATCTATCAACAATTTTCTTGGTTGGTGCTTTTGCAAGATTGATACTCTTTGGTGCATTTCAAATCTACACAACTAGAAGCTTTTTGATGGTGCCGTTTTAGCAATTTCACTTATCGATTCTATTATTCATGTGTACAAGCTTCTTCGCTATTATCACCATCATACTATTATGTAGTGGCCTCCTTGCATGGCGCTCGTTGTCTCCCTTGTGGTGTGTGGGTGCATGTCATTACCATGCATAAATGCAGTAAAAAATTTCAAGCTATAATTTGACATGTAAGCGTTAAAAGGGTACATTTTTGTCAAGTTAAAAAATGTGCATGTGAAGCAAAACCTAAAAACTTGCAAAGCTTCACATGTTCATAGTGCATTTAGGCTTAGGGTGGATTTCAATTGAGGTGCTCTGAAAGTCCCTTATCCAAAGTCTAGGCTTGCCATTGGTCCATTGGCAAAAATCATGGCCTTAAAGGTTGCACAAATTTAGCAGGCCAATAAGGTTGCACAAATTTTAGTAGGCCAATTAGGTTGTACCAATTTTAGCAATCCAATAAGGTTTGCAAAATTTTAGTTATACTTACCAAGGAGAATCAATTAGAGGGGTGGTCCTTTGCCCTCCATTTGCTTTTGCCAAGGCATAAAATGAGTGGCAACCCAATTGCACTTGACGCTATGTATGCCTCCTTGACAATTCCAAGGTGACTCCTTGGAGTCTCAAGTTATGTACTCCTAGTATTATCATTTTTACAGCGGATACCCTTGCTGTTAATAGTAGTAATACTTGCGACCATATTCAAATTTTTTTTTAATAAAGTTTGAATTTGGCTGCCCCTGCAATTTAACGCAATTACTTAAGTTATCACAGATCCTCGTATCTTAATGGCATGATATGATTTAAGGCTCCCCATGGGTGGATTATGTCATAAACAAGTTTTCATGATTAACCATTGAAAAGAGTCCAAGTGGCAAATATGCCACATGACAAAGATCCAAGCGGTTGGGGCATGAAATGTATGGTGCCATTAAGCTCCATGGGATACACGGGATGGGCAACCTCACATCGTAATGTGACAACCGCATGGTTGCAACCCTGTAGCGCAGCCTCAGCAGGGCGAGCAGGTGGAACGACAGCCCATGTCAGATTTCACAGCCAAATGTTCGGTTTCTCTTGTCTGTTGATCGCGAATCTTGCTATTTTCTGCAGCAGCAAACTTATAAGCTGAAGCCCAATTGGAAGTTGGGGTTATGATCAGTGAGTAGATACATATAAGATCAACAAGGAAGGAAAATGCAGAGATTGGATGCAAATGTGGAAGAGCAGATGATTGCAAAGGCAATAGAAGAAGAGGCTTCATGGGAAAAACTTCCCAAGCGTCTGAAGCTTTACTTGACTTCGAGTGAAGACTGGAATAACAAGTATGCACTGATTAACTTTGGCTTAAGAGACTAAAGGAGGAATGATTTGGTGTCCTATGGAATGGAACATCATACACTGATAATCACACCACCTATGAAAGGAGCACTTTAAGAAACCCTAGTCGTTCTAACCTATGTACCTCGTGGCAAGGAAGCAAAGAATTTCCTTTTGAAGGTTTTGGAAACGATTTGAGATTCAAATCAAGAATCAAAAAGACCTTTTTTTATACTTACTTTTTTGTTTCAAAATATCATAGTTTTATTCAAAAATTATCTTATTTTTGAAACTTCTAAATTCATACTCACTTCATTGTGGAGAAAAAATCTGAATTGATTTCAATTGGCGAGGAACTATGCCCCATGGAATGGGCCTTTACTGATAGTTTGTTACCTCGTAACAAGTCTCAAGAATGACTCATAGCATAATACTTCTCAGTGCCACAAACATGAATTATCAGTCTGGACTGGCAAATATCAGATCGAGCTAGAGAAAGAAGTTTTACCCTGGAACCTCAATTTCAACAACAGCTTGACTTGTATTTTGATTTCACTAATGAGCGCAATCAATTATTGACTTTGGGCCTTGACTTGACAGTTTCTTGAGGACTAAATCATGACAAAATGCTACAAAAGTTCTCATTATGATTGAGGTAAACAGAATACATTACTCTTTTCAAGAGCCTCTTTACTGATTGGTTTGTTTCACACAACCACACAAGTACACAAGTACAAAACATAACATCTACTTGCAAAATAAACAAGGTTTTGTTGTTGAGGTCGATGTAGATATCGGCATGTAAGACTAGTGTGTCCATGTGCATCATGGTCAATGTCATCCCTAAGCCTTAATCAATTTATTTCAAGAGGTTCTTTAGGGGCATCTTGAGTAGTATAAATGGCGTAATTGTTGTAAAGTTGACTCAGGTGGAACAAGCATGCCCCGAAAGACTCGGGTGGGTGACAATACCAAGGTCCCAGAGCAAGTTCAGGAACTCAAGGATTGGGCCTTCGACCTGTGGTGAGCCAGCCAACTGATCACAATGTATGAGCTAGCTTTGGAGCTCGAGTCGAGGCCTAGACAGCTCTTGGGACCCATGTCCAACAACTCAGCTGATTTTGCTTGCCAAGACAGCTTATGGGACCCATGTTCGGGAGCTTGACTGATTCTGCTAGCCCCTTGGCTTGCCAGGCTTAATCCAGAAAATAAAAACTAAACTAGAAAAGCGTGCTTTACCAAACAACACTATATTCCAGGACAGAGGGGGTGCACAAAATCACAACAAAACTCTAGGAGTTCGGCAGATAGAAACTTGGGTAGCTCAGAATCCAGTCACCAAGTCTCAGTTCCCTCTACCGACATAAGCCCACTACGCCCAGCCTGTATTGGTGGCCCTGAGACTAGTCAGTCCATGTATGAATGTAATTGCTTCCAGATTTAATTGATCCTTGGGGATGATTACCATTTTGATTTTCACCTCCGAGACTGGTCCAAGTGGAAGGACCCTTACTTCAACATTTTTGTGTCATTGGTTCCAAAAGGCTTGCACCACCAATGCTTGGGCCACGATTATGCCATTTGGTTGGTACTATGTCTTGGAATATTCACGAGTGACTTGTCTTTGGCTTTGTTACCTTTTAGAGATGAATTTCGAGCTAGCTTTTGGGTTGGTTGGGTTTCCATTTTTCTAACTATGAATGGTTAGAGTGGTTACCTTTTCCAAGTTGGCTTTTATGCAAACTCATGTTGGATGAATGTTAGACTTAAGCATGTCTTGGGAAAACTGCTCAAGTCCTAGCACCCTTTGAGGCGCTGGTGCGACATGTGGTACTGGAGCCCTAAATGGTCAGTCAGCTATGCTGGTCTCACGGGGATGGCCATTTGGGATTCATCAGGACAATTGTTGTGCAAGGTGCTGCCTATGAAAGTGTCAGCACGAATGCGATCACGGTCGGGATGGTCAGCAAAACGGGGTAATTGATGCGACAAGGTGCTGCCCATTGGGTGTAAGCATGGTCAGTTCTCAACAAATCATTGAGTTGCATGATTGAAGTACACCAGTGTGGAATATGAGTTCTTTGAGCTCCATGCCTTGAGATCACGGAGACGTTATCTTTATGGAAGTAATCTCAAAATATGTATTGATCGTCGGCAACTTCAATGTCTATGTAAGCATTTCATCTACGTGGTCGGAAGGCTAGGTGTGTTAACTCTTGCAACTCGTTTGATTTTGAGGTCCATTATTTGAAGGGTTCTACTAATCAGGTAGCGAATGCCCTTAGTAGGATAGGTGAGTTAAATACACTCTCCCTCACCAAAACCTGTTATGAACTCAATCACAGTCTCTTGTAGCTTGCCAAAGACGGTCTGGAGATGACCCTCATGCTCCACTATCGACTTACTGTACACTAGTATGTCGTCAATAAAATTGACAACAAACTTGCCCATATAGTCATGCAGGATTGGTTAACCCAGAGATCATAACCAAGAACTCATAATGTCCAAAATGGGTTCGGAAGGCCATCTTCTGGATATCTTCCTCACGAATCCGTATATGATGGTGCCCACTGATATCTATCTTACTGAAAATGGTTTCTCCCTGCAATGCATCTAGTAGATCATCACTCATGGGCATCGGATATTTGTGCTTTCCAATGATTTTATTCAATCACCTGTAATCCACACACAATTGGAAACTACCATCCTTTTTATTAAACAACAGAATGGGGGAGGCGAAAGGTGAATAACTAGGATGGATATACCCCAACTTTAGGTATTATCTTCCATACTTCCTCTTCCTCTTTCAGGCTCATCCTATAAGGAGGACGACATACGAGCTTGCCCTTGGAACGAGCTCAATACGATGTTCCATGTTCATCTAGGCGGCAACTCTACTGGCATGCGATCAATCCACAAATGTTTAAACTTAGCTCGAATGGACTTTTCCAATTGACTTGTTGGATTAGATCTGAGCTGCTGAGCTAAAGCATAATTAACATAAGAAGTTAAATAAGATGAAGTTGCTTCTGAATTATTAACATGTGGATTATTGGTAAACCATAAGAACTGGAATCATCATTCACATTTACCAAATAACACAACCACAAATATTGCAAGTCCATTTTTTTTATTTGCATCGAGGTAATAAGAGGGCCCTGTACAGATGGCCTTTCCCCCTGCAACAAATCCTCATGCTGGATGTGGGTTGGTGTCTGCAATTAGCAGGTACTCTGAGAAATGAGAGAGAGAGAGAGAGAGAGAGAGAGAGAGAGAGAACAAACACGTGCGATGGCCCTTAAAAAAGGTGCGCCGGATCTGCAACAAAAAAACCCAAAGTCTGCCTTGGGAATCCCTCAAACAAGGCCATAGCAGAAGCGTCAGAATTGCCCTCTTCGAGATGTGCTGAGGCTGCAGCAGGGAATGATTGGGCCTTTGTTTTTGTACTGAATTTTCGCCGAGATCCTGCCTGAGCGATGGACCTGCCTGTGAAAACTGTGCTGGCAAGTGCCTAAAAAAACACCGAAAAACCACTTCTTAGAGGGCGTTGGGCCTATGCAGGTCTGTAGGAGACGGCTGAGCTGGATTTTTGGCAAAAATTGTACTTTTTTCACACTGATCTAATGTGCTGACAGACCTGAATAATCTGAGAGAGAGAAAAAAAGTGCGATGGGCCTCAAAAGGGTGCTCTGGCCCCTGTGACAGGTTGTTTTTTGAGCGCTGCCCCCCCTCTACAGTCCATCGTTGGTTGGAATCATCTATGGGAAGCTTAAAATGATGATTTCTAACTCTGAAAACTGGCTGCAACTAGGCGCTGGAGCTCCTACTGCTCCTATGTGCTGTCTCTCCCACTTTTCCCCTCAAATCCTTCAAGAATCCCGCAAAAATCAGAGATTTCTCCACTTTCTCTCTCTAAAAGAGGGCATTCTCTCTCTAGAACTAGGCTCAGATACCAAATGGCACTCTCCAATCTCTAGGAGGCTCTCCAAACTTTGATAGGTCAGTGTGTAGAATGATCCACCCAACCGTAGGCGCCCTCCTCTTGAGTCTATTTACTATTCTGGGCTAGGTACACATGGCTGCCATGCAAGGGTTGATCAGTGCCCATGGTTTCATGAAATCCACTACCCGCATTCAGTGAGTGACTTTGAGGCACCACCCCAGTTATGGACTCGGCTCATTACATTCGTCATGTCCATTTACATTTACTTTACTTTATGCATAGGCAGGCTTGGGGCCCTTTTTTATTCATTATTTGACATTTAGACTGTATGGTTGGCCTTGGGCCCTATTATTGACATTTAGACCATATTATTGGCCTTGTGCCCTATGATTCACTATATTGGTTATTTGGTCATATTACTAAGAGTGGGGGCCTTCTTGGAGGGCGCACTATTTTCCCTCTCAGTTTGGCCCTAGCCACTGGAAGCTTCCTTTTAGGGCTTCCTCTTGGCTATAAGTAGGGATTCTGTGTCATTTGTTACTTGGCTTATGATATGATCTCCTTCTTTAGTCTCTTTAAGCTTTCTCTCTCCTGCTTTCTAGGGTTAAGTCTTGCTTATGTGATGCTTTCATAGACTAAATCTAGATCAGCCGTGGCTACGTTCATAACTTGGTATCAGAGCACTTTCCTGAGCATCTCCATTCAGCAGATTTTTCTCTCACAGGAGGGCGCCCATCTTCAGCTTGGATCTTCACCATTTTTCAGCCGGATCTTCAGCATTTCTCCACACTTGTCTTGCAGATTTTCACGACGGATCGGAGGAGGACAGGCGCCCACTTGCTGCCCATTTCTAGCGCCCTCTTGCTGGCTGCCTACTGCTGCATTTTCAGCCTTTTTTCTCCCCTATTTTGGGCACCCTACTGCCTCCTATTTGCTGCCCTATTGGGCGCCCTCATGCTTGCTGACCAGCGCCCTACTGCTCCTTCCTTTGCTGAAAATTTCCGCTTTTTGCTGCCCCTATTCGCCACCTTCCATCAGACACTCCTAGCGCCCTACCAACCCATCTTTTTTATCCAATTTTTTTTTGCCGTTTACTACCTCTCTTGGACGCCCACACTCCACCATAGCTGGCGCCCTACATCCGCCTCAATTTCAGCTCACCCTCCTACACTGCTGTCTGTGTTCGCAACCCTACCCCGGACAATACAAACACGCCTAGATGCTTAGAAAGCCACTCCCACCCAACTTCATCACGCATCGGGATTGCTCCCTGTCTTTATCGCAAACTTTTTTTTACCCTTGAAGGGCGATCTCTGATTTTTCAGCCTTGTTTCCTCGCTGCCCATACCTCCTTTTTATTATCACTTCCTTTCCTTGGCTGCTCCCTTTCCAGACCCATAGTCCATTATTGTTTCCCATACTTTTACCCACCGTTTACTCCACGTTGTCGGGCCCTTAGCATCTTTTTTGGAGGCTGCCCGGTACCTCGACATATCGCCGCTATTTTTCAGCTCACTTCCGGTTGCGGTTACGAGGTATTTCTTACTTAGTTGTCCTTTCCGTTCATCTTACATCGCGAGTTCTATTGTGTTTTTTCATTGGCGTGCCTGTTGTGACGACTTATGTCCTCTCCTTCAGTTCGTCCAATTGTTTAGCACATTTCTTTTCTCGCTTACTTTTTCTTCCTCATGGCTAGCTCACCCACTACACCTGCGAGTCATTCCGGACGTTTCAATGAACAGTTTGTTGATATGCGTGACTCTCTTACTCTCCTCAGTAGTCGTTTCGACCAAATGATGACCGGTTTTACCACTCTACAGACCGGCTTTGCCACTATGCAATCACAGATTGATTCCTTACAGCCACATGGACCTGGCAAAGCCCCTGTTCATTCATCATTTGGGTCTCCATTTGGACTTCCATCCTCGTCTACTTCCTTTGGCGGTGGGCCTCATTTTCCACCTAACCCACCGCCCGGTTTTCCACGTCCTACAGCTCCTGAGTCACATTTTCCACGACATCTAGCTCCTGAGCCACATTTTGCTCGAGATTTTCGTGATCGGGTACAGCTTGCCACCTATTCTGGTTCCTCTGACGGGAACTTGTTAGAGAATTGGTTTGCAAAGCTTGATACTTATTTTCAGATTTACCCTAAGACATCATCCTCAGAAGATCCAGTTAGCCGCCTTACATTTAGATGGACGTGCTGCTACTTGGTGGCGGGTCTACCAACTTGACCCTGATCGGGACGGTCTCCAGTTATGGCCTACCTTTTGTCGTGATCTTCGTCATGCTATGATTGACCCTCAGTGGCTGAGCCGCCAGCGTGATATATTCCGTAGTCTTACTCAGACTGGTGATCTTTCTTCCTATACATATCAGTTTATGGACCTTTCTGTAATAGATCCTAACACCACAGTAGGGCAAACACTAACTGATCCACCCAACCTTGCCTACTCCCTGATATAGAGTAAGCCCCTCCTAGCCCAGTGTGAGGACTGGTAGCATGCTACTGCCAAGTGTCGGCCACGTGGCACTGACGTGGCCGACTGCACGTCGGGACCCAACTGGGGGCCCTATCCTGCTGACAGGGTCCCTAGGCTGTGTTAGGCCCGCCATGGCTATGGACCGTGCTGGGGCACACTACTCACACTGTCTTGCCCTGTTAGTCATGTACGCTGGACACGACCCTGACTGTGGTATCTGACCTATCTGTGTTCTCTAGGGTTCGGCACTGGTGACTAGCTCGTAACACTCCCTCCCCCTTAAGAACCATCTTGGTCCTCTAAGACAAAGTCTGGAAAAATCTTGCGAAGGACGCTGCCTCTTTCCCAAGTGGCATTCTCAACAGGCTGATCATTCCACTTAACCATATATTCTCGGTATAGAGTATGACGAGTCTGCGTCTCTCTACTATCAAGAATCTCCTCTGGTTCATGTGGAGGTTGTTGAGGATCCAATGGGAGAACTAGAACACTGTCCCCTACCAGATTGTTTGATCTGGCTAAGGCTTTTCGTAACTGACTTACATGAAAGACTGGAAAAACCTTACTGCTGTGTGGGAGTTCTAGTTTATAGGTGACCTCGCCTAGTCTCCTACTGATGGTAAAGGGATCACAATACCTTGGAGACAACTTAGCACACACTCCTGATTTGAGGGTTTTAGAGTCAACTGGGACTCTCAAGTAGACTTTCTCACCAGTGGAGAACTGCACATCCCGTCTGTGTGGATCTGCATAATGCCTGGCTCGATCCTGGGACTGCCTAATGCTACACTTAGCATGTTCTATCATCTGGTTTAGGTCCTCTAAAAAGTTTCTGGCTGCTTCAACTTTTTCTTGTTTAAACCCTACAGCTGTAGGTGAGCGTGGCTGAAAACCGTACATCAGCATAAATGGGCTGTATCCCGTAGCTGAATGTTTGGTACTGTTGTAAACAAATTCTGATATCGAAAGATACTCCTCCCAATTAGTCTGCTTCTTGCTGACGTATGCACGAAGCATATCCTCCAGCACTTGATTTACCCTTTCTGTTTGACCGTCCGTCTGTGGATGGTCGGTGGTACTCATATTAAGTTTAGTATGGAGATGATGGAATACTGCCCTCCAAAAATTTCCAGTAAACTTACTGTCCCGGTCGCTGACTATGCCGGAAGGTAGACCGTACAATTTAAATAGCCCGTCTACAAACAACCTCGCTAACTTTGGAGCTCTAACGGTTGTTTTGGTCAGAATGAAATGAGCCATTTTGGTCAGACGGTCAACTGTGACCCATATAGCGTCATTACCCTTTTGGGTTTTAGGCAGGCCTACTATAAAATCCATGGAGATACTCTCCCATTTATCAGCTGGTATTTCCAAGGGATGCAACAACCCTCCTGCCTTTAAACGCCCTGCTTTATTTACTTGACATTTCTGGCAACTGGTTACATACTGGTGGACGTCCTTTTTCATACTGGGCCAGAAAAATTGCCTACGAAGAAGCTCATAGGTCTTCTGTATGCCTGGGTGTCCCGCGCTAGGATTGTCATGACATTCATATAGGACCTGCTGCCTATAATCCTCTGAATTGGGGACACAAGTACTCATCCTGAATGGAATATTGTTTCCATTTGAATCCTTGAGTCAACTGACCCTCAACCACTGGGGTTTGCTTGGGTAATACAGGCTCAAAATCCTCAACGTCATCTGACGACGTATACTCGGACTCATCATCATCCTCAACGGAAGCTGCCGTATTCTTGGATGAACTGGCACTAGCCCCGCGAACTGGTTCTGGAGTCTGTAACTGTCTGTTCTGGACTGAGTTCTAGATAATAGAGAAGAATGCATCATGCTGGCATTTCCCTCTCAAGGACTCGAGTAACTCATTACGAATCTGAGTAAAACTCAGCTCGTTTATCATAGGCATTCTGCTAAGGGCATCTGCTACTGTATTGAATTTTCCACGCCTATATCTGATAGACATGTCAAACTCTTGCATCAACTCTGCCCAACGAGCTTTCCGACCTCTAAGCTCAGGTTGATTGCAAAGGTATCTGAGACTCTCATGGTCTGTCAGGACCTCAAAGTTGGCACCATACAAATAATGCCTCCAAGGCTTAAGGGCATGGACTATAGAAAAGAGTTCCTTTTCATAGGCACTGTACCTAGTCTGAGCTGGCTCGAGTTTTTTACTCTCGAACGCAACTGGTCGTCCACCCTGAGTTAGCACAGCACCTACTGCAAAGTCGCTAGCATCTGTTTCGACCACAAATGGCTGATTGGGGTCGACGACTTTTAAAACTGGTGCTGTAGCTAAGGCTGTTTTGAGAGCATCAAAGCTCTCCTGTTGTGCGGACTCCCAAATGAACTCCTTTCCCTTCCCTTTAAGGAGATTTGTCATAGGGACTGCTATCTGAGCATATTCCTTGACAAATCGTCTGTAATATCCCGCCAGACCAAGAAAGATTTGAAGTTCCAAAATATTCTGAGGTCTCAGCCAACTGAGTATGGCTTTAACCTTATTTGGGTCCATCTTAATCCCATCTGAAGAGATAATGTGACCCAAATATGCTACTTCTTCAACGAAGAATTCACACTTGGATTGTTTAGCATAAAGCTTATGCTTTCTGAGCAGTCGAAACACCTTTCTGAGGTGTTTTAGATGCTCCTTCCTCGTTTTGTTGTAGACGAGGATGTCATCTAAAAATACGACTACAAACTTACCCAAGTATGGTCTGAGGACACTGTTCATCAAGGTCATAAAGGTAGCTGGAGCATTTGTGAGCCCAAATGGCATCACCTTAAACTCATAATGACCGTGACGAGTCCTAAAAGCTGTTTTCGAGACATCTTCCGCTTTTATACGGACTTGATGATATCCCGATCTAAGGTCTATTTTGCTGAAAAACTTAGCCCCGTCGAGTTGATCAAACAGCTCGTCTGCCCGAGGCATAGGGTATTTATTCTTGATTGTGACTTTATTGAGGGCTCTGTAATCTACGCAAAGACGCATAGACCCCTCTTTCTTTTTCACCAATAGGACTGGTGAGGCCCATGGTGAACTACTGGTCTGAATCTGGCCTTTCCCAAGATAGTCTGTTAACTGCCTAGTTATTTCTTCATCCTCTGTTCGGCTGACCCGATACGGAGGTTTAGAAACAGGTGCTGTACCTGGTACTAGGTTTATTACATGATCTACCTCTCTGCTAGGTGGTAAACCATGTGGCAAATCTTCAGGAAAAACATCTTTAAATCTAGACAATAAAGTTTTTAATTTACTGATTTTCTGCTGAATAGAACTGGAAATAGAAATTTCAGGAATAAACTGAAAGTCACATAAGAATACCTGATGGTCTTCGTCTCCGATTAGCTTACAGAGTTCTGAACTGCAGACCATAGGGTTGTTGGGAACATCATGCTCCCCATGCAACTGGATCTCTCGGCCTTTATGCTGAAAGCTGAGGGTGTTCTCCTGATAGTTTCTGTGGAGGGAAGGTCCTAAACTGTAGAGCCAATCTCTCCCGAGAACAATGTCTGTTCGATCCAGGTGCATTATCTGAAAGTTTATTTCATCTTGGTACCCCTGAATACCAATATTTAACTTACTTACCATAGTTTCCCATATTTTTTTATCTTCACCCTTAGCTAATGAAACTATGTACCTATGCTGACTAGGTACTTCTGGTAGTTTAAGCTTTTTAACCAGGGTGTGGTTGATGAAATTATGGGTTGCCCCATCATCAACCATGACTCTTACTGACTGGTTACCAACTTTCCCATGCATACGTACTAGGTCATGCGGCCCAAAGCTGAAGGGTCTCGCTAGCATTGCAGAGGTCAGCTGGCAACAGTGTTCATGATCTTCATGATACACTTTGATCTCGGAAGCTGCCGAGTCACTGGGGAAACATACAGTCTGAACAAGATGAACTTGTTTTTTATCTTTCTTATCTTTTTTAGTGAAAGGCCCCTTGGGACACTGTCTGACTGTGTGTCCCTTGCCCATACACACAAAGCACAAACGTTCTTGTTTGGCTTTCTCAAAATCATCTGGTTTTAAGGGCTGTATGAGTGAAGGGCGTTTCTGAGGAGCTTCACTTTTAAATTTGTCTTCTTTCTTTCTTTTTAAAAATTTCTTTTTAAATTGAAAGTCTTTCTGAGAAGGCTGCTCAGAAAGTGGCTGTTGTCTCGCCTTCTTCCTACCCACTGAATCATCATAGATTTGAGCATATCTGAGAGCTTGCTCAAGGGTAGTAGGCGAGTTTCTCTGGACCTCTACTTTATATTCATCTTTGAGGCCACGGACAAATCCCCTGATTTTCTGATAGTCATCCATATTTTTAATCTTTAAAATTGCTTCTCGATACTGTGAGATATATTGGATGAGGGATTTATCCATTACTGTTCTTTCCCAGGCTTCCCAGGCTCTATCCAGTTCATTTTCTGGTAGAAATTCTCTTAGGAAAGCTTCTTCGAAAGCTTTCCATGACCGGGGAGTCTGCCCAGTCTCCTGGAGATTTAACCACCACTTATAGGCCATAGGCCCTAAAGAAAGACTGGCCTCAATTGGTTGCAAATGGTCAGGGGTCTGTTTAAGAGCATGAATGTTCTTCCATTTGTTGAGGAAGGTTTGTAGAATATCTGCATTTCTATCCTTCTCTTCCCCATTAAAAGTAGGAGGTTTTAAATCTTTAAAAACACTGGGGTGAGACCGTAAAGTCTCACCCGAAACTGATGGAAGTGGAGAAGGGGATAACTGAGAAGTGGAGGGAAGGCTTCCTTTCACGGAACTCAAAATCAAGCTTTTGAGTTCAGCGAACGAGTCGTCCACACTGGGCTTGAAATTGGCTAATGCCAACTGCAGTTCATCCACTTCTGTTACCAATTGGAGGAACTGCTCCTTGGTAACCAGTTCGTCGAGTTCTTCGGCGAACTGTTCCTGTTCTTCCACTTCCATAGGTTCCTTCCCTTTCCTGTAAGCCAAGGCTTCTGTTTCAAGTTCGTCGAAGCCTCTCTCCTGGGGTTGATCAGGTCCCTGAGGAGTGGTCATCTTCGGAACTGAAAGAGAGCTACCTTAACTTTTGAAGGAAAAAAGTCTAAAAGACTAATTTACAACTGTACAAGGGAAAGGAAAGATGACTTAGCTGTTTCTGAGGACTGTACTTCCAAAGAAAGAATGAAGAGGAACCCTTTCAACTCTTTTCCTCAAGATTTCAGACCTGCTGTCCCGAAAAATGCCAGTTTGAAGCTTCAAAACGGTGCCAAATTTCCCGGTTCTCTGAGGATAGTAGCTCGCTAGTCTGATTGCAACCCAACTGGCTCGTTTACTTCTGATTTGAGACCCAAAAAGTATTTCAATTTCTGATTTTGGTGTCTCCCTACCCTCGCTAGCTGGACAGCCACCTGTCTGGCCCAATTTTTTAAAATTTAAGGCCCAAAACTTGCTTGAAACTCTGATCTGACTTCAAGTAGTAGGTCGCTGGTCTGTGGCAATCTAGTTTGATGTTCAAACTACTGAAAAATCCTCAAAAACAGTGATGAAAAACTAATTTTTCATCTCCCTGTCCAGCGCTGGCCCTGCTAAGAAAAAGTGTTTGAAAACCCTTCAAATTTCCTTAGATTTCTCTGAAATTTCAGAGGTAGATTTCTGATCCCTCAGCGATGGATCAGCACCACCCTTTCTCCTCAAAAATCAGCTCTGACTCTCTGAATCTGATGGCAAAAATCAGAGATGAAGACTAAATTTACAGCGCTGGACCTGCTCTAGAAATTTTAACTAATTTCTCTCTGACCAGCAAGTAAATCCACCAAGATTTCCTCAGTCGGAGACTGTTCCTACAGCGAGTCTCCTCCTCTATTTCTTTTTGAGAACTTGAAGAAGTTCTGAGCAATCTAGCTACTTTCTCCACTGCTGAAACCTGAGTTCCCTAGGATGGAGATGGCTCTGATACCAGTGTAATAGATCCTAACACCACAGTAGGGCAAACACTAATTGATCCACCCAACCTTGCCTACTCCCTGATATAGAGTAAGCCCCTCCTAGCCCAGTGTGAGGACTGGTAGCATGCTACTGCCGAGTGTCGGCCACGTGGCACTGACGTGACCGACTGCATGTCGGGACCCAACTGGGGGCCCTATCCTGCTGACAGGGTCCCTAGGCTGTGTTAGACCCGCCATGGCTATGGACCGTGCTGGGGCACACTACTCACACTGTCTTGCCCTGTTGGTCATGTACGCTGGACACGACCCTGACTGTGGTATCTGACCTATCTGTGTTCTCTAGGGTTCAGCACTGGTTACGAGCTCGTAACACTTTCCTACCTCTTTACAGATCTTCAGCCCACGAGCTTATTTCTCGCTACATTGCTGAACTTCGTGGTGCTCTACGATACGATGTCTCTTCTTTCCGTGCACCCACACTTGTTGAGGCCATGTCCCTTGCTAGTACTTTACAGCATAAGTACCCTGATCCTGCTCCCTTTCGCTTTTCCCGACCCCGTCCATCTCTTTCACCTCTACCATCTCCGGCCCCCATCTGCCCCATCCACTGTCGTCCCGACCTCTTCTCTTACTTCTCCCGCTCCTCGCCCTCCGCCTCCTCGTCCTGCTTTTGTCCCATGTTACACGTCTGCAGAGTTCGCTGACATTCAGCAGAAGCGTCTTTGCTTTCGTTGTAAGAGTCCTGACCACATTGCCCGTGATTGCCGCCAGCCCCTGCCTACTTCTACTGCTGTTTTCTACCATGAGGGCACTACCCCAGATGAGTCCGATATCTACATTCATATATCTGATGAGCCTGATCTATCTCCTGAGCCTTCTACTGATTTACTTCCTGCTACTTGCCATGCTCAGCTTGCTTATTTTACCTGGACAGGGTGCCCCGGTCCTCGCTCCATTCGGCTACGTGTGCGCATTACTGGTCGTGAGTATATTGCTTTAGTTGATACCGGCAGCACTCATTCCTTTATCAGCAGTTATGTTCTCAGCCGGATACGCGCTTCACCTATTCCTGCTCCACAGCCTCTCACAGTCGAGGTTGCCAGTTCTCACTCATTTCCTAGTTCTTAGATGTTTCAGGGATTATCCTACCGCATTGGTGATTTTTCTGGACAGGCAGATCTTTATATCATTCCTCTGGAGCGCTATGACGTTATCCTTGGTGCTGATTAGTTTGCTTCATTGGGAGCGGTTACTTTGGACCTGGCTCAGCAGACATTGACATTTGTTCATGATGCAGTGACCCACTCACTTGCTGGTATTGATTCTCAGGTAGATTTCCAGCTGATCAGCAGGAAGCAGTTTATCCGCAGCCTACCTAAGGCTCATTGTGCAGCTTTATTATGTGTTCAGCGTGCTGCAGCAGATTCTCCAGTGACTACCTCTCCTCCAGCAGCTGTTCCTCAGGGGATCTCTGACTTATTACATCAGTATGCATTTGTCTTTTCAGAACCTACGACGCTACCACCATTGCGTGATGTGAACCACCATATTGATTTGCGTCCTGGTTCTGCTCCTCCCTCCCGGCCTCCTTACCGTATGTCTAAGTCTGAGCGTGATGAGGTTGAGCTTCAGATTACTGCTTTACTAGATCAGGGCCTTATTGTTCCTAGTCACAGTCCTTTTGGTGCCCCTGTTCTCCTTGTCAGTAAGAAAGATGGTTCCAAACGCCTCTGCATTGATTATCGTGCCCTCAATAAGTTGACCATCCGTAACCAGTATCCTATTCCTCATATGGATGATCTCTTTGACCAGTTAGGCACCTCTCATCTTTTCTCTAAGATAGACTTACGTTCCGGCTATCACCAGATTAGGATGCATCCTTCGGACGAACACAAGACTGCGTTTCGTACCCATCTTGGTTTGTATGAGTTTCGTGTTCTTCCTTTTGGTGTTACTAATGGTCCACCTACGTTCCAGAATGTGATGAATAACATCATGCGTCCTCTCCTTGGTCGTTGTGTTTTAGTTTATTTTGATGATATTCTTGTTTTTAGTAAGACTCTTGATGAGCATGTGTTACATCTTTCATCTGTTTTTCGATTGCTTGTTCATCACCAGTTGTTTGCTAAACTTTCTAAGAGTTCCTTTGCTGTTGTTGAGATTGAGTTTCTAGGATTTCTCATTTGTGATGGTCGTATTCGTTTGGACCCTCATAAGGTTCGGGCAATCGCTGATTGGCCTGTTCCCACAGATATCCACCATGTTCGTATGTTTCTTGGTCTCGCTACTCACCTTCGTCGTCTTGTTCCTCACTTTGCCACTGTGGCTGCCCCTCTTCATGCCCTTTTGAAGAAGTCTAGTGCTTTTGTTTGGACTTCTGATTGTCAGTTCGCCTTTGACACTCTTCGTCGTGCTGTTGTGAAGGCCTCTGTCCTGTGTTTACCACAGTTTGATCAGAAATTTATTGTTGAGACCGATGCTAGTAATGTTGGTTTGGGTGCCTTGCTTCGTCAGTCTCAGTGTATTATTGCTTATGAGTCGCGTCGTTTACGCTCTTATGAGCAACGTTATTCTGTCCATGAGAAAGAGCTTCTTGCCATTATCTATGCTCTTAAGAAGTGGCACCATTACTTGTACCGTGTTCCTTTTGATATCGTTACTGATCATCAGTCCTTACGTTATCTCTTCTCCCAGCGTGATCTTAGTGATCGTTAGTTTCGTTGGTTGCAGTTTTTACAATCTTTTGATTTTTCTATTTTGTATCGTCCTGGTCGTGCTAACACTGCTGCTGACGCATTGTCTAGACTTCCTGCTTTATTGAATACCCTTGTTGCCACGATCCCTTTCTGGTTTGATGATCTTCCATCTGCTTATCTTACATGTTCTGATTTTCGTGATGTTTATAGTTCTGCTCCACCTATGTCGTCTTCACCTCATCAGGCTTATTCCATTGTTGACCACCGTCTTTATCATTATGGTTCTCTTTGTATTCCTAGTTCTTTGGGTATCCGTTCTCAGTTGTTGTCGGATGCTCATTCGTCCCCAATTGGGGGTCATTTTGGTTTTCAGAAGTCTTATGCTCGTCTTAAGGATCATTTCTATTGGCCATCCCTTTGGAAAGAGCTTGTTGTACTTATTCGTACCTGTCCTTTCTGCTTACGTAATAAGTACTCCCGTGCTAAGTCCGCTGGTTTGCTCCAGAGTTGGCCTATTCCTCACCGCCAGTGGACTGATATTTCTATGGACTTCATCATTGGCCTTCCCCGCACCCGTCATGGTCACGATTCATGTATGGTGGTAGTTGACAGGTTCTCGAAACAGGCACATTTCATACCCGTCCGCAGTACTATCACAGCAGAGCAGTGTGCACGCTTGTTCCTTTCAGAGATATTTCGCTTACATGGGTTTCGTCGTACTATCCTTTCTGATCGGGATAGTAAGTTTACATCATTGTTCTGGACAAAGCTTATGCGTATATTGGATGTACAGCTTTTTATGGGGTCTGCTTATCATTCTACTTCTGATGGGCAGTCTGAGGTCCTTAACAGGATCCTTGAGGATTATTTGCGCCATTTTGTTACTCCTTCAGGGAAGGATTGGGATCAGCACTTATGTTTGGCAGAGTATAGCTATAACAACTCTGTTAGTACCAGCACCGGCGTTGCACCATTTTTATTATCTCATGGTTATGCACCTCTTTTACCTGGTATTCCTCTTCCTCCCGAGGATACACCTGTGACACTGTCTTCATTTCTATCAGGTGCTCGCGAGCTTATTCTTCAGGCCAGTTCCCATTTGCAGCAGGTCCAGCAACGTTATCAGGCTTCAGTTGATCGTGATCGACGTCATGTTGAGTTTCATGTTGGTGATATGGTATATCTACGCCTACGGTTTGCACGTCATCATTTTATTCAGGGCCATGCTTCTACTGAGAAGCTTGCACCACGTTATTATGGGCCTTATTGTATATTGGAGGTTCTTAGTCCAGTTACATATCGTCTTCAGCTTCCTGCTTCCACACGTGCCTGTGATATATTCAATGTCAGTTTATTACGTGCTGCTATTGAGGATGATGCTCCTCGTGATGCTGAGTTTCCTACTGCACCGGATCTCTTTCCTTTATTACCTGCTGCTATCCTTCAGGTGCGTTTGCATCATAGTCGACGCCGTCGGCAGATTTAGTTCCTAGTCCAGTGGGATGGTCGTCCTGTTGAGGAGGCCACATGGGAGCCTATTGATGTCTTTTATCATACACCGTCACTTGCGGATCAAGCTCGTGCTCTTTCCGCACTTGTTGATTCCTCTACATCAGCTGTTGCTCCAGTTGTTACTACACCAGATGCTGTTCCAGTTGATCCTCCAGGGCTTGCTATTACTTGATCCAGTCCTTTATGGCAGTTGGGTCTTATTTTTGTGTCGGGGAGAGTTATGGACTCGGCTCATTACATTTGCCATGTCCATTTACATTTACTTTACTTTATGCATAGGCAGGCTTTGGGCCCTTTTTTATTCATTATTTGACATTTAGACTATATGGTTGGCCTTGGGCCCTATTATTGACATTTAGACCATATTATTGGCCTTGGGCCCTATGATTCACTATATTGGTTATTTGGTCATATTACTGAGAGTGGGGGCCTTCTTGGAGGGCGCACTATTTTCCCTCTCAGTTTGGCCCTAGCCACTGGAAGCTTCCTTTTAGGGCTTCCTCTTGGCTATAAGTAGGGATTCTGTGTCATTTGTTACTTGGCTTATGATATGATCTCCTTCTTTAGTCTCTTTAAGCTCTCTCTCTCCTGCTTTCTAGGGTTAAGTCTTGCTTATGTAATGCTTTCATAGACTAAATCTAGATCAGCCGTGGCTACGTTCATAACTACCCCCCCCCCCCCCCCCCCATGCCTTGTCATGGACCTGTGACACACACGGTCATCCAACATATTGCTAGCTAGCTGCTCGTCCAACATAAGCTTGTCCGCTGTTGATGGCTAGGGTCCATACGGTCATAACTTCGCTTACTAACATCCTGTCAGGCAGTCACATTGGGTCACTGCCGGTGATGCATCGAACCCAATGGGTGTCCATTCCAGTTACTAGCCCTTGCCAATACCATGGCCCTTGGCCCCTAGTAATTGGTCGTACCTGTGGAATACCCTAACCGGCGTCTAACAGTTTGAGTGAAGAAGTTGCTATTTATATTTTTTGTTGTTTTTCTAACGATCTAAACGTGTGCGTGAGTAGGGAATCATAACAAGAGTGTTTTTTTAATCAAAACTATGGTGATTCTTGAAAGATCTTATGGGGAGCCTATTTTATGATACGTCATTTTTGAGGACAAAAATGTTCTTAAAGGGGGGAAGTGTGTTACACATCCCTAAGTGACTAGGGCCATACTAGGGTTACTCAAGTGTATTTATCTAGGGCCTAGCATAACTTAGCTGGTATAGGACCTACATTCAAGGGATACCCTTAGTGGTTAGGATTTTGACTCTAAGTTAAAGGTGATTCCTAGGACCAGCAGAATGAACCTGCATGGGGAGTTGTTTATCCCATAAGCACTCTTGCATTATGGCTACATAAGAGTGGTGGACGATGTGAGTTTTATGATTCACTAGTTCCTTTGCCAGGATGGTGGACTATGGGATATGCCTATTGGTCCTCCTAGAGCTAGGTGTGGCACCACCCTATTGCGAGGTGGGATATTCTAATATGGGATGCCATAGTCATGCCCTAGGTGAGAGACCTTGGATATTTTCATGGGATAACTCCCCCTTGGGGGTGAGTGTATACACAATGTCTATGCTCTATGGTTGGATTGGTTAATTGCATGTCCGCTCCCTATTTTTTTTCTACTTCTTTGGATCTCTCTTGTTTTGTGCAAAATGTCACTTCTGCATTGTATTATGAAATGGCCAAATTTGAGACAATAGTAATTGACGCCTTTCCTTCTTTTGATTTGATGAAGACTTGAAAGCGCTGTTAGAAATGCATAATTCATGATATGGATGGACTTGCTAGGAATCGAATCTAGGACCTCACTCATACCGGATGGGATGCTCTTCCACTGAGCTATTCGCCCTGTTTGATGGTTCTCTCTAGAGTGTGGATTGAAATGTCCAACAACCCCACTCAAGCCACACTTGGTTGAGGTCCTGGTTGTCACTGGCCTTACAACTTGGGCCACTCCTAACCATGTCTTTGACACCATGAACTGTTAGTTCTAACTTGGCTCTAATACCATGTTAAGAATCCATAAATCATAATTTGAATTCACAGACTAGGATTTAAACCCAATACCTCCCTCATATTGGATGGAATGCTCTTACATTGAGTTATCTACCCTATTTGATGGTTCTCTTTAGAGTGTGGATTGATATTTCCAGCAAGAGCTAGGGTGATCACTCATTGCCTTTGTGTCTCTGGAATGTGTAGGATGTCTTGGACTCCACAAAGAGTTTGAAAAATCCTTCTCTGGATGCCATGAATTTCTCTTTAGTTTCCATAGCTTGAAAAGCTTGCTTGTATACATAATCTCTAACTCTTAGATCTTCTTGAAACAACATTCTGACAAGAACTTTAAAGTTCTCAAGATTTTTCCTTAGAGAAATACTCAAAACAGTAACAAAAGTCTGAAATGAAGGAGCAAGATCATTCAGTGTAATAAACATAAGCTCTCTATTTCTTATTTCTTCACCAACACGAGTGAGCTGCTTTTTTAAGTCTTTAACAGAGGTGATGTGTCTGGTTTCTTCTTTTTCCATCTTCAAGTCTTAAAAAGAGCTCTTCAACTAGATAATATAGAATCAATTGATGTTTGAATTGAGATTTGTCCTGCTTCAATAGATATCTTTGCATGCCTAATATGCGATACTCATGGTTTCTCCTCTTATTGACCTACATTTTTTAGTCAAGTACCTCGTGCTAAGCTTGTGGAGATGTGCGATAAGCGTTTATGTTTTCATTTTAAGAGTCCTAATCATTTTGCATGAGCTTGCCCATGGCGTCCTACATAGAGGATCCTTTTGAGACACCCCTCCTTGTTGAGTGTCTTTGTTATGACCACACTAACTAGAAACCGTCAAGTGCCGGTCAACACAAGTGAGTGGCAATCCACCACCCCCTCCCCCCCTTTTCTTCACATAGGCTAGGAGCTAGGATGGACAATCCACCCCCCCTACCCCTCTATGCCCTGTTGGCTGGCCAACAAGGGCCTGCTGGCCCTGCTAGCTGCAAGCAGAGGAGGGCAGTTATGAACGTAGCCACGGCTGATCTAGATTTAGTCTATGAAAGCATCACATAAGCAAGACTTAACCCTAGAAATCAGGAGAGAGAAAGCTTAAAGAGACTAAAGAAAGAGATCATATCATAAGCCAAGTAACAAATGACACAGAATCCCTACTTATAGCCAAGGGAAGCCCTAAAAGGACGCTTCCAGTGGCTAGGGCCAAACTGAGAGGGAAAATAGTGCGCCCTCCAAGAAGGCCCCCACTCTCAGTAATATGACCAAATAACCAATATAGTGAATCATAGGGCCCAAGGCCAATAATATGGTCTAAATGTCAATAATAGGGCCCAAGGCCAATCATATAGTCTAAATGTCAAATAATGAATAAAAAAGGGCCCAAAGCCTGCCTATGCATAAAGTAAAGTAAATGTAAATGGACATGGCAAATGTAATGAGCCGAGTCCATAACTCTCCCCGACACAAAAATAAGACCCAACTGCCATAAAGGACTGGATCAAGTAACAGCAAGCCCTGGAGGATCAACTGGAACAGCATCTGGTGTAGTAACAACTGGAGCAACAGCTGATGTAGAGGAGTCAACAAGTGCGGCAAGAGCACGAGCCTGATCCACAAGTGACGATGTATGATAAAAAACATCAATAGGCTACCATGTGGCCTCCTCAATAGGACGACCATCCCACTGGACTAGGAACTGAATCTGCCGGCGGCATCGACTATGATGCAAACGCACCTGAAGGATAGCAGCAGGTAATAAAGGAAAGAGATCCGGTGCAGTAGGAAACTCAGCATCACGAGGAGCATCATCCTCAATAGCAGCACGTAATAAACTGACATGGAATATATCACAGGCACGTGTGGAAGCAGGAAGCTGAAGACGATATGTAACTGGACTAAGAACCTCCAATATACAATAAGGCCCATAATAACGTGGTGCAAGCTTCTCAGTAGAAGCATGGCCCTGAATAAAATGATGACGTGTAAACCGTAGGCGTAGATATACCATATCACCAACATGACGTCGATGACGATCAACTGAAGCCTGATAACGCTGGACCTGCTGCAAATGGGAACTGGCCTGGAAAATAAGCTCGCGAGCACCTGATAGAAATGAAGACAGTGTCACAGGTGTATCCTCGGGAGGAAGAGGAATACCAGGTAAAAGAGGTGCATAACCATGAGATAATAAAAATGGTGCAACGCCGGTGCTGGTACTAACAGAGTTGTTATAGCTATACTCTGCCAAACATAAGTGCTGATCCCAATCCTTCCCTGAAGGAGTAACAAAATGGCGCAAATAATCCTCAAGGATCCTGTTAAGGACCTCAGACTGCCCATCAGAAGTAGAATGATAAGCAGACCCCATAAAAAGCTGTACATCCAATATACGCATAAGCTCTGTCCAGAACAATGATGTAAACTTACTATCCCGATCAGAAAGGATAGTACGAAGAAACCCATGTAGGCGAAATATCTCTGAAAGGAACAAGCGTGCACACTGCTCTGCTGTGATAGTACTGCGGACGGGTATGAAATGTGCCTGTTTCGAGAACCTGTCAACTACCACCATACATGAATCGTGACCACAACGGGTGCGGGGAAGGCCAATGATGAAGTCCATAGATCAATCCACTGGCGGTGAGGAATAGGCCAACTCTGGAGCAAACCAGCGGACTTAGCACGGGAGTACTTATTATGTAAGCAGAAAGGACAGGTACGAATAAGTACAACAAGCTCTTTCCAAAGGGATGGCCAATAGAAATGATCCTTAAGACGAGCATAAGACTTCTGAAAACCAAAATGACCCCCAACTGGGGACGAATGAGCATCCGACAACAACTGAGAACGGATACCCAAAGAACTAGGAATACAAAGAGAACCATAATGATAAAGACGGTGGTCAACAATGGAATAAGCCTGATGAGGTGAAGACGACATAGGTGGAGCAGAACTATAAACATCACGAAAATCAGAACATGTAAGATAAGCAGATGGAAGATCATCAAACCAGGAAGGGATCGTGGCAACAAGGGTATTCAATAAAGCAGGAAGTCTAGACAATGCGTCAGCAGCAGTGTTAGCACGACCAGGACGATACAAAATAGAAAAATCAAAAGATTGTAAAAACTGCAACCAACGAAACTGACGATCACTAAGATCACGCTGGGAGAAGAGATAATGTAAGGACTGATGATCAGTAACGATATCAAAAGGAACACGGTACAGGTAATGGCGCCACTTCTTAAGAGCATAGATAATGGCAAGAAGCTCTTTCTCATGGACAGAATAACGTTGCTCATAAGAGCGTAAACGACGCGACTCATAAGCAATAATACACTGAGACTGACGAAGCAAGGCACCCAAACCAACATTACTAGCATCGGTCTCAACAATAAATTTCTGATCAAACTGTGGTAAACACAGGACAGAGGCCTCCACAACAGCACGACGAAGAGAGTCAAAGGCGAACTGACAATCAGAAGTCCAAACAAATGCACTAGACTTCTTCAAAAGGGCATGAAGAGGGGCAGCCACAGTGGCAAAGTGAGGAATAGGACGATGAAGGTGAGTAGCGAGACCAAGAAACATACGAACATGGTGGACATCTGTGGGAACAGGCCAATCAGCGATTGCCCGAACCTTATGAGGGTCCAAACGAATACGACCATCACAAATGAGAAATCCTAAAAACTCAATCTCAACAACAGCAAAGGAACACTTAGAAAGTTTAGCAAACAACTGGTGATGAACAAGCAATCGAAAAACAGATGAAAGATGTAACACATGCTCATCAAGAGTCTTACTAAAAACAAGAATATCATCAAAATAAACTAAAACACAACGACCAAGGAGAGGACGCATGATGTTATTCATCACATTCTGGAACGTAGGTGGACCATTAGTAACACCAAAAGGAAGAACACGAAACTCATACAAACCAAGATGGGTACGAAACGCAGTCTTGTGTTCGTCCGAAGGATGCATCCTAATGTGGTGATAGCCGGAACATAAGTCTATCTTAGAGAAAGATGAGAGGTGCCTAACTGGTCAAAGAGATCATCCATATGAGGAATAGGATACTGGTTACGGATGGTCAACTTATTGAGGGCACGATAATCAATGCAGAGGCGTTTGGAACCATCTTTCTTACTGACAAGGAGAACAGGGGCACCAAAAGGGCTGTGACTAGGAACAATAAGGCCCTGATCTAGAAAAGCAGTAATCTGAAGCTCAACCTCATCACGCTCAGACTTAGACATACGGTAAGGAGGCCGGGAGGGAGGAGCAGAACTAGGACGCAAATCAATATGGTGGTTCACATCACGCAATGGTGGTAGCGTCGTAGGTTCTGAAAAGACAAATGCATACTGATGTAATAAGTCAGAGATCACCTGAGGAACAGCTGCTGGAGGAGAGGTAGTCACTGGAGAATCTGCTGCAGCACGCTGAACACATAATAAAGCTGCACAATGAGCCTTAGGTAGGCTGCGGATAAACTGCTTCCCGCTGATTAGCTGGAAATCTACCTGAGAATCAATACCAGCAAGTGAGTGGGTCACTGCATCATGAACAAATGTCAATGTCTGCTGAGCCAGGTCCAAAGTAACCACTCCCAATGAAGCAAACCAATCAGCACCAAGGATAAGGTCATAGCGCTCCAGAGGAATGATATAAAGATCTGCCTGTCCAAAAAAATCACCAATGCGGTAGGATAATCCCTGAAACATCTGAGAACTAGGAAATGAGTGAGAACTGGCAACCTCGACTGTGAGAGGCTGTGGAGCAGGAATAGGTGAAGCGCGTATCCGGCTGAGAACATAACTGCTGATAAAGGAATGAGTGCTGCCGGTATCAACTAAAGCAATATACTCACGACCAGTAATGCGCACACGTAGCCGAATGGAGCGAGGATCGGGGCACCCTGTCCAGGTAGCATAAGCAAGTTGAGCATGGCAAGTAGCAGGAAGTAAATCAGTAGAAGGCTCAGGAAATAGATCAGGCTCATCAGATATATGAATGTAGATATCGGACTCATCTGGGGTAGTGCCCTCATGGTAGAAAATAGCAGTAGAAGTAGGCAGGGGCTGGCGGCAATCACGAGCAATGTGGTCAGGACTCTTACAACGAAAGCAAAGACGCTTATGCTGAATGTCAGCGAACTCTGCAGACGTGTAACGTCGGACAAAAGCAGGACGAGGAGGCGGAGGGCGAGGAGTGGGAGAAGTAAGAGAAGAGGTCGGGACGACAGTGGATGGGGCAGATGGGGCCGGAGATGGTAGAGGTGAAAGAGATGGACGGGGTCGGGAAAAGCGAAAGGGAGCAGGATCAGGGTACTTATGCTGTAAAGTACTAGCAAGGGACATGGCCTCAACAAGTGTGGGTGGACGGAAAGAAGAGACATCGTATCGTAGAGCACCACGAAGTCCAGCAATGTAGCGAGAAATAAGCTCGGTGGGCTGAAGATCTGTAAAGAGGTAGGAAAGGTCCATAAACTGATATGTATAGGAAGAAAGATCACCAGTCTGAGTAAGACTACGGAATATATCACGTTGGCGGCTCAGCCACCGAGGGTCAATCATAGCATGACGAAGATCACGACGAAAGGTAGGCCATAACTGGAGACCGTCCCGATCAGGGTCAAGTCGGTAGACCCGCCACCAAGTGGCAGCACGTCCATCTAAATGTAAGGCAGCTAACTGGATCTTCTGAGGATCAGTCTTAGGGTAAATCTGAAAATAAGTATCAAGCTTTGCAAACCAATTCTCTAACAAGTTCTCGTCAGAGGAACCAGAATAGGTGGCAAGCTGTACCCGATCACGAAAATCTCGAGCAAAATGTGTCTCAGGAGCTAGATGTCGTGGAAGATGTGACTCAGGAGCTGTAGGAGGTGGAAAACCGGGCGGTGGGTTAGGTGGAAAATGAGGCCCACCGCCAAAGGAAGTAGACGAGGATGGAAGTCCAAATGGAGACCCAAATGATGAATGAACAGGGGCTTTGCCAGGTCCATGTGGCTGTAAGGAATCAATCTGTGACTGCATAGCGGTAAAGCCGGTCTGTAGAGTGGTAAAACCGGTCATCATTTGGTCGAAACAACTACTGAGGAGAGTAAGAGAGTCACGCACATCAGCAAACTGTTCATCTAAAGGTCCGGAATGACTCGCAGGTGTAGTGGGTGAGCTAGCCATGTGGAAGAAAAAGTAAGCGAGAAAAGAAATGTGCTAAACAATTGGACGAACTGAAGGAGAGGACATAAGTCGTCACAACAGGCACGCCAATGAAAAGACACAATAGAACTCGCGATGTAAGATGAACGGAAAGGACAACTAAGTAAGAAATACCTCGTAACCGCAACCGGAAGTGAGCTGAAAAATAGCGGCGATATGTCGAGGTACCGAGCAGCCTCCAAAAAAGATGCTAAGGGCCCGACAACGTGGAGTAAATGGTGGGTAAAAGTATGGGAAACAATAATGGACTATGGGGCTGGAAAGGGAGCAGCCAAGGAAAGGAAGTGATAACAAAAAGGAGGTATGGGAAGCGAGGAAACAAGGCTGAAAAATCAGAGATCGCCCTTCAAGGGTAAAAAAAAGTTTGCGATAAAGACGGGGAGCAATCCCGATGCGTGATGAAGTTGGGTGGGAGTGGCTTTCTAAGCATCTAGGCGTGTTTGTATTGTCCGGGGTAGGGTTGCGAACACAGACAACAGTGTAGGAAGGTGAGCTGAAATTGAGGCGGATGTAGGGCGCCAGCTATGGTGGAGTGTGGGCGTCCAAGAGAGGTAGTAAACGGCAAAAAAAAATTGGATAAAAAAGATGGGTTGGTAGGGCGCTAGGAGTGGCTGATGGAAGGTGGCGAATAGGGGCAGCAAAAAGCGGAAATTTTCAGCAAAGGAAGGAGCAGTAGGGCGCTGGTCAGCAAGCATGAGGGCGCCCAATAGGGCAGCAAATAGGAGGCAGTAGGGTGCCCAAAATAGGGGAGGAAAAAGGCTGAAAATGCAGCAGTAGGCAGCCAGCAAGAGGGCGCTAGAAATGGGCAGCAAGTGGGCGCCTGTCCTCCTCCGATCCGTCGTGAAAATCTGCAAGACAAGTGTGGAGAAATGCTGAAGATCCGGCTGAAAAATGGTGAAGATCCAAGCTAAAGATGGGCGCCCTCCTGTGAGAGAAAAATCTGCTGAATGGAGATGCTCAGGAAAGTGCTCTGATACCAAGTTATGAACGTAGCCACGGCTGATCTAGATTTAGTCTATGAAAGCATCACATAAGCAAGACTTAACCCTAGAAAGCAGGAGAGAGAAAGCTCAAAGAGACTAAAGAAGGAGATCATATCATAAGCCAAGTAACAAATGACACAGAATCCCTACTTATAGCCAAGAGGAAGCCCTAAAAGGAAGCTTCCAGTGGCTAGGGCCAAACTGAGAGGGAAAATAGTTCGCCCTCCAAGAAGGCCCCCCACTCTCAGTAATATGACCAAATAACCAATATAGTGAATCATAGGGCTCAAGGCCAATAATATGGTCTAAACGTCAATAATAGGGCTTAAGGCCAACCATATAGTCTAAATGTCAAATAATGAATAAAAAAAGGCCCAAAGCCTGCCTATGCATAAAGGAAATTAAATGTAAATGGACATGGCGAATGTAATGAGCCGAGTCCATAACTAGGGCTGCTAGGACCTGCAGCCTACAATTTTTTTTTTTTAGTTCTTCGAAAAAAAGAAAAAACTTAAAAAACTTCCGTAACCCTAATTTTGGGGTTTCGATGATTCACTTTTTAAAAAAATTTCAAAAGCAATGAAATTTAACCTACAGTTGACCGAGATGGATCAATCAGACTTGTTATGGTTTTCGGTGGCTCTAATACCAACTGTTACGACCACACTAATAGAAAACGCCAAGTGCCGGTCAGCACAAAAAACTGAATGCTCATGATCCACCTCAACGTAGGATCCAATCCAGATCCACCCTCCGTGCCGTGAGCCCAATAAAACAAGTGAGATCTAGCTTCCAGCCCTAATGATGTCCCATACTGCTGCCAGCACCTTTGGTCTTCTCCTTCCCCTAGCCAGCACCATCCTAGCTATGTACATGCGCACTACCATCTACCAACTCCTAGGTAGATAGAATGAATGGTAACTGAGATCTCCTTCCCTTGTATACCTTCAAGGTGGGAGCCTCCATGCCAAGCACATATCCCTAATTACGACAAGTGGCATGCATGTGGTTACTTCATACCCATTGAGTAATGACATTATCCTTGGTGCATATTGGTTTTCTTCTTTGTCCACCATGGCTTTGGATCTTTAGCAGTAGACAACTGATGATGACAACCCACATACTTTGATCGACATTGATTCTTTTCACATGATTACCAACGTATTTTTGATAAGCCGTTCATTTGTAGCCTGCCGTATGTGACTGTTTTTTGATTTCAAGAACTCGAGCCTGATAGTTTTAGTAGCTGCATCAGTTCCTTAACGTGATTTTTGACCTTTTACATGAGTTTGTGTCTTTTTTTGATGAACCAACTTCCTTACCACCAATACAAGTCATGACTCACCACATTGACTTGCTTCTTAGTTCTTCTCCTTGCTCCTGCGCTCCTTATCGTGTCAAGTCCATGCCCGTTCATAACAGAGTCTTATTATCCCCAGTCATATTCCTTTCGGTGCCCTTGTCCTCCTTGTGCTCTTTTCTAAAATTGATCTTCGTCGTGGCTACCGTCAAATCCGTATGCATCTCGTTGATGAATACAATATCGCTTTTCGTACCCATTTGGCTTGTATGTGGGTCCATTATATGCGGCTTATGAAGCATGCAGTCCACAAGGTGTCAATGTGCTCTTCGGTTCCCTTCATAATCATCGTCTTTATCATTATGGTGCATTGTGCATTCCTAGTTTTCTTGACCTCTGTGCGAAGCTCTTCAATGCTCATTCTTCTCCTATTGGTGGCCCCTTTGGTTTTTAGAAGACTTTAGCCCGTGTCCTTGACTATTTTTGTTTGCTGTCACTGAAAGCTGACCTACTAATATATTTCCATGGACTTCATCCTTGGCCTACCTCGTACACAACATGGTCACGACTCTTGTTTGGTGGTTGTGGATAGGTTATCAAAATAGGCACCCTTCATTTTGATTAGAGGTACTATTACTGTAGCCTAGTGTGGCCGCATATTCATTTCAGAGATCTTTCACCTGCATGGTTTGCCTCATTCTATCCTCATTGATTAGGATAGTAAGTCTACGTTTGTTTTTTGGATGGAGCTGATGCGTATTCCGGATATTCAGGTCCTCGTGGGTTCGGCTTCTAATGCTTTTGTTGATGGCTAGCCTGAGGTCCTTAATCATATCCTTGAGGACTATCCGAGTCATGTTGTTTCTACTACCACTGGTAGAGATTTAGATCTACACTTATGCCTTGTTGAATATAATTATAATAGTTCTGTGAGCTCCAGTACCGTTATTTTTCCATTTCTCCTGGCATGCGGTTACTCTCATCTACTTCCAAGCATCCCTCTTCCACCTGATGATGCTCCAATGGTAATTGCTTCTTTCCTTTCAGGTGCTTGTGATCTTATTGCTTGGGCTAGTCTCCATTTACTAAAGATACAACTAGTTACCAAGGAACGTGTTTCCACCTGCTCCCCAACACGGGAACGTGAGTGAATGTGGGGGAAATTTCCCAAAGCAAGGAGAAATCATTCCCAAGCCTTCCCCAAGCAGTTCTCGGCCATTCCCCTTGCAATTTAAGTTTGGGACCAATTTTTGTCCCTTTTGGCCTTTTTTTTGGCCCAATTTTTTGCGTGTATGGCCTATTTTTGCCCTCCCAGTTTACATATTCTACAATTTGAGTGCTTGAACTTTATTGTAAAGAATACATAGTGTTTTAGAAAATGATTATATATGATGATGTGGTGTTCCCTTGATCGTCCCTCCCCAGGGAATGTTCCCATTCTTGGGGGTCTAGATGTTCCCTTGTTCTTGTTCCTAGGCAACTATAGTTACATTAGTAGTATAAATTTTAGCATTGTCGCCATGCCATGTTTCAGGAGGGTTATATGGTTCAAATATGCTTGAGCTTTTAAGGCTAGGCTTCTATTGAAAAGCTTGCTCCACGCCACTATGGGCCTTTTCAAATTCTCTGCATATTAGTCCAGTTACATATCATCTTTAGCTACCTCTGACGACATGTGCTTGTGATATTTTTCATGTGAGCCTACTATGAGCCGCCCTTGATTTAATACATTTTTAGAGAATCCAGCTCTTTCCCTTTCTTCCTATCGCTATTCATCAAGTGCGCCTTTAGTTTTCTAAAGTATGAATTTTGATTTCCCTAATCTCTAAATGTCATATTGATGAGCTGTGAACTACCTTAGAAGCCTCTACAATCGGAAGAACAATGATTGAAAAAGATTTTGAAAGTTACCACTACAAAACAAACAAAAAAGATGAAGTTCCATTAACTTGAGGAACTAGAAATTCAAGTATCTTAACCTCTAAGAAACCAAATGAAGAGCAATAAAGTGTAATAGAAGTGTCTAACCATATGAAAGACAAGGATATGGTACGAATCCTAAGAAGCTATGCACTTACTATTTGGTCCCTTGTCTAGTTAGCCTAAGGTTATCGACTGTGCAAATAAAACTAAGTACCATAAGTCCAACCATGTGATTAACAATGTCTAAGAGGCCAAATGAAGAAAAGCCTCTTATAGTGTCTGTAAAAGTCCTTATTAGTAGCAATCAATGCATTGTCTAATGTTTTCCATCATGATACATTGACTACTCTATGCTCATGTATTTTAAGGTTCTTTCAAGTGATCCTCTATTAGTATCGTCCTCATTTACATGGAAACTTCAAACATAAACATTTAGAAAAAACTAAGGTCTCTGATTTTCGCATGACGAAATTTTTCAAACAATTGATTACATCAACATACATGAAATGCAATATTTTAAAGGTTTATCGTATGTGTTTTTTCCCTTCCTTTTGTACATTTTTTAGCTGACCTTCAATTGAATCAACATCTTAGGCATTTTCCAAAGAAATTGAGAACATATTGCACACCAGCTAGGTTATGGACTATGAACTTTGGCATATGCATCATCCGGTTATTGTCTTAGAGCTTGATTGGCTATTGCTCCTCAGGGTCAAGGAATTTTGTATTAAGAAGCAATGCAAGTGGAGTAATTGTCTTTCAAGAAATACTTTCAAAGAATCTGAGTATTATGAAGATCTCATTCAATATTTACGAAAAAAATTGGCGGTACGTTGTATCATTCAAGACGATGGCCAACATGTGAAACCTGGTTATCTTTATTTGTACCTGATACTTGTATTGCTTGGCATCTGCTGATTTGACTTAAAGGCTATACCCCTGAATTTTTATGTTTTACACCTAAAAACCAACGACTAGATTATCTCATTGATGAGAATGTTGATTCTAGAAGGCAAGCAAAGTATAGGATGAAGAAATTTAATGCCATCTATATTGTTTTCCATTCAATTCAATTTTGCTTGTTTTCATGCTATACATTTGGAATAGTACACGAAGTAGGACAATGAAACATCAGTGTGTTTGGTTAAGTACTTGATGGAATTTGATTCATTCTTACTTCTAGACAAGCAACAAATCTGGTTATGACACCAGCTAAAAAAACCCCACATGATAGATCTGAATCTTATGCAGTTGTTGTGCTTCTTTGTATTCATGTGCCATCTCTATCATTCAGCTCGGGACCTCCCCCATCTTTGAGTCCGTGTCCCACACCAGGCTATACCCTTGAACCTTCGACATTAAAAGTTGAATACTAGAGGTAGGTGAGTTAAGATGGAACAAGGTTCCATCCTTGCTAGCATGGGCACGTACCCAAGACTAAGGGCCAGCTTTTGAACATAACTTAAAAGCTCTTAAATGCTATAAGCAATTTAAGACCATTGCGGGGAAGGAAAAATGAAAGAAAATAAAGAGATCTTAAGATATAATAAGTGAGATGATACACATAACATGACTTCATGAACTTTTGTAAGGAAAATGGAATATAAGAGAAAGTATGGTACTTCTAATGCACCACAATGAAACGGGGAGTTGGGAAAACTTGGGATCTCATGAGATCATAAATTACACGTCATTTTTAATGCAAAAATTGCAAATTAAATAGCTTGTATCGTTAGATAACAATGTTTACGTATTTTGGGGTCTTTGTTGTTGTTAATTTTACAATGTGTCTCGTTAAGGCCCCAAGTCATTTTTTTATTGACAAAATGACCCCCAAGTACAATGATTAAGTTTGATGGTACCAAGTAGAGGAGCTCAAGGGCTAGACCTCTATGAGGAGCTTAAGGTGCTTCTAGAGTGACATATGTAATTAATCATGGATGCCAAGTGGCACTTGTGGAAAGTAATCCCATGATCAAGGTTCTTGCTCCCAAGAATGGATAAATCGAGATCCTCAAGCTAGTTTAGTCTTAAGTTGGATTCTTCAGTGTTAGCCCAAACGTGTTTTCCCTCCACACGTGCGGTAAGGTACAGGTTTTGCTTCTGTCTTCTCTCTCATTGATAAAGATTTGTACATTGTGTATGTGTGTGTCTGCGCGCGTGTGCCAATTAGGTTCCTATGGTCTTTCTATTGGTGTTGATGGTTTTTTGCTACTTTCTTGAGGCTATGGTGATCCTACACACAATCTTAAAAAGAATGAATGATGACCAATTTATGTCCTTCTTGACGTAAGGAAACTGCTATTGATGAAAGGTTCTTATCAAGCTGTTTTGGCCAGTTAAGAGATCCAACTACTTTGGACTCCACCATCGGATGAATCTTAGATCTGGACGATCAGTAGCAAGAAGGACAACAAATCAAGTACCACACGATATTTCTGGTGCATATGTAGAAGTCCTTAAAGAACTTTTTTTTTAAATTGGACACCATGATTTCAAGTCTAAGAATGGAAACCTAACTTTTATTGCAAAGTGGACATATTTCAAAGAATAAGCAAATTACAAAGTAGATGGTTCTATTTTGGCTTACTAAGATCTTTTAGATTTAGTGATTCATAGTATAGCATGCAACATCATTTCCACTTGTCATCTAGACCAAGACTGGAGCATAATTTTGGAAGGACAAGCTACTTATTAACACATGGTCTTTTAAAATCAATATAAGCCATATGAAACCGTGGAAAGGTCTTTAGATTTATCCTCTTATTTTTGTCAATAGATGTACAAATTATTACCTCTAGAGATAACTTGAAATCTTAGTTTATCACATATGAATCCATTAGGTTGGACTTGTATGTTTTTCATTTCAAAAGACCAAGCTCCACCATCTTATTTATGAAGGCAAAATAAAC
This sequence comes from Diphasiastrum complanatum, assembly GCA_029204225.1. Lineage (NCBI taxonomy): Eukaryota > Viridiplantae > Streptophyta > Lycopodiopsida > Lycopodiales > Lycopodiaceae > Diphasiastrum > Diphasiastrum complanatum. Next base: position 27,988,654 of record CM055102.1, on the reverse strand, counting down.
ATTTATATGCGAGTTCAATTTGTCAAAGCACCCATGTTTGGGTCTTGAGTCTCGGAGAGTGAATTGGTGGCTTCTAATCTCTTGGTCTCGAGTAAAAATAAGTTCCAATTCCAAAGACTTGTTTTGATTATTTTGGAGAATCATAGGAACTAAGAATGTATATACTTGAATCTCACTTTGCATGATGACTATGTCGAAGGCTTAAGCTATCTTGAATTGATGATTCTTCTTGTTCTATTAGTAGAATTAAGTAATATTCGATTTTCCTTTTAGAAGTAGCAGACTTACTTTGATGCTTTTCATTCATGTAGCTATGATGCTAAACAATAGTTTCTCATTTTGGTTCACCTTTGCGAACCTTGATTTTCGTACAACAGTTTTGTTGTGTACCTTCATTTGTTTTTGCCATTTGAAGAACTATTCCTTCTCCATGACAGCTATTTCCGTATCATTTGGCGGAATACATTTGCCATACATTGAGAATCTTACCTTTTCGATACTATGGTGATATGCTATATGAAGTCATGAAAGATGGTATGCCTTTGCCTTTCTACAAGAACCTTCATAAGTACTTGACAAATTTTATAATGGACAACAATGACGAACAACTTTCTTTCCTACAATGTGCTCAATCTATTTTCTACTTTAAAATGGTTTGTAGTTTTTTAGTGTGAACGATTCTAGTACTTTGTTTTCATGCTGATTGTGTTTTACCATTGTGCTGTACATTTTAACTTTTTGATCTTCCTTTATGCATGCCCATAACTTTGAAAGAGCTCTTGTCATGATTTTTAAGCAATCATAATTACATTAGAGAAAGGAGAATTTTTGGGACGTTTCTAGGAAAATATGGAACTTTACATCTTTGAATTGTGGTTGTAGTGAATCGCAAAAAAAAAACAATTTTAATTTTTTTTTTGCTTTTGTATAGAATAAATTGGAGTTATGTAGCCATCTTTGTCATTCCAAAGCAAGCATTTGCTACGGTTTATTAGGGTTTGATACGATGATTCAAAATGGCTTGTTGTGGTTCAATAGGGTTTCTACGGTTTCGTCAAGTTTAATATGGTTCAATAAGGTTCGTTGTGGGTTTAGTAAGGTTTAGTGCATATGGTTCGGTACGCATTAAGTTTTGATATCAGTTGGGTCATGACTTTTGCATTTAGGTTTACGCAAGCTGATGGTAGTTGGATCAAGTTTACATAGCTTATTTTATGTAAACAAGATCTCACCTAACTACCCGGAATCGGACCAAAAACTACTAGAACATGTTTAATCTTACTCCTCTATTTTTTGTCTTTTTACTAATACCCATATTTCATGTATGAACAAATTTTTATCTTTTATTTCATTTTTATTTTTTTTTCCAATTCATGGCATCGTATGATGAACGATAGACATAAAAATGACAACAAATGGTATCCTTACTTGAAAACATAACCTGAATATCATAGATGTCTAAGGCTAAAGCTTTAATTGAGCAATATAGGAGAGATTTCTAGAATAACAAGCTACCAAATGAGGAGCCTTGTGGCTATTTATATTAATCAAAACCTACCTCCCTTCAATTGACTGGAGGAAAATATGGAGATTAAAATATAGGTCTTGGATTTGTCAAATACAATTAAAAGTGTATGTCCGTTGTTGACACTATCTAATGATATGCTATTATGGAAAGTAATATAATGTAGCCATTGTAATGATGCATCAGTAGAGCATGTGACGAACATGTATTGTTTATAATGGTTAAACTAGGTTTTCCTTGATTTCGCCTTCGATCAACCACATCTTTGCCTTGAGCACCCAGAGAAGTATGCATGAAATTCTTCTCTTGTTTTGTGACCAGTCGATTTTTGGACATGAGCCCCTTAATGCTAGACTTTTCTAGCATCTTGTAAAACCGACTAGGAAATCTGGCATGTGTGTATCCCTGGTGGCCAACATTGAAAAGGATCCTAGCTTCCTCTTTTAGTGGTAGACTTTATTGGAATGTGGCACTTGTACTTGTTGAGCACATTCCATCTTTTGTTGCCATTGTTGGTGAGTTTTAACTTCTATCCTGTAAGTTCATCTTCATTGCATCGACCAATTTCTCCAAAGATGATCCGTTGTGAAGCTACATTAGAAATTGTGGCCCGCCAACTCCAAATTACTATGCTTTTATGTTTGATATAGGCCAAGCTAATTGTTCCACATGAGATTGTCCTAGCCAAGTTCACAATGCACCCTATTTAGATGGAGGCTAGCTTTAGATTAATTATCTACATTCAAAGAGTTTTGGAGTTTGGAGCTACTGATACAAGGAGAGAAAGATGTCCAGGGTTAACATTTACATCACCACATGCAATCTATGAGCAGGGGCATTGATTGTCATGGTACTGCCAATCCTCACACCTACGAGACTCATTTGGCATATCTATTCCATGCCTTCCGATGGGGACTTATTCAAACATTCTCATAAGCATGCACTCGTCGAGTTTGGTCGGGTAATTTGGGTCAAGTTAGGGCCCACTTTTTGGATTCAGATGCAGTAGGTGACTTTGACCATCCCACCCTCTTACGATATCTAGATTTGGGTTATCACATAGTCTTAGTTTCAATTTGGGATAGCTTAGAGTTTTCTTTCATCAATCACATGTGAAAACATGTTGCTTCGTGGGGATCCCCTCAACTGAGAAGATTTGTTACTTGTGTACTCTGGGTGAGGTTGAGATAGAGTATTATTTTGTCTTTCGATGCCCTATTATCTTGAGATTAGAGAAAGGTATTGCCACCTCTTTCGTGATCAGCCAATCACTCTCAGCTCATGGAGGGTAGCATATGAGGATCAGAGGTGTGTAGCCTTGATGATACAACAAATGTTTCAGCTCAGGAGGGATATGTGCCACAACACTTACTCCATCCAAATATATATAGCCTTTTACTCACATTTTTCTCAAACATCATCCTCTTATAGATTTTGAGTCAACTTTGCCGCTTCTCTTCTCATCGTCGTACCCATAATAAATGGTATGACAACGACTGTTCTTTCTTCCAGAAATATGTGGAGTTCCTCAAATTCTCCAATTCTACACTTTCTTCTTCCGCTGAAAAGCAGCTTCGTTCCCTTCTCCGCAAAAGGAAAGTGGCCTACTTTTCTTCCCGTTCCTCCTACCTCCTTCGCTCCATCCACTCAGCTTCCTCGGCTACTTTTTGGAAGATCTTTCTTCATAAGCCCCTATCCATTGCACCCATCCCTCTTCAATCCTGGGTCGACTATGCAACCAACCTATATACAATTGCTCACCCTTCCATCTCTCTTTCTTCTTGTCCTACCCACTGTGACCTCTTTTCTCCTGACATGGTTGAAGCCATCATCTGCAAACTCAAGAACAATCGTACGTCTGTCGTTGATGGTTTCCCCATACCTTGGGCCACCAATCTCCTTCACCCCATTCTCAAAGGAGGCGATGCCATGAATGTCCACAACTATTGCACTAGTATGATTGGCCATACCATGGCCAAGTTGTAGGCTGGCTTCCGCCGGGGTTATAGCACTGTTGATCATGTCCACACCCTATGTACTATCATTGAGGAGGCAAAGCATATGGGCAAGAAGGTATTTGCTTGTTTTGTTGATCTCTCTAAGGCCTTTGATACTGTTCCCCGTCATCTTTTGATCAACAGACTACGTCAGCTTGGCTTTTCCGACTCTATTCTCGTGACAGTGGCTGCTCTGTATGAGAGAGTTCTTCGGCTGGGTACTGATTTGTCTTCTCCCATTCGTAACAGTGTTGGTGTCAAGCAAGGCTGTCCACTGTCCCCTCCACTTTTTGCACTTTATATTGATGATCTTGAGCGCCTCATTTGTGAAGAAGGTGAAGATGGTTGCCCGTTGGCTCATTTGCTCATCCCCATTCTGCTTTATGCTGATGACATTGTCCTACTTTCTCCCTCACGAGAAGGGTTGCAGTGCCACTTACAGGTCTTACATCGGTTTTGTGTTGCTTGGGGTCTCTCTGTTAACTTAAAAAAGATGAAGATCATGATTTTCAACACCAATCGACAGAGCCTTCACAATTATCAATTCTTCTCTGACGGCTAGGAAGTTGACATTGTTGCCTCTTATACTTACTTGGGAGTCCTGTTTATTGCACCCCTTCTTGGTTTCCGCCAGGCTGTATTTGCGCACATTTCCTTCAGTCTTTCAACATTGGTCCAGTTCGAGCGTGGTTGTACAATGAATCATGTTTTTGATCCCACTACTAGATGCTAGTTGTTTCACATACGGGTGGTTCCAGCAATGATGTATGCCTTTGAGATCTAGTTGCTAGGACTTTCTCTCCAGGACTGGGCAGGCATTTCCCGCATTCAGGCCACTATGTTGGGTAGCATGATATGTGCCAAGACTACCACCCCTCATGATATCCTATGTGCTGAGTTTGCTACTCCTCCTATCATCCTTGAGGGCTTTTTCCGCCTTATTCTTTTTCTTTAGTGGATTCAGGAGATTCGTGCATCTCACCCGGATAGATACATAGTTGCTGCGGTTACTTCTTCACGTGTCCTAGTTGATTCCCATGCCAAGCTCTCCTGGTACGAGCAGGCGTCTGATCTCTTACGACATATGGGCATCTCTATCATGGATTTTCCTCGTGGTACGCATTCATATATCCGAGGCTATTTATTCCGTCGATATATGCAGCAGACTTGGAGCTCCCTCCCACCTTCCCGCACTCGATTGAGCTATTACCAGACACACTTCCTCTCTTTGGATCCTTCTAGTTTTCCATTGTTTCCGCTCTATCTCTCACAACCCCTATCACACGGCCTGCGCTATCTTCTTGGGCAATTGCGCATTTCCTCTCATCGACTTGCTATTGAGGCCGGTCGTGCATGGGATGTCCCCCGGGAACGTCGTCTATGTCGCTTGTGCTCGTTGCAGGAGGTGGAAGATGAAGCCCATTTCCTCCTCAGATGTCCTTTGTATTATGAGATACGGGGGAGGTATTAGTGTCTCTTTCGCGATATTTTTTGCAGTTTTGTCTCCTATCCTGATGCTCGTTGCTTGGGACTTCTTGTTCGTGAGATGCTTACTCTTCGTCAGTCTCATCTGCCTATACAAGATCATATGGGGTTAGACTCCCAGCAGTTGCTTCTCATTGGCTTCTTTCGGACTCGAGCACATGCTGATGACTCCGACGATGAGATTCCTATCCCTGTGCCACCGTGGAAAAAGCCCAGATGTAGTCGCCACTTGCCTCCATCAGGGCCCACTGTACACTCCACTCAGCGGACACTTCACGCTCACTTTCGCTGATATGTACTTATTCTTCACCTGGCCCGGTTGTGGGCATTGGTACTTTTTAGTAGTTCTTCTATTATACATGGCCTGGGTTGTGGGCTTATTTCACTTCTGCTTTGTTGTACTTTCATTCGTAGCTAGTTTATAGCATGTTACGACTATGTCCTCCTATGGATGATGCTCCCGCTGTTTCTTGTACATATTTGTTTTTGTCTTATGCACCCACGGCCCATGGGTGCCCAAAAGACGTTAATAAAGCTTTCTTTCTTTCTCTCTCTCTCTCTCTCTCTCTCTCTCTCTCTCTCTCTCTCTCTCTCTCTCTCTCTCTCTCTAATCCCTCTAACTAGAGAACAATCATGATTGGTCACTTTTTAGCAAAACTATGAGATAGGATTGTAGAGAAAAAACTTGATACTTCGTTGGAAATTAATGATCTTAGAGCAAAAGAGTAGGCTGGATATTGGAAAAAAAAATTTCAAATTGACCATCTTGTTACCTTGAGGAGCATTATAGAGGATAGCTGAAGGAGGGAATTGAATCTCTATTGTTGCTTTGTGGATGTTTGCAGAGCCTTTGATATAGTCTCTAGGAGAAATTTTGAGGATAGAATGCACGAGCTTGGTGTTCCGTTGGACATTTGACATATAGTGGGACAACTCTACGAAAAAGTGGTGGCAAAAGTGGCTTTTCTAAGGCAATTTTAGCATTGTTGGTGTGAAACAAGGATGTCATCTTTCTCCTACTTCATTTGGTATATACATCGACAAACTTAGTGATTGTCTAAATGAGGAAAGTGGAGGGGGAGCAAGAATCTTGGATTATGTTGTCAAGTTCTTACTTTATGCCAATGATGTTGTCTTGTTTGCAAATACCATTCATAGCCTCCAACAACAAGTTCTGTGAAAATTCTGGTCTAATGGTAAACTTTAGTAAAACTAAGGTAATTCTTTTCAATCCAAGAAGATAGGAGATCCTCTATTGCTATATGATGAGGAACGTGTGGAAGTATCTAAAGAGCACAAATAACCTGGGGATAGAGATATCACATAACTTGAGATGGGACTCTTGTTTGGACAAAAGACTTGTAGGTTGCTGGAAATCATTCTATAGAATGGAAACTGCTTGCAAAAACTAGAACTTTGGACATGAGAGAAATCAAAATGTTAAATGATACATTGGTGACTCTAGTTTCCATGCAACATACAGGAGGCAACATTGCTCACACCAAGTGGGCAGAAATTGAAAGAATATAAGAATGTTTTTTATGCACTCATCTAGGTGTAAAGCGAATTCCTATCTTGTTGGCTGAAACGAATGTCCTTTCATTGGAAGCTTTGGCGGTTATCAAAATGATTAGCTACGTTGAAAGAGTAGAAGAATTGGAAGATGTTAGGTTATGTAAGGTGGTTGTACATTGTTGCATGCTCCCTCGAAGGCTAGAAAGTGGATGGTGGCCGGACATTACAAACTGGTTTGTCTTTTGTAATAAGGAGCTGAAATCTTTTGTACATACTTAGTTCAATGAGGGGTTATGGAAGCTTTCTTTGATGTGTAAAGTGGAGTAGTACAAAGAATGTCTCAACCATATAATAGGATCTCCTCAACATCACATTGTTGCCGATATATCCATGAAGAAAAACATGCCATTTCACTCTCAAGGACAAAGTCTCATGAATTACGTTCGGAAACAAGATGGAACATTTCGAAAATACCTTGGGAGGAGCGAACATGCCATGCCCTCTTTGCAAGAGTGATGTAAGCTTCTCGAGGAACTATAGTGACATTGCTTATTTTATTTGATAAAGTTGATAGTAGTTTGCTTTGCAATTTTTTGCTAAAAGCTCATAATTTGCGTAAAACTATTCTAGACCATAGCAAGATCGATTTGTGATCTTCGAGTGGTCTTTGCATTATATTATTTTAAGACATGAATATTGTACTTGACTACTGGTATATTGGCTTCCATGGACGTTAGTAAATGTAATCTCTCTCTCTCTCTCTCTCTCTCTCTCTCTCTCTCTCTCTCTCTCTCTCTCTCTCTCTCTCTCTCTCTCTCTCTCTCTCTCTCTCTATAGCGCTGATCTGCCCCGATGCCCTCTCTCTAGCGCTGATCTGTCTGGATGACCTGCTGGCGCAGATCTGGCCCGGCCGCCTTGCTGGAGCTTCCCTCCTGGTGGATTTTAGCATGAGCTGATCTGGCCCGATCTTCTGCTGGCGCACCTGGCTCTATGCCCTGCTGACGCCGAGGCCCAACGCCCTACTGGTGCTGACCCTGCTGGCACACGCTGAGGCTGCCTTGCTGGCGCTGATTGCCCTGCTCTTTTTGAGCGCTCTTGAACTGTGAACTAGTGCCCTCTATCCAGGGCTGCCTTCCCACATGGCGCCTAAGAAAAAGGGGGGTGCCCCTACGCCTCCCCCATCATCTACGATGGAGGGGGATGCTATTTCACCTACAGCAACCTCACCGCTGGCTGCAGAAGGCTCCATCACTGGTGCACCCTCTATTTTCATCGCCAATATACTTTCTGTCACAGAAACGCCTGCAAATCAGCAGCCCACGGTCGATTACACTCCTTCCAAGCCTATGGAGAGTCTTTATGCCTATGATATCGGTTTCATTCGAAACGAAATCCTCAGCCTTAAGAAACAACTACACTTCTTTGAAATGGCAAATGGCAAGTTGGTTACGGATCTCGTGGGTGTCAAAGAACGGGTGGAGCAGCTGGAGCAAGAAAATGTATATCTCAAGCAACGGATTGCAGAACATGTACCTCCTTCGGACGAAACTTCCGACAAAATATCTTGCTTGGAAAAACAAGTCGAAGAGACGAAGACATGGGCAACACTCTTCAAACCGGACGATATGGGGGCAGCAAACTCTCATCCCTTGCAAAACAGGTTGAAGAAACGACATCGATCCTCAAACAAGGTAATCACCCCCATTATCTCATGTTGTTGATGGTTTTGATACGGCATGGCGTAGTAAATTTAATGACAACGTTCTTTTTATCAAATTTCGCTCACTTAAAACACCGCAATGCAGACCTTCGGCTTAGAGCAAAACTCAAAGGCACTTTCATATATATGGATGATGATTTGACAAATACCCAATGGCTAGCAAGGAAAAAGATTATTCACGAAGCAAAAGAAAAAGGACAAAGGTCGTTTTTATCGACGACAAACCGAGATATTTCAACCTCCTCTCACACTAGGAACTCGGGGCCCCCGGGTTTAGAAGTTGCCCAAGATCCCCTACCACTTTGAGGCTTGGCTTCTGGAATTGCAATGGTTTTTTATCATCATCATCAGCAGGAGATTTTGCTGATTTTATTAGCAAATGTGACATTTTGTTATTGGCTGAAACCCATGAGTCTTTATATCATCCTCTTCCACATATACAGGATTACTCTTGGCATTCTGTTTTCCGCCCATTCGGTGGGAAAAACATGTCGTGGATCTGGCAGAGTAGCTTCTTTATACAGAGCCACCGCAGTTAAGATGGTTAAGCAAGATCCATATGCTCGCTATATATGGCTACATACTATTGGTTCACTATTGGGATTACCTCTAAACATTTATATGGATGTATGTTATTTCGCTCCATAGACTTCGGCGTTTGCTGAATTTGGTGGAGACCCATTTCAGGCACTTTCCGATGATATTGCCGTTTTTTCTCAGCAGGGCTACATTTTATTAGCAGGAGATTTCAACGCCCGTACTAGCTCCAGACAGATAAAATTTCATGCAGATATTGACTTTCTCCGGCTTCACCCTCAGGATATGGGACTAGATCGAGTATCACAGGATGCACACACTACAGTTACATCTTTTGGAGAGCAATTGATTACTCTTGCGGAGACACATTCTCTGGCCATCCTGAATGGCCTCACACAGTGGCCTTCCTCATCAGCATTTACATGTTATCCTCATGGTGGAGGACATAGTGAGGTTGACTACTTTGTTGGATCACCTGCTTTGATCTCGCACATCTCTGACCACTCACTCTTACACCTCTCACTTGGTCACATAACCCCGTCTTCTAAAGTTCCACGCTCATCTTCCACTCACAACCGTGTCCCTTTTACTCACTCTGGACTCGCAAACTACACCACAACCCTGTCTCAACTACTTACTTACTTCCCTTTCACGACATCAGTTGAACAAGCCTCTTTCCTCTCTAAATCCCTCTTAACTGATGTGTCCTCATCTTTCCCCACCAATACGATATCATCTCATAAACGTGTTCACAACCGCTGGTATGATGCAGAATGTCGCTCTCTTCACAAACATGTGGTATATGCCAGATTACACTCCCCTGCAACACTAGAAAAAGTATCATAGAGCCACCAGAACAAAGAAGATAACATACCTGCGATCACTCTGCCAAAGGTTGATCGACTCTTTAGATTCCCCCTCCTCCTCCTTTTTCTAGAAACATTTCACCAGATCCTCTTCGACTTTGTCCCCCATAGCAATCGAATCTTGGGTCGAATATGCCACGAAACTTTACACCCTAGACTCCCCTCCTACCTTACTCTCACCACAACCTACCCACTGTACGCTTTTTACTCCGCACATGGTCAAAAATGCCATTACACATGCCAAACTTCATAAAGCCACTGACTATGATTCTCTAAATGTAGATTTTCTAAAACCTGTAGCACACCTTATCTCGCCCTATATTGCTCACGCTTTTAACACCGCTGTGACCTATGGTTTTCCTAGCGCATGGTGTACTAATATCCTTCATCCCATCTTCAAGGCAGGTGATCCCATGAATGTAGAAAACTACCGCACTATTATGATTGGTCAGACTTTGTCTAAGATTTATGGTTCCATTTTATATCTTTTGTTGAGACTGAGGATTTACATGCTATGGGTCAGGCTGGGTTCAGACCCGGATACTCTACCTCAGATCAGATTTTCATTTTGAGATGCATCATTGAGGAGGCACGACATCAGAGACAGAGAGTTTATTGCTGCTTTGTGGATTTTTTCAAAGCTTTTGACTCAGTTCCGAGACATCTCCTTCTCCAGAGATTATCTTCACTTGGCTTCACAGACGAGACTATTGCCACGATCATTACCTTATATGAGCGAGTTTGGGCGCGTTTCAGGGACGGTAGTGGTTGGTCCCCGCTGATACACTCTACCATTGGAGTGAAGCAGGGCTGCCCCTTATCACCTACTCTCACTATATATCGATGACCTCGAGCGGATTATTCGCGAGGAAGGTGGAGAGGGCCGTCCCTTAGCAGATATTATTATCCCCATTCTCCTATACGCTGATCATGTGGTTCTTCTCTCATCCTCTGTAGCTGGCTTACAAAGACACCTTTCTACTTTACATCGCTTCTGTCAGCTTTGGGGATTGACGGTTAATGCTAAGAAGACCAAGATTATGGTGTTCAACACCAATAGACAGCATATGAGAGATGTGACCTTCTATTATGATGGGTTGCCGAGTGAGATTGTGTTCTCTTACACTTATTTAGGAGTACTTTTCTCTGGTCCACTACTCACATTTCGATCGACAGCCCTCACCAGACTCCGTAAGGGGCATACTTCTCTTGTTCATATGGAGAGATTCTGTTCCACGTATTATGTACATGATCCTGCTACCAGATGCTTGCTATTTTTTGCCACTGTCTCCCCGGTTGTTCTATACTCTGTTGAGACTTGGTGCCCGGATTTATCACATGATACTTGGAGGGATCTTACCCGTATCCAGATTTTCATGCTCAGTAGGATGATTAGGGCTAAGCCCTCGGTACCACATGATATCATATTAGCAGAGTTTGCTTCTCCTCCACTGGTTATAGGTGCTATGTTTCAGATCATTACCTTTCTTCACAAGATATCAGAGTTAGACACTTCCAGATATGCTGTTGTTGCTCTCTCTTCATCACGCACCATTGCTGGACAGGGGGCTAAGCATTCTTGGTTTGGCAGTGTCTCAACCCTTCTTCAGACTTGGGGCTTATCTGTACTTGATCTTCCGAGCGGGACCCATGCTTATATCAGACAACATATTTATCGGAGCTACATACTCACTACATGGTCACAGCCTGACCCTGATAAGGTCAAGATACATTTCTACGGCACACATCTACTATAGTTGGATACTACGGGTACTCCTATCCTTCTAGCATATCTTACACAACCATTATCTTTTGGTCTGAGGAACCGTATGGGACAACTTCGAGTCTCTTCTCATCAGCTGGCTATGGATATACCCAGATTGCAGAGGATATGTCAGCTTTGTTCTCTTCAGGAGGTGGAGGATGAGTTCCATTTCATCATTCGTTGTCCGGTATATTATACGATCAGAGGGCGATACCACTGTTTATACAGAGATACTCCTCTCACGTTGTGATCCTTCCTTGAGTATCCAGACCCTAGATGTGTAGGTCTAAAATTGGGAGAGATGTATACTATATGAGCTTCACTTCTACCTACCCCAAATATGGATCCCAGTCAGGCTCATATTACCCAGTTTTTCCAGAAGCGAGACAGAGAGGATATTTCAGTTGTGAATTTTGAAGTCCCCATTCGGAGATCGAAGACACAAAGGGTCTCACATACTTCTGCTAGATCCAGGATCACCAGATCTTCACGTGCTTCCCGCCAGTCTACAACACGCTCCGCTACTACTATCACTCACTGTTTCCAGCTTGCTCATAGCTAGTCTCCTTCGCAGAGCAGGTGGTCAAGCTCTTGCATTGTACCCTCACAAGCTAGAGGTCAAGCTTTGATACTTCTTCTTAGAGATAGAGAGATAGATATGCTAGTTTTTTTCTTTTACTAGTAAATAAGTCCGTATGCAGACAATGCTCCTCACTTTTTGTACTCTCTTTTGTCTTATGTACCGTTGGGTACCAAAAGACGTTAATAATAATAATTCTAATTCTCTCTCTCTCTCTCTCTCTCTCTCTCTCTCTCTCTCTCTCTCTCTCTCTCTCTCTCTCCCCACAACGGATGCTTCTCTCCTTCCTCTCTTCATTGGGCTTAAATCGCTATTTTGACACAAAAAAATGAGCTAACGCTACTCTTGGGACTAATCAAGAAAGGGCCCAATTTTTTCACATATGAATTGAACGAATCGCGATTATTCTAAGCAAGAATCATGGTTCAGTGACCATGAGTGTCTTTGCTTGGGATGTCTTGTCAACTTGATCCATCTGGGTAGGGTAGGCAACTAAATTTATCGATATTATCTTATGGGAGAATGGAGACTTGCCATGAATCATGAGTGACAACATCAATACATGGAGTTGAGAAAAATTGGAGCCATATGATGGAAGTATGTGAACCAAACCTCAAATAAAAAATGTTGTGGATGTGACCGATATATGAGATGGTACTTTGTTAACATGCCTTGATGATGTTTCATCTTTTCACCGCAACTAGTGAAGGTTGTCTATTTCGTAATATGGCCATGATTTTCCTCCTTTGTTAATAACATGACCTAACAACTGTTAATAACATGACCTAACAACTGCATCGCAAGATAAGCTTATGTTGGTACCTCTTATTGACATAGAACTCCATACTTCTCTATATGCATGTCTTGCAACTACTACTCTTGAGACTCACAACTATTTTATGGTACTATTTTGATAGTTTTGGGATTCTTTATAAGAAAGGATTAATTTAAGGTAGGACCCTTCTAGAACCTTCCAAGATGCTTTTGAGTAAGTATGAATAGGAGCAAGAGATTCTCATATCTTAGATTATGGAGTTTGGTGTTCTAAGCTTCTTGTAAAGGAGTTCTATTTTTGGTGATCTTAGTTGAAGATCTACTTGAGCTACTGGTAGCCATTGTTGTTCATTTTGTTTTCTTGGTTGGAGAATGCTTTGTGAATGCTATTTGTTGTTTTTAGACTTCATTTGATGCCAATATCTTTGATTGAGTTCATAGTCTAGGGCTTCAAGATCTGAAAGACAAGTTGCTATGATAGATTTTAGCTGGTACACATGATGTTTTTGAGAGGATTTGGTTGCAAGGTAAGTGCACTACAAAGTTTGATAAATCGGGCTCTTGGAAAGTGAGTTTGGAAGGGGTGTGAATTCACTCTTTGCCAAAAGTTTTTGCAACTTGCCTTTGCTTGTCTGCTATTTGAATGTAAGGCAAAATTTCAGCCTTGAAGAGGGGTTGTTGCCCTTGGTTAAAGGCTAGAAATTTGCTTTTCAAAGGGTTGGATTTGATAGTGCAAGGAAACTGAAAATGAACTTCCCTAAGAATATTATCCCATAAGGAGGTTACTAGGCCTACCTCGACCCGTAATTTAATTATGATTATGAGGGGTTGGGGCCCTCATGGAATTGAACTCATAATAAATTTACGAGTTGAGGTAGGCCTACTGACCTCCTTTCGGGATAATAATCTGAAATCAGTCCAAATGTGGGCATGACATTCCTCCCCCCATTTTTAGACAACCTTTAGCTTCTGTTCTTCTGATCATCTTGAGAAGGGCGGTCAAACGGAAAGAACTAATTAGACGATGGAACAAATGGTGTGAGCATATGTTTTTCGACGACAATCTCATTGGGAGAAGTATTTGCCCTTGATTGAGTTTGCCTATAATAGTAGTAAGCATTCGGATACCGGTTTATGCTTATGTATAGATATGTACCTAGATCACACATTTCAGTTGAAACTCAAACGATCAAGTTTCAAAAGGTAGCGGATTTCCTGCACGATGTGCAAGAAATGCTACAAATAGCATGTGAGAATGTCCAATGTGCCCAAGATAGGGATATACATTATGCTAATCTGAAAAGATCGCCTCGAGATTGGGTATATTTGCGAATCCCGAAGGTTTTTGAGTAAAATTGTCCTTGGCTTACCAATTGGACCTCCAGGAAGGAACTCAAGTACACCCAGTATCTGCTATAATTCGACTTAAGAAAGGTCAACGTGAAGGGGATCATCTTGGTTCCGGAGATCGATCGGACCTCTCACAAGAATCATCAGGTGTGACTCGACTTGAACCTGAAAAGATCTTGGATATTAAAACTAAACGATTGCGAATCGTATAGTTACCGAGCATCTGGTTCAATGGAAAGGTCATACAAACAATGACGATTCCTGGGAACAAGAAGGAAGCCTGAAAAAGAACTTTTCTAATAAGTTCTGAGGACAGAACTTGAATAACATTTGGTTGATCTCATTTTATTATCCTATAATGAGGTCAGTAGGCCTACCTCGACCTGTAAATTGAATATGTTTATGAGGGGTTGGGGCCCTCATGGATTAAAGGTTGGAGGCCTAAAACTGAAGACGGTGGATTTGTATGGGTCTAACAGTGACTAATAGGAGAAGTGGATGAGGTGGCCCAGTTAGGTTGCTTATGTGTCTAGTGAGGTGTATTATGTCTTTGCTAGAATTCAAGTTTCAACTTTAATCTACTATGTATACTGTGCTTTGATATTCTACAAGCATAGTGGATAAGGTTCATTTCAAACTCCCCTTACGGACAGTCGACAACCAAGTTTGCTACTCAGTAGAACCTTTTTCACCTGATTGAATTCAAATTACATTTATAAATTTCTTTGTTGCTAGCAAGCTATGAATAGTAACTTGCCTTTTATTGAAGCAAATAGGTGTAAAAGATTGCAAGTAATGTGAGGATCAGAGTAGGCTAAGCAAATAGCAAGCATAAATGTAAAACAGGAGGTTGAAGAGAGTAAACAAAAGATCAAAAGAACAAAAGAACAAAAGAGATGTAAACCGTAGCTGAATTGATAAGCTAATGAAAGGCACTAGAGTAACATAAAATCTTTGAAAGGTGGATGAGATGAAGAGAGACGTTTAAAAAGAGTTTTGTGACAGAACGACCATATGACTCAATTCCCAACTTCAGTGCTGCTGATGCTTTGAGAGTTACAGGGATTGGGAGAAATGAGTTCATTGCAATCATGAACAAATGTCGAGCCAAGGTATCTGCATTCTTTAACTTGCTACACGTATTGCTTATAATTTATGGAATAGTCAATTAAGCTTTGAAAAAGTTTCACTCTTGTGCTATTGAAAAGAAATCACTTGGACCATTAGAGTAGTTACTTTCTTGTTTTATTGGCCTTAAAATTGTTTTCATGGTTTAACATTGACAGGTGATTTTGATTCAAGTACAACATTCAAAAGTGCCCTTATTACATAGTACTATTGCACAGAAAGTCAATTTTTTATGATTCTTTTTAATATTCGATGTGTAATATTTGTGCCCAAAGCACTATTTGCACCTTCATGTTGATGTATATATTACATGGGGAATCTATTTAAAGGTGGTCCAAAAATACTTTATTGTGTTAAACTTTTTTCTAGCCGATGACTTGAGGTTGAAAAGACAAAACTTAAAATTGCAAGTATATCCATTTCAAGTGTTCAAAAGTTGGAAATGTTAACTTTTCACTAGGAGTGAGACTTAAAGATAGAGAAGGGAGAAATTTCTTTTAGCAAGATGGAAGAATGGGAATGGATAATTCTTTCATCTCTAAGTTCCATATATAATTCTTTTCCAGAGCATATACTTAGTAGAATTTTTTTTTGAATACTACCAAACCAAAGCAAGAGGGAGTGCATGAAAAAGGACACTTTTGGTAGTATCTTAGATGGAAAGTGCACTTCATACTGAAATATTTTCTTTCTATGCATTCCTTCTCTTTCAATTTGAAGTAGATAAGATAATGCACATTGTTTGATACACCATAGTTCTCTTGCATGAGAAGTGTCTCCTAATGATAGATCGAATAACTCTAACTGTAGCATGGTACTGAGTGATGCATTGTCTTTGATCTTTATGAATATGTGTGTCATCAGTGTGAAAAATAGTCAAAAATCTATCTTGGTGATTTTATGATTTTATGTTTGTCAGTACATTTCACATGTGTGGAGCATGTTCCTACATGTGTAAAATAGTTAGAAATAGTTTATAATGTTGACTTTAGGGGTATCATAAAGATTCCTTGTTACATACCTATGTAACTAGCAGTACTTCAGACCTCTATTGGTCCATTTAGTGTTGGGGGCTAATGGGCAAGTTACCCTTGGATAAGGGTTACCCTTAGGGTATGTGCCCTTGGATAAGGGCAGGCAAGTGACTATACCTTGGTCGGAGGTATGGAGTCACGTGACCCTTGGATAAGGGGTACCCTTAGGATTAAGGGTAGGTACCTTAGATTAAGGTACTAATGTCCTTGGTTAAGGGCAGGTAGGTGTCTATGCCTTGGATGGAGGTATGGAACCTAGTGAGGTGTTAGAAAGTCATTGGATGACTATTTTTTTGAACCTTGGGCCTCAACCTTGCACCATATCACTTAATTGGTCTAGGACCAAAGTATACATGCACAACTTGGGCATTGGGACCTAGTGGGAGGCCGCACTTCCAATGGGTCCAATGAGTTCCCAACTCCCACAAGAAAGGCATTCAAAGAGTCATAGGTTATGGAAGGAGTCTCTTAACCTTCCATAAGCCTATGGAGGCTCTTGAAGATTCTTTAACTCCCCTAGGCTTCTCTCTCTCTCATTGGATGAGCATGGAACTCCATAGTGCACTGGAGGGGTCCATGGGCCATCTATATGAGGGTAGTAGGGCGCCCATTGGGAGGGGGAGATCTCTCTTGTTTGCTTTGCTTATGCTCTAGTGTGGCTACTAGGGTGTAGAGTGTTTTCTTGTGTGTAGTATGCTTAGGGTCTGGATCTTGCTTATGGTATGGGACATAAGTAGGGTTTGGATCTTGAGTATGCTACGGAGTGTTGTAGTATGCTTAGGGTTTGGATCTTGCTTATGGTATGGGACATAAGTAGGGTTTGGATCTTGAGTATGCTATAGTCAATTGTGGTATGCTTGTGATTTGTTTATGGTTAGCAAGGTGGTGCTAGATAGGTCTTGCTTGGAGCTTGGATCTAGCTATGGTTGACTGGTGAATACTTAAGGCCAGCTTGTTATCTATCTTTGTGTTTAAAGAGTAGGGACACAGGTGGAGGAGAGATCCTTGGAGGCTTGCAGATCCTTACTTGCAGGTGGAGGCATCCTAGCTTGGAGTTGGGGAGCATAATTAGTGGTGGGCATTCTTGTAATAGATCCTAACACCACAGTAGGGCAAACACTAACTGATCCACCCAACCTTGCCCACTCCCTGATATAGAGTAAGCCCCTCCTAGCCCAGTGTGAGGACTGTAAGCATGCTACTGCCAAGTGTCGGCCACGTGGCCGACTGCACATCGGGACCCAACTGGGGGCCCTATCCTGCTGACAGGGTCCCTAGGCTGTGTTAGGCCCGCCATGGCTATGGACCGTGCTGGGGCACACTACTCACACTGTCTTGCCTTGTTGGTCATGTACGCTGGACACGACCCTAACTGTGGTATCTGACCTATTTGTGTTCTCTAGGGTTCGGCACTGGTTACAAGCTCGTAACACTCCCTCCCCCTTAAGAATCGTCTTGGTCCTCTAAGACAAAGTCTGGAAAAATCTTGCAAAGGACGCTGCCTCTTTCCCAAGTGGCATTCTCAACAGGCTGATCATTCCACTTAACCAGATATTCTCGGTATAGAGTATGACGAGTCTGCATCTCTCTACTATCAAGAATCTCCTCTGGTTCATGTGGAGGTTGTTGAGGATCCAATGGGAGAACTAGAACACTGTCCCCTACCAGATTGTCTGATCTGGTTAAGGCTTTTCGTAACTGACTTACATGAAAGACTGGAAAAACCTTACTGTTGTGTTCATAGGAGACCTCGCCTAGTCTCCTACTGATGGTAAAGGGACCACAATACCTTGGAGATAACTTGGCACACACTCCTGATTTGAGGGTTTTAGAGTCAACTGGGACTCTCAAGTAGACTTTCTCACCAGTGGAGAACTGCACATCCCGTCTGTGTGGATCTGCATAATGCCTGGCTCGATCCTGGGACTGCCTAATGCTACGCTTAGCATGTTCTATCATCTGGTTTAGGTCCTCTAAAACGTTTCTGGCTGCTTCAACTTTTTCTTGTTTAAACCCTACAACTGTGGGTGAGCGTGGCTGAAAAACCGTACATCAGCATAAATGGGCTGTATCCCGTAGCTGAATGTTTGGTACTATTGTAAGCAAACTCTAATATCGAGAGATACTCCTCCCAATTAGTCTGCTTCTTGTTGACGTATGCACGAAGCATATCCTCCAGCACTTGATTTACCCTTTCTGTTTGACCGTCCGTCTGTGGATGGTCGGTGATACTCATATTAAGTTTAGTATGGAGATGATGGAATACTGCCCTCCAAAAATTTCCAGTAAACTTACTGTCCCGGTCGCTGACTATTCCGGAAGGTAGACCGTACAATTTAAATAGCCCGTCTACAAACAACCTCGCTAACTCTGGAGCTCTGACGGTTGTTTTGGTCGGAATAAAATGAGCCATTTTGGTCAGACGGTCAACTGTGACCCATATAGCGTCATTACCCTTTTGGGTTTTAGGCAGGCCTACTATAAAATCCATGGAGATACTCTCCCATTTACCAGCTGGTATTTCTAAGGGATGCACCAACCCTCCTGCCTTTAAACGCTCTGGTTTATTTACTTGACATTTCTGGCAACTGGTTACATACTAGTGGACGTCCTTTTTCATACTGGGCCAGAAAAATTGCCTACGAAGAAGCTCATAGGTCTTCTGTATGCCTGGGTGTCCCGCACTAGGATTGTCATGACATTCATATAGGACCTGCTGCCTATAATCCTCTGAATTGGGGACACATACTCTATCTCTATAGAGCAAGTACTCATCCTGAATGGAATACTGTTTCCATTTGAATTCTTGAGTCAACTGACCCTCAACCACTAGGGTTTGCTTGGGTAATACAGGCTCAGAATCCTCAACGTCATCTAACGACGTATACTCGGACTCATCATCATCCTCAACAGAAGCTGCCGTATTCTTGGATGAACTGGCACCAGCCCCGGGAACTGGTTCTGGAGTCTGTAACTGTCTGTTCTGGACTGAGTTCCAGATAGTAGAGAAGAATGCATCATGCTGGCATTTCCCTCTCAAGGACTCGAGTAACTCATTACGAATTTGAGTAAAACTAAGCTCGTTTATCATAGGCATTCTGCTAAGGGCATCTACTACTGTATTGAATTTTCCACGTCTATATCTGATAGACATGTCAAACTCTTGCATCAACTCTGCCCAACGAGCTTTCCGACCTCTAAGCTCAGGTTGATTGCAAAGGTATCTGAGACTCTCATGGTCTGTCAGGACCTCAAAGTTGGCACCATACAAATAATGCCTCCAAGTCTTAAGGGCATGGACTATAGAAAAGAGTTCCTTTTCATAGGCACTGTACCTAGTCTGAGCTGGCTCGAGTTTTTTACTCTCGAACGCAACTGGTCGTCCACCCTGAGTTAGCACAACAACTACTGCAAAGTCGCTAGCATCTGTTTCGACCACAAATGGCTGATTGGGGTCGACGACTTTTAAAACTGGTGCTGTAGCTAAGGCTGTTTTGAGAGCATCAAAGCTCTCCTGCTGTGCGGACTCCCAAATGAACTCCTTTCCCTTCCCCTTAAGAAGATTTGTCATAGGAACTGCTATCTGAGCATATTCCTTGACAAATCGTCTGTAATATCCCGCCAAACCAAGAAAGATTTGAAGTTCCAAAATATTCTGAGGTCTCAGCCAACTCAGTATGGCTTTAACCTTATTTGGGTCCATCTTAATCCCATCTGAAGAGATAATGTGACCCAAATATGCTACTTCTTCAACGAAGAATTCACACTTGGATTGTTTAGCATAAAGCTTATGCTTTCTGAGCAGTCGAAACACCTTTCTGAGGTGTTTTAGATGCTCCTTCCTCGTTTTGCTGTAGACGAGGATGTCATCTAAAAATACGACTACAAACTTACCCAAGTATGGTCTGAGGACACTGTTCATCAAGGTCATAAAGGTAGCTGGAGCATTTGTGAGCCCAAATGGCATCACCTTAAACTCATAATGACCGTGACGAGTCCTAAAAGCTGTGTTCGAGACATCTTCCGATTTTATACGGACTTGATGATATTTCGATCTGAGGTCTATTTTGCTGAAAAACTTAGCCCCGTCGAGTTGATCAAACAACTCATCTGCCCGAGGCATAGGGTATTTATTCTTAATTGTGACTTTATTGAGGGCTCTGTAATCTACGCAAAGACGCATAGACCACTCTTTCTTTCTCACCAATAGGACTGGTGAGGCCCATGGTGAACTACTGGTCTGAATTTGGCCTTTCCCAAGATAATCTGTTAACTGCCTAGTTATTTCTTCATCCTCTGTTCGGCTGACCCCATACAGAGGTTTAGAAACAGGTGTTGTACCTGGTACTAGGTTTATTACATGATCTACCTCTCTGCTAGGTGGTAAACCATGTGGTAAATCTTCAGGAAAAACATCTTTAAATTTAGACAATAAAGTTTCTAATTTACTGATTTTCTGCTGAATAGAACTGAAAATAGAAACTTCAGGAATAAACTGAAAGTCACATAAGAATACCTGATGGTCTTCGTCTCCGATTAGCTGACAGAGCTCTGAACTGCAGACCATAGGACTGTTGGGAACATCATGCTCCCCATGTAACTGGATCTCTCGGCCTTTATGCTGAAAGCTGAGGGTGTTCTCCTGATAGTTTCTGTGGAGGGAAGGTCCTAAACTGTAGAGCCAATCTCTCCCGAGAACAATATCTGTACGATCCAGGTGCATTATCTGAAAGTTTATTTCATCTTGGTACCCCTGAATACCAAGATTCAAACTACTTACCATAGTTTCCCATATTTTTTTATCTTCACCCTTGGCTAATGAAACTATGTACCTATGCTGACTAGGTACTTCTGGTAGTTTAAGCTTTTTAACCAGGGTGTAGTTGATGAAATTATGGGTTGCCCCATCATCAACCATAACTCTTACTGACTGGTTACCAACTTTCCCATGCATACGTACTAGGTCATGCGGCCCAAAGCTGAAGGGTCTCACTAGCATTGCAGAGGTCAGCTGGCAACAGTGTTCATGATCTTCATGATACACTTTGATCTCGGAAGCTGCAAAGTCACTGGGGAAACATACAGTCTGAACAAGATGAACTTGTTTTTTATCTTTCTTATCTTTTTTAGTGAAAGGCCCCTTGGGACACTGTCTGACTGTGTGTCCCTTGCCCATACACACAATGCACAAACGTTCTTGTTTGGCTTTCTCAAAATCATCCGGTTTTAAGGGCTGTATGAGTGAAGGACGTTTCTGAGGAGCTTCACCTTTAAATTTATCTTCTTTCTTTCTTTTTAAAAATTTCTTTTTAAATTGAAAGTCTTTATGAGGAGGCTGCTCAGAAAGTGGTTGTTGTCTCGCCCTCTTCCTACCCACTGAATCATCATAGATTTGAGCATATCTGAGAGCTTGCTCAAGGGTAGTAGGCGAGTTTCTCTGGACCTCTACTTTATATTCATCTTTGAGGCCACGGACAAATCCCGTAATTTTCTGATAGTCATCCATATTTTTAATCTTTAAAATTGCTTCTCGATACTGCGAGATATATTGGATGAGGGACTTGTCCATTACTGTTCTTTCTCAGGCTTCCCAGGCTCTATCAAGTTCATTTTCTGGTAGAAATTCTCTTAGGAAAGATTCTTCAAAAGCTTTCCATGACCGGGGAGTCTGCCCAGTCTCCTGGAGATTTAACCACCACTTATAGGCCATAGGCCCTAAGGAAAGACTGGCCTCAATAGCTTGCAAATTGTCAGGGGTCTGTTTAAGAGCATGAATGTTCTTCCATTTGCTGAGGAAGCTTTGTAGAATATCTGCATTTCTATCCTTCTCTTCCCCATTAAAAGTAGGAGGTTTTAAATCTTTAAAAACACTGGGGTGAGACCGTAAAGTCTCACCCGAAACTGATGGAAGTGGAGAAGGGGATAACTGAGAAGTGGAGGGAAGACGTCCTTTCGCGGAACTCAAAATCAAGTTTTTGAGTTCAGCAAACAAGTCGTCCACACTGGACTTGAAATTGGCTAATGCCAACTTCAGTTCATCCACTTCTGTTACCAATTGGAGAAACTGCTCCTTGGTAACCAGTTCGTCGAGTTCTTCGGCGAACTGTTCCTGTTCTTCCACTTCCATGGGTTCCTTCCCTTTTCTGTAAGCCAAGGATTCTGTTTCAAGTTCGTCGAAGCCTCTCTCCTTGGGTTGATCAGGTCCCTGAGGAGTGGTCATCTTCGGAACTGAAAGAGAGCTACCTTAACCTCTGAAGGAAAAAAGTCTAAAAGACTAATTTACAACTGTACAAGGGAAAGGAAAGATGACTTAGCTGTTTCTGAGGAATGTACTTCCAAAGAAAGAATGAAGAGGAACCCTCTCAGCTCTTTTACCCAAGATTTCAGACCTGCTGTCCCGGAAAATGCCAGTTTGAAGCTTCAAAACGGTGCCAAATTTCCCGGTTCTTGAGTAGAGTAACTAACTGATCTGATTTCAGGTGTGGGGCTCCAACAAACCGAGTAAAAACCGGAAATTTACAAAAAGAAATCCGGAATTTTTGAAGTCCCTGCCCTCGTTGGTTGGACAGCAACCTGTCTGGCCCGATTTGTCCAATTTACAGCTCTAAAATCACGTCAAATCTCCAATTTGACCCAAGCCTGTAGGTCGCTGGTCTGTAGCAAGTAAGTTTGAAGCTCAAACTCCTGAGAATTCTCAACACAGGAATGAATTTTCACCTTTTCTCCTCCCTGTCCAGCGCTGACCCTGCTACACTAATTCAGATTAGGACTTGCTCTAATTTACTCAAAACTTCATACAAATTTCAGAGTTGAGGGCTGTCTATACAGCGATGGATCTGCCCATCTTTTTCCCTTGAAATTCCGCTCAGATAACAGTGTTGTACACTCAAAAATCAGAAGTAATTATCTGATTTTGCAGCGATGGAACTACCCCTGAATTCTGGTTCGGATTCTATCAAAAAAGCAAGTAAATCCACCGAGATTTCCTCAGTAGGAGACTGTTCCTACAGCGAGTCTCCTCCTCTATTTCTTTCTGAGAACTTGAAGAAGTTCTGAGCAATCTAGCTACTTTCTCCACTGCTGAAAACTGAGTTCCCTAGGATGGAGATGGCTTTGATACCAGTGTAATAGATCCTAACACCACAGTAGGGCAAACACTAACTGATCCACCCAACCCTGCCTACTCCCTGATATAGAGTAAGCCCCTCCTAGCCCAGTGTGAGGACTGGTAGCATGCTACTGCCAAGTGTCGGCCACGTGGCACTGACGTGGCCGACTGCACGTCGGGACCCAACTCAGGGCCCTATCCTGCTGACAGGGTCCCTAGGTTGTGTTAGGCCCGCCATGGCTATGGACTGTGCTGGGGCACACTACTCACACTGTCTTGCCCTGTTGGTCATGTACGCTGGACACGACCCTGACTGTGGTATCTGACCTATCTGTGTTCTCTAGGGTTCGGCACTGGTTACGAGCTCGTAACAATTCTTCCCTGACTGCTTTGAGTTAAGATGGCAAAAGAGACACTGCTTCGTGGAGTGGTCAGTCGTTCTACTATTTGGGTGGTCTCCGACTTTGCTACTCAATTGAAGCGGTCCATTTAATTCTGATGTCCAGTGGCTGAGATCTTATTATGTGTCAAATACAAGAGAGCTGCATTATTTTGTTTCCATGCCTATCTATTCTTCTATAGGAAAGTTGATCTATGATTAGTAATCAGTGAATTCACTCTTGGTTGACTGGAAACCCTCAAGGGTCATTAGGAGTACCTAGAAACATGCCTTGTAAGCGGAAAGTATTACCTCGAAAAGTTTTTATTGGATTTAGAATCAATAAAAGAAAAGGGTGAGTCACCTCTTTTTCCATCATCAGCTTGTCTTGTACAGAGTGAGTTCAATTTATAGTTACTTGACATCATGTTTAGCTCCTTGATGCCAGTTGGATATCCTGTGAAAATAACCTTCAAGAGTGTGTTATGTCAGTCTTATAGCTTCTATTTTGTCCTTCAGCAATGTATATTATGACTAGCTACTTTGAATGCAGAAGCTTATGTGGAAAATCAACAAATCAATTGTGAAAGATATGTTGCCTGCACAGCCCTTGGATATACCTATTGACCCGTGGTGGACTGTTGCAATTGTCAATCTGACATCTGACGAGTATAGGGTAATGAGCTTGCTTTTTCTTTCCCAGATTCAAAGTGATGTGGCATCCCCACTAAGAGTTGGCTTCTTGAGGATGAATACATAAAAAAATCTCATCATATCAAACTTAACAAATTACAATGAGAACACTAACTACTTTTTGCTTGTTTCTAGCTTTGGTGAATTTGTATGCATGAATAAACAGAAGCACCCTTTGCATGTTTCGTCAAATATTGAAGCTTCAAAGTAATGGAAATGCCATGCCACGTCATGTTATTCAAAGTAAACTGCATGATTGGACTCTCCACATAAATCCTAACTAACCTTTCATAGAGATCCTTTTTATATTTGAACTGAATTGAATGTCATTTGATGAACAATAATAGCACATCCGATCCTCCTTAAATTGACACACATTCTTGCATGCTCGGAATCTAGATCTATACTTGAATCGATTCTATAAAGCTGGAAATAAATCTCAGACAATATAATCATCTGCAGTTTGTTATGATTATGAATACAGGTCTTGTAACATATTGCAATGGAAGAGTGGAGGGATTTAATCTCATCGTTTTATGTACCACATACCTGTAACCATCTAGTAGTAAACTTTGTAATGTCATTTTTCTTACCTTCACCAGGTAACCTGTCGCAGTATTACGATTACTATGTAGCAGCTGAAAAAAACTTGGATAGCCATAAGACTATTTGCCAAAAAAACTTCTTCAAAAGTTAACACGTAACTTCTGTAGAATCTTTCATGGTAGCAGCAAATTCTTCCACTGACAATCTATTGGGCTTGTGATACCTTCTCTTTCTTTAAGACATGCACTAAATGCCTCATATATGTAAGTTTCTTATATTTTATATTATGAGGTTCTCTCACAGTTTTCCATTTGTAGCAATTTTACTTTATCACTCCAGCTAAGCTTTTACAACCCTGACTCCAACTTGATTGTTCATAAATAAATGTTGATGTTGATATGTAGCAACTGAGCCTTATATATTATTTTCTTAAATCTTATTATATGTCATTGCTACAATTCATATGAGTTGATTGACATTTCATATGCTGCAGAAATTGTGTACCATGATTTGGATAGTTCATAGGCACAATTGCTAGTTTAAAAATCAAACCTGGTTGGTTCTCATCATTGGCAGGTTTGGCCAAGCATTACTGGGGGGTAGGATATTCTTTCTTAGATGATAAAGGTACTAGAAACAAATGTGTTATATGCTTAGGCCATTCACAAGATCAATTTTGTTTAAAAGAACCGCCTTGTAAGTCCTAGAGCAACAATTTTGCAAAGCGGTCTTTTTGGTGTCCTAGAACAGAAAAGATATGTTTCTATGAAACTTAATATTTAGCCCTGTAAAGGGAGCCACACTGATGGATTTGCAAGTTTTTCAGGGATTCTGCAGCCCAGGGTTCTTCGATTAACTTCTTTCAGAACATTTTTGCAGAAATGTTTTAGCTGCTTTGCTAGCTGGTCAGTTTATATCATGTGTTGTGTTGCTCCAACAGCCTGTCAGAACACCAGTTATGTGCCAGATTGTGGACATGGATATCTTGTGCTTCAAGTAGATGTTATTTGAACCATATTATTCTAAGTTTGAACATTTGGATCTCTCGTTTAGTACAGAGAGTTTACTTGTCTATTATTGGGCCCTAGATGTGGCATGTCGATGCTAGACCTAATCTTGGCCTCAGACTCTATAATTAGGCATTTTGTCCTCAATATCATGATTCATAGACTGGATACTAGTTCCTTAGTTCAGTTACATTGGTTAGCTTTAGAATAGCAGCTGGCTTAGCTTACATGGATTCAAATTAGATAAAACAGATTGCTATTGGATCATTGTTCTCAAATTGATTATCAGGTTCTCACATCACAATCATTGTACTTGACCTATATATTTACAGTCATTTCTATGTGTTCTGTTGTGATGATTTGTTATGTCATAACTTTGGTGCCAGAGCAGTTTTTGGGCAGAGACGAAGTGGGAGCCATATTCTACAGGCATCAGAGATCCATCTACAAAGGACACTACTTATTCTTTATGCAGCTTTTGAGTGTAATTTTCTTCTTTTGGCCACAATTTTCCCTATAGGGCACAGATTCTCATTTTGAAATTATTCTTAGCCTCCTCTCATCAACTCACTCAAAGTTGCAGGCCATGTTCCGGATCACGATCTGAGATTTTCGATGAGGGTTTCCAGGAACATGAATCTCTATATTGTGTGAAATGAAATTATGTGCAGAGCAAAGCATTGAAACCATATTTAATCTCTCTCTCTCTCTCTCTCTCTCTCTCTCTCTCTCTCTCTCTCTCTCTCTCTCTCTCTCTCTCTCTCTCTCTCTCTCTCTCTCTCTCTTTTTGCATGTAGAATGTGATAATTACTATACTGAAGTAAACCATGCTGAAAAAAACCATATCGAAACACAAACCGACAAGACACAATGTAGAAACGTGAAAATATATAATGTCGGGCTCAAGGCCGAAAGAACGTACAGTGATGTTTGATAAACAATGTCTCATAAACATTGACAACTAACACTCGTCCTCTAACTCAAAGTCTGAGTCATCGGAGTCTGTGGAACTGCCAAATAAGGAGTCTACGGATGACGCTGAGGGTGTCATGTGTCGTGGTGAGCCTCTGCCTCTGCCTCTGCCTCTGCCTTTGCCTCCACCCTGTCCCCTACCTCTCCCTCTCCCTCTCTCTCTCCACGCTTCCATCTCCACGCAGCCATCATCTCCTCACTGCTTCCATCTCCTTGCAACTCTCACTTCTTTCTAGCTTTCTTTGTGGCTAGATCTACCTTTTTTGTGCATGACACTTTCTTGCATCACTTTTAGCTACTCTAAGCTTGTTTCTCAAGATTTTATTGCTGCTATCCTTTTGCAATAGATCCTCAACAGTTTGAGTTTTGAAAATTTGATTTTTCTTGATCTCAAAATTTTCTGTCTGTAAAAGCCGTACAATACGTACGTATAGGTACCGTATTGCAAGTACGGTCTGACAACTATGTAGTGCTTTGTCTTACCTACGATCTGAATCAATTTTCGGGTCAATCGGACTTCGTATGAAAAAGTTACGCTCATTTCCGTAAAACTACTTGATTAGGGTTTTGCTTCCTCTCTCATCTCTCCTGCAAATCATCCTACGGCTTCGTTTCGCCTACCTCTAGGCTTTGTCTTGCGCACAAAGCGTGCTAAGAAGTTTATGAGGCTCTCGCAAACATCTTCGTACTTTGGAAATTGCGTCAACCATGCCTACCGATTTTGTCAGCGCTCGACTGCCACAGGTCACTGCTTCGTCCTCAGCTGCTATGGGAGACACATGCCACACCTACATGCGGCACACCACTCCCGAGAACATCTCCTCGCTGAATGAGTACATTTCTAAGCAATTTGTCGCTTTTCTTTCACAACTCAATGAACTTCGTGAGGATTTGCTTACTAAGACTGCCACGATTGACGCTCAACAGACTGAAATTACTTCTCTTCGTGCTGCGCTTAGTGCTTTGCAGAGGGACATCATCCCTGATATCTCCTGTGATGTTGAGGATACTAAGGCATCCATGAGTAAGCTTCCCCTACTTGAGCGCCAAATATATGACACTGTTGAGTGCACTGCCCGGATTCCCGTTCTTGAACAGCGGCTTCATGAGACGGTGGAACATGTACAGAAGGTACCTAATCTCGAGCAAGAAGTACGTGAGACCAAATCATGGGCTTCTATCCTGAGATCATCTACCACCTCTTCGTCTTTCTGTAGCACCCTCCTTAGACACCACGTCTATGTAGATGCTCGTTGCTTGGGACTTCTTGTTCATGAGATGCTTACTCTCCGTCAGTCTCAATCTGCCTGTACAAGATCACCTGGGGTTAGACTCCCAGGAGTTGCTTCTCACTGGCTTCTTTTGGACTCGAGCACATGCTGATGACTCCGACGATGAGATTCCCATCCCTGTGCCACCGTGGAAAAAGCCAAGATGTAGTCGCCACTTGCCTCCATCAGGGCCCACTGTACACTCCACTCAGCGGACACTTCGCACTTACTTTCGCTGATATGTACTTATTCTCCACCTGGCCCGAGTTGTGGGCATTGGTACTTTTTCTGTAGTTCTTCTATTATACCTGGCCCGGGTTGTGGGCTTATTTCACTTCTACTTTGTTGTACTTTCATTCGTAGCTAGTTTATAGCATTTTACGGCCACATCCTCCTATGGATGATGCTCCCACTGTTGCTTGTACATATTTTCTTTTTGGTCTTATGCGCCCACGAGTGCCCAAAGGACGTTAATAAAGCTTTCTTTCTTTCTTCCTTTCTCTCCGTCCTGCCCCCTCCTGGCTGGCTCCAACTGCTCCTCCTCTGTTGCTCCCTCTAGGTTGCCCTCTCAATTGTGATCTCGTACCCTGGGAAGGCCTTATAAACTCAGGGTCGTCCTGGCCCTCAACTGCCTGTGATACTCCAGTTTGCTCTACAAACAATGCCCCCAACCCACTCCCCCTAGGTCACCCTCTATGTCTAGGTGCAAGAATGGTTGGCTCCTCTTGTGTCTCAACATCGGGGTCTACGAATAAGTGTTGTATGTCCACCCCTCCCTCACGCTCACCCTCATCCTCTTCCTCTGTATCCCCCTCCTCCATCCACTCCTCCTCGTAACCAGGCCCAAATGCCTCTCCACCCCCCGACAACTCATCATCTCCCTCCTCCCCTCTCTCTTGATGTCGAGTTGCTCTCCTATGCGTTGCGCAGGACCGTGCCTTTGCATCTGCCTGCCTGTGCAGGTCACGATAGATCTCATCTTTGAGCTCCTCCTCTGTAGGTGGTACCCAAGGAGCAGCAACTGTCGTTTGTACCATGCAGGGGTCACGGTTCACCTGCAAAAACAAACAGGCATGGTTAGCAAACTTATCCATTTGTCAGATAGGTATCCTTGAAACGCAGGTACATCAAGCAATACTAAGTATGTCACTAACTAACTCACCTCGATCAAGCGGTCACCCTATGTGCGTGTCCGTCTCAGCATGCGTCCGTTGGTGTTCCCGAACACCAACCGCCTGCACTGCTCAAATGGAGAGTCTGTTTCTCCTCTTTGTGTGATGGCTGGCCCATATGCTCTAGTTCTGCTCACAGGCGGAAGCTGAACAGTCCTGTGAGAGGACTCTCCCTGCCAATCGCTGAAGGTCAGGAGTACTGCGGCCATGAAAGCTCCACCATGTCACAGGCGCCAACTAGTCAACTCTACACTGCTCTCGATTAAAAGGATACGGGCCCCACTCAAACTTTACCATATCTCGCTCTATGTTCCTTAGAGTTGGGCCTGTTGGAAAAAGAAACAGAACATGTGTCAGGCCACAAACTAATGCCTATGCTAATATAAACAAGGAGACTGGCAACAATATTTGCAATACCTGCGTCGGGCCATACACGCTCAGTGTCCTCCACCCATCCTCGGTGGAGTTCATCACGCCAGGACGTCTGGCAGAGCACCACAAGGGGTGCATCATGTGGGCTACCACATGGATGGGTCTATGGAAGAAGTCCCACCTTGTCTCCCAAACATTGAGTAGCTCGTCCTTCTTGCGCAAGTGACATTGCAAATGGTTAGTCATCTTTGAAAGCACGAAAGCAAAGTGAAACTGAAACGAAAAGAAAGTGGGAGGAGTAATATGTATCATCGTCCAAGTTAGATCTCTGAATCGCCTCACCAATGCGGTCCATGAACTCGTATATGAGACCGAGAGTGCACCCCTCTCAGTCTACTAGGCGCAGCACATAGAAGATAGGTCGAAGAACCTCTACAAGCTCACCCGATTGTGTCTAGAAGTTCTCTCCTGTTGGCAGATTCCAGGGAATCCCCAGATGCCAAGCCAAGCTGAAGACATAGATTATCTCTCACCCATGACCGAGGAGGTTTCAGAAGGAGGAGAGTAGAAGAAGCTGAGAGCCGAGCATGAGAGCCAAGAAATTACTAGCTAGGATGACAGTCAGTTATCTATGTGAGCCTACATGGTGTATCCCAGAGAAGGAACAACCATGTAGGAGCTAGTAATATTTCCTAGGCATTGTAAATAAGCGTAGACCCCTTAAATAATTTAGAGTGAGCCACCTTTTTGATGGCAACCTCTAGTGGAAGGGCAAATTCCACTTGTATTTTCCAAATTAGTGGAATTGCCACTTGGGCTCCACATGGGTAGCCTTCTTGCTTATTTAAGGGTCCCCCTCTCTTGTGAGGGAGCTTTGATAGTCATAAAGCTCCTTGTTCATGGCAATCTTCTTGAGTGAAATTTCTATGAGCATGTTCTGATTTCCTTTTGTGTTTGTGGATTAAATAGCTTTCTTGCTTTCTCTCTTGCTTGTGGAATGTAGAAGTGGATTAACTTTCTTGTTTCTTGAATTGTAGTTCAGCATGCAGGTAAACTATAGAGGGCTGAGATTGTGGATCTGATTTGGGGCATTCCAAGCATCAAGAAATGGGTGTTTCTTGATTCTTGGGTTGCTAGAGTGCTGTTAGGAAACTAGTTTTCTTGTTTCTTGTTCCTTGCTGAGTAGCTTAATCTTGTCATTGCTTTGTTCTCTGATTTTGGTAGATAAATTGTAGATTTGCTCTCTGTTTCAGAACGCTGATCTATACTGAGCTAGGACTGGTTGCATGGCTTGTATATGCATGTAGCTGAGTAACATATCCGTCTCTCCCCACTGACAAGCTGGGAATACACTTTGTTCTCTGAGAAACACTTCTGCTTGGAGACCATTCTAACAAGAAGACCAAACCGTAAAGAACCGTAACCAACGGAAGTAAAAAGAAGAAAGAAAGATAAAAAAGACACCGTGTTCACAGATTCAGTGGAATCTGTGAATATTTGGCGCCATTCCACAGCTACACAGACACTAAACTAAGCCAAACCTTTCCGATCTATGCTGCCAAATCATAACTCTGAAGTCTCACACGCGCATCCTTGCCGAGCTCGCCAGTTTGGTCCTGATCGACGTGCAGCTCAGTTCTCGACCGAGGCTTCATGCTCCTTACCAAGCCGAGATCCACGACTCTCGTCTGGACCGGACCGCTACACACCAACTCTCGACCGAGTCACGTACTTAAATATCTTGCCATATCCTGAGTTACACCTCAACCGACGCTCATCGATCAGATCTCGACCGAGCCTTTCACAGACCTTCCGTCGCAACTCAACCGATGCCTTCTGTTAAATCTCGACCGAAGGCTTCATGTTCAATCTCAACCGGAGCCTTAAGTCTTGATCTCGACCAAAGCATTCTGTAAAATCTCAACCGGAGCCCCATTGAAATCTCAATGGGGAGCCCCTTTGAATCTCAACCGAAGCACTTGCTCAATTCTCAACTGGAGCCCATCGCGCCCATCTCAACCGAAGCACTTGCTCAATTCTCAACCGGAGCCCATCGCTCCATCTCAACGGGTAGCGCTCATTCAAATCTCTACGGGAGCGCTCGTTCAAATCTCAACCGGGAGCTGGAGCGCTCGTTCAAATTTCAACCGGTAGCCGAAGCCCACTTGCTCAATTCTCAACCAAAGAGATTCTATTAAATCTTAACCGAAGAGATAAATCTCGACCGAAGAGACTCTATCAAATCTCGACCGAAGAGTCTCGATCAAATCTCGACCGGAGATTCTAGGTTCAATCTCGACCGAAGGGATTCCTCACAATCTCAACCGGACCAAATCCACGCCAGACCACAGAACTTTCAAAACGACGATTGGAACTGACGAGTACAACAGACCGCATTCAACCGCACCCCAACTGCATTCGCCTTGACTCGCAAGAGACCACCAACCACCGTAGACCGTATTCCAGCCGCATCCACTTTTGAACCATCACACCCACATTCAACCGCAAACAACTCGCATTCCAACCGCGACCACATTGAACCGTAGTGACTGCCTTGAACTGTAGCCACCGCATTCAAACCACCTCCACCCTTGAACCGTAACGATCGCATTGGACAATAGCAACCATCCTTGAACCGTAATGATTGCATTGGACCGCGGCGACCGCCTTGAACCGTAGCGACCGCATTCCAACCACATCCACTCTTGCATCGTAACAGACCGCACACCGACTGCCTCCACCCTTGAATCGTGGAGAACGCATTCAACCGCACCCCAACCACATCAGCTGTTGCACCGTAGCGACCGCACTCAACCGCATTTAGACTATAACCAGCTAGAAATCCAACCGCATACACTGTTGCACCGTAGCGACCGCACTCAACTACGAACAGATCGCATTCCCACCGCATCCACTGTTTTTTGACCACCTTTGCACCACAGTCTAACCTTGCACTACATTCCACTACAATAGCATCGCATTACCACCGCACTCGCACCACATTACCACCGCAATAGACCACACCTGCACTACCAAAGAGTCTAACAGGCCTATTTCCACAATCCTAAGGTACTCTAGAGTTGTTATGGATCGTCCTTACGATCCGAATTCCACAGAGGACTATCCACCAAAGATGGTCTCCCCATCCACCGAACAGGCTCAATTTTATAGATATTCTAGGATGAAATCCCAAGTCCAGGAGCCATCCACCAACCCATTTGACAGATGGGAACCAATGCTTTTTGAAGCTCCATACGATCGACCACATTTTCATGCTGTAGAATCTTCACATGCACGAGCTCACTTAAATGGAGCTTTTGCAAATAATGTTCCGCATACTGAAAAACGTACTCCAAAGCTAGATTTACCTAAGTACGACGGTAACACTGATCCTCAAAGATTTCTTCAAGTCTTTGAGAATGCATGTGATGTCTATGGCGAGACATCACCAGACGCCGTGGTACAGCTCTTCTCGATGACCATGATTGATCGAGCACAAGAATGGTTTTTTAACCTTGATCGTGAAGATAAACGAGACTGGTCACTCTTGAAGGAGGCATTTATCAAACGCTTCAAGCCATTTCGCTTGATCGAAAGTCCTTTTGTCAAGCTAAGTAACATCAAAATGACAAAAGATGAGAAAGTACGTGACTACATTGAACGATTTAAAAGATTGAAAAGTCAAGTACAAGAGCAACCCACTGAGTCTATGCTCATAAGTTGGTTCCTCGTTGGACTCCCACGATGGATACGACGTGAACTTCATTCCAATGATGAATATACATCCTTGAAACAAGGCCATGTCTGATGCCATTCGGGAGGAAGACGAGGGCTCAGATGTCGATGAGCCGCGTGAACGAAGAGCACATCGTGCTATCCAAGAGCTCGACCAAACGAGGAAACACGAGAACAGTTGTGGAAAAGACAGATGGAGTTGCTTAACCAGCAACACCAACAACAGATGGAGAAACTCACGAAAGAGTTTCAAAACACTCTTAAGTCTATCCAGAGTTCGATGCCAGGTCAGTTACCCCACTGGCCAAATCCACCATAGACGAGAGAACACATGGTGCCCTCACTGTCGAGGTGGACACACTGGCAATGAGTGCCCTTCATACCAATCGGTCCCAGATACTTCATGGATCAAATTTGACATCTGCGACTTTATGGGTCATACATCACTCTATTGCTATTACAACCCGCGAAACCAACCTCGAAACCAGTCAGGGGGACATTATCAACCTCCCAGACACCAGTTTGCTTCACACAATCAAAATCAGCACTATCCATCACGAAACAACCAAGTCCATATACAAGAGTTGCCAGACAATCTAGACATGAACCTCAACCACAGTTGGCGCTCTTAGGACCACCTCCAAGGGGACAACAAGATCTAGGAGCACAAAAACATCGACATCCTCGAGAATCTGCACAAACACATCTTGTAGAAAACTCCTACGATCACTCATATCATCACGATACAACACTTCCATCTACTAGTTCCCAACAATATCCAACCGACAACTCATGCTCGTGCAAACGGGATAGAGTATTCCACACCACCGGAAAATTCAGCACAGCTAACCATCCAAGATGGTTATGCTATTGCCACAAGCCCAATGAGTAACCGCTATTTTATTTGTGGCGAAACTGGCCACTTCATGGTTGAGTGTAAAGTTAAGAACGAATACCATGCGGAGTGCCCAAACTGTGTTTCGCAAACACAGCTTCAAAGACTGCCCTAAACAACCTAACAGGATCCTTCCAGCACGTCATATATCATCCGAACCTGTTAGAGTTCTAACTAGAGCACAACGCCAACAACAAGAACAGCAGCAAAACAATGAACAATCAGCTGACCCGAATGGAAGCCACTTGACCGCTTCCACATTACCCAAAGACTACCCAGACCCAAACGTGGAACAACGGCAATACAATGAATTTCGAGAGGAGTTTTTGCGAGAGGAAGGACATACGAAAAGTCTGTTATCTGCTCAGATCCCTGACAAAGAGCAATCTCTATAGGGACTTGAAGTATTTTCTGATTCTCTTGCAAGCTCAACTCACTATGCCATTCCATAGTGCGCTAAAATCTTTCACCGGGCTTCAACGATATATCCATCGTAGTTTTCAGCTGCCTACTATTCCTGATGAACAACGAAAAACAGAAGAGATTCCTGAAATTCCCCAGATTCCTATGAATCTACTGAATATAGGTGTTGCTAAGGGGACTAGCATCACCTTGCCTTTGTCCTATAAAGACTATCCCGCAGTATCTACTATCCTTGATAGCGGATCAGGCGTTAACACAATGGCTTTGTCTTTGGCAAAGTCATGGGGCTTCCATACCCTCGATCAACCACGATACAAACTTCACATGCTGATCAACGTGTTACAGACCCTGCTAGTCATTTATCAAATATTAAAGTTCGAATAGCAGGTGTCAAATTTGTGATCGATTGTGTCATCTTTGACTTACCAGAAGATGCCAATACTTAAAACTTCTTCTTGGTACACCCTGGCTCGCAGGTGTTGTCCAAGATTGGAAGCATAGCAAAATCACCTTTGGCAATCACGACAAATGAGTCACTGTTGACTCAACTGGCCATGTCAAGCCTGCTAAAGTTTATGATGATTGGTCATCAACAACATATGACGAATCAGAGAGTGTCCTGATCCAACCCAAAGGCCACTATACGAGATCAACAGACATAATCAATTGGGGACAGGCACTAGCCACTGTGGACTGTGTTGATTCCAATCGATGTCGTATCGAAACTGCTGCAGAAGCTGTGGATATTCTCCCATCTTCTACAGACATTGATACACCCCATCATCCCACTTATGATGATTGACCCGATTTTTATAGCATGGTGCCCAGGAGAACCTA